>OX392527.1:12910000-13658000 GCA_947623455.1 Mimachlamys varia | reverse complement strand
AATGGAGGGTGTGGTAAGACATTGACATTTTCCGACTTGGAAACAAACTGGACTGTATACAGTTGCTGATTTGTAGGCTGGGGCATTGCCATGTAACAATTGGAATGAAAGAGACCCGTTTTAGGACGAATATTTCTCATTTGTGTTCGCAATTTTTCAGAACTACATTCTTATTGAAGCTTCCAGACACACCCCTACCTTTTGGAACAGCAATTTGCATGATTGGTCCACTATTTCGTAAGAATATTGCGTACAACACCTTCTTTGCTGTCAGTGTTCTTTTAGCAATACTGGACCTTTTGACATGTTTCAAAGTCCATATCCTATTGTCAATTTTCCTCTTAGGCTAATAAAATCGCACCCATGTCTCATCACTTATTATGAGACTATCAAATGCCCTCTTCTGATTTATTTGGGTACTTCTTCAGCAGTTTCTTAGCCATTTGTACCCATGTACAGTCAGAGTAGATGTGGGATCCAACGAGCACTTATTTTCCAAACATTGAGAATTTTCTCCAGAAAAGAGTGAACAGTTGCTAAACCCAAGTATGTCAACGTTGCTAGCTATATGACCGTATAACGTGCGTCTTTCTCAGTGATTTATTTGGTTTTATTGACGTCCAAGTTGTTGGTAACCGCAGACCCAAGTCTTCCTTAGTAAGGGGCATCTTTGACCGATTCATGACCAGACTTAAAATTAGGAAACCATCTATAAAGTGTGGAAAATGATATTTGTTTATCCCCATAAGCAGCACATATCTCGTGTATACTTTTGACGCTCAGTCCCAACTTACAGCGGGATTTTATATAGCCCCTGACATTTTCTATTAGTTTTCTAACCATTTTCGACACAGTGTATATTGCAAGGGAACCGGATAGTGGATTTCATTGTTATACACACAATACAGGGATGAGCATCGTACCACAGGGACCTGAGAATTTGTTACAGCTAGTTTTGGACCTAAACTAAGGTGTTTAGAGTAATTTTACACGTTTAGGTGTTTAGATAAATTTTCGATAAAAATGCCGATCAATTTCTAAACCCCCTTAAAGGCCCAATATACGTAACTTCAGAGAAATTTTCGTGATTCTGAAAAATTCTAAAAAAAAATCCAGTTGATAACCATGCAAAAATAAGCATAAAACGAAGTAAACCTGAGCGGTAACTAACAAGAAGCTCTTGACAGAAAAATGCAAAGAATTAAAAATAATTCAGGTGGGGCCCACTTCAACAACAAACCGAAGGTAGAAGACGGTTCGAAATGGACTCGTGTTTACAGATAGCGTGGTTCAAATGCTGCTGTACCGGTAACTGCGAAAGAATTCAGCTTAAATATTATTGATATCAGTAAATCTTAACATAAATACACTGTATTAAAACTTATTAGGCTTGATTTTCACATCAAGTTTTGCTGAAAGTTACGTATATTGGGCCTTTAAAGTGTAAAATTACTATAAACACCCTAGTTTATGTTCAATACTAGCTATAGCAAATTATCAGGTCCCTGTGGTTCGTACGTAAATCACGTGATATTCGAGTATACGATGCGTTTGTAAAACCTTTCTAATACGTGTGAACGTCAAAGATGCAATTTATGATATGTTGTGAACTCAATATGGATGAGAGACCGAACACTTTATAACCAAAAGTTCATTCCAAAAATGGGAACGCCTCCTCTAACCGAAAATCCCGGGCCCGCCTATGTAACCACGGGGGCTAGGCACGGACCTATGCCACTACCTGGATCCGCCTACGTAACCACAGGGGCTAGGCATGGACCTATGTCACTACCTGGGCCCGCCTACGTAACCACAGGGGCTAGGCACGGACCTGTGTCACTACGTGGGCCCGCCTACGTAACCACAGGGGCTAGGCACGGACCTATGTCACTACCTGGGCCCGACTATGTAACCACAGGGGCTAGGCACGGACCTATGTCACTATCTGGATCCGCCTACGTAACCACAGGGGCTAGGCACGGACCTATGTCACTACCTGGATCCGCCTACGTAACCACAGGGGCTAGGCACGGACCTATGTCACTATGAAATGATTGTCAAATAATGTTTTTACCTCTCTCGAATATAGTCCCTCCCACTTGGCCTATTTGTCTACCTAGGCAGTCCAGTAAAATATAATTGACGTGTAGCGAGATATATTTGGTATCGGCTGAAAGATAATAGTTTCACCTTTAAAATGAGGCATGCATGTAAATAATTCAGTGACGAAAACGAGCTCAGCGTGAAAATAGGTCGATTTTCTCGTTCCGGCTAGTTCTTTCCCTTGTCACAGATATATAGTAGTGGGAGGGGCTTTTTGCGAGGAAGATAAAACCATTATCTGACAATCATTTCATAGTGACATAGGTCCGTGCCTAGCCCCTGTAGGTTTAACCTCAACTCATTTCTTGTGACGTGTTGTGAATTGAGAGAAATATTAAGCAAACATTAATTGAATCTTTTAATTTTCCCTTGTGTAATTATCATTGCTAATAATGATAGTATACAGCATTTAATTATATATATTATGTACCATATCTTCGTAGGTGTATAAATAATAGATTGTGGTAACATGACATCAGCGCAAAACAAAAAGGTAGAATGCAGATGTAAATAGGTTGGTCTTTATATTACGTATCCCTAAATTTAGCGATTTTTTTCGTTCTTGATAGCAGTTTTGTAACCTGTATGGAAACGAAGCATCGGTTCCATAGGCCACAATACGTTCGTTTGTTAGATATATAAGTATCTATCAGTCCGACCGAAACATATTTGGCACACTTTTCACTTATTTCCACATATTCGGTGAAATTAATATAAGTACATTATATACATGTTATTGCTGGAACAATCCCCGAGATAGTTCTAGCACCGACCTTCAGCTGGAGATCCGTTGTTTGATAACGCTTCGAGGGAAATGACGAGTATTAGTATTATTATAATATAATATATTATTCAGGCATGCCTGTACATATTCTAATATTGTATCCTATCTATACCCGGGGTTGATGAACATGTAACTATGTGTATGGTCACCATAACAAAAATGGCGAAGGCTATGACACAACAACAATCTCCGATCGGTTATAGCTATTGGCAATCTCTACTTAATCTATTCTCCTAGTCTTTACGTATTCCCTTGAGGTACTCCGAAATCCAGAAAGTTTGTCTCGCCTGCGACGGAAGTCAAGACTAAAGTATTTCTTTTCCTGTGGCAGCGACGGCGTCAACAGTTACTAGTGTGTTGTTTATCTTAAGTTGAAGTGCTATGCTCCCCACGTTTACAGCATCTGAATGCACATTTCATGAAGACTATATGGCGTATATTTGTAAACATTTTCTTCGGGTTGGAAAGTATGATTTATTTAAAGATTATTTCACACAACCAAAATATGTTTTATGTGACGTTTCCAAGACTAGTACGATATGGACCCCGTCACGTGCATCAGACTAATGACCAACAAAGCGTATGCATACAACAGGTGTAAAGTTTGTACGAGTTGGTTAATGACAAATCGGTCATTTCTACGCTGTTGGAAGTTAAAAGCTAGATTCATGTACGTTTTGTTTATGACTTTGTCATAGATGTGCGAGAGTCTGTGAGCCCCTCATCTCGATTTAGAACCGGCCCACTGCGGCGTACATATTGTACTAGTCATAGAAACGTTTTATATTGAACTCTACATTTGCTGTTGTATCTGGAGAAGTCGTACTTGCTTTACATACACATCATCTGAAATGCAGTATGACATATATCAGTTGGTCGAAAGATTTTGCCAGCATCATCACACACTTAAAATGCTCATGTAAAATTCTACATAAACTCGTACATTTGCTTTTTATTGACACAAGGGTGTTGTTGTTTGATTAGTCCGAAGGGTTCTGACTATCATATCCGCAAGAAATTTGTGTTGCCTGTAGTCATATGGGTTTTGCCTATGTGATAAATCAGCAAAATGTTGGTGTATTTGGCTCTCGATCAACCAGCAACACAAATCTTTAGCAGATCAGATACGTTTCTTTCGACTAATGTTTGGTAGGACGGACTCATGGTTTTGGTAGGAAGGTGCCTATGGTGTCTAGCATGGATTCTATACAATGAATATATCTTCTTTTTCAATTTTAACGTGTTCGTGGACTTAAGCCAATGTACCAATTGTTCACGTTGTCAAAGGCTAATAGCATAGTCAATAAAGACACTAGGATGATGATATTTAGCAGGAAGTTCATACAGCGTCCAGCAGGGCATGCTGAAATAAGCATTCTAAAGAAGTGACGGGCAATTTGATCAATTGTTGGTATGTATCATGGCTAACCATTGGCCTTGCGCTTTGCTTGTAATTTGTAAAGGTGTTTGTTGATATTGGCAAACCATACAAGAAAATGCCTCTTTCGGGAGAAAACAAGTAGCTCATGAAGATCATACATGTATATGTTTACATAACAGTCATTTGGTTATGCTCATGGGTGTCTGTATCATACTACAAGGTATAGGAAAAATTGTTTGATTGGATACAAGTGTACTTATTGATTCTGTTTTGTTTTGAAATGCAAAGTTTCAGAAAAACAAGATTTCGTTTTATGTTATGTGTTTTCATGGTTATTGTATTACGGGAGGGTGAAAACTCCCCTCTCAATTTATTTATTCATGTGTTCAAAGGCAAAGGGTGAGCAGGCGAGATATATCCTCCCGCTTAATTCGAGTGTTATGTTTTTTATTTGATCCTATGAAGCATAATGTTGTCATTCATTCAAATGAGACTATACAGCATTGTGCGTCAAACGTCACTCCATAAACGTACCCCAAACGTTTATAAGGTATTCCATAGTCGTTAACGGCCAATGCAGCACACGCCAGTAAAGTATTTCGTGAGTAATGCTGATTGCACAAGAAAATAAATCGAATTAAGCATCAACAGAAGCACGGTAATACATTTCTGTCAAATGCTTTGTTTATCAATATAGAATTAGCCTCATGTCCATGTCTGTCTGTTCGTCTGTTGCCCTGGTGATGCTGCACGTGTAATCGCCGGGATGATACATTGTATAACATTGACATTCAATTAATTCCATGTTGACACGAATAATATAAAATCATCGATTTTTTATCAAATGTTTGCATTGATAATACATCACAATTGCCACACAAGGTTTGCTTATTATTCTGTAGGCTTTTAGCACCACAGATAGATAACAATATTTCAAATTTTAAGAATCTTATTTCAGTATCCAATGATAATAATGATGATAATGGTGGAAATGAAGTAACTCCAATTTTTAAAAGTAATATGTGTAGAAAATGTAGTATAATCATTTGTCAACTTAGAAATTATTGCAGTAATTTGAACTATGATTTATTTAAAGATCATTTGAAAGATCATCCTACCTGTGGCTGTGGGTATAAACAAGAAACTGCACAACATTATTTTTTCCACTGCCCTACTTTTGATACAGAAAGAGACTTATTGAGAGAAAACATACAAAATTTTATACTTCATGATCATTTTAATTTATCAGTACTTTTATGTGGTTGCATTCTGTGTGATGATGAAATAAATATATCAATATTAAGATATATATTCTTGCATACATCAAAAACACTAGAAGATTTCCAGAATTTAAGCTATAATCTGTTTAGACTTTAGTTAGTCTTCTTCCCCTATTTATGTCAAAGCATTCTCAACATTTGCCCATAATCATACTTAAGAGTTATCTTACATTTTTGTATGTTGGTCTTGAGCTCCAGTCCTTATGTTACAGTATAACCTGTCTAAACCAAAACTTTCAAAATTCGAAAACTTATTTATAATGGCCTAACAATCTAATCTGTGCATTTCTTTCTGAATCCAACCATGTTCTGCCTTGGCAGTCAAGACTCTTATATGGACCGGTCATAGCATTTGATCCCACTGACTTTTGGACTGGACAGGTTGAACTGTATCTATTCTTATACAGCTCACACCCATTATGATGTTATTATATATTAAATGGAAACTCTTAAATGAAATTTTTCCTTATTACGTCTTGGCATATTTATAGTTAATTTTTTATCTGCCAGCCAGAGACCAGATGTAGTAGGTCTAAGTGAAACCATGGACAGTGCGGCCTACACTCTGTGTCTTCTGGCTGGTCCAGAATTTTAATCTCATATATACTGAATAATTAATAAGCCTAAATTTATAATATTGTATTTCCATAACTAATAGATATAACAGAGCTGCTGTATATATGTTTGTTGTAACTTTCATTTCAGTAAATATTTATCATAATTACCATTCAAAAACAATAAGATCCATTGACTGTTTAATTAATTGGCTACTTTATGACTTACTTAATTTATTAATATATATATATTCATATACAATTTTGCCACCAGTGTATTACTTATATGGAGAGGGCTTACATAGGCTGTGCCTGTTGCCCAATCCCTTTGACAATTAACATCTGTATGTCAATAAAATCTGTTGAAATGAAATAGATAACAATAATGTACATATTTGACAAGACATATGAAAACACAACAGGAACTTGATAGCAATTACTTGTTTTGTATGTTAAGATTAATTGCCCTAATAGGCTGGTCAGTTTTTATACCAGTATTATATAATGACGAATGATCAGTTCAGCTATTTATTGTCTCAAGATAAAACTGCCCGTGGACTGATAAACAGCATCCTGTCAATTTCTGCAACACATTCTCGATGTCGTGAACGTGAATTCTATTATAATTCTAAGTTAAGTACCACAATGTCAAGTCCTAGGTGAATGAAATTGGTATGACGTTCGCAGGAACTCTGGAACCTTCTCCTGTTCATCAGATGTCTTTAATGTATTTTTAGACCTGGATCCGTATTCATGAAACCGTTCTCATGTTCAAGCCTGAATGTTGTGCTCAAGCCGAATTATTTGTTCCGACTATAAACAAATAAAGCATTAAAAAACTACAATTTATCAAAAATTTTGGCAAAACTCTGCAGAGACTTGAAGCTGAACACTGGTTTCAATATTTAAATTTGATTTTTTGATCGTAGACATGATTTATGCGAGATACAAGAAAGATGGCTTGTGCACAGAATCCAAGCTTTAGCGTGAGAACGGTTTCATGGTCTTATTCCCTTATCTGTGTCAATTGTTACTTGTTCATATTTTGCCCCTAGTTCGATTGATTTTGGGATTGGATTACGGTTTTGCTGATGTTTCGTTAATTTCTGATTTTCTTTTCTCTTTATCATAATCATGAATTCACCACAAAGTTATCTATCTGACGTGAAGATTTGAATAAACGAATGATTTTTTCTTCACAACAATATACGGGAATGCGTTATATGGTGTAACAACAATAGGCACACTGATGTTCAAATGTATACTGAAGTACAATTGATGTCTGCTCGTACCAGACGTGAAATAAAAATCCATTTGATTTCTTTGTTGTTGATATCTTTGAAGTCTTTCAGTGCTTTTTTAACCCAGTCGTTTCGGAAGGAGATGACAAGTGCGTTTCGTTATGCGTATCACTTAATCTCCATATCGTTTTTGAACAGTTTCCTGTGTTTCATGAGAAAAAACAATCAGCAACATATTTTATTTCCTTAATTTTCCAGGTATAAATAAGCCTACAACTACATGTCGATGATCAGTTATATATTACTGATCATTGTGTTAAAGGCCCAATATACGTAACTTCAGGAATTTTTTCGGGATTCTGAAAAAATATGAAAAAAACCAGTTGATAACCATGCAAAAATAAGCCTAAAACGAAGTAAACCTGAGCGGTAACTAACAACTAACTCTTGACAGAAAACAAATCGAAAGAACTGAAAATAATTCAGCTGAGGCCCACTTCAACAACAAACTGAAGTTAGAAGACAGTTCAAATGGGCGCGTGTTTACAAATACCGAGTTCCAACTGCTGCGGTACCGGTAACCGCATAAGAAATCATCTTGAATATTGCTGATATCATCAGTTAATCTTAATTAAATCTATAAATATAATAAGTAATTAAATTTTTTAAATGGTGTGACTGACGCCGGGGCCCAATAAGGGAAATTTACTTTAAATATTCAAAATTCCTTACTCTTAAAAAATAACAGCATGATCAGATTTGATCTGAAGCAACCTTTGATTAAGGGAATCAACTTTGTATAAATTGTTTGTAGGAAATCTCTGGGGATTTTGGGTCGGGGCCCAAAATGGGAAATGTAGTAAATTCTTTTAAATCTTTATTTTTGTGTATGAATGATAGGATATTGTCCAAATTTGTTGTTAACAATCCTTTGGTGAAGGGGGTTCAATTTTGTCTCGGTGGAACTAAACCGCAATCCACTCCCTCAGATGGGCCCCGATAAGGGTAATTTAGTATCTTAAAATCCTTTCTTCTGAAGAAATAGCAAGATATTGTCAATTTTTCCCGTGACTGATTTTAAACAACTGTATGAAGGTGAGCAATACAGGTCCTCTGTGCCACTTGTTCATTTTGTCATGATTAAAGAAAAGTATATAAGAAAAGGTCACAGTGATAACTTTCTTTGACCGTTCTTATCATTTGAACCTTTTTGTTACACAATAAATCAGACTAATTAAGGAACTTTCAAGAATAAATGAGGTTTCGTAAAAAGGCTACTTTTGTTATTTTGGTTCATCTTTTTCTCTCTCTTACGAGTATGTCGGAACACTCTACAAGCTGACCTCAATTTCAAATCATATCATACCCAAACGAATGTACATAAAAATTAAACGTATCGTCAATCACAACAAGTAAGCATACTTTGTTCATACTCAAAAACGTCCATCTTCATATCACACAATGTTACAGAATACTTTTCAATGAGACAAAGATGGCGACCATAAAACTTGCCCATAGTTTTAATCAACCTGCCTCTCTCGAATCCCTGTGTTTTTAGTTTGTCAGCAGTCGACATCGATCACGAAAATCAAGATATTTAAATCAAGCCCTAGAATAACGAATCAACTGCGACATGTAAACACCAAAGGTTGAAGAAATGGTACGTTAACGATCGAAAACTTGAAATCGTCACGTTGATCGTGGTAGTAAGCTCTCCTTGTTGGTCATAGTTTACGTAGAGATCGAGGTAAGCAGCTGATGTAGAAGGGTATGACGTGTCCTTTATTTCAAGTTCAGAAGGGTGTATACGTGTACGTGGTCAGCAAACTTGTTGTTCATGTCGTCGCTATATCTGAAAATGAAATTCAGCCTCGTGTGAAAACAAAAACACGTCAGCTAAGAGTGGGGCACAGTTTGTACCCAAGTGGAATGCCAACAGTCTACTGGAAAATATTTCATCCCTGCAGTGCTTTCTGGGAAATAGCGCTAATAAAAACTGTTTAGGGATGGACTGAATCGCGGTCCTCGGACGAAGAGTGATTTGAATTGATCACCATTTCATGATAGATTGATACCGATTACTTACGACTTAAAAACCAAATTATGAACAACAGACCGTCTTTAGTTTAAAACGTTACGGAAGCGTATTGTTTCAAGTTTCAAGTTTTTTATTTCCAAATGCAATTCTGCAATTGTTGTTAACTCTGTTCACCCGTAATTATAGATAAAATAAATATATAAATAACTCTAAAAAGAAATAAGTCTAAGCATCCTCGAAACCCTGTGTCTTAAGTTTGTTCGTCAGCAGCCGACATCTATCATGAAAATCTCGATATCGAGAGCAATTCCTACAATGACGAATTAATTGCGACATCTTAACACCATCGGTTTGAGAAGCGGGGATGTTACTATGAATTAACATGATTGTCAATGTTGGTCATAGTTAGGTAAAACTATGGGTAAGCAGCTGATGTAGAAGAGTTTGGTGTGTCCTCGATAATATATTTTACAAAATAAACAACAAATCTCATCGATGAATTTTCATTCATTCTTGGAAAGATGGATTTTTCCCCTTTTCTATTTCAGGAGTTTTGTTTTTCTGATACTTTGGTTCCAAAATTCAAAACTGTAAAAGAGATCCATCTTGTATTTAGTTATCATGGTAAAATCGTTTCCCAAAAGATACTATTGGCAGGGGCAGACCCAAATAATTATCCTTTAAGTATATCTGTATAAATTCAAGATTGGTTTATTGTTTTTAAGCTCAACTGAGACCAAAGGTCCCTAGGACTGTAGGTATAGACCCTTACATCAATTTAATATCATGATTGTGTTGTCTCTGTATAGTTTTGGGGTGCGTTGTCCGCAAGGGCGTGGCAGACCCTGGGGTCAAATCTAAAATCATATTTGTGATGGTCTCTTTATGCTCAGCAATTGTATATATAGTTAAACAAGGCATCAAGGAGAACATACAAATGAAATTTGAGAATAATTCCATCAAGTTTTGTCCCAAAATGAAATATGAAAAACTAAGCATCAATTGGAACCTACATAGGAAATATGAGAACGATCCATCTAGTACTCACAAATGAAAGATGGCCGCCTGGCGGCCATATTATTTATCGGATTAGTCCGTTGAGAATGATCCATCCAGTACTTCTCAAGAAATAGCGATAACAAACATTTACTCACAAATCAAATATGGCCGCCTGACGGCCATATTATTCATCGGATTAGTCCGAAAATGGAATGTGCAAATCTAGGCCCCTATGGGAACCTACATATGAAATTTGGGAATGATCCATTTAGTACTTTAGACCAACCGTTTATACAAAATCGAATCCCCTTCTCTCAAGGACACTTCTGACCAAATGTTTGCACTATCCTGTCATTCCTAAAGAAGAAGACGGATTTTAAAAAGACTTTAATATATTTTCCCTATTGGGCCCCGCCCCTCAGGCCTCAAGGGAGTCAGATCAACCATTTATTGAAAATCGAATCCCCTTTATCCAAGGATACTTCTGACCAAATTTGTGCAATATCCTGTCATTCCTAAAGAAGAAGAAGGATAATAAAATTGTACTTTATGTTTTCTATTGGGCCCTGTCCCAAAGGCCCCAAGAGGGTCAGACCAACCGTTTAAACAAAATTGAATCCCCTCCTCCAAAGGACTCTTTTGACCAACCGTTTATACAAAATTGAATCCCCTCCTCCAAAGGACACTTCTGACCAACCGTTTATACAAAATTGAATCCCCTCCTCCAAAGGACACTTCTGACCAACCGTTTTATACAAAATTGAATCCCCTCCTCCAAAGGACACTTCTGACCAAACGTCTGCACTATCCTGTCATTCCTAAAGGAGGAGAAGGATTCTAAAGAATTTACTATATTTTCCCTATTGGGCCCGCACCTCAGGCCCCATAGGGGTCAGACCAATCGTTTATACAACATTGAATCCCCTTCTGCAAAGGATGTTTCTGGCCAAATTTGGTCAAATTCTGTTATGTGGTTCAGGAATTGTAGGGATGTATAGGGAAAAGTTGACGGACGGACGACGGACGACACACGACGAACGACACAACGACACACATCGGACGACGGACGCTGCACCATAGCATAAGCTCACTTGCCCTTCGTGCAGGTGAGCTAAAATTCAATAAAATGTTTTCTTCTATCTAGACATGCTTGCGTCTTTCAGTTAAAAATCAAATGCTTGTATAAGTTTGCCTTTATTTTGGTCTAGTATCTATCTGTATATGTCGAAATGAAAGATATACACATGAATAAAAGTGATAAAAATGAAAATTTTCCTTGCTCCCGATTTTTTCCGAACCAAGAATCTTGAAATGGTTAAGATACTTAAAAATACTATTTTGAAGAAATGTATACCAGACATTGACCAACTTTAACTATCAACTATTTAGGATGTTTTCGTCCATTTTTAGCATTTGCTGCTTTAGTGTTACACAATACATCAGAATTATGAAGAGACATTTGAAAAATTACATGCAGTGTTGTCATTGAGAAACCATTGTGAATTTGCCCCCCCCCCATTATCCCAAACTGAACCTAATGTTATGGCGAACTATGATTGATAACGTACCAGAAGGCCCAAATCGACACGCCTCCCTTGGACAATAGCTGTCATGTTAACTTTTGAAGTTGATCAGACTGGTTAAGATGATGGACAGACAAACAGATCAAAGAAGAGAAAAGATCGACATGACATAGAACTGATTTAGAGGGAAGGTGTCCATCCCTCCTAAATCTTGTTTTCTTATTTTAACACTTCTAATCATACTTACTAAAGAAGCAAATCAGTTGTTGAAAAGGTCGTCTTGTGAAATCATAATTGCAACACCTCATTGCCTCAGGATGAACGTTTAATCATAAATCAATCATGAATACAATTTGTCACGAAAGCCTTTATTTACAAGTCTGTCTATAAGTTAGTAAATACAATTATTTCAGAAATATACCGGTACAGTAATCACAGACTGGAACAAAATAGGAAAAGTAACAAAAAGTATTATGCAATACTGTAAAAAGCAGTTTAATTGGAAGGAAACGTGTACGCGCTGAATTCAGTATCTACCTGTACATAACACCTGTTTTCTCCCTGTACATCACCGGTGACGCCGTCGATAATTTATAGCAAAAACGTGTTTTATACATCAATGCTGCTGCCGTGACCCTGGATAGGTCACCAACTACAGATTAATGGTGATTAGGTCAAGCCTCGGTGATTTTCCTGGATGTACCGAGAAACATGTACATAACAAAAGGTGAAATGGTACTACTCGTCACCGACTGATGACCACGATGTGTTAGCTTGGAGGGTATTACAAACATTTCATCTCACAACTCGAGCAAAAAAACAAATAGGAATATTTGTCTGTGGTATTACACATTTGTTGTTACTGAAATTATGGTTACCTCCAAGATTTACAACGTTCTCATGTATTTAGAAATAAAAAGCATGCGCAATAAAACAATCGATCATGAATGACATAACATGATAGGAAGGAGAATTATTAAAATAAATTCTAAAGAAATAAATTTCTTGTGTGATATTACGGTTTTTATGCACATATGTTGTCACGTTCTTCAATGTTTAAGCAAATAAATAAACAGATACATAAGATAGAGAACATAAAACATCAAGACTGCAATAACTACAGTTTTTAAGGGAATTTGCGATATTCATGATTCTTACATAATCACGTCATGCAAATGCAAATAAGAAATTATAATGTATCTGTGTGTTTTTTTCCATTCTAGTTAAACTATTCATGCATATTTTTGCAGAATAAACAAGATAAAACAATGTATCCGACATACTTGAATGACATACATGAATTTTTTTTTTTTTAGGTTTATGTTTTTTTTTAGGGTTTTTTTTTTCAATACAGTATAGTCTTAATAACATACATACAAAGTTAATCCAAAGTTTATACCTGAAAAAAGGTAATTTCATGATAATTAAACATTGCCAATACTGCAGTACATACCACAACAACATTACTGGATAAAGTATATGCATACTTGCTTTGCACTTATACATAACATTATGTAAATTAATTATTTGTATGCACTTTTAGTGATGGGACAATGATCTGATAAAGTTGATTAATCAGTAATTGACCTTCCGATGCCATCATTAATTACAATGTGTAATTTATGATGATCGATTTAAGTGGGTTTACATAGAACAAGGTGGGTTTTTTCAAAACAGTGAAAATAATTTCCTTATAACTTGTACTTTTTATTTCTGCATATTCATTTTTCAATTTTTAAAGTTCTTATTGTGTTTTGATATCTTGTACTATTAATAAAACCATTTCGCTAAATGATGTTTGTAAACGAATTGTTGCAATAAAGGAAAGCGAAAAAAATTAAATTCATTTGGTTAATTGCATCTGATTACGAACCAATTCCTACTGATGACATACATGAACTTAACATGAACCAAGCAATTTACATTTATATAAAGTTCATGAACATACATGGACTTAATATTAATGTAAATTGCTTGGCATAGGAATGTATTTGTTGCAGAATAAACAAGAGAAAACAATTATTCAGACATACTTGAATGACATGCATGAACTTAATATAAATGTAAATTTTTTGGTTTAGTAATGTATTTATACAATTTCTCGTTTAATCTCATTAAAATAACATTTTATGACAAAATTATAAAAAAAACATTATCTCAATAATTGTAGTCAGATTCATACGACAGTGTATGCATTTTCTACCCATCGAATACAGGAAATATGTGGCAATAGTAACTGATTTTACTAAAAGATACTTTGTTTTGAAAACACTTACATAAACATGTTTATGATGTGCCACGTTCATTGTATGTTTCATTAGATTTACTGGTACGAGCAAATTGTACAATAATGAAGTAACTGGTAGTACCGCTTGTATCAGTTGTCACATTTGACTACATATATTATTTATGTGACAATCATATACTTTTAACTGCTTATGTGAACA
Organism: Mimachlamys varia; assembly: GCA_947623455.1. NCBI lineage: Eukaryota > Metazoa > Mollusca > Bivalvia > Pectinida > Pectinidae > Mimachlamys > Mimachlamys varia. The sequence goes on along the minus strand of OX392527.1, from coordinate 13,643,650 downwards.
GGGACAGTGATCAAACGGTTACATATTAATGAAAAACATTCTATTTTAAAGAATTAAATGTCGATTTCTGAACAGTATTAGTTTCAATTGAGGTTATCCTTTATCTACAACCCCAATACAGATTTTCCCTAGTAAAATATGCATTTTGAGATTTGAAAAGTCAGTTTATTCTGTCTGCTCAAATTAATAGTAAGTCACATTTGTCTAATGAGATTTAACGTGCAACGTTCCGTTACATAGCAGCACTAAACACAATAGATTTGGCATAATTCAAATCTGGTCAAATTGCAAAATGTCTTAAACATTTAAGATGAAGACAAATCTTCCTGCAATACCCGTTACGTTTCATTGAATATAAGCGAGTTTCAATTTAATTGTTAAAAGCAAATGTTTAACGACTACCTTGTCCATTCTACTCTGTTAAAACAAATATGCATTATGGTCATGAAACATCAATATCATATATGATTTATAAACATGTTGCCTCCAGCTTATTCATATGAAGTATTATTTGTTAACAAAACTTGATATTAACTAAACACACATTTTGGGTCTGATTTGATCGTTTGAGCAATATATGAACAGTTTGTTTCGCTATCACTATGAATTGCTTCGCATTCAAGCCAGTTCGTTCGATTATCGAAATGTATCTTTTAGTTATACCAGAAGTAAATATCGTCTTTGGAATTTCCAGCGATCACATACCCTGTTTTGGTCCGTCCTCATTCCTCATCTAGGAGTTCCAAGCGGATATCAGGGCTCATTGTGTTGTGTTTGGACAAGCATTGTCGATAAAAAGCGACGGAGGTGCCATACAGGTATGACCAGTCAGCCAAAATACGGTGAGCATCGTTTCCATTCACTCGAACGCGATCTACATCCGCGTTTCCGTCCGAAACCCACATTGAGTTGTAAATCAAAAAAGGGGACAGTCGCTTGTTTTTGAAATTGATATTTGATACAGTGAGAGAGGTTTCTGCATACGTAACATGTATTTCGATGGTGACAGTGTTTCCATTAGCATACGTCAAATTGAGGATGTTCTTCCTGATGTCTATCTCTACTTCGGAAATGGATGCAAAAGGGCGCTCAGAATCGGGGTCTGACTCACCAATCAAAAGAGAGGACCCAAACGGAATCCAGTCGATACCAATAGGGGTGACGGGTAGAAGCCTCACATTGCCATCCCGATAGAGAACAAAGACTTGAGAGAATTCACCATTACCCCATGGCAAATGTGTGTAGATCCTGATATAATCGGTCCCAGTGAAGACTTTCCCCGTATCCTTCATTTTCACCACCATATCTCCATCAGCACGCCAGAAAAAGTCCACATCGACGCCCTCCACTATTTTCTCTGAGTTATCAAAAACTTTGAACCCAGTGTCCTCCTTCGTCTCCCTCTTGTTCAAAGAAACAATCGCTACGTCGACTTCGAAAGGAAGGTCCAGGGGAAGCAGAAGACGAATGATGTTTTCAGGGCTTTCGTTCCATGTGAAGTCTGGTATATGCCACGTATGATTGTCTTTTTCTGGAGAGAATGTTATGTATTCGGGTTTAGTCCATTCTTTCTTTCTACCATAGTAAGTAAGACCTATTTCAATTGGTGCCATAACATTCCTTAGTTCAAGGAAGAGCCTTGATCCTATCTCCGAGTCAACTACTCCTTTGTTCGGCCCATCTGGACTAAAGAATGTCACGATGATATTATGGTCATCATTTTTATCATGTGTGATGATTGCTTTTCCTCGTCGGAACTGTTTCATCGAAAATGGATATGTAAGGTTTTCAAACCTCCACAGAAGGTTATTTACCATTCTACAGTTAGTGAAGTCCGAGTCCCGGTGATTAACGAATGCTTTGTACTTAGGATGAATTGCTTTAACAGCAAACTTAGTGATACGGTTGTGGTAAAACGGAATTCGAACATTATCCTCCTCAGCGCAATCAGTCCGAAAGCTTCTCTGTTCCATCCGGGCACTTGCGATAAAATCCCTACCCTCCTTGAGATCATATGTTATGTCGTTAAAGCAAAATACGCTACATGTAAAGGCATCCTCGTTTAAGTCTTCGTCACTGACCTTGATCATAACAGCGTCCAATTCCACTCCGAATTCATCTGATGACGTCACGTTGATTGTGACGCTATGGCGCCCAGCATCCAATGTCCGCTTCAGACCTACTGGATTTGTAGACTCAAAAATATTCCAGCCTTGTCCAGACAGTTGTGTGTGTTTAGACTTTACCGATCCAACTTCGTCCCAGTCTAATAAAACGGACAATTCATCCTCACCGCCATCGTTTGAATGCACTATCCCAGAAACCTGGACGTCAGCTTTCTCCGTTAAACAGAAAACAAGCTTGATCATTTCGCCGGCCTTCATAGCAACGGCAAGTTCTTTTTCTGCACCGCTTCTTGCATTAAGTTTGTGACTAGGTTCAGAAGCAAATTGAAAAGCAAATAGTTTGAATTCTTTACCAGATACATTAAAACACTGTAATAATGCGGCAGTCAATACAAGTAATGTAAAACCAGACAAACTCAGACCAGACGCCATTTTCTGAAACGTAAACTCCTTCGTTGTACAAGGAAATATAAATGATGAAGGATCACTATGATCAGTGTTTATAAGGTAAGTCAAGCTACCGAACACGGTAATCTCGCGGACCGTAACTGAAGGTGAACATAGAAATCGTAGGAAAAAGTGGTGATGGATGACGGTGGGTCACTGCTCCAGGACATAACACTGATTAGCCTCAGTCAGTTACACTACGTCGTCTCTGTTGTGCAATACACTATTATGAGAATTTATATAGACCCTTTCACATAACCGCGAGACAGTAGGTTGCGCATGTGCACAAATGCCACTGAGTGGATTGCCAGTGTAAATGGTTAAAACCTGCAGTATATATAAGTGTTCGAACCAGTTACACCGGGCAAAGAACGTGAGGGTTTTTTTTCGGTTCCCCAAAGACAAGCGGAAGTCTAGGGCATGGGTAAATGCTCTGAACAGGGTTGGTTGGGTACCAAACGACAGCTCTTGGATTTATTCAGAGCATTTCATTGACGGCTGGCACAGATATGACTCAAGTGACGAGAATTACGCTCCTACTATTTTTGAATGCAAGGTGAAAATGACGTAACACACTTATGCTGCACCTTTTATTAATAATTAAACTGCAACATACAGCAGTGAAAAAAATGTACAAGGTAAAATAAAAACAAGACAAATTCAAAACATGGTTTATTTTTAATGAAATTAATTACCTTCTATAAGACAGAAACACGCAAGTAACATATCGCAGCACATATGTACACAAACAATGTATATATATACTACTAGTCCGAAGGTTTCTGACTCATCATCGCAGATAGCACACGAATCAACTGTGAATAAAATATCCCAATATCATTTGTACAATAGTCTATCTTTTACCTTACCTGTACAATTGTTTCTCTGTCAATTCGTTATTTCCTCAATACAATGTCGGCACTTTCCTATTGCTACTCGTTGTTATCGACGTTAGTGATCCCTAGCTTTTTAAAAATATTGATGACCACACCAGCTGAATTTTGTAACAGGGAAACATTTTCAAAAACCAACATTTAAGTTTTAAATAATCATCCTTCACAAAATTCACATTTTGATATAGATAATAAGTTTTAATATTTTTTCAATGGAAGTCAACAATGTTTTGTATAATTATCTGTTTAAAACACTGCGTTGTCAATCATTATATTCTTTTTTTTTATGGAAATCGTATACCGTAGCACTTCAATGGGTCTGATGGCAAATTTGACTGAGGATCTGAACGCTGCAGGTAAGGTTTTAAAGATTTATATAAAAAGGGTAAATACTTGATTTTACAGAAAGTATATACATGTATTCAATTCATAGGCGGATCCCCCTCCCAAAAAATATTTTTTTCCAAATGACCTTTTTTTGCAAGAAATAAAACACTGTTATCTGATGTTTTAATTCTTGCAAAAAACGCCCTATATAACACATATAAGACTTCGGGCTTGATATAAGTTTATAACTTGTGCCCTATCCTGTTGCATTTAAAAGGCAAAAAAATATGTTTAAACTAAATAAGACTTATACAGTTTATAATACTAATATTCTGCATTGATTGACTGTGAAATATAATAAACCTATGACAATTAACTACCCCCTCCCCCACCTCTTCCATGTTTCTTATTCCTCACACTTTGGCTGATATCGATCACATGATGACATACGAGGGGTGTTCGAAACTTTTTGCAAATTACCTGTTTTCTCAGAAACGCTTATCAAAATCTGAATGCGTTGTCTAGTTACCTTAAAAAATACTCCATTAACTTGAAAACACCGTTTCAATTTGTGGGTGCACTAATCAGAACCTGGTAAACTGCATATTCCAGATCACAGGGACCTGAGAATTTGTTACAGCTAGTTTTGGACCTAAAATAGGGTGTTTAGAGTAATTTTACACATTCGGGGGGTTAAGATCAATTTTAGATAAAAAAAGCCCCCTCAATGGTCATAAAAGCTACCATTGAGGGGGCATTTTGATCGAAAATTGATCTTAACCTGTGCCTGTGCTTAGGAGTACAGGCCGGGCCACTATCACACTTGCGCTATTAGTGTGAATGCGCATTGTTAATTTGTTACCTTTAATTCAAACTTTGGATGAACTTTAATAAGCAAATAAAGCAATATAATGATGAAAAATAAAATATCTTCAATTTCTAACGGTAACAAACAATGTTATTGTGGACTATATTCTGTTTATTTCTTGAAGTTGACAACCTTTCCCGCAAAATTGGAATCAGCTGTTTTGGTATTCCATCAGTTGTCGGCTGTTCCGTCAGTGCACATAACGTTCAATAAATGACGATTGTTACATTTGTAAGTTGCGTAAATCGATTCTAAAGTGTCAAAATGTAAAAATATCAAATAATTTGTCTTTTTTGTTGTTTACTGGTGTGTAAAATTATTTCTTAAATAAACAATAATGCGGAAGCGGAAACCGAAATTACACACTCAGTGGCGTTTCTGCGTATGTCTCAATACATGTATATTATTGAATGGGTAAACATGTATCATATAAGAGCCGTATATATATCCTTTATACGTCTCTGATCATATGTAGACAACAATAAATCACACCGTCTACTTCTGATACAATTTCTTACCTGACACTAGCAATGGTCGAATAAATGACATGCCGAGACAATTATGGGTCTGTAAAATTTGCAATGAAAATGAACTGCGCTTTTTGCGTAAATATCCTTTGTACGATAATGTTAGAGAAGCAAAACACGTCTGAAAATGAACATCGTGTTACCGTTTTGTCAACTAATAGCTCATTCATAAATTCATAAAGTGTGTGTGTTTTTACTTTTAATACGTTAACTTTACAGTTAACATTTTAATTGTAGATTAATATTTTAAATGTTGAAGTGTGACATGTACTCATAATTTACCTTACAGTAATTAAAATTTAATTCAGGGGTTCAGGGGCAAAAATTTGGAAGATTTGATATATTTGAATTTTGTAGGTATTCGTATTAAGTGCTCTACTAACAAACATCTAAGGTGATGGGGTCAGAGGTTAAAGGTCACAGATGAGTTAGGATACTGAAATGACATGTCATTTTTAACCATTGAAGAGATCTTGATGAAACTTGTACATCTTGTTGTATACCTCAAGCAATGAAGTGCCGTAATATAACGTCACTGTGGCCTTACTTCAAGCTCAAATGGAACTTCAAGGTCAAATGGAAATTCAAGGTCAAAGGGGGGGATTATTCAAAATTCAAAGGTGTACGCAAAGGTGATGTCAACGTACGTCGCTGTGTCAAATTAAGCTTGGTCATATAATGTAACACATTGTACTGTTTAATAACTCTGAAATATTGCGTTTATATATTTTATGTTACACACTGGAATGTGATCTTCTACAACGTGGGAGGTTATGTGGAGGACTATAAACTAGAAATGTCTGGGAGACATAAATGCTCCCTTGTTGGTACGAGTGTGTGATGGCATTACCACCTCTACCCAGCATCATGTGCCACTCCCAGGGGTCAGTTTACAGGTCCCCATTACAATTAAAATTATTTCAAATGCTTATTTCATAATTCAACAGGAGAACATCCTCTTATAAGGTTAAATAAGTGCTTAGATATTCCGATAAAACTAAATTGTGTGTTATGTGATAAGAAATATTTGTCTATGTCGTATTTTGAACCTACTTGTTTATTTAGCCCTTTACGGGGACAACAAGCAGTCGGAGGGGGGTATTAATTATCCCTTAGGCGACAGTTTTAGAAAAACACAATGATGGGAAATAAAACATGTATGAATGTATGTACGTGTATAGGTACAATTCAATTGGAGATATGTACAATTCTATTATATATAGGTTCTAATAAGACGTATTAAATTGTACCTATCTTCAACTATTTGAAGATCGGTGCAATTAGGTAAATAAATGCTAATTTGGTAGTTCAATACATTCTAGCATTTCGGCCTATGTGTGTGCGTGTCTGCTTAATCATTTTATTCATCTTTGTTTCCTTAGGTTCAAACTGAATATGCTCCTGTCAAAGGTCTGACGAAGTGACCACATGCATCTGAAGTTTATTGATATAAAACCTGTAAGTTTAGACGTCAGAACTACGTAAACACGCACCAAGACCAGGCAAGCTTGGGCGTCTACCTGTTTCACATCATGTTAATCTGTGTTGCCCTGAATCGCCATAAATATTAACAAGTCTACAGGGATGTCAAAACGCTTCACTCTGATGTTCCAGTAAGCTTACTGACGTACGGCATGTAAAAAGTTGTTTGTTTCAGATTTTTTAAATTTGTCCTTTGTAACACTTAAAACATAGCTTGAATGACTTAACAGCATACAACGGGATAAAAGGGAAACAGGATAAATAAATTGTTTTTCAAACAGTTTCTTAAGTACGTTAGACGTATATCACCAGTACAGCAATCAACCTTTTGTATATATATAGCCAGGTGTAACAAAAAGGTAAGACACCTTTTTGTCCCCGCGCGCGCTATAATGCATTTACATATAGGAATAGACAGGCTAGCATTTACATAGAAACATATTACACGTAAAACATGCTATTATGTTGACCAATCTCATACATCATAACAAGCTTCATATGCATAGGCGGGTCCAGGATTTTGGGTTAGAGGGGGCGTGTATTTTTTTTTTTTCTGGGGTGAACATTTGTGTATAGGTGTTCGGCCATTCATATTGAGTTCACAACAACATTATAAATTCTTTGTTTTTCATACGAGGAATGTTCGAAATTGTTTACAAACGCACCGTATACTCGAGTATCATGTAATTTAATTACGTACATTAAATCAGAACGAACTGCATCACCGCTCATCGCTGTATTGTGTGTATAAATTTTGCAAGAATTTAAAATAAGAATTTCATCATTAGATAGTATTACAAAGCATATATTTGGTAGAAATATTTATTAAAAAAATCAGGGCTACGCCCTAAATCAGACTTAACAGTTGTTAATACTTGTATATTAATTGAGAGTAATATATGATATACGTCTGACAATTAACTACCTCTTCCGTGTTTCTTTCTCCTCACAATTTGGCCGATCGATCACACGATGCATACGAGGGGTGTTTGAAAACTTTTGCAAATGACCTGTTTTTCTCAGAAACGCTTATCAAAATTGAATGTATTTTTCTAGTTACCTTCAAAAATATTCCCCTTTAACTTGAACACACCATTTCAATCTTAAAATCCACTTTCTGAAACAATTTACATATTCTTCTTTGAGGAAACGGGTAAACTGCAGATTCCAACTCACTTCTGAACCTATATCTCTTATCAGATATGTTCTTATTGAAGCTTCCAGACACACCCCTACCTTTTGAAACAGCAATTTGTATGATTGGTCCATGATTTCTAACGAATATTGCGTATAACACCTTCTTTGCTGTCAGTGGTCGTTTAGCAATACTGGACCTTTTGCCATGTTTCAACGCCCATATCATATTATCAACTTTCCTCTTAGGCTCATAAAAATGCACACTCATGTCTTATCACCCATTATGAGACTATCAAATACCCTTCTCTGATATTTTGGGTACTTCTTCAGCAGTTTCTTAGCCATTTGTATCCGTGTACGTTTCTGCTCGTCAGTGAGTAAATGTGGGATCCAACGAATACTTATTTTCCTAACCTTGAGAATTTTCTGCTGAAAGAAGTGAACAAATGCTTAACCCAAGTTTGTCATTCTTGCTAGCTCTCTGAACGTATAACGCGCGTCTTTCTCATTGATTTACTTGATTTTTTAACGTTCAATTTGTTGGTAACCGCAGACTTATTCTTCTTGAGTAATGGACATCTTTGGTCGATTCATGACTAGAATGAAATTTAGTAAACAGTGGAAACTGTGGAAAATGACATTCGTTTATACCCATAAGCAGCACATATCTCATGATGTATATTTTGACACTCAATTCAAACTTGCAGTGGTCTTGATTTCATTTCTCAATCTTGATTTCAGCGACATTTTCTATTCGTTTTCTAACCCTTTTCAACAAAATGTGTATTGCAAGGGAACCGGTTAGTGGATTTCAAATGGTCACTTGGCATTTTTTTTTGGGGGGGGGGGGGGGCTTATTTTGTAAATAAGCTCGCCTGCGTTTACTACTTCTGTCTAAACTAAAGAAGCTGGTTCGTGAGGATTTATGCAGTTATGTTTTCTTGAAAGCAATATTTTTATTTTCATAATATATAATACAATGTTCAACAGAAATGACCAAAATTATCGACAGGTTATTTGACTTATCTCAAAGAAGAGACGTATAAAGCCATTTTATCACATAACTGACCCGTTCAGTCATGTCATCAAAAAATGGTATTACACACATATTTTTTGTGTATTTTCTCATAAGTATAAGTTATGTGATAAATAGAATCTTACACTCGTGTCAATGTAATATGGAATTTATTAAACGCGTTAAATAATTTAATTTGTGACTCGCCTAAAGGCTCGTGACATATTAAATTATATAACTCGTTTAATAAATTCCATATTACATCGATATTCGTGTAAGTTCCTATATATAGGTCTCTGTCAAAGATATGAAGGTTTTAAAATTTTGCCGGAAAGGAACTCTTCAATACATTGGAAAAGTATACTTTGAAACTGGAAAAATGGGAAAGAGTGATAAAAAAAGTGAAATATTTTCTCAGATGATTGTTTAATGTATAGTCTACAAAAAGGGTTTTATTAGAAGGGAAAGCTTTGGCGATCAAGGACAGTTTTACGAAATGTGTTGCAGTTTTTCCAACTGTAACAAAGTGGGTGTAATTCGGTAATTATTGATAAAGACATTGTGTAGTGATTGACAGAGGGCAGTGAATCTCGAAGATAGTGATAGACATAAGCCCATCATTTTCTGAAGTACGGTGTATTAAAGTCGAGAAATATCATACTGTAATCGCGTTAAGAATACGCGAAAAGGCGAGAGGGCATAAATCAGCCACCATAGTCACGTCATATGTTTACTCGGCCTACTGTACAGTATGTATTTCATGCATTTAGATCTAGATCAATCTTCAACCACGGACTTAGATTATATCTAATCTAAGTCCGTGCTTCAACTAGGCCTTATTCGTAGGATTTAGTTTTTTCAGTAGATTTTCTTGAAATTGCACATACTTGTAGAGGATAATTAACTGAGCCTGATAATCTTTACATTTGTATGCATTGTATCGAAAGTGTGACACCGTTTTTATTCTTTATTCTTACTAAATAATATCATATCCTTCCTTTATAAAATCGTTGACTGCCGCGGTAGTCGGCCGTTATCCTCTCCGTGTGGTCCTTGGCGGAGTTTTCCGAGAAGTCGGTTGATAGACAACCAAAATGGCGCCGAAGTTGTAGCAGGTCATGTGGTTTGCTTCATTTGATACGCAAAGCCTATCATTATCACACTCGTCTTAGCAAGGCTAATAAGTATGTTAAGCATCATAAATATCATGCTGGTTTGCCAGTAGCAAGTGTATTTAGCTGTTATTTTAAAAAAGCTATTGTGTATTAGGACAGGCTAAGCTTACCTACTGGTGGCATATATACACTTGCCTATTTCTCGTCACCTGGTCACAGACACCGAACAGTGTTTTCTACAGTACTGTTCTAAGACTGTGTCGAAACCGTTTTGTCAGTGTGGTGATAAGGATAAAAATAATTGCATTTATATTGACATAGGTCTATGGATGTAAACTATGATTTTGATTTATAACATCATAATTTTTTATATGAAATTCATGCGATCATTTAGTCCAAAGGTAGTCTGAAGGTTCGATCCGACCCTCTCACCCGCTGTAAGCTTAAATATCCATGTACTGGAGCACTGGTTAGTTACGTGTTGAACGCTGAAAAAAAGTTGTGTTACGACCGGCGTGCGCTGGAGCACCGACAAATCTGGCCATATATATAGTCCAAAGGCTTCTGACTCTCCGACAGGTAAAGGCGCACTGGCAAATCTGGCCATACAGGCAGATTTGGCCATATGGCCAGAATGTAAGCAATCACGCTGGTATTGGTCTTAATTATCTTGTCTACATCAATACAAATGTAACGGATCAAGACCAGACCGATCGTTGGTGACCAGATACAAATGTAACTCAATTGGTTGAGCTTCCTTCTAGAGTTTGGAAGGTCCCAGGTTTGAACCACGGTCTGGTTGACAGTTGTGCATTTTTCCTATCCTGTTACACAAATGCTGACCAAATACATACGAATTGGTGAAATGAAAGGTTCTCATCTAAAAACTCATTTCTCATTCATTTAACTGATAAGTTTTTGTCCTGTCCACATACTTCATTTATGACTAACAAACTATAAGTGTGTCTATTCAATTTGTCGTCTGCTTCATTTGTGGTGACCGAAAATAAAAGCATCCCGACAATGCGGTGCATGCTTTCAGAAGATACTTCTGAGTAGGAATGATAACCCAAAGTGAAAGTGTCTTTGGGCCAAAATAGAGGGGAATATTTTGTGAATTTGAAAGAGAAATGGTTAAATTCATATCTAACCCATCAGATACAGAGGATAAAAGATGAATGTACCAAAAATTGAAATGACAAAAATCAACAAAATCACTGGAAATTGAGTTCCAAGATAAAAGTCATTCATTTCACCGACTCACATATTTGGTCCCCAATTTTTTACTTTGCCTATAGGCAATTGCAACCAAAATTGACTTGCATGTTTGTTTACATTTGCCCTATATTCATACATGTATAGTCATATATGACTATATGGCCAAATCCGCCTAATGGCCAGATTTGCTAGTGCTCCAGTACCTGTCTGATCTGCCAATGACTCCAAATAGCGAAATGGAGAGTCGGAAACCTTTGGACTATTGAACGTTAGATGTTAGGCATTAGCCTAGCTCAAAATGATATATGGGGAATAATCTTGAAACAATGAACCGAAAGCAGTTTGTGTTGAATTTGTTTCAAGACCAACTCAATTTACATCACCCCATGAATTTGACCAAAGCAAGATTCAAACCCAATACACTGTACCAGTATTTCAGTTAGTTTTACATAAATATATTTCAACATTTTTTGTTCAATAATTTGGATTTGCGAAGCCCGTTTCGGATTGTTTGTCCCACGTTCTGAATTACTGGGTAAGCTTGTGCAAGTTAGTCTACTTGTTGACATGATGTTTGATAACATAGATAACAGAGTGCATTTTGTATGACCTTCATACATGACCAGATAAGCTTCAGAAGTGATTCAATCTGTTTGGATAACTTAGTACACTGTCTATCATTTGATCTTTTTTAGGAGTTGTTTGGTGTAATATAAAGCCATGTCAAGTGTTGGAGATGGTGATGGTAAAAATGCAGAAAAGGAGATGACAAATGTTCCGACAGATGAGGATGAAGACTTCCTGTTGTCCCTGGACCAGTGGGATGTGGTAGACGAAGCTTCAGGATCAGAGGAAGACACAGCTGACCAGGTTTTGGAGGAGGAGAGCAATACACAGGCAGAACTTCATCAAGATCCTCAAGATGCTGAAAAAGAATCTGATGTCCAAGCTAAATCTGATCGGGATGGCTGTAGTAGTGTTGTTACTGAAAACTCCAAAGAGGACAAAGACGAAGATGTGTCCGGATGTGATAATGATCAAGTTGTTCTGACGGGGGATCAAGTGGATGGTGCTGAGGATATATTGGGGACAATAGAAGGTGCCACATCTTCAGAATTGGTGGAAAACAACTTGGGGAAGAATAACAGTAGTGATGGCAGTATAGCAGTTGCTGGTACTGAAAGTTCCAAAGGTGAAAATATAGAACTTACCAAGTTGTCAGTTTACAGATACAAAAATGTAGGCTGATAATATTAGATAATCAGTATAATATTGAGCTTCATATTCCCTACAGTATTTAATTACCATTTAGTAGTAATTATATGAGCTGCATTACCTATATATATACACTATACAGACAAAATACAGACAGTATATATACATGTATGTATTCTCACCATTGTAGTACATAAGCCAATGTTTCTACTTTGCAGTGTAATGTTAATGTACTGTGTTTTCAGAATCGAGTGAATCATCAGTTTTGGTATCCAACTTCAGTCTGTGGCCTAATTTTACTGTAACCATACAGAATAATGGTAAGGAAGCTGGCGAGTTTCTTACAACAGAGGAAGGGGATGATGCCACAAATACACCTGAAAAAGTACCGGAAAGTGAAGGACTTCGGACCACTGAAACACTTGCTGTCTCGGCAGATGAAGTTCTCAAGTCCACACACACACAGGCAGTTGTTGACAAACAGGTAGAAACTCTTGATGTGAATGCTAGTTCTACATATATTGATTTCCAAGATAAAGAAAAGGTGGAGGCAAATTCAGCAGCAGGAAATGTGAATGAAAATGAACTGCTTGTATTAAGTGAGCTCAATGATCCAGATAAAACGTCCAATTATGAGGACTCTTCAGAGACAGAAAACATCAACGACAATCAGGTGTGTGAGGTTACTGGTGACAAAGATATTGAAAGGCAAATTTCAAATAGAAATGAAAAAACAGGTCAGGGTGAAGATGACATGGAGGTGGAAAATGAGACAAAAGAAGAACAGATGGAAGTTGAAACTGAAGACACAAAAATGAGCTCTTTAGATGGCACTGAGAATTCATACTGTGACGAAACCAAATCTACTGCAAAAGATGAATCTAAAGTAAAAGATAAAATTGGTGATAGAAATGAAGAGCATCGAGAAAAAGATGAAGAATGCATCATGGAAGAAACTGAAAATGCACCTGATGGAAAGAATGATGATGACATTGAGAGGGAGGAAGATCAGAAAAAGGTTAGAAATGAAGACCAAAAAGAAGGAGGAGTGAAATATGGTGAAGAGAAGATGGAAGAAACAACAGATGTTGGTCAAGAGGAGGTTGAGGAAATAGAGGATGGGGAAGAAGAGCTTGAAGGGGACGAGGAGGAAGAACAGGACGATGAGGCAATTGAAGATAAGAAGGAAGGAGAAGGTGATAATAGTATAGATGAAAGCAATCAAAATGAGGCCAACAAGACAGAGGAGGTGAAAACTGTAGAAAAAGCCGTGATAGCGGATAAGTCTGAGGTAGAACAAACCAAAGGCAAACTTACAAAGAGTGTACAGAAGGAACCAGTTCAGTCTCCCAGGAAATCTGTCCACAGTACAGAGATTAAAGCTGGGGTCAAGGCTGAGGTCAAGGCTGAGGTCAAGGCTGGGGTCAAGGCTGAGGTCAAGGCTGAGGCAGCTCGTGAAATTACCACTACGCATGTTTTAGGTAATATTACACTTTAATTGATTTAACACTTTTTTTAACTATAATAGGGTGTTCAGTGTAATCAACATGTACTACCTTCATTGATCCCTCACCAGTTTCTCACTATTTAGTACTAAATTCAACTTGTGATAATATAACATTATATTTACATTCTGCGTTGCCTTTGCCTTATATATAATCATTACCAAACCAAATTGTAGTATATATCACACTGTATACTACAATTTGCAATCCACATCACATGACATCATTTCTGACGCCATGTTGGACTATATCAAAGCTTTGCATTCTGCCTCAGATAACATGAATAATGGCTTTGAGTCAATAGCTCAAATGATATTGATTTAAATTAGACTCTTTCTGTAAAGAAACGCATGGAAAAATGGAGAACGTTTACCGACTATATCACAAAGAAATAGATACAGGCATATTTTTAAATTTCCTGAAATGTAAATATAAGCATTGAACTGTCACCCAAATAACTAATTGTATTCATATCGACTGTATACTACATCTGGTAACAGTTTAATGCTTAAAAAAAAGCATATCTACCAGTAATCAATACCACTTTATGGTTTTCTGGAGATATTTCCTTTATATAATTATAATGGTATTCCATAATTATTTTCAGGAAATATGACTGTATTTGACCAAAAATGATAATTGTTATCAAATGCTTGGTACATTGGTAAACAAAATTGAATTGATTGGATATCATTTTTGTTGAAGATTAGATAGTAGATTTAGTTACTTATATTTTTAAGTCTTCTGAAAAAAGTTTTCTGGAATGTTGGATTAATTTCTGAAATGTTATCAGGAAGCACAGATCAATAGATGATATTCTGCTTTGCTAACTAAATATGTAGCATTATTCAAGGTCTTAATTTTAAATCTTGATATGAATTAATTATTTATTTTGCTTTTATACACATTGGCATACTACACATTGCTGCATGCAAGTACCTGGTACAATTTTGTAACTTGATTAGCACTATGATATATCTGTTAATGGATCCAATATCCACCAATTAATGCCTAACCTGGTTTTGTGTCCCAGATTTGAAGATGGCCTGTGTGACTGTGGATGATCTTGGATCAAGAGATATGATTCTGATACTCAAGAATGCATTACACTTCAGTGTAGATTTCCCTGGACAGCCTAATAGTGTCAAAGGAATAGGGTGAGTATCATCAATTATAGTGTCAGAAGTCAGAGGAATAGGGTGAGTATCATCAATTATAGTGTCAGAGGTCAGACGAATAGGGTGAGTATCATCAATTATAGTGTCAGAGGTCAGACGAATAGGGTGAGTATCATCAATTATAGTGTCAGAGGAATAGGGCGAGTATCATCAATAATAGTGTCAGAGGAATAGAATGAGTAGCATTGATTATAGTGTTGAAGGAATAAATCTGAACACTCTATGCCTCGTTCAGTTTTCTGTTGAAGTGAAATGTAAAAACAGTTGTACAGATGTATATTAGTTCATATAGTGTATTATTTTGCTATTGGTGCCTTTTCTGTTTATTACAGCACCGTGACTGCCACAATATCCCTGGATAGGAGGCACACAAGTCTCAAGTACCTGATGAAAAATCTGGCCTTTCTTTACTTTGAGGGGGTCCAGTTTCCAGATTTACGACAGAAATACCTAGAATGTATAGGTAAGCGTTGTAGTCTATTTGTTTAGTAAATTAGTAAATTTTACATTTTGGACTAAGGATCTGGTTTTCAGCACACCACTTATGATATATTAATGCAACTAGGTGCCTTCCACTTCCCCCATGTGGTTTATTATGGAATAGCCCTTTGGAAAACAGAAATAATGTCAGTTACTGATATTTATTATTATTCAACTGTCTTATTCAAAATGTTGATAAAAGTAACCATATCTCATATATAGTGGATTTCCGCTTTATTTCAGGCAAGGAATGTCGAGCGATGAGTCTACAAGGTAAATATGTTGAAAACGTTTTTCTTTGCGCCTATATATTACTTATAGATTTGGGACTGTGATGTGTTTCAGGGTCTTACAATGATGTAAGACATGTTTGCTGTGTTCAGGGGGGCACAGCTTGTAACACTTGGTGAAACACCGTAAAACATTGTTAGTGAAAAGCAAATACTGGTTAGACATATAACATTGGACAGGGCTACTCAAGTAGAATATCAGATGGGTGGATAATACATTGGTTTTATAATTGTATTTTTAATGTTTTACTCTATGTTTTGTTACTTTGTAATTGCAAAATTTTAATGTTCAATGTACATGAAATCTGGGATAAAATCACTGACTGCATTCTTGGTCTGAAACACTGTGGCTCTTTCCACCAGACTTGAATGTTTATAACTGCTAAGAGTTGAAAATATCTAGTAAAGTCTGGTGGAAAAAGACCAAGTAATGACAAGTATACTTGAAAATCCAGACAAACCTAAGAATGTTAAAAGTTAAAGAAAAAGAGACTGTTTTTGCATAATGGCTATATATTGATGTGATGCAGACAGTAAATTACAATGTAAAGATGCATTAACAAAACCACTGAGTTTGACTGTCAACAATAAAGCACTACACACCAGTGGATGCAAGCAATGAAATATCTCCATGAAAAGTGATTTTGCACTGATCCCAAATGATATCATGTGCTTTGACTGTAGGTGATAGCTGTATTGTGCTGAAATTGTTGTGTCTACCATTGGAAGGATCCAATATAATGTATATGTGTTCTATGATGTATGTCACATTCACAGTATGTTTTAATGCTGAGTATCTATGATTATGTTGATCCCACTGCTGGCTTACAGCCACGGACTTTCTTCTTCATACTGTTACAGATGAAAATTTTGTACAGCCACTTAAACCTGACAAACATATGCCTCCTCAGCCGAAGGGCTTTGTTTGTTCGTGTAACGTAGATATATTGTAAGCAAATATAATATCATTTTAATATATCTTTACATCGTTGGAAATTTCTTGTGGTTTAAAATGTATCTTTGAAAATCTGTTATTTTTTGGAGAAGGTCTAGACTTAATTTTGAGAGACTATTTCAGGGGAAATGTCTCTAACAAGTTGTGTTTGGACTCTACTTTTGAAGTTTAAAGATAATTGTGAATTGTGAATTATCGGAAAGCCCACGCAATATAT
Organism: Mimachlamys varia; assembly: GCA_947623455.1. Lineage (NCBI taxonomy): Eukaryota > Metazoa > Mollusca > Bivalvia > Pectinida > Pectinidae > Mimachlamys > Mimachlamys varia. Next base: position 13,626,655 of record OX392527.1, on the reverse strand, counting down.
GAGGACTGCCTGTATTGTGATGTGTTATGAATCAGGATTAGTGTCGCGGATATCGAAGTGAAATCGATAATCTGATGGATGTTCACAGTGAAGGGAGATGGTTGATTTCTGTTTCAGGTTTTCATGTTGTTTATCTACAACCTGGACTGTTACTGTTCATGTCGAGGGTGACAGAATTGTCGAGAACCCATGTTGTGTTTGCTTATCATCCACAGGTATACATCCAAAGCAATATTCTCTGTTTGCTTACCAACTTCCAAAATATACAACACGGGAAAAACTCAAAAAAGTTTTTCCTAACTCCAAAAGATCCTTCCTAGCGTATACACGGAAAGGTATTGGGTAAGTGCCGTGTTTGAGAAGTTGTGAGGATTAAGGTAAGTTAACATCTTACTGGGGCTTTGGTACAAGATCAATGTGAGTATGTCTTCTGTTGGTAGTGATTCTGACATGGGTCAGAATGTAAGATGTTTGTCAATAACTTATGTCAAGTATGTACGCATGATTTCAATTTGTATCAAAGATAGTTCCTCTGTTAGTTTGTACGTTTGGTTATTTCATTGATTACTGTAATGAACGAATTATACAGATGTATAAACTTTTAAGGGACATTGCTGAAAACACTTGAACTAGGTTTGATGCATATGATTGTTCAAATCCTACTGTTCATGGTGACTGGTACTGCAACATATTCTAGCACTAGATTGTTTCATTTACATGTGTGCACTTATGATAAAACTGTTTTATATGACTGATAGAAATTCTTACATTTTATTTATTTTCAGTTTTCTCAAATTCTACACCTTGAAGTAGAAAATAAAAGCTACTAAAACAATATCCAACATTCTGTACATGAAACAAAATATCTGACGTTTTTTGTATGATAAAATACATAATGCATTCGTACGACACTTAAAATGATAAAAAATACACATTGCATTTGAATAACACTCAGAATGATACAAAATGCACAGTGCATTTATATGACACTCAAAATGAATGATACAAAATACATAGTGCATTCGTATGACACTCAAAATAATACAAAATACACATTGCATTCGTATGACACTCAGAATGATACAAAATACACAGTGCATTCATTTGACACTCAAAATAATACAAAATACATAGTGCATTCGTATAACACTCAAAATAATACAAAATACACTGTGTATTTTTATGACACTCAAAATGAAACTTGAGGCCAAAGAATTGTTCACCGTAACCTATTTTGTGGCCGGTTTGAAAATGTTGCGTTAAACACTTCTACTTTCCTTCCTAATATATATGTATAACATTGCATTGATTTATAAATGCATATAGGTAATGATAACTAATAAATAAAGATTGATAGATCCATATGCCTGATGCCATCTCTTCCTAACTGTTAATTGTTGTCATCTTATTTTTACTTTATACATAAACACTGCACATGTTCAATGTGTCACAACATTTCTAAACTGATAACATATTCAACTGTCATATTAGTGAAGATGGTGCTGCTGTTGACCTGTGTGGGTTTCAGGTCTTTGGCAGCCATCTTTAGAACTCTGTTTAAGTCTGTCTCCTATGTCTGTTTGTAGATGGGCTGTGCTACAGTTTAGGACCAAGGAGGAGCCCCTGAGGATCCTACAGGCCACTGGCTGTGAAATTACTCTAGAGAAAAGGGCTCTGCCTACAATTCTCAGTGTTGTATCACTTCGTTCAACAGGTAATATCCTGGAGTGGCGAAACTTTTGCATATAAATCTTATAGTATATAAATCTTTACTAACAATACGATAAGAACTATCCAAGTGCAGTCGTGACAGTGACATTGTATGATGCCACAAATACAACACACAGCCCTGTTATCTGTATCAGAATGAAGTAAGGAGTTTGTCGTATCAAGCTATCAATGTAAGGCATAGCTAATAACTGAATGCCTGACAACGTATACTTATGTCCCATGGCAATATGTGTATCTTAAACTTGCAAGGTTCTTCTGGAATGTCTTTCATAATGATAAGATATTGGTACATTTTGGTTACTGAGTATTACTGGAATGCTAATAGGTGTCAGTATTTATATATTATGGTTAAATATGAAACATTTATTTGAATATCAAACATCTATTTATACACCATGTGTGAAATAATAACATGTGTGAAATAATAACAATGTCCTTTAATTTCATTCAGAGGCGCTGACAAATCCAGATTTCCAGGCCTGGTTTTATGACCAAAAATTCAACCCTGGTAGGTAACACCCATTTTAACTAGATTATACTTTCCCTGGTCTAAATTATGTGTATTTAATTGAAAAACAAAAGATTTGACATAACCTTTTGTGTGTGTGTGTGTGTGTGTTTACAAACAAGTGTCTTGTACTTAATTGTTTGCAATTAAATCTTTTGGGGTTAAAAACAAGGTAACTTTTGGTAGTTAGTTCAATTTTGGGCTTTAGCTGAAGACTTTTAAAAAAATAATTAGTTTCTGTGACAATTGACCTACATTTTCACAAATATCAAATGAAGTACAAGATTGTGATTGTGATTAAATGTTCTTTTTATATCAGATAGTCAACATATTATAAAAACATAAAATTAAAAACAGGAACTCTGCTTGTTTAGGCAAAATTCTGTTTTGACCTTTACTGTTACACTGTTGTACTATACGTAGAGGTTTTGACATCACTGACACCGAGTTGCCAGTACAATTCAGCATTTCTAATTACTTCCAATCATATAGATGTAATTATAATTGTAGTGTCTTTGATGTGATCAACCATTTATTTATGTCTTGTACATTTCAGGAGGAAGAGGTTGGGGACCAAGAATAGAGAATGATAATTCTAAAGAAAACCGTATAAAAGAAGCAGCAAGGGACAGAAACCGTAAAGAAAGTTCTTTGGGTACAAAACAGAAACTAGCTTACGAACAACAGTTATACAAAGCCCACAAGAAGGAGGTGCAAAAAAAGACTGACAGTCTAAAGACAGCAAAGTTACAGAAGTCACAATCTAAGACTGACAGTCCAAAGACAGCAAAGTTACAGAAGTCGCATTCTAAGACTGAAGGTCCAAAGATAGTGAAGTTACAGAAGTCACAATCTAAGAGTACAAAGACAGCAAAGTTACAGAAATCACAAGCTAAGACTGACAGTCAACAAACAGCGAAGTTACAGAAGTCACAAGCTACAGCTGAAAGTGATCAACAGACAGCGAAATTATCAACCATTGTTTCTGATAGGAAGCAGGGCACCAGTTATGTAGCCCCCAGTGTCAGATGTCTGATCTCTGTCCAAACAAATGTAGGAGGACAGACAGCACCATCATCCAGTGTCAAAGGTCAGTCACATGTGTCACCGAATATAGAAATTCAGACATTATCACCATCAAAGGTCACAGGTCAGACAGCTACATCATCCAAGGTCAAAAATCAGGCAACATTATCCACTGAAAATGTTAAGATAACTTCTCATTCATCCCCTAAAGCCAACGATCAGATCTCTAACATTCCTGATGCCAAAACTAAATCACCTGGTGGAGTCGGACAACAGAAGGCTCTAGAGCAAGAAACAATACAGCAAGCTTCTACAGCAGAAGAAGGTGACCTGAAGAACAATTTGACAAGTCAGAAAGTGTTAGATACTGATGAAGCTAAAGATACAAAAACGGGCAATAAACCAACAGCCATGGTTGAAAATATAGAAGCTGAGGCCTCACCAACAGAATCAGAAACCATTGCCTTGCTCGAGGAATCTGACAAAAAAGAAGAGGGAAGAGATACTACAGTGGAGGATAATCAGGTAGGTAATGGTGAACAGGCTGAAGAGGAACCAAGCACTGTAAAGAATGAAGGTGTGGAAGAACTGGATGCCGTTGTGGAAGACGTGGATACAGAGGATGTTGAGGATGTAGAGGATCAGGCTACAGGGGAGAGTGAAGGTTTGGATGATACAGGTGAGAAAGAGGAAGAATTAGATACAGGAGATGAGGATGTTGAAGAACTTGACACAAATGAAAATGATGATGATGATGATGATGATGATGATGATGATGATGATGATAAATTGGAGGCAGTAGAAGGTGAGGATAAGGTGGAGCTGGATACAGAAGATGATGATGATGTTGTTGAAATTGATGCCGAAGATGATAATGTTGTTGAAATTGATGCCGAAGATGATGATGTTGTTGAACTGGATGCAGAAGATAAAAATGTTGTGGAAGTGGACACAGGGAAAGATGAAGTGGAAGCAGATGCAGAGGAGATAAACGATAATGCAGGGGAAAATCAGGTGAATGAAGAAAACATGACAGTGAAGAATGCAGAGGAAAGCGTGGAGAAAGAAGTAGATGAGAAATCTAATGAGGGCGCAAATCATGCTGAAATAGCTGAGCAGTCCACAACACAACAAAAATCAGGCAAACCCCCAAGAAAAGAGAAAACGTCCCCAGTAAGATCTTCAGCGAGAAGTCCTTTAAAGAGATCTGTTTCAAGGAAAGCAAGGCCAGGGTTGGTGAAAGGTGAAGGTGCAGGTGCTATCTATGACAATGTGTCATCATGTGACAGCATATCGCCATACGATAGTATCTCCAGTGACTCGGAACATGACGGCTTAAACAGGAAGGAATCGCCCAGAAAGAAACGTGCTGCAGTGAAAGGAGACATGGAGGATGCACAGCTGGAAAATGACAGCATCTCCAGTGATTCTCTTCCACCAGAGGACTTGAAAAAGAGCAGTAAAGGAGGATGGGATTACATGCGAGGAGTATGGGACTCTGTCAGTGGTGAATCTGTGGCCAGTGCCAATAGTCAGTTGAGTGACATTAGCTCGAAGAACAGTAAAGAGAAAAAGCCAAAGAAGGGTAGGAAAGGCAAATCGAGGGAAGACTGGGAAGATGACTCTCTCAGTAATATATCAGATGCAGGTGAGTTACTCTATGTTATGGTCAGTATATTGGGAATTATTACAAAGTTTTATTGTGAAAAAGTTCCATGTAAACATAATGTGTGTGTGATGAAATAAAACAAGACAGTAAAATAAATGCATATGGAATCATTAATACATTTGTATCGCCTGAGTTTTAACGCACCTCCAGATATAATGCCATGACTTTGTTCTAAAGTTGGTATTGATTTGTCCTTGTAGAGATTGAAGGACACAAGCGTCTACATTCCCATAAGGTAAGTAGGTTGTATTGAGTATGATATGTATAGTATATGTGCAAACTTACTAGTATCCTCTAAATATAAAGCTTCTACCAAGTACCACTACACTCTATCTCGGAGACTAATCATGTTTTGTGAAAAAAAAATTGAATTTGATATTTCAAATTTTTCACTAACCAGAAAAATTGACCATAGTAAATCCAAAAATGTCTTGCACCATTTTGTAAAACAGTTGAAATATACCCGACAAAAATGTCTGTTGCACCATTTCTTGTTTCCTTGAAAGTAAATATGCATACAAAATTGAAATGTTTCTTTGTGACTCCCCAACCAACACACATGATTCATAGCCCTTATTTAATTCAAGTAAGATTTGTTTTAATGAGTAATCATTTTATGTTGTTTGATCCCTAGGAACTGTCAAGCAAGATCCATTCAGCACTTTCTAATGAGAAGTAAGTAGATGTGTCATTAATCCAGGCACTGCACAGTCCAAATATACATGTATTCCTAATGATTATTGTGAATTATGATGCCATTTCCCTAGAACAAAGTTTTTTTTTACGGGAAGGGGGGTGGGGAATATTGGTTTTAGTTTGTCTGTAAGCTGTGCCCTGTCCCCAGGCCGGAACTTGATGGCAACCAGCTGTAGAAGTTAATAGAATATACTGATTGGAAACCAGACCCCAGGATCGTGAAACAATTTTAAGTCTAAATTTGTCTTAAATTTTAACTTGGCCAATCACGATTCACATTACAAAAAGTGATGTCATATGTGATTGACTAAACACAAACTTAAGTCTAAGATTGATTCATGATCTCAAGGCCATTTCTCCTATGTCATATTGCTTTGTTACAGATACAAACAGAGTGACAGTGCCATGGTTGCACTCCTCAGGTCAGCCCTTGATGTAGTGGTCCAGAGTAGGGAAAGGTAAGTCCTGTACTGGTTTATACTAGTTGGCGTCGTGGCAGCTCCTCAGGTCAGCCCTTGATGTAGTGGTCCAGAGTAGGGAAAGGTAAGTCCTGTACTGGTTTATCCTAGTGGGGGGTGTGGCAGTGCTCCTCAGGTCAGCCCGTGATGTAGTGGTCCAGAGTAGGCAAAAGGTAAGTCCTATACTGGTTTATCCTAGTGGGGGTAGTGGCAGCTCCTCAGGTCAGCCCTTGATGTAGTGGTCCAGAGTAGGGAAAGGTAAGTCCTGTACTGGTTTATCCTAGTGGGGGTAGTGGCAGCTCCTCAGGTCAGCCCTTGATGTAGTGGTCCAGGGTAGGGAAAGGTAAGTCCTGTACTGGTTTATACTAGTGGGGGTAGTGGCAGCTCCTCAGGTCAGCCCTTGATGTAGTGGTCCAGAGTAGGGAAAGGTAAGTCCTGTACTGGTTTATACTAGAGGGCGTCGTGGCAGCTCCTCAGGTCAGCCCTTGATGTAGTGGTCCAGAGTAGGGAAAGGTAAGTCCTGTACTGGTTTATACTAGTTGGCGTTGTGGCAGCTCCTCAGGTCAGCCCTTGATGTAGTGGTCCAGGGTAGGGAAAGGTAAGTCCTGTACTGGTTTATACTAGTGGGTGTAGTGGCAACTCCTCAGGTCAGCCCTTGATGTAGTGGTCCAGAGTAGGGAAAGGTAAGTCCTGTACTGGTTTATACTAGAGGGCGTCGTGGCAGCTCCTCAGGTCAGCCCTTGATGTAGTGGTCCAGAGTAGGGAAAGGTAAGTCCTGTACTGGTTTATACTAGTGGGGGTAGTGGCAGCTCCTCAGGTCAGCCCTTGATGTAGTGGTCCAGAGTAGGGAAAGGTAAGTCCTGTACTGGTTTATACTAGAGGGCGTCGTGGCAGCTCCTCAGGTCAGCCCTTGATGTAGTGGTCCAGGGTAGGGAAAGGTAAGTCCTGTACTGGTTTATACTAGTGGGGGTAGTGGCAGCTCCTCAGGTCAGCCCTTGATGTAGTGGTCCAGAGTAGGGAAAGGTAAGTCCTGTACTGGTTTATTCTAGTGGGGGTAGTGGCAGCTCCTCAGGTCAGCCCTTGATGTAGTGGTCCAGAGTAGGGAAAGGTAAGTCCTGTACTGGTTTATCCTAGTGGGGGGTGTGGCAGTGCTCCTCAGGTCAGCCCTTGATGTAGTGGTCCAGAGTAGGCAAAAGGTAAGTCCTGTACTGGTTTATCCTAGTGGGGGGAGTGGCAGCTCCTCAGGTCAGCCCTTGATGTAGTGGTCCAGAGTAGGGAAAGGTAAGTCCTGTACTGGTTTATACTAGTTGGCGTCGTGGCAGCTCCTCAGGTCAGCCCTTGATGTAGTGGTCCAGGGTAGGGAAAGGTAAGTCCTGTACTGGTTTATACTAGTGGGGGTAGTGGCAGCTCCTCAGGTCAGCCCTTGATGTAGTGGTCCAGAGTAGGGAAAGGTAAGTCCTGTACTGGTTTATACTAGAGGGCGTCGTGGCAGCTCCTCAGGTCAGCCCTTGATGTAGTGGTCCAGAGTAGGGAAAGGTAAGTCCTGTACTGGTTTATACTAGTTGGCGTCGTGGCAGCTCCTCAGGTCAGCCCTTGATGTAGTGGTCCAGGGTAGGGAAAGGTAAGTCCTGTACTGGTTTATACTAGTGGGTGTAGTGGCAACTCCTCAGGTCAGCCCTTGATGTAGTGGTCCAGAGTAGGGAAAGGTAAGTCCTGTACTGGTTTATACTAGAGGGCGTCGTGGCAGCTCCTCAGGTCAGCCCTTGATGTAGTGGTCCAGAGTAGGGAAAGGTAAGTCCTGTACTGGTTTATACTAGTGGGGGTAGTGGCAGCTCCTCAGGTCAGCCCTTGATGTAGTGGTCCAGAGTAGGGAAAGGTAAGTCCCGTACTGGTTTATACTAGTGGGGGTAGTGGCAGTGCTCCTCAGGTCAGCCCTTGATGTAGTGGTCCAGAGTAGGGAAAGGTAAGTCCTGTACTGGTTTATACCAGTTGGCGTCGTGGCAGCTCCTCAGGTCAGCCCTTGATGTAGTGGTCCAGGGTAGGGAAAGGTAAGTCCTGTACTGGTTTATACTAGTGGGGGTAGTGGCAGCTCCTCAGGTCAGCCCTTGATGTAGTGGTCCAGAGTAGGGAAAGGTAAGTCCTGTACTGGTTTATACTAGAGGGCGTCGTGGCAGCTCCTCAGGTCAGCCCTTGATGTAGTGGTCCAGGGTAGGGAAAGGTAAGTCCTGTACTGGTTTATACTAGTGGGGGTAGTGGCAGCTCCTCAGGTCAGCCCTTGATGTAGTGGTCCAGAGTAGGGAAAGGTAAGTCCTGTACTGGTTTATCCTAGTGGGGGGTGTGGCAGTGCTCCTCAGGTCAGCCCTTGATGTAGTGGTCCAGAGTAGGCAAAAGGTAAGTCCTGTACTGGTTTATCCTAGTGGGGGTAGTGGCAGCTCCTCAGGTCAGCCCTTGATGTAGTGGTCCAGAGTAGGGAAAGGTAAGTCCTGTACTGGTTTATACTAGTTGGCGTCGTGGCAGCTCCTCAGGTCAGCCCTTGATGTAGTGGTCCAGGGTAGGGAAAGGTAAGTCCTGTACTGGTTTATACTAGTGGGGGTAGTGGCAGCTCCTCAGGTCAGCCCTTGATGTAGTGGTCCAGAGTAGGGAAAGGTAAGTCCTGTACTGGTTTATCCTAGTGGGGGGTGTGGCAGTGCTCCTCAGGTCAGCCCTTGATGTAGTGGTCCAGAGTAGGCAAAAGGTAAGTCCTGTACTGGTTTATTCTAGTGGGGGTAGTGGCAGCTCCTCAGGTCAGCCCTTGATGTAGTGGTCCAGAGTAGGGAAAGGTAAGTCCTGTACTGGTTTATACTAGTTGGCGTCGTGGCAGCTCCTCAGGTCAGCCCTTGATGTAGTCGTCCAGAGTAGGGAAAGGTAAGTCCTGTACTGGTTTATACTAGTTGGCGTCGTGGCAGCTCCTCAGGTCAGCCCTTGATGTAGTGGTCCAGGGTAGGGAAAGGTAAGTCCTGTACTGGTTTATACTAGTGGGGGTAGTGGCAGCTCCTCAGGTCAGCCCTTGATGTAGTGGTCCAGAGTAGGGAAAGGTAAGTCCTGTACTGGTTTATACTAGAGGGCGTCGTGGCAGCTCCTCAGGTCAGCCCTTGATGTAGTGGTCCAGGGTAGGGAAAGGTAAGTCCTGTACTGGTTTATACTAGTTGGCGTCGTGGCAGCTCCTCAGGTCAGCCCTTGATGTAGTGGTCCAGAGTAGGGAAAGGTAAGTCCTGTACTGGTTTATACTAGTTGGCGTCGTGGCAGCTCCTCAGGTCAGCCCTTGATGTAGTGGTCCAGAGTAGGGAAAGGTAAGTCCTGTACTGGTTTATACTAGTTGGCGTCGTGGCAGCTCCTCAGGTCAGCCCTTGATGTAGTGGTCCAGGGTAGGGAAAGGTAAGTCCTGTACTGGTTTATACTAGTGGGTGTAGTGGCAACTCCTCAGGTCAGCCCTTGATGTAGTGGTCCAGAGTAGGGAAAGGTAAGTCCTGTACTGGTTTATACTAGAGGGCGTCGTGGCAGCTCCTCAGGTCAGCCCTTGATGTAGTGGTCCAGAGGAGGCAAAAGGTAAGTCCTGTACTGGTTTATCCTAGTGGGGGTAGTGGCAGCTCCTCAGGTCAGCCCTTGATGTAGTGGTCCAGAGTAGGGAAAGGTAAGTCCTGTACTGGTTTATACTAGTTGGCGTCGTGGCAGCTCCTCAGGTCAGCCCTTGATGTAGTCGTCCAGGGTAGGGAAAGGTAAGTCCTGTACTGGTTTATACTAGTGGGGGTAGTGGCAGCTCCTCAGGTCAGCCCTTGATGTAGTGGTCCAGAGTAGGGAAAGGTAAGTCCTGTACTGGTTTATACTAGAGGGCGTCGTGGCAGCTCCTCAGGTCAGCCCTTGATGTAGTGGTCCAGGGTAGGGAAAGGTAAGTCCTGTACTGGTTTATACTAGTGGGGGTAGTGGCAGCTCCTCAGGTCAGCCCTTGATGTAGTGGACCAGAGTAGGGAAAGGTAAGTCCCGTACTGGTTTATACTAGTGGGGGTAGTGGCAGTGCTCCTCAGGTCAGCCCTTCATGTAGTGGTCCAGAGTAGGGAAAGGTAAGTCCTGTACTGGTTTATACTAGGATTTTTGGTATAACATTTCCTAAATTCTTTATACTTTACTTAATATCTCAGATTTTAATTGAGAAGTTCCTATCAAATTTAGTCTTGTCTTATGTCTCTTAGTCTAATGCCTGGTACCTACACACACTGTATATATTGTTAACACAAGGAAGTCTGAAATTGGTCGTTAAAGAGAGTTTGAAGTGTTGACTTCTCGGAACCTCTTAATGAAGGGCACATTTGAGTCCTTCACTTTAATACTATGCAACTTTGGGGGAATAGTACCTTACCTAAATAAGGGAGCTTTTATCGATGGTCAGACACTGAGGCCATCTACCTCGACAAAATGGCTTAAGTAGAGATTCAGGAGGAAAACATACAAGGAAATTGGATTTCAAGCGAATTGAAGTGTTAGCATATGTCTGAAACTTTAAAGCCTTTTGTTCTATAAAGTTGTTTAAAAACAATGAAAATATAGATAAGAATACATTTATTGTGTGATACGTGGGTACATTCATGTAAGATTACACCTTGTGTTGTATTTTTAGGCAAAGTCCCTCACCTCCCCCTAAAAGCAGCCGAGTACGAACTGATCCATTACGAAAATACAAACACTCGCCTTCTCCAGCCTCATACAAAAGACACCGAGATTCTTCACCGTTGAGAGGTCGCCGATCAAGGTCCAGATCACCAGCAAAGAAACACAGAAGGTCAGTTACTCCACCGAGACGCAGGAGTTCACCATCTCCTTTGAGGCATCATGATTCTCTTTCTCCAAAACGACTTCGAGAGTCATTTTCACCTCAAAGACGCCGTAGTTCAGTTTCTCCTCTACGGATAAGAGGCTCTTTGTCCCCTCGCAGGTCTTTTCAATCACCAGTAAGAGATAACTATGGGAAAAGGAGGACTTCCTATTCCCCAGTACAGGATGACAGATATCGACAGCATAGGGATTCTCAGATATCCATGGAAGATGTGCTTCGTCATGGATCACGCAGGCATGGGCTGTCACCTGTGTCAGTGTCTCCTGAAAGAGATCGATATGGCCGAAGCTCCTTTTCCCCGGGCACTTCAGAATATGGCAGAAACATGCTTGATACAGGAGGGCACTACAGGCAGCGTTCACCTTCAGCGACCAGGGATACAGCCTACACTCGCCGCAGAGTTTCAGTATCCCCTGTAAGGACAGCCTACACCAGACACAGGGGCTCACCATCCCCCGAAAGGATGGCATCCTACAGAAGAGCAAGGGATTCCGTATCTCCAGTTGGTAGGGGGTATAACCGTAACAGACGGTCACGATCACCTGATGAAAGTGAAAGGAGATACAATCGAAACAGACGCTTACATTCCCCAGGTGCTAGGGAATATGACCGGAGCAGGAGATCACCATCAGAAGAGTCAAGGAGATATGACCAAAGTAGACGATCACCATACTCCAGTTCAAGGGGATATGACCATAGCAGACGCTTACTATCCCCAGATTCAAGAAGTTATGATCAGAGCAGAAGGTCATTTTCTCCAAGAACAAGGAGTTATGACCGTAGTAGGCGATCTTTGTCGTCAGCAAGGCAAGACTCGTATGATGAACTCAGTCAAAGTTCAAGGTCATCTGAAAGGTCCTATGTCAGACATAGGTCACCAGCAGGGTCTTTGTCTGATATAAGCCAACAGTCCGTCTCAAGGTCATCTTCTAGGAGTTTGAGTCCTATATCTTCAAGGTCAAGGTCACCTAGTGTGAAACGAAAGCATCCATATGATGATTATGCAGAGAAGGATGCTAAAAAGGCGAAGTTGAATGAGCCAGCAGGTAAGATTTTACGATGAATATGTAAATGTCCTATCTTCTTTTACTGTATAATAGCAGAATATGGCAAGCACGACGCTTTTAGAACTTCGTGTAAAATATTGTGCTCCTGATTCCTGTATACTTAGTGTAGCAGTATTTTACTGAAAAAAAATCTGATAACCAATTTTGATGGTTTACTAATTGAATATGATATATATTAAACTTCCATTATAGAATATACCAAATTATTCACCCATGAAATGTTCTACCAAACTCTAGAACATATAACTATTATACGATATCCAACAGGAAAACAAGTAAATATTCTCTTACATTAACCGATTATTAATTACCAACATAGGTACCTGTAATTACAATGTATAATAAGATCAATATATTTAAAATATGAAATGAATGAAAATTTCTCTGATATTCAGCAGTTCCGTATACAGCACCAGGATACAGTGTGCCCCCACCCAGTTCAGTCGTTGTTAGTTCATACTACCCTAGCACAGGTAAGTGGGCACAAGGTTATACTGAACACACACATCAAAGTCTCAAAACAATTTATTCAATCTTTGTATTCTATGAAATGATATTAATGTAAGAGAAAAAGATCATCTATTTTGCATAAGTTGTCATTCATACACAGTATTTCATGAATTATTTTTCATCATCCCCTTGCGACAAAGTTGGGGAGAAGATAGTGTAGGTATATATGTAGTTCACAGTTTGTCATCGCTTTTAAGGACACCTGTCTTTAAAGGATACTTTTGATCTATCCCTTGGGTGTCCTTTATAGACAAGTTTGACTGTAATATTAAATAGGAAATTTCTTTTGCACAACTTACAACCCTTGTCCCTGAAGTTTGATGTTCAGCAAAATTGTGCATTTTTGGTATTTGGAATAATTCAGTTTTTGATTGTCTCTTGCAAAGCATATTTTAAAGGAGTAAATATTGCAGGTTTCTTGATCCAAATGTCTTGAAGCTAGGCATACACATGTATCACACCCTTCATTGTACATATATGTAGTATATCTTTAAAATGTATTTACCCCGAGGTACTACTAAACTATACAAATAAGTACAAAAGTACATATAATCTTAACATTCCTGCACAGCTACTTTCTCATTTTGAATCTCTTGTTTGAGATTCATTTGATACAAATTGTTCTATTTTTCCCATTACCTCAGCTACAACATTAGAATAGTGAAAAAATAATAGAGCACCTACTGTTGTACCTTATGTTTTTTAATTTTCTTCAGGCTACCAGCAGACGGCAGCAACTTACTCTCAACATCCAGCCATGGCGGCCCCAGGGCATAGCCAGTACGTGCCTCCTTACCAGCCCCCACTAGTGCCGCCCCCGCCTCTGCTGACCCAGTCTCGTCCTCCATACATGTACTCCCAGCCCCCACCATTCTTGGCTCCCCAGCAACCTCCTGCTATAATGCCCCATCAACTCCAGCAGCCACCACCACCATTGTACATGTCGATGCAGCAGTCGGCGCCATACTCATCATCACAGCAGCCGTTAGTAACCGTCACCACCAAGAAACTGGCCCAACCACAGCGCCGTCAACTTATTCCAGTTCCAGAACAAGGCACCCAGTCTGCAACACCTACAGGTATGGCAGTTGGTATAGCGGACCCTCCCAGACGGATACTTTTTGTTGGTGACAGCCTTATACACCAGCTCAGCAGTGATTTTGTTGGCCAGAAACAAAACTTGAACTTGCATCAGCGTGAATTCCAAATTCATTGTGTTGGGAAGATAGGAGGGCAGGTTGGAGACTTGGAGCCCCCTGCATTGAATCATACAATGAATGAAATTCAGCCACACAATGTGTTCATACAGTGTGGAGGTGATGACTTAGACTCACCAAACTTTAATCAGATAATGACGTGCCTACCTACCCAACTTGTGTCCATTGCTCAAAGACTAGTGGATGGGTTTGGTGTGCTGTCCGTGGGAATCATGCAGATTTTACCGCGACTGACAACCAAACACATACCCTGTGTTTCTTACAACAAAGGAGTTAGCCAAGTTAACAACAGTATCAAGTCTCTTTGCAAGAACAATGACAACATCTTCTTCTGGAATCACAAAAATCTTAAAAATACTGACGTGACCAGTACTAGTAATGATGGTAGTCGCCTGACTGAATCTGGAATGGTCAAATATTTCCGATCAGTCAGGGGTGTTACATTATTCGTTACTCGTGAAACCAAGAAAACAAATGTTAAGTAATAGAAATATTTTTGTCTTCACATGAAAACTTCAATGTAATTTTGTATGTTACTACTTTCTAATATGTCTAGAAATTACTGTTTAACAGCATAGTTTTAAATGTTATCTCTATTCATATTTGTATTTCCCCATGATAGAAAGTCAGGGGTTGAGGGAGCATATTGTTTTTGGTCTGCCTATTTGTATATGGGAACAACTTCAGTCTTATATATTTTCAGTGTTAAGAGATAATGCTTTCAGATTTGCCATGTATATATATATATTCCTGAGGATAAGAGCTTTTATTTGATACCAAATATGACAACCTGAACTCGAATAACTTTTTTTTCATCAGATTTGAAAAAAATTTGGTATATTGTTTTAAGTCTTGGAATAGTTTGATATTGGCCAAAATCTGTCAATATTTGCCACAGTCATGAGACTTCAAAATTTCTTGGGTTTTTGTCAAATCCTTTAATATTCATCAAACTAAGTCTGCATTTACCAGAGTTACAAAACCTGAAAATCCTTTTTTTAAAAAGATGATTTTTTTTGTTTGTTTCCCTCAAATAATTATGTTTTAATGTCAGATTTTAACCAACTGATATATTGTTCGAGTTTGTTATTGGTCAAATCAGTCTATATCCTTAAAGCAAATACATTTTTTTTGTTTCCGTCAAACGTAAAATGCATATATAGTTTCTTTGTTTCTATCAAATAACTTTTTAAAAAATCTTTACACTTCATCCTTAAAACCTGGCATGTTTCTTTACATTAATGGGATCTTGGTTTGATATTGATAATGCCCAAAATCTGTCGGTATATGCCAGAATTACAAGACTTAAAAAAAAAATAAATAAATGATGTCTTTCACCATCAAAATTGATGTACATTATATGTATTGCGAAAAACATGTTGCTTATCATTCATGAATGGTTTCACATAACATGTCGACGTCATAGGAGATGGTTTCACATAACATGTCATAGGAGATGGTTTCACATAACATGTGATAGGTGATGATTTCTCATAACATGTGATAGGAGATGGTTTCACATAACATGTGATAGGAGATGGTTTCACATAACATGTGATAGGAGATGGTTTCACATAACATGTGATAGGAGATGGTTTCACATAACATGTCATAGGAGATGGTTTCACATAACATGTGATAGGAGATGGTTTCACATAACATGTGATAGGAGATGGTTTCACATAACATTTGATAGGAGATGGTTTCACATAACATGTGATAGGTCGATTGTTTCACATGACATGTGATAGGAGATGGTTTCACATAACATGTGATAGAAGATGGTTTCACATAACATGTGATAGGAGATAAAGTGGAAATAACAACATTGACTTTTATCTTAAAGCCTTCAAAATTTGGTTTATATATAATAACTATAGCTAAATGTATATAGGCATTGGATGTTTCAGAAACACTCATTTTGTGTAAAGATTTGGAAAATATTGTAGTGCTTTGAAAATAGATTAATTGCTTAATAATGAAAATGAACTTCAGTATCAATAATTCTTATTAAATACAATGTAGGTGCTGTTGATTATTATAGAAGCATGAACTGAGATAAATATATTGACATGTGATCACCAGTTTTCCTGTTTCTAATTGTGTGTATAATCTTGATACTATATTGACTAAAATTTGGGATCAATATGATTTAATTGAATTTTGTTTTGCTTTAACCCTAAATTCATTCTGATCATCTTTTATATGAATGTTGTATTGTCATGTACATATGATTAGACTGTAGTGATGGATGGTGGTAAATAGTGGATCATATTGTTTAGATCACAGCGAGATGTAGATAATTATTTTGCTGAAAACATAGAAAATCTCTCACAGTCCACCAGTTACACACCAAGGTATATAAATTACATATTTCTAGCACGCCATCATCAGATGGTGGGCACTTTCAAATCGCCTGTGTCGGTGGTTCGTCCTTAAACAATTATTGTTATCGCTATATCTGAAGAAATGCTGGATGCAGGTTCCCCTTGGTCCCTAGTTGTTCCCGTTTGATTACTGATTTGAAAAACAGAAGGGTAACAGGCGTACATTCTGGATTTTGACAATGAAGTTTTTTATTGCTATTTTTTGAGAAAGTACTGGCTGGGTCTTTACCAGATTTTCCATGTAGGTTCCCCTTGGTCCATAGCGGTGTTTATTTAAAGAAAGGACTTGTCAAGTTTCATAAAATTCAGAGCAAATAAGAGAATGAAATTGAAAAGATCCAACTATCAAAGAACAAATAAAGATCAAACAATGGTGATCCCTCTTGGATCTCTTTATTTGATGCTGTGTATATACCAGGAAATTTCACTGTATGTAAATCAAGTATATTTTGGTTTTGAAAGTACACAAATTTAAAGAAAAAAAAAAACTATCTATAATATTATTTTGTGATGGTATGAGTAGCTTAGTGTATGTCTGTTCATCTATTGTCAACATTTCAATTTGAACAACTTCTTTTTGGTAACAAAAATGCCTGTAACATACAACAAGTTTGTTCCAATGAATGACCTTGACCAATTTTCAAGGTCACAAAGGTCAAAATCGCCAATCAACTTCTCTCAATAACCAAAAGGCCAAGGGTACTGATAGTGGACTGGTAGCATGTTTGGATGAATGGCTACAAAGTTTGTTCAGATGAATTAACTTGATCCGCTTCTTCTTATTAATGAAAAGACCAAGTAGCATGCTTGGATGCATTTTCCAAACTTGCCCGGCGTACTGATAATATGCAGAATGATTATTTAGCCAGTAGCATGCTGCGGTGAATGGCCACCAAGTTTGTTAAAATAAATTACTTTTATATAAGGTTGGTAAGTAACATAGTCCATTATGTTAAAAATCTTTCAACAAATTCTTAGTAATAAACATGATGCCAATTAAATTGGCAAGTAGCATGCTTTAAAGAATGGCTGTCAACATTAGTAAATGATCTTGATCCATTATCAAGGTAACATTTGGTGGAATATTTAAATGATCATATGTCAATACAGAAGGTATAGGATGGTGATATTTGGCAATTTTTGCATGCTGAGAATTAGGGCTGTAAAGTTTTTTCAATGCAATTACCTATGAATGGTGTTTAATTTTAAAGTCACAGATCTAATATTTCAAAATCATGTTCTTTTGAATGACTTGGTTATAGTGTTATTTTGCCTGTAGGTTAGTGCGAGATGATTACGAGGTGAATGATGCAGGCCACCTCTTGTTTTGGAAGTATTATTTTGTTTTTGTGTATTGTTAATTGTGTAAAAGATATCAAACTCATTGTCTGAGAAAGTGCTGTATAATCTAAATGTGCGATGAAATAAACAGTTTAAGTATTCATTGTAATTTTCTTTCTTTTTTAGCTCACCTGAAGGCCAATGAGCTAGGGCCATGGTGAATCATCAGTCGTCATTTTCCTTTAAAAGGCTACTGTTCTTAATTGCCCCAAATTTGGTCAGAAGCATCTTGAATGAAGGGGAATCAGTTTTGTATAAATGGTGGGTCTTGGCCCCAAAAGGTGTTGGGGGGGGGGGGGGGATGGAGCCCCAATATGGAAAACACAGCAAATTCTTTTAAAATAAATCCTCCTTCTGCTATGGGAATGCCGTCTCTGTTTTACCAGGTAGATCACTGTCTGATGGGCAAGTGGGCCTTTAACTATGCCATTTTGTGTAGCATCTGTCATCCGTCTTGTGTTATCAACTTTTCATTTAAACGATTTCTGATGAAATACTGAAAGGTCTAGAGGCATGATGTTTGGCTGGTACGGTAGTTTCCTTGGAAGGAGCTGAACAAAATTTGCAAATAAAAATGACCTTGACCTACTTTTAAGTTCATAGGGTCAAAGATGTTGAAACATTCAGACATCTTCTGAAATACTAAAAGGCCTGTAGAGACATGGTATTTGGCTGAAAAAAAATGAACAAAACTTGCAAACCAAAAATTACCTTGACATATATACATTCCAATTCAAAGGGGTCTTGATATGTCAAAACCTTCTGAAACACAGAAAAGCCCGGATACATTATATTTGGCTGGTAACTTCCTTAAACGAATGAGAAAAAAGCTTGTTAAAGAAAATAACCTTGATGCACTTTGAAAGTGAAAGATGTTTTAATAAAAAGACCAAATTGATAACATCCTATTATTCCATAAGAAGAAGGATTTTAAAGAATTCACTAAATTTCCCGTATTTGGTGCCACTCCTCGGGCTACAAGTCCCAGACCCACAATTTATATGAAGTTTCCTTCTCTCAAGGATGTTTCTGGCAAAATTTGGTGAATGATATTGGGCCCCTTGTGTCTTGGTTACCAATAGGTAATTTCGTGAGAAGGATGGACATACAACTTAAGGCACTGACCCATGCCAACAGCTGGCAAAGTAGCACATGTACAGTACACCACTGCAATACTGCTTAAGCAGCTTCCCTATAACAATGGACAGAACCTTGAAAACTAATTGATATTCCCACCCTATTGCTATATACATGCTTGCTAAACATGGCCAGGCAAACACGATAAAGTTTCTGGGATTATGCAACAGGTAAGACCTAGTATCCAGTTTCTGGGTCACATGTTGACATGAGCGACAGATACACGTATTGTCCCCATGATATTCCAGTGTTTTACCTGCCTCTGGAAACATATTTAATCTTTATAAATTTGAAAGAGTCAATATTTCCATCCTTAGACCATAGTATGTGCTTGCTGGCAATCATCTTTAATTACCTGGGACACTGTTAAATACCTGTGAGCAACAGTGGACCTGGTCTATGCTAAAAGTATGATGCCTGGAAGATTTTTCAACTTTCTGTTTCTATAATATTATATAAAACCATAGTCTCACCTATACACACCATACATCCTAGATACCAAGGGGTTAAGCTCATCTACGCTTTCTACAACAACCCTGGAATATGTAATGGTAAAACTGAACGCATGCTCAGCTAAAAAATGCCTGTCCTTAAAAGATTACGAAGGAGCCGCAACCGACTTAAAAGCCTGTCAATTTTACAGTTGTGTGACCAAGAGATTCTTTTGATGTACATCAAAGGGTAAAAGCAGTCTTCTTGCCTCATCAACAAAGTGGCACACACAGAGCATTCAGCTTTGCGATGAATAATCCAGGTGTGTAGAGAACGTAACCCCTGGATATTGAAGATGCACACCACGTTACTTATTAAACATGAGGGTTTATATTCTGATAAAAGTTTTACATTAAAAGCATCATTTTCTTTTTGTAAAATCAAAACATTTAATTTAGTATTTTGGAATAGGAATAAGTTTGTTCAAGAATTAATGGTGATTGCAGCTCTTCATGAATTTTTGGTATTTCCTATCATGTTGATAATAACTGTTTTACTCTCTAGGTAGGTATGGGAGAGATTCTCCTAATTGATGAGAGAAATCTCGTCTCTAGGTAGCTACGGGTGAGGTTTCCTAATTGATAGAAGAAATTTTTTCCCCAGGTAGCTACTGGAGAGGATCTAATTGGTGAGAGAAATCTTGTCTCTAGGTAGCTACGGGAAAAGGTTATCCTAACTGGTAGGAGAAAAGAAGAAATTTTTTCCCCAGGTAGCTACTGGAGAGGATCTAATTGGTGAGAGAAATCTTGTCTCTAGGTAGCTACGGGAAAAGGTTATCCTAACTGGTAGGAGAAATTTCGTTTCTATGTAGCTATGAGAGAGCAATACTTATAATGAAAGTTTACAATTCATCTATTACTTTGTGCCCAAAAGGGAATATGAGTATTATTGTTAAAAACAACAAAATGCTAAAACACTATCTTCATTGCCTTTGATTTTATTGTAGATTATATGAGATGAAATGGCATATCTAATACCTACTTTCAAATTTGCCTATAACTTACAATGTATCGGCCATATCTTTTCCATCAGGATATCAAAAGAAATGGAATCTTGAACATTTAATATGGTGTTGGATGTGTAATGATTAATGAATGTTACAATATAAAACCATTCTAAAGAAAACAATGAGAAAATGACAGATCTTTCAGTGTTAGCAAATCTACACAATGAATTTGTACAAATGATGTAAGAAAAATCCACCTTGGGTGAACTTCCTGTATGAAATTGGAATTCACACACCAAAATCTTAATTCCCTTAAGTTTGGTACAACATACTGCTTTAGGATGGTCATTTTCATCTTAAAATATGTCTCACAAACAGTTCTGAACACATTTTCAACATAATGGATTATGTAAGTATATAAATCAAACAATGAAATACTTGTCATCATCGATTGCAGCTTTGGCCATGTCAGTATACTGTTTTAATGTAATATGTAAAGTAAAACACCTGTAATACTATTTACATATGTAAGTCAAATTTTCTAAATGACCTGAATTGATTGATAGTCTTCAGTCCTACGGCATTGAAATAAAGTATTTACAATACTTCTCTAAAACAGCCTAGTCTTATATGTCCATGGATAGGATACAATGAACACCACATAAAAACATGGCTTAACAGGTGATCTGTATTAAATGTACCAATCAATATCAACCAAGTCACTGTCACATGGCCTCCTTCACCAGTCTTTGTATTTACAATGCTAGTATTGTTATGAGCTCACAGCTGGAGTTGGACATTCCTCGGAATCAATAGTCTTCATAGTTCCTCGCGATTCCTTGGCTACCACCCATACCCATCTGTGGTCTATTTCCTCCTGAAGAAAAACAAATACAACTATGAATCACAAACATCTATCATATGAGAATATTTACATTTGCTCTGCATTTTCCAATTGACACAATGCTGAGAGACAGTTGCTGCCATACGCCTATAACACCCAGTGCCTCAGACTATAACAGCAGTTGGCATTGTAACGTCATCATTCTCTATTGTGACGTCATCAATTTCATTGTTGTCTTCACTTGGTTTGCTGTTCAAAATCGGTCCGAAGAAACTAAATGAAGCACAATTATTCGATCAAAAATGTAAATATAAGCAATGAACATTTTAGCAAATAATGTTATAGTCCTATAACACACATTGCTATTGCTACCGGGCTTTATTTAGTTTGTCATCAATGGAAATGCGTATTATAGGACTGTAACACCATTCGCTAAAACATTCATTGCTTAAATGAAGAACACCTGAAGACTTCTCTATTCTACAGTCCACTTCCCTCACTAAGTCAATGTCCCTGGGTTACAGACCAAAGTTCAAACTAGTCAAATCTGCCAAGTGATTTAATGAACTCTTGTTTCTAGACATTTATTTTACTATAAACAATTTCGGCAATTATGGTGTTGGAAAGCACTTGACAGGATGAGAAATAAAATCACATTAGTCCCTCACAAAGAACGTGAGCATTTAAAACACTTTTAAGTTATAAATGATATTAGTAATGGTAAACTTTAATCTTGAAACCCTCAAATACAAACTCATATGGAGTAGTTTCATACCTGTCGCTGTATAAAAATTGATGTAAGTCAGTGAAAAATGAAGTTTGGGGACAATAATCATAATTATAGATATGCTCAGACAGAGTTGGGTAAACTATTACACTGTATGCCTACCCATAAAATTGCTAGAATATAGAACAGAAATGAAAACAGCCAATTGTGAAAAAGGAGGAAAACCAATATATTAAGGTGTTTTAAGGGGAAACTTTTGGAGGAGGATTTTCTTCCCTGATTAAACTATGTCAGACTTCTGCATTCCTGCAGCAGTCCACCATACACAAAATATATAGAGTAAACATTATGTACCTTGGTTGTATCCTCCTCTACCCGCCCCTCCACGACTTGGTCCTCCTCGACTCGTTCCTCTCGCTCCTCCTCTCATACTTCCTCCGCGCATACTGCCTCTTCCCCCTCTGCTCACTCCCCCTCGTGCTGGAGCGAAGCCAGGTTTGGAGGCCGAGTACTGGTTCTGTAGTGGGGAGCGGTACGGCTGTGGTATCTGGCCCCCAGAGTAGCCTCCACTTCCCATTGTAGAGGTACGACCCAATGTAGAACTTTGTCCTTGTGAAGAAAATTCTAAATTGACAAAAAAAATCAATTTAAATTATAAGAAGAGCACAAAGAGTCAGGATCAAAATCTGTTTGTTGCCATCAAATCATAAACTACAAGACAAATTCTTAAAACAAGAAACGGTTCAAATGAATCACATAAAAGACAAAAGTAAGGCAAGTGGATGGGGAAATATAGGCCTACACAAGCAATTCAGCTTTCATTTGGACTATAGTACTAATGTCTTCATTCTTTAGTTTTACCATTCTCACAGCCGAAAAAACCTATTATTAAAACACTGAGATTGCTATTGATTTCTAAACAATATATTAAAATGTAACAAGAAAACACTACTGTAACATTTTTTTATCACCCAATGAAGTTAAATAATTATGTCTAAAGTATGTTGAAATTGGAAAACGTATAGCATTAACTTAATATATAAATCACTCTACGACAATAACTCATATTTTTTGGCAATATTTCACCATCTTTAATGACAATAAAAAGCTTTGTTTTATACCACTTAATCTTTTATATTTCCTTAGTTATTTGTTGATGTTTTTAAAATATACAAGTCACGATTTTATCTTATCTTGACCTCTTTTTATGACCACCCTCCATAAAATTGAAATAAATAACCACGGATGTGGATGGACCATAAAATACAGACAAAAACCCAAACCAACCTTCTCTTGGCCGTTTCTGCATTTGAGGCTGATCATCATCATAAGGTTTCCTCCTTTTCAGGGCCACTGGATTGGGTCTGCGTGTAGAGGGGGCTGCGACAGGACGTCCCAGTGAACTGCTGACAGAGCCACGGGCTGGGGTCTTTGGATTCCTGTGATCACATCAATGAGGCAGTAATGACATACATGTACTCAGTTAAACTCTAACAAATGGAAATAATTAATAGTGATGTACCTTAGAAGAACTGTACCCAATATATATACACTTATAGCCGACACAACTGAAACCTTGTCAAATCAACATCAGCAAGTAGTCCTGCACACTTGTCACACACAGAAGAGGCCTAAAGGCACAAACGGTGAACCCGAGTTGCAAAATAGCTATTTTCCTATGCAAGACAAAAGCTGGAAATAATTATGTACTGGTATATCAAGCAAGAAAGTTATTAAAGCTTTCAAGTCAACAAGAAACACTAAAATGCATTTAAACTTACATTGCTGCCATTCTAACTAATGCAATGACATTGAATCATTATTAAACACAAGGCAATCACTGAAAGTGAGAGATGCTCCCCAGATACTGTTTTTGACACAGGAGTTTTGTTTTTGTTGTAAAGTTGACTTTAGAACACAGCATTGCAATAGTATTATCATTATACCCAATATTTCATTATTATAGTTTCAATGCAAAAAAAATGTGCTGGACACGAAATTTTAATAAAGGGCAATAACTCTGCAAATAAGGGGTTGTGGGCCTTGAATTAAGCACACTGCACATCGTTTAAGTGCAACTAATGTACCCATCAAGTTTCACAACTATTGCTTATCTGTGGGCAGAATTAGGCTCTGGACAGATATGGAAAGACGGAAGGAAGGACAGACAAAGCAGCAAACTATATGCACCCAAAAAATGTTCAGGGAGCATCAAAATGGGACTATATGCCCCTTTATTAAATGATTGGGACAAATAACAATTTACTACATATTTTAATACAATGGATAGTTACCCTTCTTTCTTCTGCATAGCATCCAGAGCTGTCTGGAGGAGAGCAACCATGGCACGGTCATCCTGGACACCTTGTCTGTAACATGTCCACAGTAACCAAAGTTACCACTAAATGACACATAGTACACAAAGTTACCACTCAATGAGTCATAGTACACAAAGTTACCACTTGATGACAGATAAAATACAGTACACTATGATTCCCTTTATTGACAATGATAATGCACAGTACACAATCGATAACAAATAACGTCACCACTTAATAACAGTCAATCACTGAAGTCATTTGAGAAATCCAAAATGTCTGTTACAAAGGTGGCTATCTTGGATTGACCATGAAAAGCAACAACACATGGTCAAAACTCCTGAAGGAACAAAGTTCAAAGTTAGGAGTCTATGAATTCAATTGTTCTTGAGAATTTGTGAGACATGTGATCATAAGCAAACAGGGAGAGTTATACCTCACATGTAAACTCCCAATACAATTACCTTTCGTTTGAGAGGACAACCCCAAGCTTTTCAGAAAGGTCCTGAAAAAGGAAAAAAAGGTTCATTTTATATCTTAAAACAGAACAAATCTTTAAATTTCTGGTAAGGTCACACTACATAAAACTATACTCTGTAAACATATCTTAAAGCTTTAGTGAAGTTTGTTTACTTTTTTATAATATCACCAAATATTTCATATAAAACCCAATGTTTTCCATGCATGTTTTAATTAATAATAAGGAAATCCTTAATCATCCAATCCATGCAAATAAGGTATATGTTTACAAACATCTCTTGAGCATTTTGACCTTCCTCGTGGATATATATTAAAATGGCTTCGCAATCAAAGTGTAGTCTGTCTAATGATGTCCCTGGATAAAGTAAGCATATAACACTTATCTCATTACATTTCATGAACATTATGAATTCCTGAATTTTAGCAGTTTCTTCACAACACCTCTATAGCTGAAATTTGTGTCAATTTTTAATTTTACGTAGCATTGTAAAAGCGAACACGTGCTTAGATTATGAAATTCTTTGTGTGGGCCTTCAATAATTCCTGCTTTTGGTTGATATGAAATATACCAACACCATTTCTCGTGGGTTCCAATAATAATAATACATATCATAATTGTTGGCAACAGTGACACGCTCTGTTCCAGTTGTTCACAACACACTGTGCACGTGCTCATGCCAGGGGGCATGGTTATTTTGTGCTACATTTTGATGTCGCTATATTTGGCAAGGGCTTTCCCAATAACTAAACTGACCACTCTTTAATCTATTATATGATGTGTTTATGCCTGCCGACTTACCCTGCGAGAAGCTGTCTTTTTAACCCCTCTTCCACTGGAATCTTCACCTAGAGAATAAAAGAAAGATATGTCTTGGTTTCAGGTAATTAGACCTTGATTTTTGTAAAAACCAATTTAGATTGTATGTAGGGCATTGCTGCATGCTGAAAGTTTATGCTTGTTTACAAGATTGCTAAAAATACTAGAAGGTTGGGATCAAAAAGATCACATTGATAACATTTAAGTAAACATGATTTAATTTACGAGTCCAAAGTTTTGTGGTATTAGAAATTTTGGTAAATGAATTCACAATCACTATGGTATGAATATTTTATCACTATCAGGTGTACATTTTGTAATAAACAGTATTGGCTTTCTTAAAGGCCCAATATAGGTAACTTTAGGGAAATTTTCGTGATTATGAAAAATTCTGAAAAAAAATCCTGTTGATAAGCATGCAAAAATAAGCCTAAAACGAAATACACATGAGCAGTAACTAACAAAAAACTCTTGACAAAAAAATCCAAAGAATTGAAAATAATTCAGGTGGGGCCCACTTCAATAACAAACCGAAGAAAGAAGGCGGTTCGAAATGGACGCTTGTTTACAAATAGCATGTTTCAACTTCTGCTGTACCGGTAACCGCGAAAGAATTCATCTTGAATATTGCTGATATCAGTTAATCTTAACCAAATCTATAAATATAATAAGTTATAAGGCTTGAATTTCGCTTCAAGTTACGTATATTGGGCCTTTAAGTTTGCAATGACCCCTGGAGAAGTTTCAAACAGAACTAAGGTAACTAACTTTTGGAAGTCCAAATTCATAAAATAAACTGTAATCATAAATACACATGTTACCAAAGACCTATGAGGCATAGTGGCCCTTTGTTTTGTTTGATGTACTTTATTATCAGTGCTCAGTGTTAGGAGGTTTAAATCTGAGGTTTTACTTGTTGTCCTGTGTCAGCAGATTATACAGCAGAAAAATACCAATCATCATATGATGGTTATATTATTTTCACAAATTACTGAATTGCTGGCTCACAAGGATGTTATATGTAAAACCATTAAGGTACCTAGTCTCATGTCGTGGGAGTCGTAGTCCCGGTCATCCCACTCAGGGCTCCTCTCCCTCCTCCTGGTCACCTGCTGCTGCTGCTGCTGCCGCCTTGGTGCGGAGCTCTGTCCCATCCTGTCCGATGATCTTGTTGGCCGATCATACTCGCGATCATAGTCATCGTCTCGTCCGCGGTGAGATCCACCTCGGTTGTAGTCGTCCTCGTAGTCGCTGTGGTCACTGAAGTCTCCACCTTTGTTGTAATCCCTGTAGTCCCTGCTGAAGTCATCACTCTCTCTTCTACTCCGTACTGGACTGCGATTTCTATCAAAGCCTCCATCTCTGCCTGAATCAAAGTTACTTCTACTGTCTCGCCCACCTGTGTAGTTACCTCCCCTTCCACCAGTGTAACTGCTTCCTCGATTTCCCCTGTTTCCCCTAGATGGTCGTACATTGATATCACTGGTTCGCCTCATTCCTCCATCCCTAGATGACCCTCTCCTGTTACTGAAACGATCTGTATCCATGGTACCCCCAGTGCTCCTCCTTTGTCGCTGATCACTGAAGGACCTTTCTGATCCAAAACCTCTGCCCTGGGAAGGACTCCGATCTAGTCTATCCCGACTTCTTGATCTTGACATTGAGGAGACATTGCTCCTCATTTGACTCATATCTGATCCCATTTGGCCCATTCCTTGGTTCATGTTTAGGCCCCCCATGGAGTTTCCACCCATGCCCATTCCTACACCTACATTGCCCATATTTCCCATCATTCCAGTTCCCATTCCCCCCATGCCAGATGCCATTCCCATATTTCCCATTCCCATAGTTGATCCCATGTTGAGACCTGCCATGTTTCCTCCCATTCCCTGTCTCATCATGTTCCCCATGTTGGATGCGCCCATTCCCATGCCTGCCATGTTTGCAGCCCCTAAACTGGCATTGAGCCCGGGTATGCCCATATTTGCTCTCATTCCCAAATTCATCCCAGACCTCAGCCCAGTGCCCCTCATGTTGGGCCTCCTGCCACGAGAGTTCAGGAACTTGTTGTCCCTGAAGTTGCCGCGACTGAACCTGCCAACAGCTCGACGGTCCTGGGTAGGTCGACTGTCTGGGACTGTGCTCTTTTTGTTATTCCAATACTCCCTTCTCTCTAAAATTAAGAAGCAACAGGTGAAAAATGGAATGGAGTATTCAGTTTCCCAAATGAGCTTCTATTATTTAACTGTAAACTGTGTCTAAATTGAAATGTGACACAATAACTGTATGCATGGTGTGCATAAAAAAATAACAGTCTGAAATGGATTGTTTCCTGTTTTTTAGATACCTATATTCGGGAAATATATTTACTTTATGCCACAACTGCATCAAGTAAACGTAAAAATGCTGTTGTTCTTATTGAAAATGTTATTCAAGGCGGTTGCATTGTTAACCTGTAATTTTTGTGAATGAAAGGCTTACTGTCAGACAAATAGAAGAGTTTTCCCCACAGCCATTGCTGCACACGAGGTGTTGCTGGAATCTCTGGTTTACCTGTAATGAAAAACTTTCTTGGTCAAGTTTGTTCCATATCATTCTAAACGGTATCAAAGCCAAAAATAAAATAGCAGCTGATCTTGACCATATCACATTGAATCTTAAATTTGTTAAAGGCACATCAAACATACCACTGACCTGTTCAGATTTTATCTTTGAAACTGTTATAGGGCCTTATAACAACAGAGATTCATGATAAACTTGAAAGTTCAAGCAATGTCTTTTTCTGTAAAATGATTGTAACATTCCAGCATTGTGAAATGATTTCATTCAATCTCACTCTCCACATATTTACTCAATCTCACTCACCACATGTATACTCAATCTTACTCACCACATGTTTACTCAATCTCACTCACCACATGTTTACTCAATCTAACTCACCACATGTTTACTCAATCTCCCTCATCACATGTTTACTCAATCTTACTCACCACATGTTTACTCAATCTTACTCACCACATGTTTACTCAATCTCACTCATCACATGTTTACTCAATCTCACTCATCACATGTTTACTCAATCTCACTCACCATGTTTTAATACTCAATCTCACTCACCACATGTTTACTTGACTTTCAATCTCACTCACCACATGTTAACTCAATCTTACTCACCACATGTTTACTCAATCTCACTCACCACATGTTTACTCAATCTCACTCATCACATGTTTACTCAATCTCACTCATCACATGTTTACTCAATCTTACTCACCGTATGTTTACTCAATCTCACTCACCATGTTTTAATACTCAATCTCACTCACCACATGTTAACTCAATCTCACTCACCACATGTTTACTCAATCTCACTCATCACATGTTTACTCAATCTCACTCAACATGTTTTAATACTCAATCTCACTGACCACATGTTTATTACTCAATCTCACTCACCACATGTTTACTCAATCTCACTCACCACATGTTTACTCAATCTCACTCACCACATGTTTTAATACTCAATCTCACTCACCACATGTTTTAATACTCAATCTCACTCACCACATGTTTACTCAATCTCACTCACCACATGTTGACTCAATTTCACTCACCACATGTTTTAATACTCAATCTCACTCACCACCTGTTTACTCAATCTCACTCACCACATGTTTTAATACTCATCTCTCACTCACCACATGTTTTAATACTCAATCTCACTCACCACATTTTTAATACTCAATCTCACTCATCACATGTTTACTCAATCTCACTCACCACATGTTTTAATACTCAATCTCACTCACCACATGTTTAATACTCAATCTCACTCACCACATGTTTTAATATTAACTCAATCTCACTCACCACATGTTTTAATACTCAATCTCACTCACCACATGTTTAATACTCAATCTCACTCACCACATGTTTTAATACTCAATCTCACTCACCACATTTTTTAATACTCAATCTCACTCACCACATGTTTTAATACTCAATCTCACTCACCACATTTTTTAATACTCAATCTCACTCATCACATGTTTACTCAATCTCACTCACCACATGTTTTAATACTCAATCTCACTCACCACATGTTTAATACTCAATCTCACTCACCACATGTTTTAATACTCAATCTCACTCACCACATGTATACTCAATCTTACTCACCACATGTTTACTCAATCTAACTCACCACATGTTTACTCAATCTCCCTCATCACATGTTTACTCAATCTTACTCACCACATGTTTACTCAATCTCACTCATCACATGTTTACTCAATCTCACTCATCACATGTTTACTCAATCTCACTCACCATGTTTTAATACTCAATCTCACTCACCACATGTTTACTTGACTTTCAATCTCACTCACCACATGTTTTTAATACTCAATCTCACTCACCACATGTTTTAATACTCAATCTCACTCACCACATTTTTAATACTCAATCTCACTCACCACATGTTTAATACTCAATCTCACTCACCACATGTTTACTCAATCTCACTCACCACATGTTTTAATACTCAATCTCACTCACCACATGTTTTAATACTCAATCTCACTCACCACATGTTTAATACTCAATCTCACTCACCACATGTTTAATACTCAATCTCACTCACCACATGTTTACTCAATCTCACTCACCACATGTTTTAATACTCAATCTCACTCACCACATGTTTTAATACTCAATCTCACTCACCACATGTTTTAATACTCAATCTCACTCACCACATGTTTAATACTCAATCTTACTCACCACATGTTTACTCAATCTCACTCACCACATGTTTTAATACTCAATCTCACTCACCACATGTTAACTCAATCTCACTCACCACATGTTTAATACTCAATCTCACTCACCACATGTTTTATTACTCAATCTCACTGACCACATGTTTTAATACTCAATCTCACTCACCACATGTTTTAATACTCAATCTCACTCACCACATGTTTAATACTCAATCTCACTCACCACATGTTTTAATACTCAATCTCACTCACCACATGTTTACTCAATCTCACTCACCACATGTTTTAATACTCAATCTCACTCACCACATGTTTAATACTCAATCTCACTCACCACATGTTTTAATACTCAATCTCACTCACCACATGTTTAATACTCAATCTCACACACCACATGTTTTAATACTCAATCTCACTGACCACATGTTTCAATACTCAATCTCACTCACCACATGTTTTAATACTCAATCTCACTATGTTTAATAGTCAATATCACTCACCACATGTTTACTCAATCTCACTCACCACATGTTTAATACTCAATCTCACTCACCACATGTTTAATACTCAATCTCACTCACCACATGTTTTAATATTAACTCAATCTCACTCACCACATGTTTAATACTCAATCTCACTCACCACATGTTTTAATACTCAATCTCACTCACCACATTTTTTAATACTCAATCTCACTCACCACATGTTTTAATACTCAATCTCACTCACCACATTTTTTAATACTCAATCTCACTCACCACATGTTTACTCAATCTCACTCACCACATGTTTACTCAATCTCACTCACCACATGTTTAATACTCAATCTCACTCACCACATGTTTAATACTCAATCTCACTCACCACATGTTTTAATACTCAATCTCACTCACCACATGTTTAATACTCAATCTCACACACCACATGTTTTAATACTCAATCTCACTGACCACATGTTTCAATACTCAATCTCACTCACCACATGTTTTAATACTCAATCTCACTGACCACATGTTTAATACTCAATCTCACTCACCACATGTTTACTCAATCTAACTCACCACATGTTTAATACTCAATCTCACTCACCACATGTTTAATACTCAATCTCACTCACCACATGTTTTAATACTCAATCTCACTCACCACATGTTTAATACTCAATCTCACTCACCACATGTTTTAATACACAATCTCACTCACCACATTTTTTAATACTCAATCTCACTCACCACATGTTTACTCAATCTCACTCACCACATGTTTACTCAATCTCACTCACCACATGTTTAATACTCAATCTCACTCACCACATGTTTAATACTCAATCTCACTCACCACATGTTTACTCAATCTCACTGACCACATGTTTAATACTCAATCTCACTCACCACATGTTTTAATACTCAATCTCACTGACCACATGTTTTAATACTCAATCTCACTCACCACATGTTTAATACTCAATCTTACTCACCACATGTTTACTCAATCTCACTCACCACATGTTTAATACTCAATCTCACTCACCACATGTTTTAATATTAACTCAATCTCACTCACCACATGTTTTAATACTCAATCTCACTCACCACATGTTTAATACTCAATCTCACTCACCACATGTTTTAATACTCAATCTCACTCACCACATTTTTTAATACTCAATCTCACTCACCACATGTTTTAATACTCAATCTCACTCACCACATTTTTTAATACTCAATCTCACTCACCACATGTTTACTCAATCTCACTCACCACATGTTTACTCAATCTCACTCACCACATGTTTAATACTCAATCTCACTCACCACATGTTTAATACTCAATCTCACTCACCACATGTTTAATACTCAATCTCACTCACCACATGTTTAATACTCAATCTCACACACCACATGTTTTAATACTCAATCTCACTGACCACATGTTTCAATACTCAATCTCACTGACCACATGTTTAATACTCAATCTCACTCACCACATGTTTACTCAATCTCACTCACCACATGTTTAATACTCAATCTCACTCACCACATGTTTTAATATTAACTCAATCTCACTCACCACATGTTTTAATACTCAATCTCACTCACCACATGTTTAATACTCAATCTCACTCACCACATGTTTTAATACTCAATCTCACTCACCACATTTTTTAATACTCAATCTCACTCACCACATGTTTTAATACTCAATCTCACTCACCACATTTTTTAATACTCAATCTCACTCACCACATGTTTACTCAATCTCACTCACCACATGTTTACTCAATCTCACTCACCACATGTTTAATACTCAATCTCACTCACCACATGTTTAATACTCAATCTCACTCACCACATGTTTACTCAATCTCACTGACCACATGTTTAATACTCAATCTCACTCAACACATGTTTTAATACTCAATCTCACTCACCACATGTTTAATACTCAATCTCACTCACCACATGTTTTAATACTCAATCTCACTGACCACATGTTTTAATACTCAATCTCACTCACCACATGTTTAATACTCAATCTTACTCACCACATGTTTACTCAATCTCACTCACCACATGTTTTAATACTCAATCTCACTCACCACATGTTAACTCAATCTCACTGACCACATGTTTAATACTCAATCTCACTCACCACATGTTTTATTACTCAATCTCACTGACCACATGTTTTAATACTCAATCTCACTCACCACATGTTTTAATACTCAATCTCACTCACCACAAGTTTAATACTCAATCTCACTCACCACATGTTTAATACTCAATCTCACTCATCACATGTTTTAATACTCAATCTCACTGACCACATGTTTTAATACTCAATATCTCACTGACCACATGTTTTAATACTCAATCTCACTCACCACATGTTTAATACTCAATCTCACTCACCACATGTTAACTCAATCTCACTCACCACATGTTTAATACTCAATCTCACTCACCACATGTTTTATTACTCAATCTCACTGACCACATGTTTTAATACTCAATCTCACTCACCACATGTTTTAATACTCAATCTCACTCACCACATGTTTTAATACTCAATCTCACTCACCACATGTTTTAATACTCAATCTCACTCACCACATGTTTAATACTCAATCTCACTCACCACAAGTTTAATACTCAATCTCACTCACCACATGTTTAATACTCAATCTCACTCACCACATGTTTAATACTCAATCTCACTCACCACAAGTTTAATACTCAATCTCACTCACCACATGTTTTAATACTCAATCTCACTCACCACATGTTTTAATACTCAATCTCACTGACCACATGTTTTAATACTCAATCTCACTGACCACATGTTTTAATACTCAATCTCACTCATCACATGTCTCACTCACCGCATGTTTACTCAATCTCACTCACCACATGTTTACTCAATCTAACTCACCACATGTTTACTCAATCTCACTCACCACATGTTTTAAAACTCAATCTCACTCACCACATGTTTTAATATTCAATCTTACTCACCACATGTTTACTCAATCTCACTCACCACATGTTTACTCAATCTAACTCACCACATGTGAACTCAATCTTACTCACCACATGTTTTAATACTCAATCTCACTCACCACATGTTTACTCAATCCTTCTCACCACATGTTTACTCATCATCCTGAGAAAATATGCTTACCTATTGAAGTCATCCTGCTGACTCTCACTTGATGGCTTCCGATTTTGAGGAACTTATTTTCATGAAGAAATGTAAGACATTCTGACTTAGTTGGCATTTCTACCACAGCCCAACTACAAGGAATTTAAAGAAAAAACACATGGATCACGAAATGCATAAAAGACAAAATGTATATTGCTTTAAAGGCAACACAAGTTCACAAAGTCTACTTTCTTGTCATTGTTTCATTAAGTAAGTTGTCACAAAGGGGAGACAAATCTAGTGGTGACAATATTTGGAATTCATTCCTGTTCTACAACCATGGGACTTTAATCACAGTGGTATTGTATATCAGATATCATGTATCTAATCTTGGTGGTATGGTATATCAGAAATCATGTATCTGATCTTGGTTGTATTGTATATCAGATATCATGTATCTAATCTTGGTGGTATTGTATATCAGATATCATGTATCTGATCTTGGTTGTATTGTATATCAGATATCATGTATCTAATCTTGGTGGTATTGTATATAAGATATCATGTATCTAATCTTGGTGGTATTGTATATAAGATATCATGTATCTAATCTTGGTGGTATTGTATATCAGATATCATGTATCTAATCTTGGTAGTATTGTATATCAGATATCATGTATCTGATCTTGGTGGTATTGTATATCAGATATCATGTATCTGATCTTGGTGGTGTTGTATATCAGATATCATGTATCTAATCTTGGTAGTATTGTATATCAGATATCATGTATCTAATCTTGGTGGTATTGTATATTTGATATCATGTATCTAATCTTGGTGGTATTGTATATCAGATATCATGTATCTGATCTTGGTGGTGTTGTATATCAGATAGCATGTATCTAATCACAGTGGTATTGTATATCAGATATCATGTATCTAATCTTGGTGGTATTGTATATCAGATATCATGTATCTGATCTTGGTGGTATTGTATATCATGTATCTAATCTTGGTGGTATTGTATATCAGATATCATGTATCTAATCTTGGTGGTATTGTATATCAGATATCATGTATCTGATCTTGGTGGTGTTGTATATCAGATATCATGTATCTAATCTTGGTGGTATTGTATATCAGATAGCATGTATCTAATCTTGGTGGTATTGTATATCAGATATCATGTATCTAATCTTGGTGGTATTGTATATTTGATATGTATATAATCTTGGTTGTATTGTATATCAGATATCATGTATCTAACCTTGGTGGTATTGTATATCAGATATCATATATCTGATCTTGGTGGTATTGTATATATGATATCATGTATCTAATCTTGGTGGTATTGTATATCAGATATCATGTATCTGATCTTGGTGGTGTTGTATATCAGATATGTATCTAATCTTGGTTGTATTATATATCAGATAGCATGTATCTAATCCTGGTGGTATTGTATATCAGATATCATGTATCTAATCTTGGTGGTATTGTATATCAGATAGCATGTATCTAATCTTGGTGGTATTGTATATCAGATAGCATGTATCTAATCTTGGTGGTATTGTATATAAGATATCATGTATCTAATCTTGGTGGTATTGTATATCAGATAGCATGTATCTAATCTTGGTTGTATTATATATCAGATAGCATGTATCTAATCTTGGTGGTATTGTATATCAGATAGCATGTATCTAATCTTGGTGGTATTGTCTATCAGATATCAT
Organism: Mimachlamys varia; assembly: GCA_947623455.1. NCBI lineage: Eukaryota > Metazoa > Mollusca > Bivalvia > Pectinida > Pectinidae > Mimachlamys > Mimachlamys varia. The sequence continues at coordinate 13,591,258 of OX392527.1, read as the reverse complement.
GTATCTAATCACAGTGGTATTGTATATCAGATATCATGTATCTAATCTTGGTGGTATTGTATATCAGATATCATGTATCTAATCTTGGTGGTATTGTATATCAGATAGCATGTATCTAATCTTGGTGGTATTGTATATCAGATATGTATCTAATCTTGGTGGTATTGTATATCAGATAGCATGTATCTAATCTTGGTGGTATTGTATATTTGATATGTATCTAATCTTGGTGGTATTGTATATCAGATATCATGTATCTGATCTTGGTTGTATTGTATATCAGATATCATGTATCTGATCTTGGTGGTGTTGTATATCAGATATCATGTATCTAATCTTGGTGGTATTGTATATCAGATATCATGTATCTGATCTTGGTGGTATTGTCTATCAGATATCATGTATCTAATCTTGGTGGTATTGTATATCAGATATCATGTATCTAATCTTGGTGGTATTGTATATCAGATATGTATCTAATCTTGGTGGTATTGTATATCAGATAGCATATATCTAATCTTGGTGGTATTGTATATCAGATATCATATATCTAATCTTGGTGGTATTGTATATCAGATAGCATATATCTAATCTTGGTGGTATTGTATATAAGATATCATGTATCTAATCTTGGTGGTACTGTATATCAGATATCATGTATCTAATCTTGGTGGTATTGTATATCAGATATCATGTATCTAATCTTGGTGGTATTGTATATCAGATATGTATATAATCTTGGTGGTATTTGTATATCAGATATCATGTATCTAATCTTGGTGGTATTGTATATCAGATAGCATGTATCTAATCTTGGTGGTATTGTATATCAGATAGCATGTATCTAATCTTGGTGGTATTGTATATCAGATATCATGTATCTAATCTTGGTGGTATTGTATATCAGATATGTATCTAATCTTGGTGGTATATATATCAGATATCATGTATCTAATCTTGGTGGTATTGTATATCATGTATCTAATCTTGGTGGTATTGTATATCAGATAGCATGTATCTAATCTTGGTGGTATTGTATATCAGATATCATGTATCTGATCTTGGTGGTGTTGTATATCAGATAGCATGTATCTAATCTTGGTGGTATTGTATATCAGATATCATGTATCTGATCTTTGTGGTGTTGTATATAAGATATCATGTATCTAATCTTGGTGGTATTGTATATCAGATATCATGTATCTGATCTTGGTGGTGTTGTATATCAGATATGTATCTAATCTTGGTGGTATTGTATATCATGTATCTAATCTTGGTGGTATTGTATATCAGATAGCATGTATCTAATCTTGGTGGTATTGTATATAAGATATCATGTATCTAATCTTGGTGGTATTGTATATCAGATATCATATATCTTATCTTGGTGGTATTGTATATCAGATATCATGTATCTAACCTTGGTGGTATTGTATATCAGATATCATGTATCTAATCTTGGTGGTATTGTATATCAGATATCATGTATCTAATCTTGGTGGTATTGTATATCAGATATCATGTATCTAATCTTGGTGGTATTGTATATCAGATATCATGTATCTAATCTTGGTGGTATTGTATATCAGATATCATGTATCTAATCTTGGTGGTATTGTATATCATGTATCTAATCTTGGTGGTATTGTATATCAGATAGCATGTATCTAATCTTGGTGGTATTGTATATAAGATATCATGTATCTAATCTTGGTGGTATTGTATATTTGATATGTATATAATCTTGGTTGTATTGTATATCAGATATCATGTATCTAACCTTGGTGGTATTGTATATCAGATATCATATATCTGATCTTGGTGGTATTGTATATATGATATCATGTATCTAATCTTGGTGGTATTGTATATCAGATATCATGTATCTGATCTTGGTGGTGTTGTATATCAGATATGTATCTAATCTTGGTTGTATTATATATCAGATAGCATGTATCTAATCCTGGTGGTATTGTATATCAGATATCATGTATCTAATCTTGGTGGTATTGTATATCAGATAGCATGTATCTAATCTTGGTGGTATTGTATATCAGATAGCATGTATCTAATCTTGGTGGTATTGTATATAAGATATCATGTATCTAATCTTGGTGGTATTGTATATCAGATAGCATGTATCTAATCTTGGTTGTATTATATATCAGATAGCATGTATCTAATCTTGGTGGTATTGTATATCAGATAGCATGTATCTAATCTTGGTGGTATTGTCTATCAGATATCATGTATCTAATCACAGTGGTATTGTATATCAGATATCATGTATCTAATCTTGGTGGTATTGTATATCAGATATCATGTATCTAATCTTGGTGGTATTGTATATCAGATAGCATGTATCTAATCTTGGTGGTATTGTATATCAGATATGTATCTAATCTTGGTGGTATTGTATATCAGATAGCATGTATCTAATCTTGGTGGTATTGTATATTTGATATGTATCTAATCTTGGTGGTATTGTATATCAGATATCATGTATCTGATCTTGGTTGTATTGTATATCAGATATCATGTATCTGATCTTGGTGGTGTTGTATATCAGATATCATGTATCTAATCTTGGTGGTATTGTATATCAGATATCATGTATCTGATCTTGGTGGTATTGTCTATCAGATATCATGTATCTAATCTTGGTGGTATTGTATATCAGATATCATGTATCTAATCTTGGTGGTATTGTATATCAGATATGTATCTAATCTTGGTGGTATTGTATATCAGATAGCATATATCTAATCTTGGTGGTATTGTATATCAGATATCATATATCTAATCTTGGTGGTATTGTATATCAGATAGCATATATCTAATCTTGGTGGTATTGTATATAAGATATCATGTATCTAATCTTGGTGGTACTGTATATCAGATATCATGTATCTAATCTTGGTGGTATTGTATATCAGATATCATGTATCTAATCTTGGTGGTATTGTATATCAGATATGTATATAATCTTGGTGGTATTTGTATATCAGATATCATGTATCTAATCTTGGTGGTATTGTATATCAGATAGCATGTATCTAATCTTGGTGGTATTGTATATCAGATAGCATGTATCTAATCTTGGTGGTATTGTATATCAGATATCATGTATCTAATCTTGGTGGTATTGTATATCAGATATGTATCTAATCTTGGTGGTATATATATCAGATATCATGTATCTAATCTTGGTGGTATTGTATATCATGTATCTAATCTTGGTGGTATTGTATATCAGATAGCATGTATCTAATCTTGGTGGTATTGTATATCAGATATCATGTATCTGATCTTGGTGGTGTTGTATATCAGATAGCATGTATCTAATCTTGGTGGTATTGTATATCAGATATCATGTATCTGATCTTTGTGGTGTTGTATATAAGATATCATGTATCTAATCTTGGTGGTATTGTATATCAGATATCATGTATCTGATCTTGGTGGTGTTGTATATCAGATATGTATCTAATCTTGGTGGTATTGTATATCATGTATCTAATCTTGGTGGTATTGTATATCAGATAGCATGTATCTAATCTTGGTGGTATTGTATATAAGATATCATGTATCTAATCTTGGTGGTATTGTATATCAGATATCATATATCTTATCTTGGTGGTATTGTATATCAGATATCATGTATCTAACCTTGGTGGTATTGTATATCAGATATCATGTATCTAATCTTGGTGGTATTGTATATCAGATATCATGTATCTAATCTTGGTGGTATTGTATATCAGATATCATGTATCTAATCTTGGTGGTATTGTATATCAGATATCATGTATCTAATCTTGGTGGTATTGTATATCAGATATCATGTATCTAATCTTGGTGGTATTGTATATCATGTATCTAATCTTGGTGGTATTGTATATCAGATAGCATGTATCTAATCTTGGTGGTATTGTATATAAGATATCATGTATCTAATCTTGGTGGTATTGTATATCAGATATCATGTATCTAATCTTGGTAGTATTGTATATCAGATATCATGTATCTAACCTTGGTGGTATTGTATATCAGATATCATATATCTTATCTTGGTGGTATTGTATATCAGATATCATGTATCTAATCTTGGTGGTATTGTATATCAGATATCATGTATCTAATCTTGGTGGTATTGTATATCAGATATCATATATCTGATCTTGGTGGTATTGTATATATGATATCATGTATCTAATCTTGGTGGTATTGTATATCAGATATCATGTATCTGATCTTGGTGGTGTTGTATATCAGATATGTATCTAATCTTGGTTGTATTATATATCAGATAGCATGTATCTAATCCTGGTGGTATTGTATATAAGATATCATGTATCTAATCTTGGTGGTATTGTATATCAGATAGCATGTATCTAATCTTGGTGGTATTGTATATCAGATAGCATGTATCTAATCTTGGTGGTATTGTATATAAGATATCATGTATCTAATCTTGGTGGTATTGTATATCAGATAGCATGTATCTAATCTTGGTGGTATTGTCTATCAGATATCATGTATCTAATCTTGGTGGTATTGTATATCAGATAGCATGTATCTAATCTTGGTGGTATTGTATATCAGATATCATGTATCTAACCTTGGTTGTATTGTATATCAGATATCATGTATCTAATCTTGGTGGTATTGTATATCAGATATCATGTATCTGATCTTGGTGGTGTTGTATATCAGATATGTATCTAATCTTGGTTGTATTATATATCAGATAGCATGTATCTAATCTTGGTTGTATTGTATATCAGATATCATGTATCTAATCTTGGTGGTATTATGTATCAGATAGCATGTATCTAATCTTGGTGGTATTGTATATCAGATATGTATCTAATCTTGGTGGTATTGTATATCAGATATCATGTAAATAATCTTGGTGGTATATGTATTTTTGTCACCTTCTGTCACATGACTAAGACTATAATGTAAGGATAATACTACACAGGAATGTTGTAAATATATACAAACCATTTAGATACAGTGATATTAACCAAAATCTACAGAAACCGGAATAATAATTAAATAATTACAATACAAAGATTTTATAACAGAAAAACGGTGCATGGAGAAAACATGATGATAACCGAAAGTGACATAAACTGATCTGTAAATTCTACTGTACAGACTTTGTGTTTAAAAAATAGAATATGTCATATTCGATAATGCACGAAGTAAATAACTTGGAAATAAAACTGAAAGTCAAGCTATATACTTAATAAACTCCAGCATTTTTCTACATTTCCTCATTCAGTCTAAATTAGCACCAGCTGATTCTTTTCTAAAAACAAATAACCAATGTCTAGACAATGAAGATGAGTGAATGATGGAGTCGTCTGTTGTCATGGTAACCTATTGATATTGCAGATTATTTCCCATTCAATCAAATCAAAAGATGATTGTTGAACATTGTTGTAAACATTCCACAATATCTGTTTCAAGCTAGAGAAATGATGACAACTGAAAAAAAAAGTTATGAAACTTCCACACGATGAACTGTTTATATTGATGAAGACATAAAGCTGTATCTAGATAACTAAGTAATTCTTAAAGCACCACTTCTAGAGCTAGAAGTTCTTTAATGGGCTAATGATTTCAGTATTGTTCGATCCCATATGAAGTAACACACCTTGACTGAACTTGAAGTTCAATAAAAGAGAGTGGATGAGAAATCCTACAGCAGGAGAAACAGTGTGTACTGAAAGCTGAGAAATCTATCTTGCCCAGATAATACACTGTAAAAGCATGCTTTCTTGTCAAGATATTCTCGCAATTACATTATCAGCAAATATGGCTGAAATTGTTGATATTTTGTTGTGATACATATAGAAAAAAACAGTATGCAGTGTAAAACCATTTATAGAGCATCACTGATACAGTAGTTCAAACATCAACAATGTCTAGCTGCCATTATGTCAAGATCAGGTGGGCTCAATGGGTTCAGGTGAAATACAAACTGCTCTTTGCATCTTGCCCTTGTGTCAAACGATAAACCTTTCGCATTTCTGGGTCATCTCCCAAATTACAAAGTTCAGTACCATTGTAAACTTCCAGAGCTTAAGACAATGGTTTATGTTTGTATTGATAATTTCTGAAAATCTTGATCGAATCTCGATTTCTTCAGATATTTGTTTTTAAGATAACAGTATATATGTTATATAGGAGAGTATATCTGTATATCTTAGTAAACCATCACTAGCAATTTGTTAATGGTTCCGAGATGAAGATGAACTAGCAATGTCATTAAGTATTGTAAATGCTTAGCACCAACAGCAGATGTAGTTCATCAAGGGATTTTGCACATCCCTAAGAATCATCCTTGGGTTCTTACAAATCCCTGAGACAAAAGTTTTTACCTTACATAATACAAAGTGTTTTCTTTTTCTACATGAAATCAGTTCTACACACCATATCAGTAGAATGACTTCAGTAAATGATTTGTTTCTCTAAACAAACCAGTCGCTGTCTTACAATTGCTCACCTGCCTGTCCTCTTTGCCTCCCACGGGGCACATTTTACTTACTTACCCAACGACCTTGCCCCCTGGCTTGCGGGCTACACAAGCCCTGACCATATTAGGTATGTATTCCTTCAGTGACAAGTCTGTCGTATCTTCAGGTAAATTCTTCAGGAACAATGACCTGTCCCTGGGATGGCCTTCTGTAAACAACATGCAAAGCTGAAAATCAAGTCTTTGTGAGGAAATTTACAACAACAATGACAGTGCTCCTGTCTCTAAGATCCGAGATCAACAACATCCGAGGGGGATGTGTTCTCTCTTTTTAGCTTGTCTGCAGCCTAGTAGTGTACCAGGGGCGACTCATTCAGTAAGGAATAGTCTCATTCTTTCCGTATATTAGACGTAAAGACCATGTTTTATATGTATACATCTACAGAGAATACTAATATTTCTTACAAAGCTATATTGGGTAATACCAGATCCTGCACAGCTGACAAATATTCTCATAACTGATTTTCGCATAATATTAGTCTTACAGACACAATGAATTCCATACATTGATTATTGGAAAGAAAAATGGATTGATATTGAAAAAGACTTCTTTCATTATCAAGCAGTCATCACTTTAAAATCCATCAAATTAAGATGGTTCGTGACCATTGGAATGTCACATCATGATCAGTAACACATGATTTCACCTAAATAATTCACATATGTATATACATACAGTACACAATGCCTTGTGTAAGAAAAAACAACAGAAACAAAAATTCATGGCAATTTGTTCTTTTCACTGAAAAATCTTTTGATTTTTTTTTGTCAATCCTTTGCATTAGTTATCATTTGAAGATGAATTTCTTTCTGATGTTGGGTTCAATATTTTCTTTGATATATCCTTTAATAGCAGTAACATTTGAATTTCCCAATTTCTGTAGTATTTCCTGTACATAAATTGGTATGTGAATCGTTCCCTCTTCCATTTTTTCACTGATGAATCCATAACTTCAAGTTGACAAGAATCCAGTAAAACGGTCAAAATCATATTTGAACCTTTAATCTCAGTTATATCATACTACGTTTGTGCAGTTATATCAATTTCTCTCCAAACTTCAATCAGCATGATGTAAGTTTGTTTTTCCTTCTTTCCTGATCCACTTCACTTTAGGAGACTTGCATTCAAAAAAAAATTTTTTTTCGGTCTAACAGCTTCTTTTTTTGAAAAAAGGTGTTTTACCAAGATCATCCATTTCTTCACAATACTTTTTTCTTCTCTCTTTTAGAGTGAATAACAAATAGTTCAGCAGTGTTTAGTATGTCTTCAAAAAGATACAACAAAGCCAGCCTTCGACTGGACCTTTTTACACTGATAAGGCAGAACATTTTCACAATTACTATGAAAATGTTAAGTATGCCTGCAAAGGTCAAGTATTTTGTTCTCCATAAGGAATATTTCAGGAATCCAACGTTGGTTTGATGTAAATATCAAGATGCAGTAGACAATCCCGCGAGTATGAAGAATATTGAGAAGCAGTTGATGCCATCATTCGTAGGAATATATGGTTATAAATGACTCTCCACCACTATCTCCCAATCAACAGTACATAATATGCAAGTTTTTAAAGGCACATTTTTCTGTCACATGTAAATGACAGGAGCGAGAGTATTTAGCCCTGGGAAGAGCTGCCAGTATGGTTTATTCAGCTGTCATTGCTTTAAGGCTCCTTGTTGACAAGCCTACTCCATGAGTTACCAACAACTCATCCTCAAGTTCTTTGTTTTGAATACGAATATGTAAAGTACTGATTTCTGAACATTTGTCCAGTGGATTTGGATCAGTAATATCAGCAGTGCCTCTAAGAATCTGGATCTTAAAACCTTGGCTGGAATAAAGTCTTTTAATGGTCATAATATTATAGTGTATAGGTCAGTAATCCGGTAATAGACCCCGTACAACATAATGATTAAATTATGAAAAAGAGAATACTTGTTTACTTTTGACTAAGTGATAGCTACATAACCACCAGATAATGTGTAACTTGAATATCTTGTGATTCTGATCAGAATATACCTTACCTTGTAGACCCAATCTCCTGCAGAAATCATCTGAAATGTAACAAAAACAGGTATAAAATAGTTTTTTTTTTTTTACATCAGTATCAACAAGAACAAATATCTGTCAAACAATTAAAGTTTGAATTTAACCACTTGGCCACAACATCCCTTCATTAAAAGTAATACAATATTACAAATACAGACAGTGTGATCTGTATCTGTATTAATACATCATAGATTCCCTAATGGGCTATTATATGACGGAGGGTGATGTACAGTTAAACTACCATATGGACATCCTTTCGAGAATAATCCCTGTTACTTACTTGTTTTCTTCAGCAAATGTTCAGAGCATTCATCAATTTTTATTCCTAGCATCCTAAGATTAGCCAGACTTTTGATAAGACCTTCATATCGCACCGGGCTAGAAGCATTGAAAGCAACCTTCATTTTACTGAAAAAGAAATAAAATTGATATGCTCACTTTTTACTCCAATGCATACCTGCTGGTAATTAAAGAACTAGAAGTATATATGCTAAGTGCCTTGGTGGTAAATAATCCTCAACACCTTTAATACATACTTTATATCAAATCCACATAAAATATCTATGTTAAATATATAGTTTTGAGTATTTACACATCTTTATAACTGTGATAAAAGAATTAAAGATGAATCCACTTTGTTCAATACAATATTGTGCTATCTTAAATGGGAGAAAATATGAAACACCTAAACTGGACACCATGCAACATATATAAAATATAAACTTTATTTATTTTACAACAATTATGAAACAAGTTATACAACTTATATTAATCATTCTTGTTGGCCCGGATGTTAGCGCACGACATGATGTTAGGTCTCAGATGCGACGATGCAACATGATGTTAGGTCTCAGACAGGCAGTAGGGTTTTGATGTAAGGTCTCAGATTGGCAGTAGGGTTTTGATGTTAGGTTTCAGATTGGCAGTAGGGTTTTGATGTTAGGTCTCAGATGGGCAGTAGGGTTTTGATGTAAGGTCTCAGACAGGCAGTAGGGTTTTGATGTTAGGTTTCAGATGGGCAGTAGGGTTTTGATGTTTTGTCTCAGATGGGCAGTAGGGTTTTGATGTAAGGTCTCAGACAGGCAGTAGGGTTTTGATGTTAGGTCTCAGATGGGCAGTAGGGTTTTGATGTAAGGTCTCAGATGGGCAGTAGGGTTTTGATGTTAGGTCTCAGATGGGCAGTAGGGTTTTGATGTTAGGTCTCAGATGGGCAGTAGGGTTTTGATGTTAGGTCTCAGATGGGCAGTAGGGTTTTGATGTTAGGTCTCAGATGGGCAGTAGGGTTTTGATGTTAGGTCTCAGATGGGCAGTAGGGTTTTGATGTTAGGTCTCAGATGGGCAGTAGGGTTTTGATGTTAGGTCTCAGATGCGCAGTAGGGTTTTGATGTTAGGTCTCAGATGGGCAGTAGGGTTTTGATGTTAGGTCTCAGGTTGGCAGTAAGGTTTTTTTGTTACAGGTCTAAGTTTAGCAGTAACTAAGGATTTGATGTTACATCTAAGGTTGGCAGTAAGGATTTGATAATCTTTGTGACCTCAAACACACTGATCATCTGCCTGTCAGCCATGTACACACATTCCCTGCTAGAAGAATGAGTCAATACTAAGTTTTCAGATGTTTTCTAAATATTTGAAAACTTACCCAAGTGAGCGTGTTCCTTTCTGATCTTCGAAATCAATATGGATTTCCTTTGCTTTGCAAAGACAGAGGAAGAAGTCATCAGCTTTGAAGTTCCTCACTTCCACATCACTCATGGTCACAACTGGTAACAAAACAATGGTTATAATTCTAAAAAATCAAAAATAGAGCAATGTAATAATCAAACCACAATTGTATGTTAGATATACATTTTCTAATATAACATGATGCATTTAATATTTCATGGAACAAGTCTCCTAACCTAGCATTTATCAAAATATTCCTTCGAAAGATTTTACAGGATTTGAAAAAATAGTCAACAATTGTTCACCACTCCCAGTGATTTTGTTTGCCCATTTTTACTGCCAATATAAGGCTGTTTCCACCAGTAAAAATTTGTGCTATTTTCCCAAAATGAAGCAAAATTCAAGAATATTTTTCCCAATTTATCTGAAAATTCTACTATTTTTTCCCAATTCAATAAGGCACAGGCTGCTGTAAAATCTAGGTAGCAAAAACACTGACTCCCAACAGTAGTTACTTTCTAAAAGAAAATCAATAAGATATTAAATATTAAGTACCCAGGTTGTCCCATTCCTTTGTCATGGCTTCCTCATCAGCCTTTCTCCTGGCATCAGCCTTGGCTCTTGCCTCAGCTCTAGCTTTTGCATCAGCCTCCGCCCTAGCTTTAGCTTCAGCTCTCGAGTTAGCACTCTTCCCTGCATCCTTTTTATCACCTTTGGATTTAGCGGCCTCTTTTTTGTCTCCCTCTGTTTTTTTCTCAACTTTTTTGGCATCTGTTTTCTCTTCTCCCTCAACCTTATCCTTTGATTTATTTTCTTCAGTTCCATCTTTTTTAGATTCATCCCTTTCCTTTTTATCTGATTTTTCTACCTCATCACCTTTAACTTCTTCAGCAACTTTTTCAGCATCACCTCCATCAGTGTTCATTTCTTTATCAGTTGCTTCTTTATCACCAGCATTTTGCCCTGATGTTTCTGCTTTAGTTTCATCTTTATCTATGGTGTCCTTAGATTTGGCATCTGATTTTGGACTTTTAGTTTCTGAAATTAGAGAATAAGATTTTGTTCAGTTGTATTTACCGTTATTGCATTATTTTTAGAACAACCACTGTGTTAACTAAACAAACCATATCAAATTGTAACTGTAAATTCTATACCAGCAAATAGGGAAATGGCTACTTACCAACAATTCCACCACAATGTTTATATACTAGGGGTGACTATTGAGCACAAATAAACCATTGCGATAGTCTTGTGATACCGACAAACTATTGTGATAGTCATTTATACCCAAAATATTTAAAATATTGTACTTAAAATGACACAAGTACCTTCATTAACTAAATTGAGTCCAAAATATTTATCTTTTTAATCCATTTAAGTCTGCATAATGAGTTAATCAATTCTAATATTCAAGAAAGTGTTTCATAATATTAACCAACGACATTAAAACTTCTTGATGATTATTTGTTTAAATGATGCTATTTAGGTAATAAAATACTACTGATGAATGATCGATACTATTGCGATAGTCACATACTATTGCGATTGTCTATTGCATTTCCACTTTACTATTGTGATAGAACTATTGGGTGGTACACTATTGCGATAGAACTATTGGGTGGTACACTATTGTGATAGAACTATTGGGTGATACACTACTGTGTGATAGAACTAGTGTGTGGTACACTACTGTGTGATAGAACTAGTGTGTGGTACACTATTGTGATAGAACTATTGGGTGGTACACTATTGCAATAGAACTATTGGGTGGTACACTATTGCAATAGAACTATTGGGTGGTACACTATTGTGATAGAACTATTGGGTGGTACAGTATTGTGATAGAACTATTGGGTGGTACACTATTATGATAGAACTATTGGGTGGTACACTTTTGTGATAGAACTATTGGGTGGTACACTATTGTGATAGAACTATTGGGTGGTACACTATTGTGATAGAACTATTGGGTGGTACACTATTGTGATAGAACTATTGGGTGGTACACTACTGCAATAGAACTATTGGGTGGTACACTATTGTGATAGAACTATTGGGTGGTACACTATTGTGATAGAACTATTGGGTGGTACACTATTGTGATAGAACTATTGGGTGGTACACTATTGCAATAGAACTATAGGGTGTACACTATTGCAATAGAACTATTGGGTGGTACGCTATTGCAATAGAACTATAGGGTGGTACACTATTGTGATAGAACTATTGGGTGGTACACTATTGCAATAGAACTATAGGGTGGTACACTATTACGATAGAACTATTGGGTGGTACACTACTGTGATAGAACTATTGGGTGGTACACTATTGTGATAGAACTATTGGGTGGTACACTATTGTGATAGAACTATTGGGTGGTACACTATTGTGATAGAACTATTGGGTGGTACACTATTGCAATAGAACTATAGGGTGGTACACTATTGCAATAGAACTATTGGGTGGTACGCTATTGCAATAAAACTATTGGGTGGTACACTATTGTGATAGAACTATTGGGTGATACACTATTGTGATAGAACTATTGGGTGGTACACTACTGTGATAGAACTATTGGGTGGTACACTTGTGATAGAACTATTGGGTGATACACTTTTGTGATAGAACTATTGGGTGGTACACTATTACGATAGAACTATTGGGTGGTACACTATTGCGATAGAACTATTGGGTGGTACACTATTGTGATAGAACTATTGGGTGGTACACTATTACGATAGAACTATTGGGTGGTACACTATTGCGATAGAACTATTGGGTGGTACACTATTGCGATAGAACTATTGGGTGGTACACTATTACGATAGAACTATTGGGTGGTACACTATTGCGATAGAACTATTGGGTGGTACACTTTTACGATAGAACTATTGGGTGGTACACTATTGTGATAGAACTATTGAGTGGTACACTATTGTGATAGAACTATTGGGTGGTACACTATTGCGATAGAACTATTGGGTGGTACACTATTGCGATAGAACCATTGGGTGGTACACTATTGCGATAGAACCATTGGGTGGTACACTATTGCGATAGAACTATTGGGTGGTACACTATTGCGATAGAACTATTGGGTGGTACACTATTGCGATAGAACTATTGGGTGGTACAGTATTGTGATAGAACTATTGGGTGGTACACTATTGCGATAGAACTATTGGGTGGTACACTATTGTGATAGAACCATTGGGTGGTACACTATTGCGATAGAACTATTGGGTGGTACAGTATTGTGATAGAACTATTGGGTGGTACACTATTGCGATAGAACTATTGGGTGGTACACTATTGTGATAGAACTATTGGGTGGTACACTACTGTGTGATAGAACTATTAGGTGGTACACTATTGTGATAGAACTATTGGGTGGTACACTATTGTGATAGAACTATTGGGTGATACACTACTGTGATAGAACTATTGTGTGGTACAGTATTGTGATAGAACTATTGGGTGGTACACTATTATGATAGAACTATTGGGTGATACACTATTGCGATAGAACTATTGGGTGGTACACTACTGCAATAGAACTATTGGGTGGTACACTTGTGATAGAACTATTGGGTGATACACTATTGTGATAGAACTATTGGGTGGTACACTTTTGTGATAGAACTATTGGGTGGTACACTATTACGAAAGAACTATTGGGTGGTACACTATTGCGATAGAACTATTGGGTGGTACACTACTGTGATAGAACTATTGGGTGGTACACTATTGTAATAGAACTATTGGGTGGTACACTATTGCGATAGAACTATTGGGTGGTGAAATAATGTCCCGTGGTGAGACATGACCTTGTATGATATCAGGAAGTTACAAACCTGTTCAACTGGTCCAGACTTTTTTACCTTGTGGTAACATTTAGTTTGTGATAGAGATTACAATACCGGTAATACTCATATGTGGTTTTTTTTTTATATAAACTAATTTTTTTCAGATAAAAAACAATGTATGTAGTCTATTTCATATTTAAAGAGAAGAAATTTGAGTCTGAGATTTAAGATCTAGGCAATCCAAAATGTTCATAGAACCATTGGTTATTGAACTTGTGGAAAAGAAATGGAATGTCCCAAACTTTATGAAACATAATATACTAACCATCAGTTTTGTTTGCAGACGAAGAGCCCTTCTTTTGATCACCTTCATCACCAGTCTCCTCTTGTATGTTTCCCTCTTCTTCAATGTGTTCATCATCATAACTAGCTTCCATATCATCTTCAAGGTCTCCGTCTGCCTCATACTCGGGACCTGTCGGCATTTCGCTGTCATCTATTTCTATGTCGTGATCAATCTCGCCTCCATCATCGTCATGTTCAGATCCTGATGCTTCATCTACAACATCCCAATTATCTGTCATAAACATTTCTACCCCTTCTTCATCCTCGATTTCTTCCTCTTGTTCCTCATCAGCTTCATCCATTTCTCCTTCTTGTTCTTTATCAGCTCCCCCTACTTCTTCCTGCTCTTTATCAGGTTCTTCGTGCTCAGACTGTACAGTTTCAGCAGCAGACTCTGCACTTACATCCTCTGCTTTGGTTGCCATTGTTTTTTCAGTATGTCACCTAGAGCTGCAAATATATAACGGAATAGATATAAATAGAAATAGAACAGATATATAAGATCTTACAAGAGTGTCAATGTTATATGAAATTTACTAAAGTTAATTTAAACAAGTTCAATAATTTGATAAGTCAGACTTAAACTTAAAGATCATATCAAGAGTGTCAGAGTATACTAGGTCAGGCAGTAGTTTGTTTTATTACGGTACAGTTCTAGGAAAGAAGAAGAATTTGCGATAGTCAGTTTTGCAGTGAGGACTCTGATAGGAGTGTTTGTGCAAGTGTCTGCAGACTGTCGTAACTGTGGTGTCAAATAGAGGTCTTTGTTTAGTGCATATTTTATTGTGAGTGATCTTTAACATCTATTTGTTGATGTCAGGTTTTAGGTGTGGATCCCAAGCTTATTCCAGAGATGGATGCACTATTATTTGCACGCTATCTCTCTTATACTTTTATAATTTACCTTCGAGTTACGCTGAATTAAGCCTAATGTTTTGTTTGCTTTGTTTGTTATGTGCTAGTTCCTTAGATCTTGATGAATAGTACCGGTACCGGTAACACCCAATGAGACCCTCCAGGGTTCGACACTTACACTAGTCCGAGACTAGTAAAAATTAAGTTAGGCGGTGGCCAGATGCCAGGAATCTGGTTATTTTTTAGAAATGGATGGCAACATTTACTTTACAACCTCCTTTGGCTTGATTAAATGTGTAAGTTAGTAGAAAAATATCTGTTCTTTCCATTGATACCTAATTTGCATGTGATCGAAAAAGTTTCGTATTAGAAAACACAGGTTAAACAGTGATCAGTGCATGAGTCGTTAAAATTTCCCGTTTTCAAGTATAAGGACGAATTCTGACTCTACGAGCCGCTAGCCATCCCAATATTTCAGAAGATCATAGAGTCCGAGACTAGTAAAAAAATTTAAGGGCTAGTAAATATGCTCTGTTTATTAGTTCTGTACATGTGGACTATTTGAGTTTTTCTATTTTGTTTTTTAATTCTTATCTATCACTTTCTCAAAAAGAGGAAATTAAATGGTACAAAGTTAGCACTCAGAATACACCAAAACTCATATCAGAGCATTTAGATATTAATTTTTTTTCTGGGAGATACCCCCCATACTCTGCACTAGTCTGCTGTCTCATCGATTCAGGATTTGTTGTCTGTCACTTAGTATTTCAGCTGAGGCTGCATGCATTCAGATGCCCCCAGGACCAGTTACAATACCACAAGACTTGTACCTTAAAAAATTTACTAGTCCTTTGGACTAATTATATATAACAGCTATATTGAAAAAGTTAGTTTCTAACCCTGAAGTAGCAGGTCGTTGTGACTAACAGCCAGGTACTGGAACACCGGCAAATCTGGTCATATGCATAGAGACAAATTAGGTCATTAAGCCAAATGTAACTATACGTATATAGGGCAAATGTAAACAAACAAATCAAAATATTGGTGAAAATTGCCTCATATAATTCAGTGCAACTATCAGCATGATCACATTACAGAGTGATACAGCTGGTGAGCATCAGTGCCGATTATAAATCAACTGTAAATCATCAGAATTTTCAAATAACATAAAAAGTTAATCAAATAATACAATCAATCATTAATAACTAAGTAAAATCACACCATAATATTCAAAAACCTGTTTCCATTCCTGGGACAATGCCGGCCACCATATGCGCAGGTCAGAGTTACCCCCCGTGTATTTGACTAGGGTGAGGGCCGCTAGGTGGACACAATATAATTTTATTAAAATATTAATTTACATTGTTTACTTAGTGTTTGTAGTTAAATCTCGTATTCTCAACGATTTTAATCAATAGGAAATAACTAATCTTCTTAGTTTAGCAGGAATGAAAATCTTTCTTTAGAAACTTCCGGAAAATGAAAGTGGTCAGACGATTTACAGGATCGGGCAGGATCGGATGACGATTGACAGGATCGGGCATAATTGGGGCAGGATCGGACTATTTATCTCATATCCCGTGTTATATACACTTAATGATTAAGTTAGAAAGTTTATTTATTGTCTCGTGTTATACATATTTCATGATTTATTTTAAAACGTTTAATTCAAGGTCCCGTGTTATCACGCCATTTTAATATACAAATTTTTAAACAATCTGGCGCCAAACTACCTAAACAATTTTATTATATCATCCAATATCCAGTCGATAACAACTCGATCATCTTCACAAAACGTTTTTTATTTGGCATCTTACAAGACAAATATTTCTAAACGGTCCTTTACACATCAATGTCATTTTATTTAGAACAGCTTGCCTTCTTATGTCCAAAACTGTAAAAAGTATTTTGTCTTTTAAGGATGTATTCTTCTTAGGTTTCAGTCACGTTCAAGTCTCGTTTTAATCTCATTTAAACATTTTATATTACATGCATATTGAGGAAAGTTTGATCAATTTAAATAGCGTATATGCGTCTGAAAATTGTGTCAAAAATATAGGTGTCTGTTGCTTGTAGAACGTTTTTTTACATGAATTAAACAAAATACCGGCGGCCATTTTGAAAATGCGTATTTCTGCACTTTGCGAAAGGCCAAAATTTCACCTTTTGATGCTGGATAGATCTCTTAAGAACATCATTGTTTCGCCATTTTTAATCATAGCAAGCTAATTTTTGTTGTACAACTTTATAATGTTCAATATTATATAGAAATATATTATATAATTTTTGTAATTTTTTTCTTCATATTTTTAGTGTAATTGGAGCACTTTTTAATTTAAACATTGATGACATTTTTTTTAGTTTAATTGGGGTATGAAAAAAATTGTTTGCAAACTGTATGAATCCACGTTGCATACAATCAATGGAAAATTAATTAATTATTTTTGGACCCGACATTATGAAAAGTAACACAAATAGTAACGGGACAAAAAATGAAGCATGCTAACCCCCCTTTTTATGACGTTTTTAGACAGAGAAACCCAATTTCTTTTCATAGGCTAAATATTAAAACAAGTTTAATTGCAGAACTTTTGTTATTAAGCGTCAAATCTGCAAATAATGGTGAAAAATGGTGAAAACTGAGGATTTTCTAATTAAAAAATAAGGTATAAGGGTAACTAAAATCGCTTTCCTGAGTTTAAATATTAAGTTACAGAAATTTTACTTCAATGACTTAAAAGAAAATAGTATTTTTGTAATTTCTGCAAATTTATGACATTCATACATTTTGGATTACGAATTCGAAAGATATTGTATGAAGATGTCCTGTTATTGGTCAAAACTGCAAAATTCACTTACAAATACAGGAAAATTTTGACTTCTCAGAAGAACACATCATTTAGAAATGTGCAAAGCAGTATATAATGGGATAAGGCAATGTGTTCTCTTCTAAATTTTAATTTCTGAATTATCATACAGCATCTCATCTTATTAGTTTCTTTTGAAGTAAGGCCCGAGTCTACCATGTAGGTAGGGCTCTCCCCCAATACTTCTAGATACACTCTACCCTTTGTTAATGACTTGGTCATAGATGTGCGAGAGTCTGTGAGCCCCCTCATCTCGATTTAGAACCGGCCCACTGCGGCGTATCCAGCTGACTTCTTTGATCTGACGCCTCAGCAGATGGCTCTCTCTGTCTAGCACTTTTGAGTTTTCTCAGTCAATCACATGCTTTTTCTGTATGGCATGGTTCTGTAATTGCCTATTTGTTTATCTAGGACTCCGCCTGCTTCTTTTCTGATCTGGTGAATTTCTTTCCTTCTTTTGTGTCAGTATCTTTCCGGTGTTCACCAAGACTAACACCAAACGTCTTCCCGTCTCTCCAATATATGTTGCAATTTTGGCATCCGATCTTGTACATGCATTCTGCAACGTTTTCTTTCGGTGTTTTCTATGACCAAGTCATAAACAAAGCGTATTTTAATCTAGTCATTTCGGTACAATAACTTTGCTATTATACAGAAGCCTAACAGCGTAGACGAAATGACCGTTTTGTCATTTACCAACTCGCACACAATGCTTTGTGCATACGCTTTGTTGGTCATTAGTCTTATGACGGTGACAGGGTACATATCGTACAAGTCATCGAAACGTGATATAAAAACATATTATGGCTGTGTAAAATAATCTGTACATTTATATATAGACATGATACAATATAACATGATGTGTGGAGCACTACGTCTAGTACAGTGGACTCTTTGAAATAATAATTTTCTCATATTAGTATCATCGTATAGATACATTTTTTTTTCATTTGTCCTATTTAAAGCTGTATTAGTTTAAATACTGACGATTTTATTATATATTTGTCTCAACTACCTGCCTCAACATAAAGAGTCAGCGAAAATAATCTTAATTTTGTGAATACAATCTTATCTTTCAATGGTAAATACTTGGTCAAGGTCAAATAATGCTGTAAGACTATGTTATTAAAAGGGCATCCCGCGAAAGTTAGCTTTTTTCATATTTTTTTTTTCAAAATATTACATACTCATATCGAGTGGGTATTCTTATGGACTACGACGATCGGATTTTGCTGATATGTATTCATAAAATAAATAATTTCAAAATAACTAGTGAAATTTCAAACGGTCTAGCCAGACGCCCGACTTGGGATTTCCACCTACCAACGCATGCGCAGCGAGTGTCGTTTCCATTGTCAACACTCTATCTAGTATTACCGTTACATCGCGATAAGGCCAGACTGCGTTACGGAATCATATTGAGAGATGGGAAGTATTCAAAGGAGAAACTACCTGCTCTATTGTGTGTATGTTACATATTTCTTCTGCGTAACGGTAACATGCACAAATAAAGCTTTGATTTGGTTTTGGGGCTACCCAAGGGGACACTGTCTCAGTCTTCTGTAGCATAAAATGCGTGTGTAATTTTAAACTTAAGAGTGTGTTTTATAATATTCCCTTTATGATACTTCATGTTCCAGTGAAACAGTATGATTTAATGTTATTGCTGGATAGAAAGACCTTTTCAAATACAATATATACCGTAACAGAAAAAGTCGTTTGATTACGTTGTAAAACGGGACGTGCAACCGAGGTACATACGGCTTCAATTTGGACAAAAAGTATAAAAAATATGTTTTTCACTTGTAAAAAAAGGTGATATTCATACTTAATCTATAAATTAGTGAAGGTACAAATATCATTGGG
Organism: Mimachlamys varia; assembly: GCA_947623455.1. Lineage (NCBI taxonomy): Eukaryota > Metazoa > Mollusca > Bivalvia > Pectinida > Pectinidae > Mimachlamys > Mimachlamys varia. The sequence goes on along the minus strand of OX392527.1, from coordinate 13,571,263 downwards.
TTGCGACCCCGGTATTAAATTTGATCCGAAAAGATATACATAACGAGAGAAAAAAAAAAGTTATACAACATATACATATGATATATTTATAATGCATTCCTGCAGGTTTTTTTTAAAAGGTCAACGTCCCTTTACAAGAGGACAAAAAAAATGTAAAAAGAAAGCGGAATTATCAAACCATATTCATAACGGGTAGTTATAAGTGTTTTAACAGTTCCAAATCAGATATACATGTAGTCATGCTTAGGGTGTGGTGCGTTATATGAGTGTATGGACTTACTATTCGCATTCCGTGATACGTGTTAACGTGTGAAGACGCTGAAAGTTGGATAGATTTTAAATGAATATTAATGTACATGGTATATATATATAGATAGTTTGAAAAAAAACTCAAAATATTGAGTTGTAAAAAAATTTCATGTCATTTTATTTTCGTACTTTCCAATGCATGCTACATACATTTTATGAAATCACCTGAAAAGTTGGGTTCGTGAATATTATCTTTTACATAAATTAAGATTTGTTCCATGGCTGTATTCCGTACCCATGTGTACCGGTCTCGCTCAGGTATATATATAATATATACATAATTCCTGGTGTCGATAAATGATGCCGATGTGCCGACAAATATTTCTTTATTTGAATATCTGTAAGTGTGCAATTAATGTCTGATTATTAATATGAATGTGATTCAATAACTTTTTCTCCGTTTCATCAGCCGTATACATTACGCGTCCCCTCTCGTATGGCCTCCCCCATCAAACGTGTCAAGCGACTTGCAACAAGCTTGTCTCGTTGCGTCATCACCGCTATTTTTATCGGGGCTTTCCCGAGGAATGCGATTTTGCAAGGGGTCAATATAAACATTTTGAGCGGACTTTGAATACTGGAATAGCAAGAAAATATAATAAGTGGTGCAGACACCATGTTCATCCAAGAACTGGCATTCAGGCTTTCGCGGGATGCCCCTTTAACTAAATGTCTGTATAAATGGTCAATAGAGAAATTTTCCATTTGAAGAATGTCCACTTTTATTTCATTTCTGTTTTGAGTAAAATGGTCACATATTAAAGAAATTGTCATCAGATTGTACATACAAATTATTATATAATATTAAGGCTTTTAATTGAGCGACATTTTACTAAAAACAATAACTCATTCTACTTAAATTATAAAGGTATCCGTATTTACATTATATAAATAATAATCGAACTATATTAGCAACAGCACTAGGCCTAATGTTCGTTTTTTCTCTCCTTCTCTCTTGCTTAATCAATACCTATCGACATAAACAAAGTCATAAACATATCCGTACTGATAACAAAAAGACTATTGTCTCCCTTTTATGTAGATGAAAATCTATATATTATTATGTCGTATAAAGAAATCTTATTGATTATGCTCCGAGGAGAACTTGCAGTCTTAATAGGTAAAAAAAGCTTACATGGTTAAAATGAAATAATGATATTACTTAGATAATTAAATCGATAAATAAAAAAAAATATGAACATATAAAAGGGTCTCCATGAAAGCAGGGACCACGATCCCGAAACCTAAGCATAGCGTTGATACGTTGTTGATAACCATTTACATTATATGAGACCCTGATTTGGACTGAGACGACTAAACAATTTGTATTGTATATTGTAACAACCGTATAAACAATGTTTTATCATAGCAGATGACTTTCACATGATGAAAGACATGAAATAATGATTTCATGCAATAAAAACACAAAATAGTGATATTATTCGACCATAAGTTAGTCCGATTCTGCCAAATCCGGCCTGATCCTGCAAATCTTCGCCCGATCCTGTAAATCGCCGACCACCCGAAAAGGGCGAAAGGACCGGAAATGATTCTAAACTGTACTGCACCGCCGCAGTCACGTGTGAAAAAAGGCGTCCTCTGAAAGCAGAATACATCTCTATTATTATCTAAGCTGAGGTGATGCGATATGAAAACAAATTGCAAAGATGATATAATAGAATAGCAATACTAATGCTTTTGATGATACGGTTGTATTCTTATTTGATTTTGGATTTCAGATATTGAGAAAGTCACAACGTTGAACGTAATCGTCGATACTGTCAGCTGCCTGTTGGATTTTGTTATCGCGGATATCACTCAAAACAAAAATAAATGCAATATCCCAGTATTATATATTTAATAGTTTAAAATTTACCTAACCTTTACAATTGACAATTGTACACAATTCGTTATTTACTCATTGCGATCCCGGCACTTTTCTTCTGCTTCTTGCTACATGACGGCCGCCATGACACTATTGTGTTATCGACGGTGGCGATCCATACAGTAGCATTTCAAAAAAGTATTTGAGGCCAATTTTGTAAAATGGGGAACGGTGTTAAAAACCAATATTTCAGATTTATATTATTCTTCCCACAATATCACATTTTGATATAAATGTAACGGAAAGGAAAAATGCACAGCAAGACCGGGGTTTGAATTCGGGACCTTAAAACTCTTCTTCATATTTTTTACATGCATGCCTCTTTTTAAAGGTGAAACTTTTATCTTTCAGCCTATACCAAATATATCCCGCTACACACATGTAAAAGCTTACTAGGCTGTTTAGAATCCGAGGTTTTGCATGAAAAACCGTTTTTGGTATCGACTGAAAGATAAAAGTTTCACCTTTAAAATGAGGCATGCATGTAAAAAATTGGACTTCATTCAGTGACGAAAACAAGCTTAGAGTGAAAATAGGTCGATTTTCTCGTTCAGGCTTGTTCTTTCCCTTGTCACAGATACATAGAAGTTGGAGGGGCTATATTCTAGAAAGGTAAAAAAAAAATATCTGACAATCATTTCATAGTGACATACATGTAAGTCCGTGCCTAGCCCCTGTGGGTCGTGGGTTTGAGCCTCAGCGACGGCACTATCTTTGTCACTTTTCCTTGTCCCGTTACATAATAAGTAGCACAAAAGAAACTAAATATATGACATAAGTTTATTGTTAAAATATATTTACCTTTTGTAAATTACACCAAAATAAATTAGTCCAAAATTCAGCATATTTTTCCTGATACTAAACTTCATGGTTTGTTGTATAACTGATTTTGTATTTTACTTCAGATAACTGTAATTCAAGATGGCAGAAGATAATGAAAATATGGACACAAGTGAAGCTATCGGTCAAGACATCGATGCAACAATTAATGAACTGTCTGAGTTAGTGAAGGACGATGCTGTTGTCGAAGATAAAGAAGAAACAAAGCAAGATGAGGACATGGAAGATTCTTCTGAAAAGAAAGAAGGAGAGGATTCCAAGACAGAAGAGAAGGATTCTGCAGAAGCAAAGAAGAAGAAAAAGAAACAAAATGTCATCGATAAAACACAGAGACCACCATTAGTCAGAGGTAATAAGAGATTGATAAAGTGTCAATCTGTCAGAAATGCTTGCATAGTTTGAAACTAATGGTAGATAGTTTATAAAAATTAGGATGAACTACGCAGTGATTTACTGTAAATGGAAGCATCAATTTTGAGCTGACAGCTGTTCTTGCTATACTCTTAACTCTTTCCGTACTTCGTTCCCTTTCTGGCTTCCGTACCGGAAGTCATTAGTAGGCTCGCTCCCAGACATTTTTTCAAAATGGCGGATTACCATGTGGATTGTTGTTGTGTTGTTTTTCGTTGCGAAAAAAACTCAGGTTAGTGCATTCCCCTAGCGTTGTTGAGAAGATATTTTTAACATGATATTGTTGAGGTTGATTTTGACAGCTGATTTATCTGATAAAAATAGATGTCAAACGTTACCGTTGAGATAGAATGGCTATCACCAGTAACAAGGTCATGATCAGCTGTTTTTGTTTTCCGAGTTGACCAGCCTTTGTTTATCGTTAATAAAATAATTGTTTTGGAAATATTGGGAATAATTTTTATGTAATTTTATTGGATAATTACATGTGTCGTCTGCTTATTGTAGCTAATCAGCATTTAGATAACGTAAACATAGCGTGTCGACTGTAGTCGACAACGGGGAAGAGGGAGCATATTTCTTTGTCGACAGCGGGGAGGACGGACAACATTTATTTGTCGACTATAGTACTGCAGTAGTACACCAAAGTTACATGAAATATCTATTGTTCAATATTGTTTTGAAGTTGTTCAAGGCGAAGTGATCATCAACAAATTCAAAATGAAAGATGCCAAGATGAAGGACTTTCTGACTATCCTCAGTAAAGCTGACAGCTTTGTCTTTGAGTACAATACTGACAAGACACAAAGTGATCAAACAGAGGAAAACAAGAACTACAGGATCGGGTATGTTTATTTACGTCAGCATTTATATATATAAAAATATCCTAATTCTATATATATTATATCAGTCGCATATGAAAAGTAAAATTGAAATAAATTGATGGTGCATGTTAAATTTGTATGTTAAGAGATATTTACACTTTCAATATTACTACTTTGTAATGAAACCATTTTTGATTTGGCATTGGATAATGGACTATTTTCTAATTTTGATGCATATTTGCTTGTTTTGTAGCAAAATAACACTGAATTATTCGTCAAAAAAGGATTTCAAAGCTCTGTCCATCATCAATATTCTTGCTGATCTGATTGATTTTGATTCCGAGATTGAAATAACGGCACCGGACTCCATAAGGAATGAGTTGGGTAGGTCATATAAGTCTGTGAAGGATTTAGCTTTATGACATACCTTTCCTGTAGATATGACTGCTTGTCATTATCATAAAAAGTTGTGCTCTTCATTCATGAATACAGTCTCTTTTTCTTTTTTTTACATTTATCAAGGATTAAAATGTAAGTCTTAACAGCATGTTATCTTTTTGTACAATTCCTAATAAACAGAACTATAAAAATTATGATGTTAAAATGTACTCAATCCATGGCGGTTATTATCAGGTGCTCACTACCTCTGCTACATACACAGATTACACAAAAACATTGACCTGTTTTACAAGTAAGGCATGTTTTGGACTGGATTAGCATGTACATATTATCTTAAAAGGCTAATTGATTCGACAGTTTAAAGAAATTATATAATGTCATCATTAGAATTAGATTTTTGCTTGCTTTTAAACAAAGATTTTTATTACAGTTTTTGTTCTTTTTTTTGAACAGATGCTGAGTTATATGGAATACGAAGAGGCTTGATGAGTACGTATACATAACTAGGTGTATTTAGTATGCATATCATAACACAACAGTTTCCATGAAGTTTTCATTTCTGATACATCTACTGTAAATATTACACCCATGCCGGTTGAACACTAATACAAAACCCTGTTACACCCATATCAACCAGAAAGCCAAGCTGTATCATATAGTTTAAATTGATTTCAAAGAACATATGAACTAGAACAATTCTTAGCTGCACAGTAATGTAGGACTATATTTTAAATGTAGATATGATAAAAATGGATGCACGATGTATAAATTACTGTTACAGTAAAATATTTGATTGGATGAGGAAAGAAAATTCCATTTTGCTTATATGAATTTTAGCTTTAGATTAATGAGAAATATGAGTTGATTTAGTACTATAGTTACGTAGAGTGTTAGCTGGTAGTCATTAAAATGTTTTAATAAAGATTTGAGTGCAGGACATATACTCAATTAAATAGATAATCGAACATGCACTGGTTAAGAGGATGATAAGACATATTCAAGAAGACATTAAGATCAAACTTGTGCATTCAATGACATCAATACACATATATACCAATGCATGCATTACAAAAACATATGCCTAACACACCAAAAATATGCGTAACAAATGTACATACCATTATAGCCAAACAACTTTTAAGTCACAAATTGGTAGGTGTTAAAAATGAAAAGATAACTATATAAGGTTATCTGAAGGAATGCGACGACAGAAGCTGGCAAGGAAGAGGAGACTAAAACAAAGTGGAAGCCTGATACAAATGTAGTTATTGTTTAACAAAGCCTTACAGGAATTATAACCATTAACTAAAAGTTTGTGTGACCTGAAGATGACAATTTACATGTCTGGAGGTTAGCCTCTAGACATTCCAATCAAACTAAAGGATGCAGGTCAGCATCTATATGGACGCAGAGAAAGGTCAATAGGCAACTTTGAACTGTGTGTTTGATATACAGGAGAGGTTTGTCAAACTTGAAGCTGGTCCGCTCTCTCACAAACTCGAGGAATGCCCACCAATCTTCTCGCTGGTGATGTGAATTTCCAGTGTAATTAACGATCGCTGAGTATAGTGTTTGTTCATCGACCAACGGGAAGCATCAGTGATATGCTCATGTGGTATACACATTGTGATGCCATTGTTTTGTTTGTGAAAATATTTGAACTACTTCTTTTTAATTGAATTCCTAAATGTTATGTGAAGAGCAGATTTATTGTGATAATCTGTATTTGAAAATACAATTCCATGCTCTTCATTATGTAATTATTAATGACCATTTCAAAGTGATGTTCATGATACATTTGAGTGTATTTATATTCTTGCAATGCATGTATATAGCATATGAGAAGATTTGACCTTTGAATATGTTGAGTTTGTCAAAGTGCATACATGTATGCATTTGGATTCACTATGACCAGCTAGAAATAATATTTATATCAACTGACTTGTATATCACAGAGGTATACATTTCTTAAAAAAAAAATTTAAAAAAAGTTATTTGACTGCAGATAACTTTAACCTGTTTTGATCCAGTAATAAATGGAGGTTAAACTTCTTATCAATATTTGAGGACCATGTCCTTCAGTGTATCGCTTTATATTATGTACCTGAGTACATGACCCATGCATCAAAAACTGGTCATATTGTCAAGGCAACACCTCTCCAGCCACAGTAACCAAGGTTACTCTGGTTAGAAGCAATGTGTGTAAATGGATAGTTTGTCAATTTCAGGTCAGGCTAAAGATAAAACTTTGTATGTTAACGACATAACAAATGCTACATCGGAAGAGTTCTTACGGGCCTTAGTGCCTGATTGTACCAAAGCTCATATTCCAGTTGACTCTGAGGGCAACAAACTTGGGTAAGTATTCCTCCAAACATGGTGGAAGACCATTCCTGTCAATCCATTGTTATGGTAAAATATAATTGTGTTATTTATTGTGCTAAATTAATGATGATAACAAATCATTCATGAGGTTGCAAGTAGATTTTTAGGTCACCTGAGCCAAAGGTGCAAGTGACTACCAGGTATTTCCATATATAAATATCTACATCGTCCATTGACTTGTATTACAGAATTAAAATCTCTCTAATAACAGGTAAAAAATTTTTTCAAAGGTAGCTAGTATTATCAGTAAAGTAAAGTGTATAAAAGAATACGTCACATTTCCTTGACCAATATTAGGCCATATTGTGTATCGGTTATTTTGATTGAATTCTGCAATACTTTAAAGGCCCAATATACGTATCTTCAGGAAATTTTTCGTGATTCTGAAAAATTCTGAAAAAAATCCAGTTGATAACCATGCAAAAATAAACCTAAAACAAAATAAACCTGAGTGGTAACTAGACAGAAAGTATCCAAAGAATTGAAAATAACTCCGGTTGGGCCCACTTCAACAACAAACCGAAGTTAGAAGACAGTTCAAAATGGACGTGTGTTTACAAATACTGAGTGTCAACTGCTGCTGTACCGGTAACCGCGTAAGAATTCATGTTGAATATTGCTGATATCGGTTAATCTTAACTTAATCTATAAATATAAAACGATATTAGGCTTGATTTTCACTTCAAGTTTTGCCGAAAGTTACGTACATTGGGCCTTTAAAAAGTCAAGTGTTTGTCAGAGTGTAAGCCTTACATCTGACTTTCATCCCTTCAAAACTATAGATATATATGGAAAATGACACTTGTTTATTACTATATTGCATCTAAGTCTCTGGTATTTTAAGCAAACCATGCAGGTTGTTGTTGGGGACTACCACGGTAATTTATCACTTAAACTCCTGACTATATGATAACTTATGGTACAGAAAGTTTGTGTTGTACTACAAATATCAACAAAAATTGTTCTTAAATAAAACCTGATGTTTTGTCTATTTTCAGTTGGGCTGTGTTGGAGTTTAGAAATGGCAAGGAGGCAGATGAGTGTATGAAGACGGTCAAGGAAATTGAGATTGGGACTGATAACAAGGTTGTTATAAGCCGTGCAGAATCTTCTGATCCAGCAGATGTGGCAAAAGGTTAGAAATCTTATGTTATTAAACTACAAGGTTTTTATGAAGAGTTTAGTTGTTTGCAAGTATTATTTTGAGCTGAATCAAATCCTCAATGTTGCTGTCGGTGGCCATCTTTCTGCAAAATAAGGTTTAAAAAGGCCATTATTTTCGTGAAACAGCTATCAAAAACTTAATAAGGAAATGATACTCTATTACTTTGATCCAAAATTCCATATAAGTGCTAGTAGCCATACCAGGTATAAGATTTTCTTTGGTTCTATGTCAAATCATATAGGATCCAACCATATCGCTACTGGTGGCTTATCATAGAACATTTTCAGAATTGGTGACATTTATGTTTTTCAGCTAAGGAGCTTCACAAGAACAAGCCACCAAAGAGGAAGAAGGCTGTACAGACACCTGCCAAGGATAAGAAAAGACAATGGAATCAGGGACCAGGAATGCTGGGGCCTCGCCCACTGATGTCACCAAAGGGAGGTAATACAGGCAAAGGATGGTCACAGGGTGGAGGCATGTTTGCAGGAGGAGACATGCGGGGAAATCCCAGACAAATGAACTTTGATCGTGGATTTGGCAATAGTAATAACCCAAAAGGAGCCTCCAATAAGCAGAGACCTAATACTGCAGGCATGCAAGGGCGCTATGGAAACCAGGGTTCTTTTGGTGGTAACCAAGGCTATGGAAACCAAGGCTATGGAAACCGAAATTTTGGAAACCAAGGTATTTTTTTTAAAGATGGTATGTAATCAGATGACTTATCAAAATGAAGTTGGAAAAAAAAGTTATGGTAATTTAGTCATAATTATGTCTCCTTTGTATGAAGGTAGTCATAATTATGTCTCCTTTGTATGAAGGTTCTTATTCTGGTTCTTCTAATAATTCTTGTTCAGGCCATAACTTCTAAACCATGGAAGCTATCAGATGTGCAGTGCACTGTCATTATGTCACTGTGAGGTCAAATAAGTGTGACTTTTTCAATAATTCTTGTCCGGGCTATAACTTTTAAATGGTTACAGATATATTGATCAAACTTTTAGTAACCTGCATCATCCATAGACGATGTGCAATGCACTGTCAATGGGTCAGTGTGACCTTCACCCAAAGTGCAGAGATAAAAACTGTATGACTTTTTTTTAATATTCAAAGGTGTATGCTGAGGTGATGCCATCTGCCCCTCACTGTCTAATTATATACATAATGTATATGTAACAATAATTGACCAAACCTCAATTTACTGATTGATATTTTGCTATGACATTATGAAGGAAAGTTGGTCAGAATAAAAAAAGATGTCCATTGACCAAACATTAAGGTCAAAGGTCAAAGTCAATGGTTAAGTTTAAATTTTATTAACTGCTTACCATTTTTCTGGCATTATGAAGGAAAGCTGATCAGAAAAAAAGTCAACTGACCAAACATGAAGGTCACATGGTCAAAGGTTGAATTCATAGGTGAATGTCAATTTTTACATTTATTAATTGCTTAACATTTTGTTTTGACATCATGAAGCAAAGTTGTTCAGAATCAAAATTAATAAGGTGTCAACTGACCATACCTTAAGATCACCTGGTCAAAGGTCAAGGTAATGTTTTACATTCATTAATTACTTGAACAATTTGAAAGAAAGTTAGTTGCTCAGAATAAGCAAAGATTTCAAATGACCAACTCACAGGGGCAAAGGTCAAGGTCAAATTTACATTTATTAACTGCTTATCATTTTGCTATATTTACATTTGCTCTGTAATTTTCCATTGACACAATGCTAAGAGGCAGTTGCTGTCATAGGCCTATAGCACCCAGTGCCTTAGACTATAACAGCAGTTGCTATTGTGACGTCATCAATCTCTATTGTGACGTCATCAATTTCATTGTTGTCTTCACTTGTTTTGCTGTTCAAAATCGGTCCGAAGAAACTTAATAAAGCACAATAATTCTATCAAAATGTAAATATAAGTAATGAACATTTTAACAAATATTATTACAGTCCTATAACACACATTGCTATTGCTGACAAACTTACATAAAGCCCTACCAGGCTTTATTTAGTTTGTCATCAATAGCAATGTGTGTTATAGGACTGTAACAACATTTGCTAAAACATTCATTGCTTAAATGACATGTTAAAGGAAAGTTGGTCAGAATAAGAAAGATTTCCACTGACCAAACCTCAAGATCACAGGGTCAAAGTTTAAGGTCAAATTTTACATTTATTAACTGTTAACATTTTGTTATGATGGCATTATGAAGGAAAGTTGGTCAGAAAAAAAAGTCAACTGACCATATATTGTAGCTACCAAACCTTACCAACACTGATAACAGTAACACAATGACAAATAGATAAAAATACGAAAATTTCTTAAATTTTATTCTTGCACACCCAAGCTACTACAAAAGCAGTATATATACTGGGGAGACATGTTTTTGTTCACTAAATCAAATCTCTAGTTATTGTTTGCTTATATGTTTCAATAAATATTTATATAACTTGGCGAAAAAGCTAAAAAAAATTGAAACAAAGGCCTTTAAACTAAAGTTTGTAGTTGAGATATTATTTTCAAGCTAACTGAAGTAGTTATTGAACAAAATTAATTATTTCAGATTGGGGTAACCAAGGGTTTGACCAACAGGGAGGATACCGGGTAAGGGCTATGTTTTACATCTAACATGTATCACCGCAAATTCAGTTAATAAGTGTTAAATTTCTGATTTTAAAAATTGATCGTGAAATAAATTAAGATAATTAAAAAAGGGAGAATTAACGTTACAAGTTTAATAACTATTTGGCCCAGTTACATAGAAAACTTTGTTTCTATACTTCCTTAATGGCAATTCTGTTTTGCACTGAAGACACTGGTGCTCTTGTTGTCTTTTAATGATGATTTTTTCTGTTGTTTCTTTATAGCAGGATAACTATGGGTAAGTTTGTTAGAAATAAAAAAGTGTTAAGTATAGTCTGGGTTTATGGTATCAGCTATGTCTGTCTTTACATTAAAATGATGAATAACATAAGAGTAAACATTGTAAAAAGTTAAATCTTTTACAAGAGAAAAGTAGTGTCGATTTCATACAAACTGCATATCAGATATATAAATATTTACACCTGTATCCATGGCAGGTTTGACTGGATATCAACATTTGACTACCTCTCAGGACGTTGTGTCTCCAACCCCCGGTACCTACATATGAGAGAGACACCTTTTTGAAGAAAAAATCATTAACCAGTGCATTACAAATAAAACGTTATAGATATCCTTAGAATGGTTTGATCACTGAACATTAAGGATTGTAAGATTTTGTTGCGTTTTTCAGAGGTAGGCGTGGAAATGTGGATGATGACAACATGCTGGATTTCTTACAATCTGCCATTATAGAGATGAAAAACAAGAAAAGGTATGAATATTTACTGACAGTATTATTAGCTCACCTGGTCCGAAGGACCGAGGTGAGCTTATGCCATACCGTGGCGTCCGTCCGTCCGTCCGTCAACAATTTCTTTAAACGACTTCTCCTCAATAACCACTGATAGGAAATCAACCTAATTTGGCAGGAAGCATCCTTGGGTGCCCAGGATTCAAAATTGTACTAATGGTGGGACTGACCCCCTAGGGGGCTGAGGGGCGGGGCCAAAAATGGTTATTTAGCTATATTGGTTTAAGCGACTTCTTCTCCATAACCACTGATAGGAAATCAACCTAATTTGGCAGGAAGCATCCTTGGGTGCCCAGGATTCAAAATTGTACTAATGGTGGGACTGACCCCCTAGGGGGCTGAGGGGCGGGGCCAAAAAGGGTTATTTAGCTATATTGGTTTAAGCGACTTCTTCTCCATAACCACTGATTGTTAATCAGCCTTATTTGGCAGAAAGTATCCCTAGGTGCTTAGGATTCAAAATTGTACTCATGATGGGACTGACTCCCTAGGGTGCTGAGGGTTGGGGCCATAAAAAATTATTTACCTATATTGATATTAGCGACTTCTTCTTCATAACCACTGATTGGAAATCAGCCTTATTTGGCAGGAAGCATACTTAGGTGCCCAGGATTCAAAATTGTACTAATGGTGGGACTGACCCCCTAGGGGGCTGAGGGGCGGGGCCAAAAAGGGTTATTTAGCTAAATTGGTTTAGTTGACTTCTTCACCATAACCACTGATTGTTAATCAACCTTATTTGGCAGGAAGCATCCTTAGGTGCCCAGGATTCAAAATTGTACTAATGGTGGGACTGACCCCCTTTGGGGCTGAGGGGCGGGGCCAAAAATGGTTATTTAGCTATATTGGTTTAAGCAACTTCTTCTCCATAACCATTGATTGGAAATCAGCCTTATTTGGCAGGAAGCATCCCTAGCTGCTCAGGATTCAAAATGGTACTCATGGTGGGACTGACCCCCAAGGGAGCTGAGGGGCGGGGCCAAAAAGGGTTATTTAGCTATATTGGTTTAGTCGACTTCTTCTTCATAACCACAGATTGGAAATCAGCCTTATTTGGCAGAAAGTATCCCTAGGTGCTCAGGATTCAAAATTGTACGTATGGTGGGACTGACCCCCTAGGGGGCTGAGGGGTGGGGGCCATAAAAAAGTATTTAGCTATATTGATATTAGCGACTTTTTTTTCATAACCACTGATTGGAAATCAACCTTATTTGGCAGGAAGCATGCTTAGGTGCCCAGGATTCAAAATCGTACTCATGGTGAGACTGATCCCCTAGGGGGCTGAGGGGCGGGGCAAAAAAGGGTTATTTAGCTATATTGGTTTAAGCGACTTCTTCTCCATAACCATTGATTGGAAATCAGCCCTATTTGGCAGGAAGCATCCCCAGGTGCTCAACATTCAAAATTGTACTTATGGTGGGATTTACCCCCTAGGGGGCTGAGGGACGAGCCAAAAAGAAAATATTTTATCATGATTACTTAGATACCAATGTATCCAGGTGAGCGATACAGGCCCTCTGGGCCTCTTGTTTAAAATATGCTGCAACTGCTTTAGGTAATATATCATTTAAAAAGGTATGATCTTCTTTTTATTAATTAAGCAAAAGCTCTTAAACCTTTCAGGTGCAAGGGAGTATTACATATTGCTTTTTCAGTATGTCTATTGATAATGCTTTGTCCTATCTTTTAAACTTTACATCGTAATCACATAAAAGTTAGCTCAGTCCCTGATAAAATGTTGCTGGTGGTTGGTCTCAGTTCAAAGGCCTAACTTTTGAAATACTTTGGTGAGTAGCAGTCAGAAGTTGGGGATATATTTATGCAAGCTCCTGTTTAACTTGGATTATAATTGTTATGTTAAATGTTATTACTGATAAATAGGAAAGGCAACTCTCCTTTCAAAATGTAGAAAAACAACAACAATTTCTTCCAATTATCACTTAAGTACAATTCAATGCTACATCTTTCCAATTCCTGTTGGAGCAGGCTATTCTTGTGGTGCATAACATTGTACCTGTTTCATTTCTGAACTGCAGTGTCCAGCAGCAGTCCATGGGAGATGGCTGGGGAGGCAGCGGTACCTACAACTCGGGGTATAGCCAGTATGAGGGATTCGCTGACAATCCAAAGAGGAGACGAGATAACTGGAATGATTCATCAGACAGAAACTGGGGATCTGGCAGGAGTAAGTATTTGGGGTAAAGGCAGGAGTAAGTATTTGGGGTATAAGCAGGAGTAAGTATTTGGGGTTTAGGCAGGAGGAAGTATTTGGGGTATAGACAGGAGTAAGGTTTTGGTGTATAGGCAGGAGTAAGTATTTGGGGTATAGACAGGAGTAAGTATTTGGTGTATAGGCAGGAGTAAGTATTTGGTGTATAGGCAGGAGTAAGTATTTGTGGTATAGGCAGGAGTCAGTATTTGTGGTATAGACAGGAGTCAGTATTTGTGGCATAGACAGGAGAAAGTATTTGGGGTATAGGCAGGAGTCAGTATTTGGGTATAGGCAGGAGTAAGTATTTGGGGTATAGGCCGGAGTAAGTATTTGTGGTATAGGCAGGAGTAAGTATTTGTGGTATAGGCAGGATTAAGTATTTGTGGTATAGGCAGGAGTAAGTTTTTGGGGTATAGGCAAGAGTAAGTTTTTGGGGTATAGGCAAGAGTAAGTTTTTGGGGTATAGGCAAGAGTAAGTATTTGTGGTATAGACAGGAGTCAGTATTTGGGGGTATAGGCAGGAGGAAGTATTTGGGGTATAGACAGGAGCAAGGTGTTGGTGTATAGGCAGGAGTAAGTATTTGGGGTATAGGCAGGAGTAAGTATTTGGGGTATAGGCAGGAGTAAGTATTTGGGGTATAGGCAGAAGTAAGTTTTTGGGGTATAGGCAGGAGTAAGTATTTGTGGTATAGGCAGGAGTAAGTATTTGGGGGTATAGGCAAGAGTAAGTTTTTGGGGTATAGGCAAGAGTAAGTTTTTGGGGTATAGGCAGAAGTAAGTTTTTGGGGTATAGGCAGGAGTAAGTATTTGTGGTATAGGCAGGAGTAAGTATTTGGGGTATAGGCAGAAGTAAGTTTTTGGGGTATAGGCAGGAGTAAGTATTTGGGGTATAGGCAGGAGTAAGTATTTGTGGTATAGGCAGGAGTAAGTATTTGTGGTATAGACAGGAGTCAGTATTTGTGGTATAGACAGGAGTAAGTATTTGTGGTATAGGCAGGAGTCAGTATTTGTGGTATAGACAGGAGTAAGTTTTTGGGGTATAGGCAGGAGTAAGTTTTTGGGGTATAGGCAGGAGTAAGTATTTGTGGTATAGACAGGAGTCAGTATTTGTGGCATAGACAGGAGTAAGTATTTGGGGTATAGGCAGGAGTCAGTATTTGGGGTATAGGCAGGAGTAAGTATTTGGGGTATAGGCCGGAGTAAGTATTTGTGGTATAGGCAGGAGTAAGTTTTTGGGGTATAGGCAGGAGTAAGTTTTTGGGGTATAGGCAGGAGTAAGTATTTGTGGTATAGACAGGAGTCAGTATTTGGGGGTATAGGCAAGAGTAAGTTTTTGGGGTATAGGCAGGAGTCAGTATTTGTGGTATAGACAGGAGTCAGTATTTGGGGGTATAGGCAAGAGTAAGTTTTTGGGGTATAGGCAAGAGTAAGTTTTTGGGGTATAGGCTGGAGTAAGTATTTGTGGTATAGACAGGAGTAAGTATTTGGGGGTATAGGCAAGAGTAAGTTTTTGGGGTATAGACAGGAGTAAGTATTTGTGGTATAGACAGGAGTCAGTATTTGGGGGTATAGGCAAGAGTAAGTTTTTGGGGTATAGGCAGGAGTAAGTATTTGTGGTATAGGCAGAAGTAAGTATTTGGGGTATTTTCCATGTAGCAATAATATAAGACTCCAACCAGAAATGGGGGGGGGGGGGCTAAAGCTTTTTTTGCTGTTTTGTCTGAGCTCTATCTCCTACATTTGTCACTTAAACTTCACACTTGGGATATTGGTTCACCTAATCAATCAAATAATTAGATACTGTAGAATGCAATTAGATAGTAAAGTGGCACCATTTACCAATAAATATGCACTAGATTTACTTGCAATAGTAACTCTGACACTAGTACTTTTCCTTATTGAATATAATAGGTCTGTCATGCATTCATATATAGATTAAATCCCTGAGCAAATTTATTATTGGCATATACAGTTCGCTGGTTATCTTGTTTTTTGATATTGCCATTTTTATAGTATGATGGTTAATATATCTGCTGGCTGCCACAGTGTTGAGTGAAATTTCAACTTTCAGAATGTTGTAAATGAAAATCATCAAAATGTTTAATCCTGAAAAAATGAAGTGCTATCTAGAATTCTTGACTCGTGACTGTAGGATAGAAAAAAAACCACAATTATTATAACTGGTATAATTTACTCTTAATAAGTTGCTGAATACAGATATCACTGATAGTTCACTCAGTCTGATAAAATTGTTAAGGATATTTTGCAAGCCAATAATCATGCCATTGAGTAAGAAAGATTGTTTCAGTGGTTTTATATCTGCATCACTACCAAGTAGTTGGGTTATCAAGCAGATGATTGAGAAGGAGAAGTTTGTTTATTTATAAAGCTCTGTATCTTTTTCACAGGTAACCAGGGCAACCGAGGACAACAACAGCATGGACTTGGAGTATGGAAAACTCAGCAGAATAGTGGGCGCAGTGGTGGCAAAAATCACGGTGGTGGTGGTGGTTATGGCGGTAAGAGAAACTTTTTCTTACTACAAAGAACCTGAAAAAACACTAACATAAAAATACTGAAAAAACGTGTGTTTACAGTATGTGAATGGTGTAAAAGCTCTGTTACAACAAAATGATGTGTAATGTTCAGATAAAAAGAACACTGTTCTATCAGGAGAACAACAAAATGATGTGTAATGTTCAGGTAAAAAGAACACTGTTCTATCAGGAGAACAACAAAATGATGTGTAATGTTCAGATAAAAAGAACACTGTTCTATCAGGAGAACAACAAAATGATGTGTAATGTTCAGGTAAAAAGAACACTGTTCTATCAGGAGAACAACAAAATGATGTGTAATGTTCAGGCAAAAAGAACACTGTTCTATCAGGAGATACATGTGTTAATAAAACAAAAATAACAAAGTTTGAAGCTAAGTGATATCTGTTATTACACATGTTTGGTTAGTGAAGAATTGAGTTAATTTAAATGGAAGATCATAAGACTGTAGCTATATTATGACATATCATAAGACTGTAGCTACACAGTGATTTTGTTTGCCCAGTTTTACAGCCGATATAAGGCTGTTTCCCCCAGTCAAAATTTGTGTTATTTTCCCAAAATGAAGCAAAATTGTAGAATATTTTCCCAATTTATCTGAAAATCCTACTAAATTTTCCTAATTTAATAAGGCACAGCCACAGGTTACTGTACAATCAAGGTAGCAAAAACACAAAAAAAAAAAGACTGTAACTATCCTTATTACAAACACACTGACACTCTCTCTGATGTGAAATTGCTTTTGTTTCAGGTGGACAATATGACTCTTACAACTCCTATGGTGGCCGCTATTAAACTCTTTGATAAGGACTCCACACATCTTATAAAACTGTAGACGTTGTTACTTCTGTAGCGCTATAAAGTGGACGCTGTAAATGGATTCCAGGAATGTGATAAATCTGAGAGTATGACTCCTACAGTGCCACACAGAGGAAACTATTTACTCCCCATGTGGTGACCCTTCAGCTGATACTGTGG
This sequence comes from Mimachlamys varia, assembly GCA_947623455.1. NCBI lineage: Eukaryota > Metazoa > Mollusca > Bivalvia > Pectinida > Pectinidae > Mimachlamys > Mimachlamys varia. The sequence goes on along the minus strand of OX392527.1, from coordinate 13,553,901 downwards.
ATGTTATCAAACTCCTTTATGGACTTTTCACAGGCTGTTGTTATTGTGATTTTTTATCAGATGATAATCAGAATATTTTGATTTTTGTTTTTGTCTGACTTTATGTTGATTCATTGTTGTAGTAAACATTGTTTAGTGCCACATCTGAAGGCGTATTCTCATCTAGGTGGCCAAAAATGTTATTTCTGTTACTAATTTTCTTATCTTGTGCGACAGTTTAATAATAATTGTAAATAATAATTATTGTAAAATCATATTCTTTGGGTAAGTGTTGTACCATAAAATATTCAGCAGTTTTAATTTTTTGGATTCACCAAATCATGACAAAAACCACCACTTCATTTTGTACCAACATTATTATGTTGTAACATCACATCATTCAAATGTTGAATAAAATTCAATGTATAAAACTTTAAGCTTTAGATGATTTCATTAACTCGCCAGACACCACGAGCCCCTGAGTGTATGGTATGGTACAGCATCCGTCTGTCAAGGTTTTAGCCTACCGCCATCCTTCCTTAAGGGATTTGCTCTTGTGAAAAGTAAACATTTTCTGATGACTAACTTTTAAGTCCAACATCTACTCAAATCATCCTGCATCTTTTCAGTCTGTCCTAAAACAATTGTTGTGACATTTTTTCTCCTCCATAAAATAAATTAGAGAATACTGAAGCATTAACAAAATCATAATCCGAACTCAAAATCAATTGAACCAGGGGCAAGATATGAACAAAGAAAAGATAGAATTATGCAGGTATCCCTAGGTCCCTAGTTGTGCATTGTCAAGTTTTTGAGCTGATCAGAAAAACTATATGGTCAACAGTGGCCATCAGGAATTTTAACAGTAATATAGTTTGTGATCACTTCTCCAGAAGTGCTGGAAGGATTCTTCTTTAATTTCGTATGCATGTTTTTAGGTCCCTTTTTGCGCACTGCCAAGTTTTAGAGCTAAATCAAAAAACATAGCTGACATGTAGCCAACTTGCATTTTGACAGGTAATAGTTTGTGATCCCATAATTCTTGAGAGTTGCTGGATAGATTCTTCTCAAATTTCACGTGCAAGTTCCCCTTGGCACCTAGTTGTGCATTGTTAAATTTTGAAGCTGATCCGAAATTAATATGGCCGAAAGGCGGCCATCTTGGGTATTGCATTAATAGTTAGTGATTGCTATTTCTTGAATAGTGCTCTCTGGATCCTTCTCAAGTTTTGTATGCTGGTTTCCCTTGGTCCCTAGTTGTGCATTAACCCATTTTTTAGCGATCTGATAAACAATATGAATGGCAGGCAGCCATCTTGGATTTTGCGTTGATAGTTTGTGTGATTGCTTCTTGAGTACTAGATGGATCCGACTTAAATGTTATATGCAAGTTCAGTTCCCCTTGGTCCAAAGTTGTGCATTGTCCAGTTTTTTAGCTGATTCGAAAAAAAATATGGCTGACAGGCAGCCATGGTGGATTTTGCAGTTTTAGTTTTCTTGAGAAGTGCTGGATGGATCATTGTCAAATTTCATATGGAGGTTCCCCATGGTCACTCGTTGTGTATTGTCAGTATGGCTGCCATGCTGCTATCTTGGATTTGGACAGTGACATTTTATGATCGCTATTTCTTTAGAAGTCCTGCCAGGCATCCACATTGTACTTTGACTATGACAGTATATTATGGTTATTTTTTAAGAAATAAAAGATGGATCTTTCTTGGATTTTAGGATTTTGGAACTGATCAGAAACACAAAACTCCTGATACGAGACCTTCTTTCAACTATTTATTAATTTTCAAAAGAAATTTTCAAAGTTCATAGATCTAAGATTAAATACATAAATGAAAGAAAAAAAAAGAAGGGAAAAGATCCTACTTTCTAAGAACAAATGAAAAATCATCAATGTTTGGCACCAAGATTCCTCTGGGATCTCTTGTTAATTCAAACAGACCAGTTAATCACTAGCTATGGGGATTTATTACCACATTCCAGAACATAGCAGCTGTGTTGTAAAGAGTAAACTTTGATTTTATGTATTATTTCTACAACATGATAACTACCACATAGTTAGACCTAAAGAAGGGCATATAGTGATTGGCTGCAAAGTACCACTGATCCTGTGTGATGGGGATGAACTGTTTGAGGCAGTGTGCCACTGATTTTGTTTGTGATTGGGATGATCCACTTGGGCACAGTACCACTGATTCTGTCTAAAACCTCAAATTGAAATTAAAACATGACCAACAAGCTACACAGTAGTATCTTATAACCTGCAGCCACACATCTGAACTTTACCGCCTTTGTCATCAGTTGAGGAAGAATTAGGGGTGTCAGCATGCAGTCCTGTGATATAAACCAGGAGGGTTCAAGAGACCAGGGTAGGGGAAGCTGGAATGGTCATAATGACAGACAGGAAGTCTCCCTGAGCTACAGTGTGTAGAGCTGAGAGCACACTGGAGTTGGCACACATCATAGGTCACGCTTGTTTAGGGAGTGGAAGATCAGTAGATTACTTTCAGCATTGAATGTAAAGCGGAGCATAAGGAGACAAAGGACAGGATCCAAGCAGTCAAAAGAGTAAAGCTGTGGCATAGGGACAGCAAGAATTGTCTGTAAACTCCCATTGTTTGGGATCAATGATATCAATCGGTTCTCCCTTGTGCTGAGGTCTGTATGCCACCTTCACCGAGTAACTTGTGTCGATGGAGAAAGACTCCTCGAGTTGTTGCTGAGGAATGATGGCTCACATCCTGTCTGGATGAATGGAAGCCATTCAACACTACACCTGGAAGATGCAGATTGAGACGCAAGAAGGTACTGGAACACCAAGCAGATGATTATAGACCCAGTGACTGTTTAGCAATAAGTGACAGTGGTTATAGGCCCACAGAGAGCTTACCATTGACTGCTTTGTATAAGTAACTCAGAGAGGTTACCATGCAGTGACTTCTTAAATAATATGTAACAATGCACATGGTTATAGACCCATAGAGAGCTCACCAGTGACTGCTTTGTAATAAGTGACAGTGGTTATAGACCCATAGAGAGCTCACCAGTCAGTGCTTAGTAATAAGTGACAGTGGTTATAGACCCATAGAGAGCGCACCAGTGACTGCTTAGTAATAAGTGACAGTGGTTATAGACCCATAGAGAGCTCACCAGTCAGTGCTTAGTAATAAGTGACAGTGGTTATAGACCCATAGAGAGCTCACCAGTGACTGCTTTGTAATAAGTGACAGTGGTTATAGACCCATAGAGAGCTCACCAGTCAGTGCTTAGTAATAAGTGACAGTGGTTATAGACCCATAGAGAGCGCACCAGTGACTGCTTAGTAATAAGTGACAGTGGTTATAGACCCATAGAGAGCTCACCAGTCAGTGCTTAGTAATAAGTGACAGTGGTTATAGACCCATAGAGAGCTCACCAGTGACTGCTTTGTAATAAGTGACAGTGGTTATAGACCCATAGAGAGCTCACCAGTGACTGCTTTGTAATAAGTGACATTGGTTATAGACCCATAGAGAGCTCACCAGTGACTGCTTAGTAATAAGTGACAGTGGTTATAGACCCATAGAGAGCTCACCAGTCAGTGCTTAGTAATAAGTGACAGTGGTTATAGACCCATAGAGAGCGCACCAGTGACTGCTTTGTAATAAGTGACAGTGGTTATAGACCCATAGAGAGCTCACCAGTTCATGCTTTGTAATAAGTGACAGTGGTTATAGACCCATAGAGAGCTCACCAGTGACTGCTTTGTAATAAGTGACAGTGGTCATAGACCCATAGAGAGCTCACCAGTTCATGCTTTGTAATAAGTGACAGTGGTTATAGACCCATAGAGAGCTCACCAGTCAGTGCTTAGTAATAAGTGACAGTGGTTATAGACCCATAGAGAGCGCACCAGTGACTGCTTTGTAATAAGTGACAGTGGTTATAGACCCATAGAGAGCTCACCAGTTCATGCTTTGTAATAAGTGACAGTGGTTATAGACCCATAGAGAGCTCACCAGTGACTGCTTTGTAATTAAGTAAAATTTATTGTTGACCCAAAAAGAGAGCTCAACATTGACTGCTAATTAATAACTAATAAGTAACACTGACTACAGATTTGTTGATGAAAGTTCATCAATGAGTACTTAGTAATCAGTAACAGTGATTATTTAAGCAATTAATGTTTTAGCAATAATTAAATGTTGTTACAGTCCTATAACACAGTATTGATGTCAAACTTAATAAAGCTAGGTAGGGCTTTATGCGAGTTTGTCAGCATTGTTTGAATGGATAATGTGAAGCAAATGTGAAGATAAACCCATAAAGGAGAGCTAGCTCACTGGTTAGTGATGTAACAGTGACTAAAGATAATAAGACCATAGATGAAAGTTTGATCACAATTAGTTATAAGTTGCTCAGTTAAAGTATTAGTGACTTTAATTTAGGATCTCACCATTGATGGCAACTAATAATGAGTAAATAATGATAGGAAATCTTTTTTTAATTTGTCAACTGACAACATGGCCAATTATAGAATTCAATGTTTGTGTGGTTTCAGTTGTATAAATTTAAGAAATCAATCCTTATAACCATTGGGATAAGATAAAATGAAGAAAATAATAACATCATATTTTAACTCAAAATAGTTATTGTAAATAGCAAATTATATAATTGAGGAGAGTAATAAATACTGTTGATGAGAAAAAAATTATGTGGCAGCGGTGGGATTCGAACCCACGCCTCAGAGAGACTGGTGCCTAAAACCAGCGCCTTAGACCACTCGGCCACGCTACCTTACATTGCTGAGGGGTTATAAAGAAATTTCTTATTTCTTCTAATGACATTTTATGCTGTATCACGTATTTGAAGTATAAGTTAAAGTTTGAGACTTGTTTATTCTTCATAATTTTTTTCTGAAATTTACACCTTAAAACGACCTCTTGGTGTTTTTTTGGGGATTTTAAATATCGAAATTATATTTAATTTTCCATTCGGAATAGGGTTGTCGGAATGCATCTGCTATTTTCGTACCAAATTCATTGTAGTAAACAACAAATTTGACCTCATGATGCTTGTGGAGTCAAGGCTCTTTTAGCAGCAAGAAAACAACGTTGTCTCACGAGGTCACAGACCGTCAGCCGAAGTTAGCGAGTGGCAGTTGTAAACACCAGGTAAGAATTTGCCTAAGTCTTACATGACATCTTTCGAAATGAAGAGTTAATTTCATTACCAAATGTATTTGTTAACGTAATGTTTGTCATAAAGCTTGCAACAAGCCAACATGGTCGGAGTCGGCCCAACATAAGGGTTTTAAATGAATGTAACTTCTAAGTTCCATCCGCTGTCAACATTCTCTTTGGTCCCACATGTGCTGATGCGAATATGCCTTTACTGTTCAAAAGTTTGCATCCGCTTGCATAGCCATCGATAAGCCTAAAGGCAACAATCATTTATGTAGAAAGAAATAGACAGTGGACCAGTAACACGTTTTAGGTCCCTACTTGTAAGGGAGCTCATCAGTAAGGTGCCAGGGCTGGAATAGATGTATGCCATTAATATGGATACTGTCGAGTAAATGTATTATAGCAAAATTGACAAGCGATTGGTATCACATGTGTACTGCAGTACAGTAGTGTTTAACAACTAAATAGGCCTGTTAGATAGCTAAATCAAGGGTTGGTCACAGGAACCACTGTAACAGGAAAGGAAAAAGACTTTCTGTATTCTGGTGAATAGAACTGTTGTCCTTAGGTAAACAGGTTTGGTTTAATTCAGCTAAATTGAACATAAGTGTAGCGGAACTTGACTGGATCGATCATTGACGACCTGAGGTAGCTCAGTGGCAGAGTGCTAGTCTAGAGTTCGAAAGTCCTGAGTTAGAACCCAGATCTGGTTGCTATATTTTCTCTTTCTCCTGTTACAGTTGGCTAGTGCAAAAGATGTGTATTGATAAGGTTGCCTTACAAGCGTGAGCTGTAGGGAATTTCCCTTTAACTCAGTCGGTAGAGCATCGGGCTCACTGAGAGCCAAGGGTTGCGGTTCCGAGCCTCAGAGACGGCACTATCACTTTTCCTCGTCCTTTTACATAACTATTGAAGACTTCACAATTTTGGATCATGTTTAGATAGATTTGCATTTTCTATTTGCAGAGTGAATACCAGCAACAATTTGAAGATGCATAAATTCAGATTGCTTTGGGGTATTCCCTGTGACAATCAACTAATCTGTTGAGAATTAAGTGATGATGTCACTGGAACAGCGGTTAGTGTGTATTAATTAAACCATATGAATATTGTGACTGAAGAATGAGTGAATATTGTGAATGAAGAACGAGGACATTAAATGAGATTTGAACAGTAACTTTCATTGAGATAATAAGTATATATAAAAATGTCAGCCCAAAGTACCGAGACGTACGACAGCGATGATGATTGGGACATGCAGCTGTATCCTAAAGAAGAATCCAGCAATGATGAGGATACAGGAGCCGATGCATCAGATGAACGGGAGGATACAGAAGAAAGTGATAGTGAAGAACCTGTAATGCCACCAATGATAACACTGAGGCAGAGGAGATTAAGCAAATCTGTTGCTTTGGCATCACTTAGCACTATTAAAGAAAATGCAAATTCATTGAAATTAAACATACAAAGTGCACATGCACGAGCAAAATTCAATTGGGCTTTGGCTATTAGAAAAGCAAAGTTATTAAATGATCCATGGAAAGCCTTTCATATTGAGGATATTGATTCTGAAATCTGTATCAGACATCGCTATAACCCACATAAGAAGACATGGTTAACAGATGAAGTGAAGGTCAAGATGGAATCCAAGGTAAGCATAAAGCTATGTGTTTGTTTAGATAAATTAACAATTTTTGCGAATGTGACAGAGAAAAACAATATGAAAACATGGAACTGACCATTGACAAAATTGTAGAATGGCTATTATATTGGTGAGTATAGGGATTTTTCCTGTTAACTTTTTGATACATTCATGAGTTTTGTCTTATTTTCAGTCATTCAACAGAGGAGCAATGAGAAAGTGTTACCGACTGTAAGTATATCATTTTGTTTAATAATTATGTACATGTTTTATAGCTTTTAGCCATATTGGTAAATTTAGTGTTAAAGCAAATCTTATTAGTACCTATATATATATATATATTTCATGTGTTGCATTGTCAGATGATGGCATTACAAAATATGTCCATTGCTTTTGATGGAAAACATGGTAATGTAATCCTCACCTAAATGACATCTAATCAAAGATCTTATTATTCCTACTTGTCTGGTGCCATTGATAAAGTTACTTGATGTTCTTACTTGTGACTGACCTATACTGATAATACAAGGTGTAAACAATACTCAGTTTACCCTGCCCTGATGAGTAAGCCACTGTAGGGTCACATTTCACTGACCCCATTCTCTTTTAATCTCATGATCAATTTCACTGACATTTCTGACAAAGAAACAATGTCAGGGTCTTTTTAGATGAAAAGTAGCTGCACTGGTTTCATCATTTTAATTTATTGTAAATTGAAAATGAAATGTGAAAGTATAGCTTTAAACTCTGTATCAGATATAGAGAAGAAATGATACCAATTAAATAATAAAATATGGATTAATACAGAGATGCATACTAAATGGTAGTTGGGTGGTGCTGCATTGGATAGTTCACTTGCCTTTCACCTTGGCGTCTGTAGTTCGATTCCCCTGATGAGACGTTAAAAGGTATGGAGTCTCTTGGACGACTACATGAACATGGGTTTTCTCCGGGTATTCTAGTGCGCTAACATCGTTCCAGGCCAACAAGAGTGATTATTATAAGTTGGAGAAACTTGTTTCATAATTGTTATAAAATAAATAAAATTTATTTTTTATACTTAATAAAGTGTAGTATATTTATTTATGTATGCATACAAAGTGTGCCAGATCTGTACCTAAGTGATGCAATTTTTTTTGTTTTATAAACTGGGTAGTGTAGTGATATTAAAAAGTAATCTGATTTAAGGAACAGGAAATTTTATAAAGTGATACAAATTATGTACCAAAGAGTAATTAACTGTTTTAATTTATAAAGTAATTGTCAGAATTAGTTACATCAAATGACTTTTTCACACAGATCATAAACAGCTACTCCTCTAAGCATGGCCTCATGTACATACATAATGTACATGGTGCACAGATGCAGGCCACGTTAGAAGTGATGACTAAAAGTCATGGTGTGTCTCATAGCGAAAACATGTGTGTATATGCATGAGGCTTAGGTTTGACAAACAACCAAAGTCGTCACAATTTTAATTTGATAGTAAACAGGGTAGTAAACAAGCAGAAAGTGCCGATATTTTTGTAACGCTGACTGAATTTTCATTGTTTGAATATTTGGTATGTTTTTTATATTATTAATTACTGGGCCTCGTGGCATAGCTGTTTACCCAATAGATGACTTATCTGCAACATGTTGTTAAATAAAAAAATGATGATTGTGTTTGAATAACCTTCAGCTGTTGAGATGGTTATTTGTGAAAAAGTGAAGGATTATTAACATAATTTTTTTTTGGACATGAATGAGAAATATTGCCTTGCATCCCTGTGTATCTCTGATAGCATCTCTTGCTCAGTCAGGGGAGAAGTGTTTTTAGTGTAGTGAAATTAGACTAGGCGAGCTTGACTGGCATCTCTTGCTCAGTCAGGGGAGAAGTGTTTTTAGTGTAGTGAAATTAGACTAGGCGAGCTTGACTGTAGCCTTACAAACTGTAGCAGGGTTAACAGGGGGAAATATGTTAATCATTATAGAAGGACTTAGTTTGTTTGTTATCTGGAGACTGTTTAAATGTCGCAGTGGAAGTGATATGTCTGAAATGAATGTTCCTTTCTTGAGGCTTCATCATATTTATCGGTTCATATTATGATCCTGCATGTGAATTTCTGTTTGAAGTTTTTGAAATAAGTTGGGATTAAAATGTATGGAAGTATTGTCAATGCAAATTTTAAATAACGTTTCGCTGTTTAATATGAAAGAGGGTAGTTGATCAATATGTAAGAGGTTGATCAATATGTATAGTTTATCAATATGTAAGAGGGTAGTTGATCACTATGTAAGAGGGTAGTTGATCACTATGTAAGGGGTTAGTTGATCACTGTAAGAGGTTAGTTGATCACTATGTAAGAGGGTAGTTGATCACTATGTAAGAGGTTAGTTGATCACTATGTAAGAGGTTAGTTGATCACTATGTAAGAGGGTAGTTGATCACTATGTAAGAGGTTAGTTGATCACTATGTAAGAGGGTAGTTGATCAATATGTAAGAGGTTAGTTGATCACTATGTAAGAGGTTAGTTGATCACTATGTAAGAGGTTAGTTGATCACTATGTAAGGGGTTAGTTGATCAATATGTAAGAGGTTAGTTGATCACTTTGTAAGAGGTTAGTTGATCACTATGTAAGAGGTTAGTTGAACACTTTGTAAGAGGTTAGTTGATCACTATGTAAGAGGTTAGTTGATCACTATGTAAGGGGTTAGCTGATCACTATGTAAGAGGTTAGTTGATCACTATGTAAGAGGTTAGTTGATCACTATGTAAGGGGTTAGTTGATCAATATGTAAGAGGGTAGTTGATCACTTTGTAAGAGGTTAGTTGATCACTATGTAAGAGGTTAGTTGATCACTTTGTAAGAGGTTAGTTGATCACTATGTAAGAGGTTAGTTGATCACTATGTAAGAGGTTAGTTGATCACTATGTAAGAGGTTAGTTGATCACTATGTAAGGGGTTAGTTGATCACTATGTAAGGGGTTAGTTGATCACTATGTAAGAGGTTAGTTGATCACTATGTAAGGGGTTAGTTGATCACTATGTAAGAGGGTAGTTGATCAATATGTAAGAGGTTAGTTGATCACTTTGTAAGAGGGTAGTTGATCACTTTGTAAGAGGTTAGTTGATCACTATGTAAGGGGTTAGTTGATCACTATGTAAGAGGGTAGTTGATCACTATGTAAGAGGGTAGTTGATCACTATGTAAGAGGTTAGTTGATCACTATGTAAGAGGGTAGTTGATCAATATGTAAGAGGGTAGTTGATCAATATGTAAGAGGGTAGTTGATCACTATGTAAGAGGTTAGTTGATCACTATGTAAGAGGTTAGTTGATCACTATGTAAGAGGTTAGTTGATCACTATGTAAGAGGGTAGTTGATCAATATGTAAGAGGTTAGTTGATCACTATGTAAGAGGTTAGTTGATCACTATGTAAGGGGTTAGTTGATCGCTATGTAAGAGGTTAGTTGATCAATATGTAAGAGGTTAGTTGATCACTATGTAAGAGGTTAGTTGATCACTATGTAAGAGGTTAGTTGATCACTATGTAAGAGGGTAGTTGATCACTATGTAAGGGGTTAGTTGATCACTGTAAGAGGTTAGTTGATCACTATGTAAGAGGGTAGTTGATCACTATGTAAGAGGTTAGTTGATCACTATGTAAGAGGTTAGTTGATCACTATGTAAGAGGGTAGTTGATCACTATGTAAGAGGTTAGTTGATCACTATGTAAGAGGGTAGTTGATCAATATGTAAGAGGGTAGTTGATCAATATGTAAGAGGGAGGTTGATTACTGGTAATATGTAAGAGGGAGGTTGATTACTGGTAATATGTAAGAGGGAGGTTGATTACTGGTAATATGTAAGAGGGAGGTTGATTATATTACTGGTAATATGTAAGAGGGAGGCTGATTACTGGTAATATGTAAGAGGGAGGTTGATTACTGGTAATATGTAAGAGGGAGGTTGGGGTTTATCGTTTATTGGACTAATTGTCTGCCAGACAACAGTGACCTTCTGGAATAGTAAGTCTGGATAAACAGATTCCTAACTCAACATACATGAAAAATTCTTTTTCATTGTATGCATGTATGTGACACAAAATATTAGCTCTGAAAAGCCATTCTTATGACAGAAGATACAGATACCTGCCCAGATATATGTAATATTAGAGAATTTAAGCATATTTTTCTTTTTAAAAAGTTAATTCATGCTAAATCAAATTAGACCGAAAAAAATGGGTCCTTGGGATTAGGAAAGGCAGCACACTCAAAAATATTTGTAACATGTACTATAATTATCGACTGGAAACTGAACACGAAATGTTTTTGCATTGATTTGTCACAATTCCAATTTACAGATTATGATAGATGAATACATGTAATGACTACAGAATTCCATGTCTGTGTGCAGTGTAATCCACTATGTTTCATTACTGTGAATTTCAGGATGATATGTCTGAGATAATAGGATTTTTATCAGAAAAAAAAGTGTGTGTGATTTCCAGTGTCTTTGTCTGCGAAGTGAGAAATGTTTTTGTTGGTCAATCACAGTCGGAGCACATGTTTGCCCATAATGTGATAAAATACTGTTTTACAATGTTCAATTCTTGTATTAAATAAGTTGGAAGGTTTTATTTTTACTGCTGAGTATATTTAGACCTCTTTATTGCTGATTTAGTGTACTATCTCTGACCTGTCTAGGTGTTTACTGTTTGTGTGTTGCCATGAGGTAAGCAAGCTGTTTACATATTCCTCAGAGGTCACATATCTAGTGCATGTGTACACTTAGCTATAGAGTGAGACACGTGGGACCCTATCTGTGTGGAGCTGTACCTACATGTAGTGTAGACGAGTGGGACACTATCTCTGATCTCATAATCTGTGTGGGGCGGCATATATTCAGTAAACTGTAATTGTGGCAAGGAGAGGATGAGGACATGTGTTAACAGTGTACGTGTTAGTAAGAGTGCAGACATTGTCAGCATCTGTAGATATACACAGGCTATGTTGTCTGTCTGTATAACTGATATATCAGGGGTAATATATATAGGCATCAGCAAGTATGTAGGTAACGGGGTAATGTTTACACACGTCTGAAGTGTGGGCTGATAATGATAGGGGACATGATCTAACCAGATGTTGGTGTTGACAATGAGGCCAGGTAAATAATGCTGTAGTGTACTTTATTGAGTTTGTTTATAAAGTCATCACTGTTTTAGTTTATATCATAACATCATAACAAAACTACAAATAATGCAGGCCTGTTGCTATGTTATCACAAAAATGTTCTGTCAAATAAAAAGCCTTTCAAAAAATAAATCTCGAAAGCAAAAAAAAAGGTTTCCCTATGACAAGTGCATAAATATTTTTTTTATTTCACCAAAATAGAACATCCCTGGGTAATGTAAGAGGAGGTGAAGGGGATCAGCCTATATATAACAGGTCACTGGTGTCTGTGCTTTATATAGCCTCTGTGAACCGGGGATGGGTAAACGCTGCTTACAATAGGTTCCAATATGGGAAATATGATCAGGGAAATTGAGCTTGAGGAAGAAACATATTTTGTTTCCCTGTCATGTGTTCAACACAATCCACTCTGACTCACGTTTGTGCAGGTGATCGAAGTAATATATTACTTTGAAGCATTCAGGGTCAGTGAATGATATATTACTGCAGGTTTGGAGTAGCCGTTACACAGTCTGACACATAGTGCCTCTATAGCTATCAAGCCATCAGATGTGATCACTCCAACAGCATGCATGGTCTTTCACATAAAACACTTAACAACATTTTCAAATTATTTTCAACTGGTCAAAATTAACCTAATTGAAACAAAATTTTTCAGTGCTGTAATGAAAGAATTTAAGTGTTGCTGTACATATTTACAATCCAATCTACACATTGCGATATAAAAACAAATTATTTTGCAGACTTTGCATGCAGTTGCTCTGGAAAAGAAGTCCTAAGGGTAAAGTGAAGCCATAGATATTTTAAGAATTATATTGTTTAATTATGGTAGAGCTAGACCAAATAAGTAGTTCAGAATATTACAACTTTTCTCCTATGATATATGGTTTCAACTTTTCAAAAGTTTGTTTTCCAGTTCATTGTGTAAGTGGCACACCATGCCCCACACGTTCAGTCTTATTTCCAATATTACTTTTAATGAGGAAATTTTGCAATGATTGCTCCATATCCAGGTGAGCAATATATACAAGGTAATTTGTTGTGTTTGAGGAGTTTGATGTCCTTATAATTACAACAGCTAGGTCAGGTGAAGATGTGTTCATGGATGACGGAGCTCCTGACACTTAGGGGGCCACTTGAGGGTAGAATGGATATCTCACTGCAATGTCAATATGAACACTGTAGGTTGACACACCTTCCGCGGTCACAGCTACAATAACAAGGATTTCACAATGAAAGTCGTCGTAAAAAAAGACGAAACAAGAAGGTCTCAAATGTATCACTGGATGCTTTAGATTAATTTTGGTCATTTTAGAGCACCAAAACAATCTGCAGGAGTTTTCAACAGTAGTGACCTCTGGCAACACAGACTTGCTGATACATTTATTTACTGGGATACCCCTCTCCCCGACCTGTAGGGGTGGTTACACACGGCCCAGCTGATATGCTATTCAATAGATTTGTTGATCGTAACACAACTGGAGCATATAGAGGTCAAGGTGATTTTTGTCCTTATGACCTTTAATGATACCGAATAATGTAGGCTTATCATACTTAAAAAGGAAACATTGTCAATAACTCCATGTGATCAGTTTTGAATTAAATGTTGATAGATATCATCAGACTATATATACATGTATATGTTTTGTGCTTATACAAATGTACAGTATCAGAAATCTGATATAGAACAAATAATGATACACAGTATTTACTGACAGTTCTTCTTCAGGAAACAATGTCAAAGTCACCTTCAGGGCACCGTAATTACAGTTCTTCTACAGGAAAACTATATGCTTTGATACACTTTCACATTTTAAACTTTAATCTCTAGGTAGTAGCTGATTTTTGTCCTATCAAGAACTGCTTCAGCATGTAAATAGATGTTTTCATCACTTAACATTAAATACACCACTGAACCTTGTGATAGTTCAATTTCGCGGATACTAATTGTTTAAAACTATATGATATGTGTTACATGTCCTGCTCCACCATTGCCATACTGCTACATTTGTGATTTTTTCCAGCAAAAACCCACTATAATATGTAGTCCCTATATCTTAGATGTTGGGTCAATTTCAGGAGATAAAATTTGTACACATATGAACATAACAAGTTCACTGGACTATTACAATGAAATTCTCATTATAAACATGGGTATTGTTGACACCTTTAGGAGGCTTGTTTTTCTGAACTTGGATGTTGTTACTTTGGCATAAGGCTGAACTAGGTCATACGGCTGTCACTTTTGCGTCATAGCAATCAAAGATGACATGTTCACATATCATACACACCATTACTTATTCATGAACTATTCTACCTGTGGCCCATGCACTGTGTTGTCTGCTTATTACACTTGACGTAAGGGTTTGGAGATAACATCAAACTGCTTCCTTTACATATATATACACCAGTTCTGTTTGTCACTGACAAGGTGTTGTCTGCTCAACCCATCTAAATCAGAAATTATTCAAAGCACAAAACTTCCCGGTTAAATGGAGATCAATTTCAGATAAAAGGTTTTGCATTTGATTAAAAGTGTCAACGTATAGAAATAATAAATGTTAATATAAAGAAAATGTAATATTTTATAGAAGTGTCAAGTTACAGGTTTATTACAATATTAAATTTATAGAGAGTATATTTAAAAACATCATCTATCATCTTTTCTATTTCTATAAATATACTGAATGTTTTGTTCAGACAGTTTCTGGTTTGTTTTATTATGACAATTTCTATTTGGTTTTGTTGAGACAATTTTGGTTGGTTATTGTCTCGCCTCGAAGATAGTCGAGAAAGCGAGACTTCATGCGTTATTTTTCCGGCGGCAGCGGTGGTGGCATCAATATTTGTGTTAAAGTCCACTTCTCACAGTGTTATAATTATCCTATTGCATTGAAAATTGGTCACATTACTCAAACCATCATACTTAATACCTAACCTGAATTTAAAAGAAATTGTGTAACAGGTTTTGGTGTTTTGGGGTAAAAACATGGAATTTTGAGAATTTGCGTTAAAGTCCACTTTTTATAGTGTTTCTGATATAGGAATCAATTGAAATTTTAGGTAATTACTGATATCATCATACCGGACAATTTACTGAAATTTGGAGTTGATTTATTTGCAGTTTCTGCTGTTTTTGGGGAAAACATGGAAATTTTGAGAATTTGCATTTAAAGTCCACTTTATATACTGTCACCGATAACAGATTCAATTGAAACTTAGAGTAGTTACTTATATTATCATACTGAAGACCTCACTGAAATTTGGAGGAAATTTATTCGCAGGTTTTGTTGTTTTGGGGCAAAAACATAGGAATTTTAAGAATTTACGTTAGCATCCACTATTGTAGTGTTATTGATGTGTAATTAAATTGAAACTAGGTCAAGTTACTGATATCATTTTGCTGTATGTGTTTTGTCGTACCAATTTTCTGTTGGGACTTAAACATTATCGGCAAAGTGGGAAAGGCGAGACATATAATTACGCATAATTCTTGTGTTGAGACAACATCTGGTTACAAAATGCTGTCTGATACAGTCTAACATATCGATATCACAAACTCATAAATCAGGAAGATCATGTTTAATTTTAAGTATTTTGCCGGTGCGGCCAAAGTTCACACTTCACGTTCAAACTTAACTTGAATACTTAATAACTGATGACTTTGAGGATACGTATCTAGCTCTAGGTTCAACTGTTTATGTTTGAACAAAGCTGTTATATAACACTTTCTGATGATACAATTTCATTACAATTGTAAACTGTTGAAATGATATATTTTACCTGTTTAGTATGGTATAGATTAAAGTATATAAGCATCAGCTGAAGTAGAGACACCAGGTAGTCAAAATTAAGGTTTGAGGAAAAATTAACCTGTGCCTGGTACCTAATATGTAAGATATGATTACTCAGTGTAACACAGCACAATCTGATTACATACATAAAACATGACCCTATATAAATATGATCCAGTAATATGATTAGGACCAGCATAAATAATCATGTAGATAAATATGTTTACATGAATATTTTTCTCTCATTTATCTCATTATAAGTAGAGGACAATTTATAGATACTGAATGAAAAAAGTTATGATCTATTGATCTTCCTGTAGTCAGTCAGGCTAGAACGTGCTGTCATTTAAATCTACATCGACATTGACATTTAATAGATAAACATGTTCTTTGTTTACTGAGATTAATTTGTTCCATGTGATTGATTGTGAATCATATAATCATGTTATCCTCCTGAAAAAGCAACAAATATTTAATTACTTGTAACGCAACACTAACTATTTCATGTTATAGTTGTGTGGCATTTGGCATCAGAGGTCTTCAAAAGAGGCTCTGAAATAGATATCAAATTGATTCTGTGAGGGGTACAGAACTGTAATTATAAGATGTGTGAGGGCCATAATAACAATTTGAGGCCATACCAATTTGATTTATTGTTCTTCGGAAAATGAGATTTCAAAATTGGAGCGAGCGGGCGAAATTTTTTTGTTTTTACAAAAATTTTGAATTCCTTGAAATTTCGAGGGAGCGGGAGTTTTCAAAAGGCAAAATGTTAGAATACATGTTTGACTATTCATATAATGTATCACCAAATAGTACACGTATTTAAACTGTGGTAGCGTTTTTTTTTTTTTTTATTATTTCCATGGTACAAACTACTTGTATAAAGCTGTGCAATAAAACAGCATTTGAGAGAAAAGCTTTCTTAAATTACCTTCTTAATAGAAGACCCAAGGTCAGCCATTCAAGTTTAGTGATTGAACCAAAGCAGCAGGAAACACCTTTTAGCAACCACATGTTTTTGGGGGGTATTTAGATGCTTCTTTTCATGCAGATTGCATATTTTATCGAATTGATATAAATTGATGACGAAAAAGTATATGTATGATATACCGCTATAAAAAAAAACCTGAAGGCTAGATGTATAGCACTAGGTGTTTTGCTGACAAACTTTGATTTACAATAATAGTAAATAGTAATATTAATGGACGCAAGCATTATTTGTGTACTAAATATCCAGATCATAAAAATTAAAATCAGTTTATAAGCTGATGTCCAGTATATGAATAAGTTCATTATTGTCTATATCATGGTTGAAAAAGCATCATGAACCCAGTGTTAATCCATTCGGGATTTAAATGTTCTGATTACTGGTAACAACGGCATCAGGATGAGAGTTCGAATGATAATAACTACATAAATACAAAATATTGATAACAAACCCGTTTTTTAACTATCAACAGTAGGCCTATTCTATTGAAATAAGACTGATGAAATGACAATGATGTCTGAAAGATTGGGTCAATCGCTTGAGGAGAATAACGATTTGAAATTCAATAAAGAGGTGTTACATGTATTATAGTTGTACAATTGTATTAACAACATATCTTAAGATGTTGCTTACTTAATTCAGGATTTTAAAGATATTTTCTGTTGACGCTTGAAGTCGCTTTTTAGTGAGACTGCTTGAGTTCCGTATTCTGTTTATTTGATCAAGAGATCTTGGAACGATAAACAATTCTATTGCGGTATTTTGCAAAACATGATGGTGACCGGATTATGTAGCAACAAACACAATAAGAAATCCATTTTGACACATTCCCAGTGTTTCTGCCAAAAAAATGCTTGAAATACCATTTTTACCTTCGTTTTAAACTCCCAAATGATCCAGAATGGCATTTTCTTAATTTTGAACCATTGTGAAATATATCTGGATTCATCATTTTTCATTGACGCTAAAATTGGAGCGGTGATATTTTACTTTTACTTTCATTTTATTTTTCCAAAACAGGAGCGGTAAATCCGACGAACAATAAATTAAATTGGTATGGCCTGAGGGATATTTGATTTTTTCCCCCCTGAATATTTGTTTAAGGTTGATAAATATGGATTATGAAAAGATACTTGTATAACACAACCAAAAAGTGTTCATTTATATGTGTTGTTTTGATGACTTGGACATCACCTTTATCAGACAAATGACCAGTTAATAATTATATGCGTAGAAGTTGTCAACATATCGATTCTTAAATAGACTCGACTATGTTGTACATATACATGTACATTTAACTACTAATTGTACATCAGCAAATTGACATCAATTTAGGAACAACTTATTCATATTTTACACCTCTGTAGTCTGTACATATGCTTCACTAGCCATTTGTCTGATCATGGTGAAAGAGTACATACTGTATTTAGAGTCATCAAGGTTTCACATAGAAACTTTTATTGGTTGTGTTACAAGAATATTTTCATAGTTCATGATTTGTCTCTGTCGTGACTTTTTTTAAACCAGTGTGACAAACTGTAAAACAAAAAGTAGATAAAGTAAATGATAATAATATTATGATGGTCTGTTGTGGGAGCTCACTATTACTTCCTTGATGATAGGAAGTCGAGCTCGGGTTGTGACAAATAACATAATATAAAAATATTATCTTTTTTCACATATTATTCATCAGAAAATGAGGAATTTGTGTGAATCATACCTTGGGCAACATGTGACATAAGCTGACATATGTCAAATGGTCTAGACCTTGTATAGATATGGTAATCTGAAAGAAACAAGCTTATTGATTTCATATTGAAAGTCTCCAAATATAGGTCATTTAGCTTACATTCTTGTGTGTGGTCCTTACTATATCAAAAGTAATGGTGGCTTTTTTTTCCAAATTTAATCCTGTAGTATTAGTCATAAACTTGAAGCTAATTGTAAACATCTTTATTATTAGTTTTAGATTAATTATGTGAATTTGGATTAAATAATCTGGATAGAAAGATTAAATACCCTTATTTATTTTTAAATAACACTTTACTGTCTGTTTAGAGTTGATAAACAAGTCTAGTGATCTACGTAGCGATTGAGTTATCTATTTGTCTCATGACTGTCACTCGGGGAAGTGAAAGTTAACAAATATCTGAGTTCACTTCTAACAAGAACTTAGCAACACTAAGAACTCAAGTATTCATCTTATATATATAAGTATATGTATATTTCAAGTACATGTAATGCAATATAGAAGCTATTGATTTAAATGTTCAGTCCAAATTCCCATGTCACATCTGACCTTTTGGTGTTCTGTAAATGTACACTCAGTTGATAGAGCAGTTATAAATAAAAGTATTGTTTTCATCTTGAACTTACTCCTACATGTACAGCAGAATTTTTTTTTTGGCAAAGATTGTTAAAATCTTTAACAGGGAAAATCTTTAACAGGGAAAATAGAAATCAGGGCCTGCTAAACTCTGACAGACTCTCAGAGCTCCTCAGATTAAGCTATACTTTTGGTCGCCAATGATGGAGATATGCAGAAGTCCAGCTCTATTATGTTCCTCCCTCCTTTTTCACCCACCACCATCAGACGATGGGCTCCATCCTTAATTATTGTTACTGCTTTAAAATATTAGGAGCAAGTAAGAAAAAAAGGGCATAGAAGGGAAAAGCTGTAATTATCGATTAACAAATGATGATCAAACACAAGGGGGAGTTTGGGATCTCTTGTCTACGTCTTCACCCCCAAAAACATCACTATCTGGGATCTCTTGTCTAAGTCTTCACCCCCGAAAACATTTATCACTATCTGGGATCTCTTGTCTAAGTCTTCACCCCCGAAAACATTTATCACTATCTGGGATCTCTTGTCTAAGTCTTCACCCCCGAAAACATCACTATCAGGGATCTCTTGTCTAAGTCTTCAACATCGAAAAACATCACTATCTGGGATCTCTTGTCTAAGTCTTCACCCCCGAAAACATCAACCCAGGTTTGTACCTCCCCTTGCCAAGCATATACACCCAAAGCCTCAAATCAAGGGTTGACAAACCAGTGAGTTCTTTAGCAATGTGTTCACCTAACCCATAGTTCTGTGTGGGAGTGTGAACTGTCTGTCGCTGTTCAGTTCCAAACTAGAGGTTATGACATGGTCAGAAATTCTTTGAAAAATAAACATGAAATCACAGATGGTCTCTTGGGAAATGGACATATAACATGTAAATCACACCTCACCCAGATTTATATCATATGTTAATGATCTATTTCAGGAAGAAATTGTCTCAGTTCTTAAAGAACCCGGACTGGAACCACAGTGGAAATTATGTGGCCAAAAACTACATACAGACTGTGGACAGGGATGTGTATTTCCAGGATGTCAAATTACAGATGGATGCCAAGGTGTGGGCGGAGGAGTACAACAGACACAAACCTCCAAAAAAGGTAACTATATATTACGAAATTTGCTTTTATTTCGTTCAAATCACCCTTCGTTAATGGTCGGTCGTCAGTCAGTCTGTCATCCGTTCAACAATTCTTGTTATCGCTATATCTTGAGAAGTACTGGATGGATCAATTCTCAAATATCATGTGTGGGTTCCCATTTCATAGGTGGGTTCCCCTCAGTCTAAAATTGTGCATGGGCCATTTTTGGACAGATCCGATAAATGAATTATTATGGAGGTTTAACCTTTTTTGAACATTTTTATTAGAATTTGTCTGGACTTGTACATGGTAAGAAAATTAATGCAACAAGTTATATTTGGGTACTGCATATTAAGTTATGCCTCTTTAATACTTTAATCCAAGTATTTCTGTCACATGTACTACCTGTTTATAAACAGACATTGGATGTTAGTTGACAGATATCACTTTTGTTTTATCCAGGTGGACATATTCCAGATGTACATCTTGGAGTTTAAGGACCGACCAGGTTCTCCCTTGTATCACCTTGAGCACTTCATTGAAGGTCATTATGTCAAATACAACTCAAACTCTGGCTTTGTTGAAGATTCGCTGCGTTACACCCCACAGGTACGTTACACCCCAAATGTAAGTTGATGGTAGTGTTTAAAGCCACTTTGAAGAATAAAGTAAGGATATGTCTAGCTTGCTGTCCAGGAGGCTAGTATGACTGTTCAAATGATAGACCTTCAACTCATTTAAAAAAATTCACAAAGGTCAATTTTTTTCAAAATTGATCACAAGGTCTTCTAAAGAAAGATTAAGACCAATAGTGAATATAAATGTTCTGTTTTTATCTGGGCTGGACTACAGTGAGTAAATTTGTATGCATTAGTTGCTGAGTCAGACAGCTGTCAATTTAGTAAATGATTTTGGCACACTTTCAAGATCACTCGTATAGAAAGTGTTAAAACCTGACTTCTGTGGAAAGCTCAAGTTTAGTAATGACATTTATCATATATATGTTGCTAGGGTGGAATACTTTGTAATAAATAGCTGAACACTTTTCGGGACAAGTGAGAGTCAGATATGTCTTTGAAAACAAAAGCTATGCGATTGAGACTTTATCATGTCCTATTCTTAATATGATTTATAATTTCATACCTTGATACTCCTAGGCCCTGAGTCATTTCACGTTTGAGCGTTCTGGTCACATGCTGATCGTGGTGGACATACAGGGAGTTGGAGACCTCTACACTGACCCCCAGATACACACCCTTGAGGGCAATGAGTATGGGGACGGCAACCTGGGGGCTAAGGGCATGGCTCTCTTCTTCCACTCTCACATCTGTAACGACATCTGCAGGAGTCTCGATCTCACGGAGTTTGATCTCTCACCTCTGGAACTCAACGCTCACAAAGACATACTCCGCCATCAGGTAAGTACCTCTTAGTGTTACCACATTTATGGTTTCCTGTAAAAGTGTCTCAGTCATATTTTGACAGCATTACATGACATGTCAGAAGTTTACAAAACTTGTTCTACATATCAAAATGGCAATTGACTTTATTAATTCGGTAATTGTAAGAAATAAGAATGCTGTGTTTATGGTAAGATTTTGTTGACTACGCAGGCAGGACATGAGAGACATGAGAGAGTGTTTGTTTTACTTTGACATTGTAATAATTACTGGATATTGTTCTATTGTCTCACCTTTGACGATAGTCGAGGAAAGCAAGACTGAACTGTTGCTTTTCTGGCAATGGCAGTGGCGGCAACTGAAACCGTTTCAAAATTTGTGTTTAAATCCATGTTTTACAGTTACAGTGTTATTGTTATCCAATTGAATTAAGACTTGGTCACATCATTCATACTATCATACTGAATTTCTAACCTCATTTTATGGGAAATCTGTTGTTTTTGGGTAGAAACATCTGCATTTTGAGAATTTGGGTTAAAGTCAACTTTTTACTTTATCATCAATATTTTATTGAATTGAAACTAAGGTTACCGATACATCACATTGAACACCTAGCCCAAGTTTACAGGAAATTTATACGCACATTTTGATAAAGATATGTCAATTTATAGCATTTGTGTTCCACTTTTTACAGTGTTATTGATATCGTATTGAGTTGAAACTTAGCCTGGATGCTGATGCAGGGTACCATCACACTAAAAATCAAGTTGGAGGCATTTATTCCTATTTGTGGATAAACACTGATTTTTTGTGGATTTTGAGAATTGACATCAAATTTCAAGATAAATTTTCACATTTTGTTGTTGTTAGTCAACTTATTGATACTATCATATAATGATCATAAAAAATAAACTGTCAGAGTTTTTTCACATGTTCTCAAATTTTGAGCTAAACAAAATTGAAATTTTGAGGAAAATGTGAAACAAGAATTGTATCAACTCCAATTTTTTTTTACTTTTTATGCTATTCAATTTAGGGATCACATAACTCGTACTATCATAATAAACACCTAACCTTAATTCAAAGGAAAGTGTGGTAAAATCATCAGAATTTGAGATTTTGCGTTAAAATCCACTTCTTACATTGTTATTATTATCTCATGGAATTGAAACTTGGTCACATTAATGTTACAATCATAATGTGTGTAATTTTGTTGTAATGTTATATTCCATATAGACGTTATTGAAAAGTGAGAAAGGCGAGACATATAACTACACGTAACACAATTTGAAATTTTAAAGAACTAGTTAAAATTTACTTCTTAATTCATATATTAAAGGGGTTTTATGCACCTGACCCTTCTGCTTCTACATTAGTTTAGAAATTTTTGATTCCCACCTTTTGGTCCCTTGCATCACTGAAGAGTCTGAGAAGGACGAAACAGCTGTATGAAGCAGTTTAATTCATTTTTTCGGCATACTGTATCTATTACTGAATTTAAAAGGTGCAGCATATGTGTGATTTGTCATCTTACAAGAAGTACAAGAAATTTTAGAATTCACACTTAAACACACTATAACTTCATATAACTTTTGATCTGTTACAGAGAAAATCAATGATGAAAACGAGATTAAGAGGGGATGAGGAACGCTGTATTTCTCTCTCTTCCCCTGACACAAAGATTGATATTACTCGTTTTCTGGAGCGGCAGCGGTCCAACTCGTCTGTGCTGAGCGACTCTGCGATAGATGAGGATACTGATGAGGGTATGTCCATAGACAGTCCATCGCCGGGGGTGAGACACAGCCGCATGAGGTTCATCAGTGAGTCAGAGAAATCCGACAAATCGGACAGCCAATCCTCCATGACAGCAGAGGTACGGTACCTTCTTATCACTCTGAAAGTTGGTGTAAACAGCTCTCATCATCATTATGTCAAGAAACGAAGATAACACTCAATAAAGAACTGATTTTCTATTAAGAAAAGGGGCAGACTTCCCTACAAGTTAAATCATGCTTGTTCTTGAATCATTTCCTCTTAAAATAACTCTGGTAAAAATATTACTACTGTCAGTTATGCATACCTGGTAATCCATATATTATAGTATAACGATATGAAAGTTTGTAGTGATTCTTATTCAATACTATTCACCAGTATTTAAGAAAAATGATGCAGAATAATGTGTTTGTCTTCTGATTGACGGACATGAAATACATCAGGTGGGAAGAAATTATATACACAATCAGTAAAAATACCACATCCTTGTCACAGCATGCTCTATTGATATAATTCTCAAGATTTGGATAACAATTAACACTTGGAATAAGATTCATCAGTTTGGTATGAATGATATATACTAAGTTTGTTTTGTACACAAGCAGGAATTGAAAACTTAATATGCGAGCTTTCGAAAACGTCTGTTTCCTTTGTCCATATGGATTAGGAAGGAAGGGGAATCAATGAACAGATACGAGGGGGGACACCAGTTGAGTCATCTTTATAACCCTATTTTAACATCCAATAAGTGGCAGAATGGGTAAACATCTTACCCGTTTCTCTGTCTACATGTAGTATTAGAGTACATTTGGACGAAATGTCGCGCTAAGTTTTTGACAGCTGACTTCTCCAACTCGGTCTATTTTGGGTAGTGAGCTAATTTCAGCGGTCAGAACACCGTCACTCGGCTATTGTACTCTTTGCCTGACAAAGGAAACAGACGATTTTTGAAAGCTCGCAAATTAAGTTTTCAATTCCTGTTTGTGTACAATACAAACTTAGTATATAACAATTAACACTGTTTCTGTTTCGCCTACTTCTCACATGTGGAAGACACATTTGATATGCAAGAGTTACTACTAATGTTTTCATTGTTCCACAAGAGAACTTGCTATCATGACGCTCCTATATGATTCTATTGGCTGCATGGAAAGAGTTTCTCTGAACACATTATGTGCAGTCCCTATTTCTCACCAATTTACTTCAATCTATTAATCAAAGTTTGTGGTATAATGTAAAAATTGAATTTGATATTTTCACATTTTGAGTTTTTAGTGGTTTGATGTCACATGTACAAATTGCTAGTTACTACTAAATGTTTATATTGGGCACGGGTATGTAAATATATTTCAGGCATTGAAATACATTTATGGGAGAAGCAGATACCAAAGTTTCTGTCACAGCGTTTCAGAGTGGGATACTTTTTTTTTTCAATTCTTCAGTCAGTACAGAATAATTTTGTCCCGGGTCATATTTAGTGGTCCTAGGTAATGAACATTTGTTGTTTTAAAGCATATTTGTCTGATAAACATACTTTCTGTCAGTTTTCTCAGACATGTGACACACTAAGTGCTGATTCTGTAATTATTATATACTTACGCCTTATCCTCAAAATATTTGTATCTGCAGGAGGAAAGAGAGGCATTCCAAAGAATGGCGCAGCAAAGAGCTCGGCCATCATGTGTTGCTATGGAGATTGACTTCAGGAAACTGATGAACATTAAAGTTGGTGATTCTACGCTAGGAAAGGTAAGAATGGGTTAAATTTGTACGATGGATTATCCTGATAAAACTTCATTATATTGTTCTTTTACCCAGAATCTGGTTAATCATGATTATTAGATTTATTTCCCTTTAAAATACTATTTGTTGTTGACTGGTGAAGGAATATAATCTGTAAAGATCCTTTTGGTCAAAGATGTGGTCCCTTGAAGAAGAGAAAGGGGGTCCATACTTGAGATATTAGGACCTCATAGAGGGCAGAAAGATGGAGCCTCAAAGAGGAAAAAAGCATAGATATTTCAAAAGCTGCTTCCTCCTTTTTCTTCTATCATCAGTTATATGAATCAATTTAAAGGGTCCCTGGATCAAAGACTTAAGGAAGTTGTATATAAGTGAGGAGAGAGCTGATATATAGGCTGCACCTGTTCCTTAATCCAAATGTTTAATAAGTAAAATGTATCTGAAATGAAACATATGTATATAATGCTCATCGGGATCCGTCTGTCCTTCCATCTATCTATACTGCAATCTGTTTCTGCACAATAACCTCAGTACTGTATATATGTGAGCTAATTCAGACTCCATATTTCTAAAATGGAAATTAACTTTCTGCACAACAAGTCCCTATACTTATCAAACTTCAAATGAAGAGTTACCAGTAATCGTTTGTGATATTATAAACATTTAAATTAATGAAATGATTATTTAGTAACTCCTACTAAAATACAACATTCAAACAACATTTTATGCAGATCCATCATGAGATGGCTAAATACCATGAAATCGGCAGATTTGTGGTTGGAGAGGAAAGAAACGAGAAGGACATTGATTGGGAGTCGGCCATATTTCATGAGGAGCATGCAGCGGAGCTTGGGGAGATGGAGGCCATACTTACCCTGTCTAAACTATATCTGGGCATGGAGAGGGAGGTCCTCATCAATTGTGTTGTTGAGGTAGGGGGCTGACAGAAGATGAGAAAGTGAGGAAAAGATGTGATGCCATAATTCTCATACAGTTCTCTGTGACAAATATAGCCCAATACAGTTTTATGTTTGTAATAAGTGTCCTTGCTAACTTATGTTTGTATGAAGTGTCCTTGCTAACTTATGTCTGTATTAAGTGTCCTTGCTAATTTATGTCTGTATTAAGTGTCCTTGCTAACTTATGTCTGTATTAATTGTCCTTGCTAACTTATGTTTGTATGAAGTGTCCTTGCTAACTTATGTTTGTATTAAGTGTCCTTGCTAACTTATATTTGTATTAAGTGTCCTTGCTAACTTATGTC
This sequence comes from Mimachlamys varia, assembly GCA_947623455.1. Classification (NCBI taxonomy): domain Eukaryota; kingdom Metazoa; phylum Mollusca; class Bivalvia; order Pectinida; family Pectinidae; genus Mimachlamys; species Mimachlamys varia. Next base: position 13,527,532 of record OX392527.1, on the reverse strand, counting down.
TGTATTAAGTGTCCTTGCTAACTTACGTTACTTGCTTTGTTTTACAGAAGAGTGATGAGAACTTTAACATTGGAATTGACTACATGGTGGAGGCAGCTGAAGCTGGGGACCGAGGGGCCATGATCTATATGGCTAAGGCATTCGAGACTGGCAACGGCCTTGGCACGAAAAGGTCAGCACTATTTATGAAGTATATTTGTACAAAGAAACAGAAGTAATATGAAGATATAATGCAAGTCACGTTCTTTCATAGAGAATCAATTGTTGCTATAAAACGTGAGAACACTCATGTACAGATCTGAATCTTGAATTGATGGGTATGGTATGGTAGATATTTTGTAAAAAAACAAGTCTACTAAATTCTTGAAGATAAACCATTAATGACAGCTCTCTCATGCCTTCATTATACACCCCAATTAGGTAAGTGGGGTACATAGTAAAGACTTTGTCTGTGCATGTGTGCGTCAATGTGTGTGATGTGCACTAAGGGGCACCTGTGTGTGTGTCCAGACCTTATGTACCAGATATCCCATGTGTGTGATGTGCACTAAGGGGCACCTGTGCGTGTGTCCAGACCTTATGTACCAGATATCTCATGTGTGTGATGTGCACTAAGGGGCACCTGTGCGTGTGGCCAGACCTTATGTACCAGATATCCCATGTGTGTGATGTGTACTAAGGGGCACCTGTGCGTGTGTCCAGACCTTATGTACCAGATATCTCATGTGTGTGATGTGCACTAAGGGGCACCTGTGCGTGTGGCCAGACCTTATGTACCAGATATCCCATGTGTGTGATGTGCACTAAGGGGCACCTGTGCGTGTGTCCAGACCTTATGTACCAGATATCTCATGTGTGTGATGTGCACTAAGGGGCACCTGTGTGTGTGGCCAGACCTTATGTACCAGATATCCCATGTGTGTGATGTGCACTAAGGGGCACCTGTGCGTGTGTCCAGACCTTATGTACCAGATATCCCATGTGTGTGATGTGCACTAAGGGGCACCTGTGCGTGTGTCCAGACCTTATGTACCAGATATCTCATGTGTGTGATGTGCACTAAGGGGCACCTGTGCGTGTGGCCAGACCTTATGTACCAGATATCCCATGTGTGTGATGTGCACTAAGGGGCACCTGTGCGTGTGTCCAGACCTTATGTACCAGATATCTCATGTGTGTGATGTGCACTAAGGGGCACCTGTGCGTGTGGCCAGACCTTATGTACCAGATATCCCATGTGTGTGATGTGCACTAAGGGGCACCTGTGCGTGTGTCCAGACCTTATGTACCAGATATCTCATGTGTGTGATGTGCACTAAGGGGCACCTGTGCGTGTGTCCAGACCTTATGTACCAGATATCCCATGTGTGTGATGTGCACTAAGGGGCACCTGTGCGTGTGGCCAGACCTTATGTACCAGATATCCCATGTGTGTGATGTGCACTAAGGGGCACCTGTGCGTGCGGCCAGACCTTATGTACCAGATATCTCATGAACCCCTGGTCCAATTTGGTTCATATTTACACCATACCATCACACGACTAAGTTCTACATCTCATTCTATTTTGGTCATCGGTCAATGTTGAAGGTCAAAGGTCACACTTGACCGCATTGTAGGGGTGAGGGGTATATCTTTTTGAGCCCCTGCTCACTTTGCTTTCATTTGCTGATAAAGTATACTGAGTATTGGGTTTTAGCAATACACAACACTACCAGCTACCTTAAGCTAGAACACTTCATGATTTATAGACCTTGTGCGTGATATCATTTTCTTTTTAACAGAGCAGTTTGATCAAAATCCCCTTCAAGAATGAAGTGGCTTTAGTGCTGACAAAGATTTAAAAAAATAGTAATAGTAGTAGAAACTTGAATCTGTCTCAGTACTTTAAGAAATAAATACACATTTGCTATCCTAACCTAGTATACACTGTATGTATACACTAACCATCTCTTAATATATTTAATCCAGACAGAAGGAATGGTTTATGATATGAAGGTAAATGTCACCATGTCCCCAATTTACCTTCATAGGCTTTGTTAGCATAAGCAGATATTTTACATTATATATGTTATATTGTAGGTCGATATCTTGGGAAGATTCACTGTTTTGGTATGAACGAGCCATTGAGACCGACAACCATGATGAAGGAGGCGAGTATAACTGTACAATGGAAGACCCTGTCCACATCCTCATATCCAAGAAGGCGGAACTGCTCCGAACAGGGGGCCATGGACTGGAAAAGGATCCGTCAGCTGCCGGTAAATAGATCAATGTTTGCCTAGCTCTCTTCACAAATGGGAGAGCCTGAATTGTATTGATAAGGAAAAATTACAATCTTGTAAACAATGGATACATTTTATGCCCTCGTCATAAAATGGGGGGCATATAGTGTTATCTATGTAATGTAACCAGCTTAATTAAATAACAATTGATACGATTGTCATTAAACTTCGCATATATAATAAGTCTGATGTCCTGTTGTGCACCTTCCTCTTTTTTTCTGGATTAAGCATCCAAAATGGCTACCACAGCCTCTGATTGGCTAAACACATATCCTGTAATAAATTTTCTTCTACTTTATTGATTATGATGAAACTTGGTGGGAGGAATGGTCATGTGATGGCACTCATTACAAAGAAAAAATATGGCATTATGATTCAAGATGGCCACCAAAATAAAGGCTTCTGAATGGTTGAAATTTTCTTACAGACATTTTGGTTATGTATATTTCACTAAATGTTATAGTGATGTAAATGATAATGGTAATTAATAACTTGCTCCAAAACTATAATTGATAGTGGCCAAGTCAGGTATGGTGAGTCTTATGGTGAGACTTACAGTTTGTGCCATTTTCATTGATGCGGAACAACCGGTTTGTTCGTTCTTAAATGTGACATTTTCTAGTATTAATCCTGACAGACCTGGAAATGTTTATGCAGGCCTTGTAAGGCTTTCTTGAGGCATTGTCAGATTACTAGGTCCAAAACGTACGTACGTATGTTCACTTCATTTTTGAGCGGATTCTGACCAAACTTCCTATATGGGTCCAGCATGGTAATGCCTCGAACGAGTTCTTGTTTCAGGGTGCCAAGGTCAAGGTCAAGGTCACCGTTACTATTTATAGAAAATCTTTGTCAGCACTCTTGCAACTTCATTTCTGAATGGATCCTGACCAAACTTCATATAAGGGTCCAGCATGGGAATCCCTCGAACAAGTTCGTGTTTCAGGGTGCCAAGGTCAAGGTCAATGTCCTGCAATAACCCCACCCCCATTTTGCGTCAGAGTTCATGTGTTAGCACGCGAGGGGATTTGTATCGTTTGCGATGCCTTGTTTAATGTTGAAACTTGGTGAGATTGATAGATATCTTCTGTATTGTAGGGGATCTGTACAATGAGGCAGCAGAAGCAGCCATGGCTGCAATGAAAGGAAGACTGGCCAATAAATACTTTTCTATGGCAGAAGAGGCGTACGGGGAGGTGGAGGAGGAGTGATAGATGGTAGTCTTGCTGAGGAGGTCGCAGTAAGGGGACGAGGAAGAGCGAGGGATGGTAGTCGTACCAAGGAAGGAACAGATAAAAGATGTCATGCAAAGCAAATCATAAAGAGTTCTGAAAGAAAAGTGATTTCTAGTGTTTTGTCTGTATAGTTATATAACTGTTTACTAACTTTGTAGGCTTATTGATAACTTATGAAGAAAAGAAGGCACAATGTAATGGTGGACTTAGTTTAAGCTTAACAGTAACATGCATATTATTATTGTAAATGCTGTGGAGTTGCTTGTGAACGGTTACTTAATGAAAGTTTTATGTTCATTGGTGAAGGTTTTGGTATGTTTAATTAGTGGTGTTCCATTTCTTGTGTACAAGGATATCATTGATAAGTTCTTTCTGTAATCATTCTATTTATTGACTTCTGAAACAGACCTGCAATTGAACTTCATTAAGAAAACTCCTTTATTGAGATTTCTTCAGCATTAAGACTACATTATTATAAAGTACACCAATGTCAGTTATGATTGACTTAGTCAGCATATTGAATCTATAAAGCAACAACCCGGTAATTTACCAGAAATGAGGTATATATTTTACACTCTTATCAAATGCTGTGGCCAGTTTCCTTACAAATGTGTACCACCAATCTTAGATATATTGAAGTATAATCACATCTAATAGAAACTGCCATAAAAACTTTTATATGTAAGATAAGTGTAAATTTTAGATGGCTATTTTAGAAAAAAAAACGAAACAATTTTTTTTCACAAATTTTGTATAAAGTCTTCTACACCAGTGATGTATTATGTGATAAACCCCGGTTTTACAATGATAGCATAGACAAAACTCTTGTCTCTAATACCCATAGTGATACAGCCAGACAGGATTCCAATGTTTTAGAAACTGATATTAGCTAGTGATATTGTATAAGCATTGAGATTAGTTAGAATGTGTGTATCTTTGGTGTTTCAGTGTTAACCACTTCTGTATTTGTTACTGTTTTGAAACATAACTGCCCTCTAATGGTAAGTAATGTCATTGTATAAAGACCATTATTTACATGAATGATTCTCTCTAGTTTTGCAGAATGCATTTTTGAAATGTATTTAAACCATTTAAAAAAAAATCTTTGGATGTCATTGTATAAAGTTCATTAAGCTTAGTTTTAGTGTAAACAGATATGTGTTAACATTTATACATGTTTATCTTGAAAGACTGTTCAATTGTACATCCTTACATACAGGGATTTTGGGTTAGACATGTTAACGTGTGTATAACATAAGGTACATTCACGTATCCAGTTGAAATTTTGGTTGGACCTGAAAGAAAACACCAGGCACAGATCTGAACTGATGCTGACCTCGGGAAATTTGGCACACACAGATTGAGGGGTCAAGATGTAACCGATCATAACCAAAACTAAATTGTTGACTGTTGTTAGATTTAGCAATATCTTTCTGAAGCAGTGAAAACTCGGTCACAGTGAAAGAAGGACATATCCTTGACATGTTGTTATTCGTTCTCCAAAACTTTCCATTTTATCTCTGTCTATATCACGGTCTAAGAGCATTTGTTTATCGTGGTATATTTCTGTGCCACCCTTACTGTTTCAATTGGATACGCAAGTGTAGCTCTGTACATATTTTATATATTGTATTCGTACATTATAATTATCACTGTCATGCTAAAACCTCCTATTGTATGTACATTGTAATGATCTGTTGTACACTCTTGTGTCAGTGTGTCATCCATGTTGTGTTTAGTACGACTTTAACTAGCCTGGATACAAAATCTGAAAACCAGTATTTATATACACATTGCACACTGACATTGTTACAAAACTCTTGTGTTCAGGGCCGACTTTTGAAGTACCCACATTTTAGACGGTTATCATTGTGGATTGTTGTAATGTGTATTGTTTATACATAAATGTACCAGGTAAAAGACATCCACCATGCCATATCTTACATGTGTGTAATTTCTTTTAAAACAATATTATAACATTAATAGTCTTTATGTTTAAAACATAACAGTATATAATCATATTAGTAGTCTATGTTTAAAACATAATTATACCCATATAAGTCAAGTGTAAATGTTTGAAACATACCGGGTAATAACATACAAGATGATTTTTTTTTTTGTATAAACATATAATTACCAACAAGAAGAAATGGTTAAAAACAGTCTTCTGATTTTTTTTTTATTTTTGGTGTTTTTTTATTGAGTGCTAGTTACTTTGTTCATATCTAACCAACTAACAAACATGTACCTTTATCAAAAGCCCTGTTGCACATTCTTGTAACTATTTGTAACCATTTATAATGTCATATCTTCTTCCATTATGTAGAAATTGTGTTGTTACAAGCACGCTATGGACAGTTATACTGAATGGAATGGAGTGACATGGTTTGTAGTTTGGTGTATTTAATTTGATACTGTAATACTTGGTTCTGATTTAAGTATGAATAGCCATATTTTACTCCTTATGGAGAATATGTGGATTACATTATGTCATGTACAGTCCGAGATTAGGGTTTGTACAGTCCGAGATTAGGGTTTGTACAGTCCGAGATTAGGGTTTTGATATTTGATGTGTATTTCACTCACACTAATCTTATGGAAACTTGCAATTGGCCATGAATGGTAGAAGAGTTAAGTGAAGTTGAAGCTTTTGTTTTGCTCTTACCATTTTTTACTGGTAATTTAGCTTTGCCATTGATTGTACCTAGAAATAGAATTACACACCAGAGGTCAAGTTCCTGATGGCCAGTTTTTGGCCCTCCAGGTGAACATTGTCACGGTGTATTGTAACAATGTCTAGGTTAGCTGAAGTCTGCTTGAGATGCCCTGTGTAGTATTCTCTGTTAACCAGATCTACCTCCTGATTTTCTAAAATCCAGTGTCTAATTTACAGAGAAATAAACAAAGTGTTATGCCTATGTCACATGATTTCACACCCCACTATTTGACTTCCCAAACCTCTATAACTGAAACTTTAATTTTAGTGTGATGAAGTTTCCTTTCTAAATAGGTACATGAAGAATCTTTTTTGTAGTATTTTGGTAAATTTCCAGTACCTCAGGTCTGAAGTAGTTAACTCGTAGCTTGCTTGTGTTCTATAGCGGCTGTTATCTCCCCAGAATAGCAAATGATCCAACCAAGAACACACTCTTATAGGCAAATGATCCAACCAAGAAAACACTCTTATAGGTAAAGTTTTCAACCTAGAACACACTCTTATAGGTAAAGGTTTCAACCTAGAACATGCTTTTATAGGTAAAAGTTTCAACCTAGAACATGCTTTTATAGGTAAAGGTTTCAACCTAGAACATGCTTTTATAGGCAAATGTTTCAACCTAGAACACACTCTTATGGAAAATGAGGTTATAATTTTGGTTTATCTCTTTTTACTTTTTTGAGATTTGAGTGCATTCTTTGTTAATTTATTGGATGTTTTTCATTCTATAAAACGTTCTGTTGGTGTAAGACTAATAGTAATAGAGTCAGACTTCAGAGGAGGATTCTGACAATGGGCTCATCACCTTAAAAAGATGAACATGTGTATACTGATTACAAAATCAATGGCAGGAATTTTTTTGTTGATTACTTTTACAGGCTCTTGCACAGATCTCAGTTGTATATTGTTTTGTTATGTGTTTTTCTATGTGCCATTAAACCTGTGTAAATACTGAATATTGGAACATGGCATCAGATTTTTCATATGTTCATGCATGTTATATAACTTTCCAACCCTTCAAATAGATACACTAAATTTGATGAAAAGTTCAAGTCTCTAGATGAATTCTTTGATATTGCGGCATCCTTGAGCTAAAACATAACAGCAATTATTCTTGGCCATCAAACTAGAAAGTGGTACAAATATCCACCAGGAAACAGAGCAGTGGAGGTACAAGTGGCTAAGGTGTCAGCCATTCTAATACCGCTAGGAATCCAGGGCGATAGACGTCCAAGTGGCTAAGGTTTCAGCCATTCTAATACCGCTAGGAATCCAGGGCGATAGACGTCCATGTGGCTAAGGTGTCAGCCATTCTAATACCGCTAGGAATCCAGGGCGATAGACGTCCAAGTGGCTAAGGTGTCAGCCATTCTAATACCACTAGGAATCCAGGGTGATAGAGGTCCAAGTGGTAAAGGTGTCAGCCGTTCTAATACCACTAGGAATCCAGGGCGATAGGATCCCAGTGGTAAAGGTGTCAGCCATTCTGTTACCGCTAGGAATCCAGGGTGATAGAGGTCCAAGTGGCTAAAGGTTTCAGCCATTCTAATACCACTAGGAATCCAGGGTGATAGAGGTCCAAGTGGTAAAGGTGTCAGCCATTCTAATATCACTAGGAATCCAGGGTGATAGAGGTCCAAGTGGTAAAGGTGTCAGCCATTCTGTTACCGCTAGGAATCCAGGGCGATAGAGGTCCAAGTGGCTAAGGTGTCAGCCATTCTAATACCACTAGGAATCCAGGGTGATAGAGGTCCAAGTGGTAAAGGTGTCAGCCATCCTAATACCACTAGGAATCCAGGGTGATAGAGGTCCAAGTGGCTAAGGTGTCAGCCATTCTAATACCACTAGGAATCCAGGGTGATAGAGGTCCAAGTGGTAAAGGTGTCAGCCATTCTAATACCACTAAGAATCCAGGGTGATAGAGGTCCAAGTGTCTAAGGTGTCAGCCATTCTAATACCACTAGGAATCCAGGGTGATAGACGTCCAAGTGGCTAAGGTGTCAGCCATTCTAATACCACTAGGAATCCAGGATGATAGAGGTCCAAGTGGCTAAGGTGTCAGCCATTCTAATACCACTAGGAATCCAGGGCGATAGAGGTCCAAGTGGCTAAGGTGTCAGCCATTCTAATACCACTAGGAATCCAGGGTGATAGAGGTCCAAGTGGCTAAGGTGTCAGCCATTCTAATACCACTAGGAATCCAGGGCGATAGAGGTCCAAGTGGCTAAAGGTGTCAGCCATTCTAATACCACTAGGAATCCAGGGTGATAGAGGTCCAAGTGGTAAAGGTGTCAGCCATTCTGCTACCACTAGGAATCCAGGGCGATAGACGTCCAAGTGGCTAAGGTGTCAACCATTCTAATACCGCTAGGAATCCAGGGTGATAGAGGTTCAAGTGGTAAAGGTGTCAGCCATTCTGCTACCACTAGGAATCCAGGGTGATAGAGGTCCAAGTGGTAAAGGTGTCAGCCGTTTTAATACCGCTAGGAATTCAGGGCAATAGAGGTCCAAGTGGCTAAGGTGTCGACAATTCTGCTACCACTAGGAATCCAGGGTGATAGAGGTCCAAGTGGTAAAGGTGTCAAACATTCTGCTACCACTAGGAATTCAGGGCAATAGACGTCCAAGTGGTAAAGTTGTTAGCCATTCTGCTACCACTAGGAATCCAGGTCGATAGACGTCCAAGTGGCTAAGGTGTCAGCCATTCTAATACCGCTAGGAATCTAGGGCGATAGAGGTCAAAGTGGTAAAGGTGTCAGCCATTCTGCTACCACTAGGAATCTAGGGCGATAGAGGTCAAAGTGGTAAAGGTGTCAGCCATTCTGCTACCACTAGGAATCTAGGGCGACAGAGGTCCAAGTGGTAAAGGTGTCAGCCGTTCTAATACCGCTAGGAATTCAGGGCAATAGACGTCCAAGTGGTAAAGTTGTTAGCCATTCTGCTACCACTAGGAATCCAGGTCGATAGACGTCCAAGTGGCTAAGGTGTCAGCCATTCTAATACCGCTAGGAATCTAGGGCGATAGAGGTCAAAGTGGTAAAGGTGTCAGCCATTCTGCTACCACTAGGAATCTAGGGCGACAGAGGTCAAAGTGGTAAAGGTGTCAGCCATTCTGCTACCACTAGGAATCCAGGTCGATAGAGGTCCAAGTGGCTAAGATGTCAGCCATTCTAATACCGCTAGGAATCTAGGGCGATAGAGGTCAAAGTGGTAAAGGTGTCAGCCATTCTGCTACCACTAGGAATCTAGGGCGAAAGAGGTCAAAGTAGTAAAGGTGTCAGCCATTCTGCTAGCACCCTGGATTCCTAGTGGTAGCAAAATGGCTGACACCTTAACCACGTGGATAAGGTGTCCTCACCTACTTTTTACAAAACTATTTAAGTGGTGTTTTTGGTGAAGTTAAGGTCGTTCTGTGGAGAATTAGAGAGGTACCACCAAGGGTTATTTTCTATCATTTGAGATCGTTGTAAATTGTGGGTTTTACATGCTAGATTTTATATTCATTTTCTTGGCTTCTTGATATTTTCATATTTTCTTTCAAACAAGTTTCAGGCTTTTTGAAAAGATTTATATGTGCTTACCATTTCTCTTCACCTCTTTGATGTACATAAAACTACTGTTAATTCGTTTTATGTGAAGAAACCCGAGTTATAACTAATACGTTTTGTAATTCAGCCATGTAGGTGTCACATCGATGTTTTATCATCTTTCTGTTGAAATCTCCAGGTCCTAATTCTTCTAAGAATATAGAATGAGCACTAGGTTAATTTTTTAGTTTGACCCAATTTTTGACATTATAAAATTTGTTTTTACATTGGAGTGGGCTTAATACTGAGAGTTTCTCGGTGGAAATGTTAGTATAACAAGGGAGTGGGTTTATTATCATTAGCTTATCACATGTGATGAACGGTTATTTTTTCTGTCACATCATGTTTTGTGCCTGTCAAGTGGTATATATTGTGTTAGCATGTTTACTTGTACATACACCCTGGTGTTACTGTAAACTGCCTGTATCTACTCGTATAAAGCCATAATCGGTGTATCACCAGATATATGTCGAGGACTTTGGGCAGTCCTTACTGTGTGATACACATATCAAGGTGTATCACCAGATATGTCGTGGACTTTGGGCAGTCCTTACCATGTGATACACATATCAAGGTGTATCACCAGATATGTCGAGGACTTTGGGCAGTCCTTACCGTGTGATACACATATCAAGGTGTATCACCAGGTATGTCGAGGACTTTGGGCAGTCCTTACCGTGTGATACACATATCAAGGTGTATCACCAGATATGTCGAGGACTTTGGTCAGTCCTTACCGTGTGATACACATATCAAGGTGTATCACCAGATATGTCAAAGACTTTGGTCAGTCCTTACTGTGTGATACACATATCAAGGTGTATCACCAGATATGTTGAGGACTTTGGGCAGTCCTTACTGTGTGATACACATATCAAGGTGTATCACCAGATATGTCGAGGACTTTGGTCAGTCCTTACTGTGTGATACACATATCAAGGTGTATCACCAGATATGTTGAGGACTTTGGGCAGTCCTTACTGTGTGATACACATATCAAGGTGTATCACCAGATATGTTGAGGACTTTGGGCAGTCCTTACCGTGTGATACACATATCAAGGTGTATCACCAGATATGTCGAGGACTTTGGTCAGTCCTTACTGTGTGATACACATATCAAGGTGTATCACCAGATATGTCGAGGACTTTGGGCAGTCCTTACCATGTGATACACATATCAAGGTGATACTCAAATAATTGCTCATACATTGATTCATGATATTCAACTTATTACTTCCTTTATTGATTCGGGTATAATAATGTAGGATAATGTCGTACAATAAAGCGTGCTTTTGTATGATTGACGTGTTCTGTTAGTCACCCAAGGTAGTTTATTTACCATAACTAAATGAAGTATTCTGTAGCCATTGTTTGTAGAACAATGAGATGAGAATTTTAGAATTAGTTAACTTAAGTTTTAGGAATATATTTGCTACTGGATTATTTGTAAAATCATCCGATGAATCTTTAATGTTTTCTGTTTTCTATCATTTAATGATATAGGGCAAGTCATTGTTTTGTTGAGAAATTGATTCAATGAATAACATTTTGTATAAATTCAATGCTGAGGTTTAATGCATAATTGAGATTTTCCATGACCATAAATTGGTAAGAAGACAATTTTTAGATAAAGGAGAAAAAGATGAAAGAATTATGCTGAAATGGCAGAATTTAATTGTAAATTGCTGGAAACAAACTGATTGTTAAATTTCTCTGGAATTCAATTGTGGGCATTAATTAGGTTGTCTTCCTCTATCAATATCTGATGCATTCCATCTACAGGAGAAATAAAACAGTAAATGTATAGTTAATACTGCTGATGTTACACAGCTGGTGGGCAACACAAAGCTCAATGGTTACTGGAATCTGACGTCCTCTTTAACAGGAGTAATCAGGTTGGAAATTAAGTTATGTGTTGGGAAACCCAGTTTACCAAAAGCTGGTTATTTCTAGGTGACCTACTTTTTGCAGTGTGACATAGATTTGTACTCTTATAAGTTTTGCTATTTCTGATGATTGTACTTTTCTGTATCGCCAACAACTGTCCTGTCTTAACTACTTGACAATAAACCATTTAATATTAATGTCGTCTTGGGATTTTTTGTATAAACTTTGTAGTGCAGATCGAATTAGAGAAAGGGCCACGTTATGTGTGTCTCATTTAAGTCTGGTCACTTCAACACCTTGTTTGATTCCAACAAACATTGTTTTTTTGAAAATATCATAAGAAAATATAAACCGGTCTGGTGCCTAACCATGCCAAATTTGGGTCATGTGGTCTGATGCCACACCAAGACAAGCTCTGGCCAGGTCTGATAAAACACCAAAACAAGCTCAGGCCAGGTCTGATACAACACCAAAACAAGCTCAGGCCAGGTCTGATGCCACACCAAGACAGGTTTGGGTCAGGCGGTCTTGGGCCATACTGACAAGCTCCTGCCAGGTCTGATGCCACACCAAGACAAGCTCCTGCCAGGTCTGATGCCACACCAAGACAAGCTCTGGCCAGGTCTGATGCACACCAAGACAATCTCAGGCCAGGTCTGATGCCACACCAAGACAAGCTCAGGCCAGGTCTGATGCCACACCAAGACAGGTTTGGGTCAGGCGGTCTCTGGCCATACTGACAAGCTCAGGCCAGGTCTGATGCCACAACAAGACAAGCTCGCTCAGACCTGAGGTCTGATGCCTCACCAAGACAAGCTCAGGCCAGGTCTGATGCCTCACCAAGACAAGCTCAGGCCAGGTCTGATGCCACACCAAGACAAGCTCAGTTACTGAATGTTAAATTTGCAGGTGTGAAATTTTTGCCATTTTCCATGTGGAACTTATTAATAGGGCTTTAATTTCGTGGGTTACAAAATAGTTGTGAATGTAGATGATATAGCCTCAATATGAAATTTTTCAGGACCTGTTAATTTTTCCAGAACCTTTTTGATACAATAGTGAATTTAGTGAAAATAAACCTTGTGAAAACATAAGCAAATATTATACAGTAATCAAACAAGGTTTCATCTAACCAAAGCTTATAAAGGTTTATTTAGTCAAATGTAAGTGTCAGTTTTTAAATTGCTTGATTACCTGGCCTGAGCATGTCCTGGTGTGGCATCGGATCTGGTCTGAGCTTGAAATTGTGTGGCATCTGACCGAACTCAGGCTTGTCATGGTGTGGCATCAGACCTTTTGGTCTAAGTTTGTCATGGTGTGGCATCAGGTCACTTGACCAAATTTTGTCATGGTGTGGCATCAGACCACCTGGTGTGAGCTTGTGATGGTGTGGCACCAGACCATCTGGTCTGAGCTTTTCATAATGTGGCACCAGACCATCTGGTCTGAGCTTTTCATAATGTGGCATTAGACCACCTGGTCTGAGCTTGTAAGGGTGTGCCTTAGACCTGGCACGAGCTTATCATGGTGTGGCATAAGACTTGGCCCGTGCTTGTCCTGGTGTGGCATCAGACCTGGTCCTAGCTTGTCCTGGTGTGGCATCAAACCTGGTCCAAGCTTTTCCTGGTGTGGCATCAGATCTGGCATGAGCTTGTCATGGTGTGGCATCAGATCTGGCCTGAGCTTGTCATGGTGTGGCATCAGACCTGGCATAAGCTTGCTTGTCATGGTGTGGCATCAGATCTGGCCTGAGCTTCATCAGACCTGGCCTGAGCCTGTCATGGTGTGGCATCAGACCACTTGGTATCAACTGTTAAATTAACTCTTGAAGAACTCTGCACCCTTCAAACATATACATGTTATAGCCAACACCAAAGCTGCATATAACAGTAAATGTATATTCATTTAACTGTTACAAATGGAGTTTTACTGGTGATGTGGAGCAGAGCCAGTAAATTATTAGACTTTAGGATCACAAGAAGATAATGACTATTGAACTATACTATGGCGAGGCAAGGTATAGTCCATTAAAGTCCATGGCGAGGTAAGGTATAGTCCATTAAATATGTGTGATACTAATGAATATGCACAGTACTGTACGAAAGTCATCCAACTGCAAACGTTTGGTATTTAAAGGTACTATTAATAACTCTTCTTAATATTGATATTGAATATTGAACACAGGGAAGATCTAGTAGATATGAAGGCATAAACTAATTGGTACATAGGACATTCAATAATGTTAACCAAATTGCAAGGTTTAATGAAAATTTGATGTTTCTGTCAACATATAATTTGCAGAGCAAGATTTTGTTAATATTTCATATTTTGATTCAATGAACTGGAAGTTAGATCAGTTGACCTATTATTGTGATCAACTTTGCTTCATAACACCGCAACAAAATGTTTACCAGTTAAGAAATATAAAATTTAAACTTTTGACCCAATGACTTTGAGTATTGGTCAGCTGATATACCTTATTTGATTGTGACCAACTTTTTCCTTCATGATTTCATAAACAAAATGTTAATCAGTTCAGAGATGTTAATCTGACCTTGAACTTTGACCCAATGACCTTTGATAAATTGATACCTTGTTAGATTATGACCAACTGAGCTTCATGTCATAAAGTGTTTAGAACTAAAGAAGATACAAATTTGACCTTGATCTTTAATCTGATGACCTTAAACTTTGATCAGTTGACTTGTTGTTGTATTATGAGTAACTTTCCTTCATAATGTCATACTGAAATGTTTACCAGTTAAGAGTCATAATGTATAGTTGACAATGCAAACTAGGTTCTATTTTAGAAATGGTGGCCTTGACCTTAGGAACATCTGCACATCAGTGTAACATCAGGTACAGTTTCAGGAAATTTGATCTTCTGGTTTCTGAGAAAACTTAAGAAAAATTGAAGACAGACGGTGATTTCTGTAGGGTACCCGCATTTTGCAGGGCCCTGATTAGTGTTGTTACAAGGAATATATTGTTTCTACTATGCAAGTCCCAAAAATTTAACAAACAATCTGACAGATAGTGTCAGAATTAGAGAATTAAAAATAGCAATGAATAAAATACTCAAACATATGAAAAAGAATCAAAATGAACATTTAATTCCTTCATAGAAATAATTAATAAATACAAATGTCACCATTGTTAAATAGAATGTATGGAAAAAACAGCAGACATTCTGATATACATATAACAAACACTATGGTACAGGTATGTTGACCCTTAGATGTAAACAGAACACAGACATATTGATGAATTATCTGTCCGTTATGTGCAGTGGAAGTCTGGCCTGTGCTAATTTACACGGTATAGTGTAATAGCAATTTGTACAGTGGATGTACAATAGACAGACTTCAAGGAAAGTTCCAGTATTGCATAGGTGTTAATGACAAAGATTCTCTTTACTGGTTTTCCTTCATTAAAAGTCAGTGTTTATAACCAACAGCTACATGTTCTTCCTTTGCTATGATATGGAAATGTTTATTGTGTGAGCCCATCCGTCTATATACTGGTGGAGATCGGAGAAGATTATACAGTGATACACGTCCCTGTGAAAGACTTGTGGTATAAAGATGTCTAGGCTATCCTAAGACCAGAAACGCTCTTCTCCAGGGACTGAAACAACCAAACACAAAGTCATTAGCAAGCAGCATTGTCAGTGTAAACTCTGCAGTATAACAAATATGTAAGTTCCGCAGTATACTGTGAACCAATTTATTTTCATGGCAACTTAATTTCGCCTTTCCATGCCCAACAACTTTTTGCTGCAAATGTATTTTGCTATTTACATGGTAAATGCCTACTGAAGCTGTGATTGAATCTATTTACATGATAAATGCCTACTGAAGCTGTGATTGAATCTATTCCGTGGCAATAAATTTTCACAAAATTTAGTCGCCTGTGACATATGTGAAAATTAATCGCACGTGGAAATAAGTTAGTTTACTGTAATTAATATTGTTGTGTTGAAGTCATTTTTATTTTGCAAAGTTTTACAGTCCAATATTTTAAGTCATTAAGGCCAATTGAAGCCACAGTAAATTGTAAAATAGATATTTTCACACATCATGTATTTCAGATCATTGGTATTACTACTCAGCAAATTGATACCACAATTATCAATTGGTCTGTAATTGGGTGTCATAACAGGGTGATTCAATCAAATATATGTTTAGAAGATTTTATTTTTTGTAAATTTTAGGGGAAAAAGATCACTTCCACTTCATTTATTCAGATATGAATTCTGAAATACTTTTCTACCATTTTTCATATGTCTTGTATCAGTAGAGAAAACTTACTTTAAAATCCCAGATAATCAGCTGGCCGTCTGCTCCAGAGGTAGAAAATTTGGTACAGTCTGCCTTTGTCCCGGCAAACACAGACACTTTGCTGAAGGAGACAAATCAGAGTTCATAATTATGTAACTATAGCAACAGTACCATCATCATTGCGGAGAGAGTTTTCAGAGTAGTGTACTTCGACTGAGCTTGCTTCTAAGCTACTACTGTCAAAGCTCTCATTTAATGATGACCAATGTCATATCACAAATATTATGTTTGTTTCATGTTATGGTATACATACTGGATCATAAAAAAACTGTTTGAAAATAGGAAATGCACATTGAATATTGTCCGTATTAGACCAAGAATCTTCCAACATTTATGATCTGACATACTGAATTATAAGAAATTAATCACAGACTGATATATTTAGATTTACACATTCAAATGCATTTGGCAAATCTAAGAGAATGATCAGCTTGGAGAGGGAGGGACAGTTAGTTTTCCTTGTACCAATCCTACACTGTCACTTACTATACGGTATAGTGTTTTGAACCTCAATTTTTACTTCCCACACTAGTACTGACACTTACGTTATAGTGTTTTGATGCTGAGTTTTAATTTCCCCAGTGTTGTCTGCTGTTCCCGTCTTGTCCATCTGACGGAAACGATTCATAGCACTGAAAAACACATCAATCAAGTTTAGGGCAGAAACAAATGGAAACTGCTTTTGTTTTCCATTTCAACATGTCAGAAGCAGGTGAATTAATATGTTATCAAGGTACATCTTTCAGGTTAAACTTAATATAAGGAGAGTTTCCCCAACAGTAAATATACACCCGTCAACATCATCATGGCACACTGGTGTCAAAGAAACAACAGCCAATCAGATTTACTGTATACTTTAATCCTGGCTAAACTTTTAATTCACTTAAATTTTGCTATCATTGACACTTTGGTTGTCACATTAGCCATTTCCCGATAATCTGATATGTAGCTGAGTTATGTTGAAGTCATGTGCCCACATATCAACGTAAATGATCAAAACAATGGAGGTTCTGAAGATCTGGACAAAACAATTTAACACAAGTATTTCCCAAATCTGCTGACCTCATTGTCATTTGGTCCTTCTCCTGTGGAATGTCAAGGTCAGTGATGAAGGTCACTTGTCCATCGTCACTGTGACTGAAGAGCTTCGGGCAGCAATCGTAGCCCTGGAGAAAATAAGAACATCTGTATACCATACTAATGAAAAATATAGCAAAAATTTATCTGACACCAGGTATTATAAATGTAAAGTTATCTCTATAAATGAGTTATTTCGCAAAATAAGAGAAATCATAAGTTTATGTAGCAGCACTGCTACCATGGTGTTCTGTAAAGTGAGACTGGCAACTTAATCAACACAAACCATGTTTTTTTCAGTCACCCAAGTCATACTCTACCGACTTACCACACAAACCATGCTGTTTTCAGTCACCCAAGTCATATTCATGAACGGCAGGAAGTTTCCTTTAACAACAGCGATTCTAGAAAGACAAAAACAAGGGTCACCAGGTATTAACAATTTAGTCTGTCGTTGTATCTTTTTTCAGTACACATGATATATCTACTGACAGTGTGTTAGATGTACCAAAGTTTTAGACAATCACTGATTCATTCAGTGAACAGCTGTCTGAATGTCTATTCCTTAAGTGTATTCAGAAAGTGTGCTATTTGTAATGTCTACAAATTAAACAACATATGGAAGTAAAGTGTTTAGTAAATTATTGAATATTATGAGACTTTTTCTGATACTGGAACAGTGTAAAATTGATGATGAAACGTTTCTAATTTTCAGCGAAAGTGTCTTAATGAGATGCTCATGGGCTTTAATGGCCGCCCAGAATGTAACACAGTAATTGCTATTTGTTGTGATGTGACAAACAACAAGATGCCCAATGCTTTAACAGTCACTTGACTTAAAGTAGGGGCAAGTGGCGTATGTGCATGATAAATTGCAGAATTTTCTTCTCAACTGATTTCTGTTCAATTTGTATCGAGATACAATGTGGTCACACTTACTTGTCACCGCCGGCCATGGCGACAGATACACTAGCATCATGTCCTACCCACGCCAGCTTCTCTCCACTTGGGGAGAACGACACACTATGTACCCATCCACCTATAAAAATAAAACGTTACAAAGTTCAGATACAGTAATAACAACAAAAGATCATAAATATTAAATATAACCCAGATATTTCAGTTTAGTATTCTGAAGTAACATGACCTGAAAATGTGTACATTTGTCATGTAATTTGATTATTGTGGTTTATATGAAGAAGTGCAACTGCTTTACCTTCCCTGAAATGAAATATTAAAACCTTGGGGTACTCAGATCAATATTCTTACCTCCATCGTTAGAAATATCAAAACTTTGGGGTACTCGGATCAATATTCTTACCTCCAACGTTAGAAATATCAAAACTTTGGGGTACTCGGATCAATATTCTTACCTCCAACGTTAGAAATATCAAAACCTTGGGGTACTCGGATCAATATTCTTACCTCCACCGTTAGAAATATCAAAACCTTGGGGTACTCGGATCAATATTCTTACCTCCACCGTTAGAAATATCAAAACCTTGGGGTACTCGGATCAATATTCTTACCTCCACCGTTAGAAATATTAAAACCTTGGGGTACTCGGATCAATATTCTTACCTCCACCATTAGAGTATTCACACATCAGATTTCCAAGAGTCATCTTAGCTCCCCAGGCAGTGGCAGACGGTTTCTGCTCTACATCTTTGATGTATCCCGAGAAAACTCTGCAACAATGACAAACAGTTACTGTTAATGGCTATATTTCAGACGTAACCTTATTGTAGGATTTGCTAACTTTTTATGATTGCATTAATAACAGTTTCTGTATACATTGTTTTCTTAGCAAATGTTGTGAGTGCTCCAATACATGATTTTGCTTACCTGTTTAAATTCAATTATATGATAAGTTTGTTCACAGTACACCAGATTTCAGTAAAATTTCAGTTCAGTTGAGGCCACAGCTTATCACTTGATAACAGCCATCACATACATGAAGTTCTACTTCCAAAGCAATCTGCAGACTGTCAGAACTTGCATTATCAAAAACAATTCAGGACATCATTTATCAGCAAGAACAGGAATTTTACAATGAACAGATGTATGTTAGGCTTATGATTGATATGAGAGAAAGTGATATCTAGCACATGTTTGGACTCACCTAGCCTTGAAGTCAGTGGAGCCTGCTGCCAACAAAATGTTGTTTGGATGCCAGTCAATACTGTAACACAACACAGTACAACATACAGTACACAGAACTAGACCTGTCCCCCATAGGATAGCTAATAACCCCCTCCCCAGGAAGTGGTGGTAGCTAATAACCCCCTCCCCAGGAAATGGTGGTAGCTAATACACCATCTAGTGAACCTGACCTTGGTGACAACTTACAGAAATGGGAACTGGTGCACGATATTTTGGATTTGTAATTTTGCAAGGGCTGTAACTCCTTTAAAAAGGGTTGAAATCAGAAATTAAAATGTGCCTGTTAGTTCACAGTTACTAGTCTCGTCTGTCAAACACCTATGATATATTATAGGTGTTTGACAGATGAGGCTAGTACCTGTCGTTAGTTGCTGCGGACATCCTGACAGGGTGATTCCAGTATACCCCTTTAATTTCATTGCAAGAAGTATAAACATAGATAGTACACATACAAACAAAATTGCAGTACTACTGACTGACAGTAAGAAAAATTCTACATCAAGCGTGAAAAAGCACAAGAGGCCAGTATGACCTGTATCCATAAACTGTTATTCAATACTTCTCAATGATCATGACCGGCTATTTTTGACTTTTTTTTTTAATTCTGCTGGAATGAAATTGCATAGCATCTAGACAGACTTATATTATCAATTCAATATATTCAAACAAATCGGAGTTCAGGCCACCATCTTGCATATCGTAACAGCTAACAGTATACATGTAATTAAAAATAGTCTGACTTACCATAAATACTACAGTTGATCTCATTGGCTAACCATGTAACAGTTGATCTTACTGATTTACCATGAAACATTTGATCTAATTGGTTTACTATGTTACAGTTGATCAGATTGGCTCACCATGTAACAGTTGGTTTGATTGGCTTACCATGTAACAGTTGATCTGATTGGCTTCTTGATGTGTTTGCTGACCCACCACTTATTTTCTTCTTCAAAGTAACAAATGGAGATGATACGAGCTCCACTGCCAACAGCAAATTTGTTCTCTGGAACAAGTCAACATTGTATGAGATATTTTACATGTTTACTTGTCGTAGAGGTCTTTTTTTTTTATCTAACTGGCCTACAAATTCAACTTCCACTTCTGATAAGTTTGAGAAACAACTAGGGGAGAACTTACAGTTCATATTTTTCCAGTGATTGAGATGAAATATTTAGGTTTCAAGCAATAAATTATTAGGTGTCCAGATAATCAAATGACATACTGATATATTTTGAAAAAGAAAGTCACAATAAGGCTGATTATTCAAATGTGAAGGTTTTACTGAAGGAAACATTTCTTACCATCTGGTGACCAGCGCACACATGTTGCAGCACGGTTGATTCGCAATATTACCAGAACTGGTTTCCATTGTCCATTATCTTGGAGAGTCCACACATACGCATTTCTGTCCTGGAGTATCAAAATTAGTTCATACTAGAATGATTATTGCTGGGGTCATAAAAAGGTAAGTCTGATAATTTAAAACCCTATCTCTTCAGGTAAAAGAATTATGTTTTCATGTTTTATATGGATGACCTTCTAATCTGGTACCATAGCCACTAGTGTCGCCTGTAGCAGACCTCTGTATCATCATGTCTCTGGGTCTACCGCGTTTTTGTATTACTTTGAGTTACATGTTAACCTTGTGTAGCAATATATCAGTAATAGTGTCACTTTATTTTGTGAGTTATAACAAACTTACAGCACCACATGTCACTATGCTGTTACTTTTGGGTGCCCAGTCGATACTGGTGACGCGCTGACCATGTTCACTCAGGGTAGCAGTGTTGTTGTAAGTGATACCCGTCTTCTTATATACTTTCACCTCGTGATTATTGAGGGAGACAGCAACCTCTGTGACAGGATGAAAAATCAATAGTTCAAATTGTTATTATACTGGTAATATTATATATACATTATATACTGTACCAGTAATATACACATAATAGATCAGTATTTATATAAAAACACATTATATACCATTAGTATACACATTGGTACAGTTACTCCTATACCAGGAATTAAATTAAATTGATGATTATATATAAACATGTCAAAACTGTAAGAGTTATCATCCATCACTGGATAGCCATGGTTGATTATGTTATAAACTTACAGACTATCTGCAAGAGCAGCACAATCAACTGTGGATATTCAACAATGGCTATTTTCAAACTATGTTGTAAACTTATAATATTTAACTTTGAATCTTGAATTATCCTGCAGAAACAGAAAACCTAAAAAGTATATAAAGCAATCCTTTATTGCCTGTACACCATATGTTTTTTAAGAACTTCTCACCTGAAGTGGTATGAACTTCTCACCTCAAGTGGTATGAACTTCTAACCTGAAGTGGTATGAACTTCTCACCTCAAGTGGAGTGAACTTCTCACCTCAAGTGGACTGAACTTCTCACCTCAAGTGGTATGAACTTCTCACC
The DNA here is from genome assembly GCA_947623455.1 of Mimachlamys varia. NCBI lineage: Eukaryota > Metazoa > Mollusca > Bivalvia > Pectinida > Pectinidae > Mimachlamys > Mimachlamys varia. Next base: position 13,505,799 of record OX392527.1, on the reverse strand, counting down.
TCAAGTGGTATGAACTTCTCACCTCAAGGGTATGAACTTCTCACCCGAAGTGGAATAAACTTCTAACCTGAAGTGGTATGAACTTCTCACCTCAAGTGGTATGAACTTCTCACCCGAAGTGGTATGAACTTCTCACCTCAAGTGGTATGAACTTCTCACCCGAAGTGGTATGAACTTCTCACTCGAAGTGGTATGAACTTCTCACCGGAAGTGGTACATGACAATCCAAAGACTAACAAGAATTCTTACCCGAGTGATCCTTGTTCCAGGCATGAGTAGTGACTGGATCTACACCAAAGCTGAATGTCTCCGGCATCGTCAAGCAGTTTTCTACTGAAAATATGTTAACAGTAATGTAAATAATTAATAAGACAATAGGAAAGTGGTCGGGTGAGTGACGAGTAAAAAGGGAGATTGGGTAAGAAAGCTTGTTCATGGAAAATATCACACTAAGCTGACAGGTGGTGGTGGTGGAGGACACCATTAATTAATATAGTTAGGGAGAGCTCAACCCTGATGTTCCCATTTTCATGATAAAACTGAGACAGGAGGTGGTCAAACTTATATATATATATACCCTCACACCATTATTGTCTAAATTGACCAGTTTGAGACTTAATTAAGCATTAGCGAAACTATTTCCAAAAAGCAACCCAGTACATAGTGACAAGGCTAGACAGTGGTGGAGGATAACACTACTGAAGAAGTAGATAACACAATAAAAGTGATGGAAATGATGGTGACTACCGGGTACATGATTGTGGTGGCAAGTCCCACATTGGAGACATTCAGTATTCAGTGCAGACAAAGTTTCATTTGACATTTAAATCAGTTGTGTCTTTAGTCTTACAAAATGGTCCAGTTCTGCTACATTCTTTGTAAAGAGCAGACACAGATCTTTCTACATCTGTTGCTGAACAAGACCGGTCAAAGTCTGTGACCAGATTTAGATTGCTCAATTGGTTGATCCTGAACATTTTTGTAGAGTTCGGAAGGTCCTAGGATTGATTCCTGGTGTAGCTGTGCACTTTTCCTTTCCTATTACATAACTTAGGACATAGTTTCTCCTGCATCAGGATGGTTTTTTTTAACTGTCAACATCCACTAATATTACTTCCTTCTTTTTTTTTTTACATTTCAGGTCTTCGTCCCCATATCAGGAATATGATATAACTCACTTTCAGGTATTCCAATTTAAGTGTATGCTCAGTGATTTACATCAACCAAGTTAGAGTTTTGACAAGGCGATACATTTCGATAGGCCAATCATTTTGAAAGGTCTCAGCTGTGTATATAGGAGTTTAGTGATAAGACATGTACAAGGATCATATAGGAATGAAAAGCCAGACTGAAATTATACCTTATAAAACTCCTACCCTTTTATGGATAATGAAATTCACGACTGCATCAACAACACCCATTCTCCGATTTGTTTCAATTGATAAATAGCATGAGTAATAATATTAATTCTAACAAATAAATCGCTATCATGAATTTCCTGTTCACTGAATGCGGGCTGATGATTCATCGTTGCACTGAGCAGTTTTGCATTTTACGTATCAATTTTCTGTGGTAGGATTACGATATAAAGATAAAACATGAAATCGTCAATTTACCAAAGCGTTATTGATTAGTTTTCCAGTATTCGTGGACTCTGGCCAGTCGACACGAATGTCTCTCCCTGAATGATCAGCCAATCTTCCAAAAGACCAATGCGGAAGCAACACGCCCGGTGTTTAAATTGATAGTCCACATATATATTAATAAATTGACAAATTGAATTGCAAATAAAAATAAATAGAGGCATTAATACAAGCAATAACACTTTGTTTATTATTTGTGTTTAGAAATATGGTAATTTTCTTTATGTTTTGTTTCCACTTTATTTGCAGAAATAATATATAGAATTATTACCAATGCATCAAGTCTGTTTGGTTCAAAGGTTCAAATAGGTCAAGGGTCAGAGCAAACTTCCTCGATACAAATCCCGGCCAACACATCCTGCCATGTGGATTAGCTGTCAAGATGCACAGCACGCGTGTTTTCACACTTTCGTGTATACTACTGTTATCTACAATCACGATCTATGTGGAAGGAGATGACGAAGATCCCGTGAAAAAAGCAACTTTATGTGAAGGTAATGTAAGATCATGGTTCACTGTGTCAAAGTGAAAGTGAATCATGGTTATTGTTTTATATTTCATTGCGTTAAATATGCACTTCCAAATATCTATATCTATTGGTAGTTCCGTTGTGGAATGGTATCCATAGCATTGTAAGATTAAATATCACAACCGTTACAAAATTTACATCATTTCAATGTTGCCTTTTGGAACTTATTATCTCCCTTTAATCCGTTAAATACACGGTTATACTCCCATGTACTTTTACTATTTATATTTTTTAGCTCACCCTTTGGGCAGGTGAACTTTAATTATGTTGTGTCGGCTGTCGTCCATCGTTCACTGATATTTTACTTCAAATGACTTCTCAATCACCAAAAGGTCCAGGGTACTGATATGACGGGACTTCAAAGTTTGTTAAAAATGAATGACCTTCACCCATTTTAAAGGTCACATAGGTTAAATATCTTAAAATCTTCAAACAACTTCTCAATAACCTAAAGTCCAAGCTGGGGTATTAGTTGATATTTGGCCTGTGACATGCATGGACAAAGTTCTACCAAGTTTGTTCAAATTAATGACCTTGACCTACTTTCAATGTCATAGTAATTTTGAAATTCTAAAATCTTCAAACAACTTCTTCTCACTAAACGAAATAACCAAGGAACTGATAAATAGGTCATTGGCATGCTGGAATAAACACAGTGTGCGAAAGTAATGATAGACCAAGGCCACAGGAAAACCTGTCGGTCTATGCAAAATGCTTGTATGGTAGACCTGATGTCTAAGCAATTTAATTGCTCATGTATGTCGAAAAAGTATCAAATCTGTTTAAATAAATCATATCAATTGCATTTCTCTTGTGTGTTGTCATTTTCCTGATTTGTTTGCCTGAATTTGTCGTTTCGAATCATCGGTTGAAGGAGGGGAGATATCCCTATTAAGAGGTTCGTTGACATTGATGGAAAAATTCAGTCTACGGAAATTTTGTTGGGTCTATGCAATTTCAAATGTCCATAGACCTATTGTCTAGTGAACTTCATGAATTACTTTTGCACACTGTAAACAGCTATCAAGTTTGTTCATATTAATGACTTTGACCCACTTTCAAGGTCACAGGTGTCAAATGTGCTAAAATCTTAAATAATTTCTTCTCAATAACCAACAGGCCCAGGATACTAATATTGAGTCTGTAGCTTGCTTTGATGAGGGCTTAATTCTGTTCAAATAAATGACCTTGGCCCACTTTTAAGGTCACAGGGGTCAAACAACTTCTTCTCAATAACTGAAATGCCTAGGGTACTGATATTGTGCCCATCACATGCTGCAATTGCCTGCAGAGTTTGTCCAAATAAATGGCTTAAGCTTACTTTCAAGGTCAAAGAGGTCAAATGTGCTTAAAAATTCGAACACCTTCTTCTCAGTAACTAAACGGGCCAAGGTACTAATATTTGGCCTATGGAATGATTGGATAAAATGCTACTAAGTTTTTCAAAAGAATGACATTGACCCTCTTTCAATGTCACATGCATCACATACACTGGGAAGCTGTTAATACCACACTAAAAGCAAACCAAAATCAAACCTGCCTGTGTTTGTGTGGTACACTGTGCTGCCTGTGTTTGTGTGGTGACACTGTGCTGTCTGTGTTTGTGTGGTACACTGTGCTGCCTGTGTTTGTGTGGTACACTATGCTGCATGTGTTTGTGTGGTACACTGTGCTGCCTGTGTTTGTGTGGTACACTGTGCTGCCTGTGTTTGTGTGGTACACTGTGCTGCCTGTGTTTGTGTGGTACACTGTGTTGCCTGTGTTTGTGTGGTACACTGTGGTGTCTGTGTTTGTGTGGTACACTGTGGTGCCTGTGTTTGTGTGGTACACTGTGGTGCCTGTGTTGCCTGTGTTTGTGTGGTACACTGTGCTGCCTGTGTTTGTGATACACTGTGGTACACTGTGTTGCCTGTGATTGTGTGGTACACTGTGCTGTCTGTGTTTGTGTGGTACACTGTGGTGCCTGTGTTTGTGTGGTACACTGTGGTGTCTGTGTTTGTGTGGTACACTGTGGTGCCTGTGTTTGTGTGGTACACTGTGCTGCCTGTGTTTGTGTGGTACACTGTGGTGCCTGTGATTGTGTGATACACTGTGCTGCCTGTGTTTGTGTGGTACACTGTGCTGCCTGTGTTTGTGTGGTACACTGTGCTGTCTGTGTTTGTGTGATACACTGTGCTGCCTGTGTTTGTGTGGTAAACTGTGCTGCCTGTGTTTGTGTGGTACACTGCGCTGTCTGTGTTTGTGTGGTACACTGTGGTGCCTGTGTTTGTGTGGTACACTGTGGTGCCTGTGCTTGTGTGGTACACTGTGCTGTCTGTGTTTGTGTGGTACACTGTGGTGCCTGTGATTGTGTGGTGCCTGTGTTGCCTGTGTTTGTGTGGTACACTGTGGTGCCTGTGATTGTGTGGTACACTATGCTGCCTGTGTTTGTGTGGTACACTGTGGTGCCTGTGATTGTGTGGTACACTGTGGTGCCTGTGATTGTGTGGTACACTATGCTGCCTGTGTTTGTGTGGTACACTGTGCTGCCTGTGTTTGTGTGGTGCCTGTGTTGCCTGTGTTTGTGTGGTACACTGTGGTGCCTGTGATTGTGTGGTACACTGTGGTGCCTGTGTTTGTGTGGTGCCTGTGTTGCCTGTGTTTGTATGGTACACTGTGGTGCCTGTGATTGTGTGGTACACTGTGGTGCCTGTGATTGTGTTGTACACTGTGGTGCCTGTGTTTGTGTGGTACACTGTACTGTCTGTGTTTGTGTGGTACACTGTGGTGCCTGTGTTTGTGTGGTACACTGTGCTGTCTGTGATTGTGTGGTACACTATGGTGCCTGTGTTTGTGTGGTACACTGTGGTGCCTGTGATTGTGTGGTACACTGTGGTGCCTGTGTTTGTGTGGTACACAGTACTGTCTGTGTTTGTGTGGTACACTGTGGTGCCTGTGTTTGTGTGATACACTGTGGTGCCTGTGATTGTGTTGTACACTGTACTGTCTGTGTTTGTGTGGTGACACTGTGTTGCCTGTGTTTGTGTGGTACACTGTGGTGCCTGTGTTTGTAAGGTACACTATGGTGCCTGTGATTGTGTGGTACACTGTACTGTCTGTGTTTGTTTGGTACACTGTGGTGCCTGTGTTTGTGTGGTACACTGTGGTGCCTGTATTTGTGTGGTACACTGTGGTGCCTGTGTTTGTGTGGTACACTGTGGTGCCTGTGTTTGTTTGGTACACTGTGGTGCCTGTGTTTGTTTGGTACACTGTGGTGCCTGTGTTTGTGTGGTACACTGTGGTGCCTGTATTTGTGTGGTACACTGTGGTGCCTGTGTTTGTGTGGTACACTGTGGTGCCTGTGATTGTTTGGTACACTGTGCTGCCTGTGTTTGTGTGGTACACTGTGGTGTCTGTGATTGTGTGGTACACTGTGGTGCCTGTGATTGTGTGGTACACTGTGGTGCCTGTGTTTGTGTGGTACACTGTGCTGTCTGTGATTGTGTGGTACACTGTGGTGCCTGTGATTGTGTTGTACACTGTGGTGCCTGTGTTTGTGTGGTACACTGTGCTGTCTGTAATTGTGTGGTACACTGTGGTGCCTGTGATTGTGTTGTACACTGTGCTGTCTGTGATTGTGTGGTACACTGTGGTGCCTGTGTTTGTGTGGTACACTGTACTGTCCGTGTTTGTGTGGTACACTGTGGTGCCTGTGATTGTGTGGTATACTGTACTGTCTGTGATTGTGTGGTACACTGTGGTGCCTGTGATTGTGTTGTACACTGTGCAGTCATTTCCTGTCTTAAACCACTTATAAAATCTTTTCTAACTCTTACCCTCAGTATTGTTCTGATTTGCCAATCAAGGGGTTCAGAGGATATGACACAAAGTAAAGCAAAGCGAGGTTAATTCCTTATAAACTATTGTTTCAACAGTACTAGTTTTATGCAATTGTAGCTGTTATTCAATGAAGGAAATCAGTATGTTAAAGAATATTATTTTAGCACTGTTGTATACATACCCGGTACATGTTCATATTTTCTCCCAACAGTTTGTAAATTCTTAGCCACTGAGCTAAGTGATAGGTTGGATGAAACCGGCAAATCAAAGGAAGTATTGGAAACTGGTCATGGCTTGGATAAAAAGAAGAGAGTGAAATATCAGACATCGTAAGTTTTCCTGTATATCACAGATGATAGTTTCTCTGTCATATACTGTTAAATATTAGACTTACTAAGAACTCCCCTGTTATTTATCAAACTTACTAAGAACTCCCCTGTTTATCATATATACTAAGAACTTCCCTGTTGTTTATCAGACTTACTAAGAACTCCCCTGTTTATCAGACTTACTAATAACTCCCCTGTTGTTTATCAGACATACTAATAACTCCCCTGTTGTTTATCAGACTTACTAATAACTCCCCTGTTGTTTATCAGACATACTAATAACTCCCCTGTTGTTTATCAGACATACTAAGAACTCCCCTGTTTATCAGAGTTACTAATAACTCCCCTGTTTATCAGACATACTAATAACTCCCCTGTTGTTTATCAGACATACTAAGAACTCCCCTGTTGTTTATCAAACTTACTAAGAACTCCTCTGTTTATTAGACATACTAAGAACTTCCCTGTTGATTATCAAACTTACTAAGAACTTCCCTGTTATTTATCAGACTTACTAAGAATTTCCCTGTTGTTTATCAGACTTACTAATAACTCCCCTGTTGATTATCAGACATACTAATAACTCCCCTGTTGTTTATCAGACTTACTAAGAATTTCCCTGTTGTTTATCAGACTTACTAATAACTCCCCTGTTTATCAGACATACTAATAACTCCCCTGTTGCTTATCAAACTTACTAAGAACTCCTCTGTTTATTAGACATACTAAGAACTTCCCTGTTGATTATCAAACTTACTAAGAACTCCCCTGTTTATCATATATACTAAGAACTTCCCTGTTGTTTATCAAACTTACTAAGAACTCCCCTGTTGATTATCAGACATACTAATAACTCCCCTGTTGTTTATCAGACTTACTAAGAATTTCCCTGTTGTTTATCAGACTTACTAAGAACTCCACTGTTGATTATCAGACATACTAATAACTCCCCTGTTGTTTATCAGACTTACTAAGAATTTCCCTGTTGCCTATCAGACTTACTAATAACTCCCCTGTTGATTATCAGACATACTAATAACTCACCTGTTGTTTATCAGACTTACTAAGAATTTCCCTGTTGTTTATCAAACTTACTAATAACTCCCCTGTTGTTTATCAGACTTACTAATAACTCCCCTGTTGTTTATCAGACATACTAAGAACTCCCCTGTTGTTTATCAGACTTACTAATAACTCCTCTGTTGTTTATCAGACATACTAATAACTCTCCTGTTGTTTATCAGACTTACTAATAACTCCCCTGTTGTTTTTCAGACACTTAGTTTTCCTGTAGAATTTATGACATTATAATTCTTCCTGTCAAATATTGTACCTTTAGGTTTTGGTCATTAAAACACTACAGTGCCGTGTCAAAATTTCATAGTACATAGGGTATATATATACTATCTTCTATTTGAATCCTTTTATGGATTATGGATTTCAAAAGATGTTGATAAACAAGTGAAGTAGCTCTATCTGCTAAAATGAAAAATTATGAATTAATGAGCTGATCAGGAACTTTTATACCTGAGCTCATATGACAATGATTCAGTGGGAAAGGATATAACTGAAAAGTGATGGTTCCTCAAAGTGAGTTTATGTCACGGTTAGTTTCCTCTGGCCTTACACCATATCTGGTGCTTGGCCACACAGAGACGATGGCAGGAAGTGTCAGCATCAAGTTTTTGCGTTCAAGTTAGCTTTACTGAAAACATAAGTTTTACACATACCAAACTTGAACTGTAGATCTATGGATCCTGTAGTACATCTCAACCCAAGCATCATATGCTGGAGGTGGCCTATATTTCATGGTCCATTGAATTTGTCAGCATATGCTGGAGGTGGCCTATATTTCATGGTCCATTGAATTTGTCAGCATATGCTGGAGGTGGCCTATATTTCATGGTCCATTGAATTTGTCAGCATATGCTGGAGGTGGCCTATATTTCATGGTCCATTTACTTTGTCAGCATATGCTGGAGGTGGCCTATATTTCATGGTCCATTAACTTTGTCAGCAGCTCCATCAACATTGAGTTTTTGTGTTTAAGTTAGTGTCCCTGAAACTAAACTTAAGTGCTACACCAATCAAACTTGATACAATTTTGTATGTGCGTTGTTATTCACAGTATACTCAGTCTAATGAATCTTCTTACTTCAGGGAACTGAGATTGATAGAAGCCCTCCAGGAACCTCATATATGTGATAAAATCCTGCAGTACAAAGTCCACAAGGAAAAGAAGGGATCTCTACGATTTAACAAAAAGGAAAGTGAAACTATGGAAACACTACAAGGTTTAGTGTGAGTGTATTTATTGTTATCTCATTGGATACAATGTATCAACATGCAGTTATGCTTACAATGGATAATTGTTGTTCTTAATTTCAAAACTTAATTTAATACTATACACAGATAATTAAAAACCCTGTAACACATTTGCTTTGTAAAGGAGAGGTCTCACCACATGGTTATCAGGTGGCTTCTGTGTGTCAGTTTGTCTGTGGATGGAAGACTTGTCCATCACACCTGTGCTTACCTTCTCAACAAATTTTCATCAAAATTAGTGCATTTGGTCATTGATAGATGTGTACTTAATTACTCATAAATTTTTCTTTTTCAAAGTGTTTGAAATGTTCAAATATTGATGAAAATCTGCCCTTTACCTACTTCTGGAATGGGGGGGGAGGGGGGGCACATTTATAGGAACATGGGCACTTATTGGGTCGGATACAGTACATGGCTTGTAGAACACTGAACAGTAGCTGCGGAGATATCTAGACGTCCAGGGCTTGTAAAAATGAGCTAAAGGCTTGCCAGGCATCTGTGTTTTTTTTACCATTAACTATGTTTCCTCTGTAGGAACAAGGGAGTGAAGGTAGACTTGGGCATTCCCATGGAGATGTGGGACACACCGTCCGCTGAGGTCACCGACATGCAAAGAAAGGTCAGTAAAAAAAACGCTAGAGTTAAACAATTCATGAACAATTGTGTGTCGCAGGTTCACCACTGAGTACCTGTAAATCTATTATACTTAGGGTCCCAGGTTGTCTTAAGCTTGAAGCTTTTCACTACATGTTAGATGTTAGCTCTTATCACTGATCCAGTACTGCATCCACAGAGCAGTACATCAGCACATCTGTACATTTAGCCTTTTGTAAGACAATCTCTGATTGGTCAGTGTCATTGTTTGCAGTGTTATAAGATGGTGGAGGACCACGAGGAGGATATTGAGGACTGGTACTACCACAACCAGGACCGCAATATCATGGACTTCCTGTGTGCTGATTTGGTACTTCGCAGGGCCGACAAAGGTACATCTTAATTGAATTAAATTCATTCCTTTATGTATGCCAAAAATACAAAGTTTGAAATATTTGTTAACAAGACATTTTTGGTATTTTTCTGTTTCAATTATTATCTGTACTTTGATTATAATGTGTTCTTGCATTTATTACTCTAAATTTCATTTTCAATTGTGACCCATCCTGGAAGTTTATTTCCAAATAAATATGTTAAAATGTGCCTCATCGCAGTGTATAATGTATTTACTAGATATCCTGTTTTGTTGCTGTGAGTTTCTCTGTACTATTGGTAGTGACATCACAGTGTATTTTGTATTTACTAGATATCGTATTTGGCTGGTGTGAGTTTCTCTGTGCCATTGGTAGTGACATCACAGTGTATTTTGTATTTACTAGATATCCTGTTTGGCTGGTGTGAATTTCTCTGTGCCATTGGTAGTGACATCACAGTGTATTTTGTATTTACTAGATATCGTATTTGGCTGGTGTGAGTTTCTCTGTGCCATTGGTAGTGACAATCACAGTGTATTTTGTATTTACTAGATATCGTATTTGGCTGGTGTGAGTTTCTCTGTGCCATTGGTAGTGACAATCACAGTGTATTTTGTATTTACTAGATATCGTATTTGGCTGGTGTGAGTTTCTCTGTATCAATGGTAGTGACATCACAGTGTATATTGTATTACTAGATATCCTGTTTGGCTGGTGTGAGTTTCTCTGTGCCATTGTTAGTGACATCACATGTATAGTGTATAATGTATGTACTAGATATCCTGTTTGGCTGGTGTGAATTTCTCTGTATCATTGGTAGTGACATCACAGTGTATTTTGTATTTACTAGATATCCTGTTTGGCTAGTGTGAGTTTCGAATTCTCTGTATCATTGGTAGTGACATCACAGTGTATTTTGTATTTACTAGATATCGTATTTGGTTGATGTGAATTTCTTTGTACCATTGGTAGTGACATCACAGTGTACCGAGGTATATGGTATTTACTAGATTCACACATGGACGACATGTCCCCAAATTATAGATTATCAATAAATATCACAGAACAGTTCAACATATACATATTTTTTGTTTTGTTTTAAAGAGTGCCTGTATGAATCTGATGCTCCACAACTAGACGATTCCTCAGACTCAGAAGACAAGGATAAAAAAACAAAAATTAGCAGAGGTGAGTTATCATACAAGGTTACACTTGTTTATACAAGCCACGATTGACCGTTTATAGGATGTAAAACAAAATAAACCAAATCCCACTGTCAAATCATGACAATAGGCCTGGCATGTCTTTAAATGACCATAGCTGTTGACAGGATGTAAAACACAAATAAACCAAACCAAACTTAATTTTAAAATTTACTATTTATTGATAACTCTAATTTTCAAAATAATAAAGGGATTTTCTCAAACAAGTGAAGGTTTCATTTTGAGACTGGTTGTAAAAGCAAGATTGCTATACCAGACAATTTTCTTAATTTGTGACAATACAAGGTTGTTATTGCTTTTTCTCAAGAAAAAAAGATTTTTTTTTTTTCAAATTTTGTACGTTGACTTTCATTGGTCCTAATTTGTGCATATTTCATATTGAGGCTGATTAGGATAATTGATATGACTTCCAGCTGCAGCTACAGTATAAATGAAAGTAAATTCTTTGCTAGGTCAAATGATTTTGAAAGGACACCAAATAGCAGCATTTATTTTAAATTAGAAGTTACCACAAGATGCATATACTGGTAACAAAGTAAGGCTCAATCCAACTATTTCAGGAAAGAAAACTCACACTTACATAGAATCAATATCTTATGATGGTGGAACACTCACACTTACATAGAATCAATATATTTTGATGGTGGGCTTTAAAACTACACTAGGGTGTCTTCATGTTAAAATTACCTGTTATCGTGTTAAAGTTTTTTTTCTTGAAACTTTTAAGGTATTATTTTAGCTTAGACTTTAATCAAATTTTGCATTTGCTTTTGTTCCAGGAAAATCAAAAGGTGAGAAGGGAGACAAATTCCAAGAAAATGGAAGAGATGAACTTTAATGTCTGTACTGACTGGAAATGTCAAGGTGCTGATTCCCAGGACACAAGTGCTCAAATCTCAGACTTTTGTTGTGTGTGTTCTCCCAAATACAATCAACAGCTAAAATCTCAAAATAGATTGTTATCTCAGGAAAGATTTGTTCCGATACCTTAGGACAAACATTATCAAATCTCTGGACAGGTGCGGTCAAGCAGACGGATCAAAATGAACACTGTATTAATTGTGAGAAGGGAATACAGGGTTTTCCCTGACAAGCAAAAACCTGCATTTGGACTCCTAAAGTTGCCAAAGGACTCCTAAAATTGATCAAGTTTTACTCTGTATTATTGTGATTGGAGTCCCAGGACTCATCATTTTATTAAATTTGAGGGCCTCAGTGAAATCCCTGGAATTAGGAATGATCTGATGATGACAAGAAACAGTACTTGTTTAGACTCACCTTACTGAAGGACCGAAGACTTTGCTATTCTTCAATTATCGATTTGATCTGTTCTGGAGCATTTCTGAGCAAACTGGATTCAACTTTATATTGAAAAGGACTGAGCTAAAGTTCAAGATGAGATCCTTCTTTCTTCTGATCTTGATTGAATAAGATAGTTTTAACTTGTTAAGATCATCATTTCCAGATAGGGTATAACAATTCTTAATGATCATGGAGGATTTTTTTTACGTGTAATGTAAATCCAAGAGGGTAACAAGTGCCTGATTTGCCAAAACATGAATTTCCGCTTAAGGTGCCGCCAATAAACAGAATTAGTGTGTGAATCCAACACTGGTTCCGATCACGTGTTTTAATCTTTGCATCGAGATAAAACCTATAATGGCCAGGGGCCACCGTAGCAATTCATTAACCAAGATATTGAAAATTTCTTCTCAACTTGCATCAGACCATTTCTTATACAGCTTATGAAAATTTAAAAATGGCAATCCAGATCATTGGTTAATTCTCAGGTATATTTACGTCATTTTATGTTATCTTCTCCTACTCCAACAAAGTATTTTTCTAGTGTTTATGTGAGTTAATAAGAAATCTGAATTAAACTCAGTCATTTATGATTTGGAATTCAGAAGAAAGAGAGTGTTCAACACCTTTAACAGATTAGATTACATATATGGAAGTAAATGATACAGATCTGATTTTTAAACAAGGATCACAGGCCGGGTCTACCAAAGATCACAGGCCAGGTCTACCAAGGATCACAGGCCGGGTCTACCAAGGATCACAGGCCAGGTCTACCAAGGATCACAGACCAGGTCTACCAAGGATCACAAGCCAGGTCTACCAAGGATCACAGGCCAGGTCTACCAAGGATCACAGGCCAGGTCTACCAAGGATCACAGGCCAGGTCTACCAAAGATCACAGGCCAGGTCTACCAAGGATCACAGACCAGGTCTACCAAAGATCACAGGCCAGGTCTACCAAGGATCACAGGCCAGGTCTACCAAGGATCACAAGCCAGGTCTACCAAGGATCACAGGCCAGGTCTACCAAGGATCACAGGCCAGGTCTACCAAGGATCACAGGCCAGGTCTACCAAAGATCACAGGCCAGGTCTACCAAGGATCACAGGCCAGGTCTACCAAAGATCACAGGCCAGGTCTACCAAGGATCACAGGCCAGGTCTACCAAGGATCACAGGCCAGGTCTACCAAGGATCACAGACCAGGTCTACCAAGGATCACAAGCCAGGTCTACCAAGGATCACAGGCCGGGTCTACCAAGGATCACAGGCCAGGTCTACCAAGGATCACAGGCCAGGTCTACCAAAGATCACAGGCCAGGTCTACCAAGGATCACAGACCGGGTCTACCAAAGATCACAGGCCAGGTCTACCAAGGATCACAGGCCAGGTCTACCAAGGATCACAGGCCAGGTCTACCAAAGTCTCAGATCAGTTGTACATTTATTATGTTTAACATTTAATTGTTCTCCTCTTATATCATGCACTCAGTTTTATATGCTGACTTTCACCTAGTGTTACCCAGGTAGTTTCATTTTGTCTGTTCTATTAGCTGACTTTCACCTAGTGTTCTCTATGTAGTGTCATTTTGTCTGTTCTATTAGCCGACTTTCACCTAGTGTTCACTAGGTAGTGTCATTTTGTCTGTTCTATTAGCTGACTTTCACCTAGTGTTACCCAGGTAGTTTCATTTTGTCTGTTCTATTAGCTGACTTTCACCTAGTGTTCTCTATGTAGTGTCATTTTGTCTGTTCTATTAGCTGACTTTCACCTAGTGTTCACTAGGTAGTGTCATTTTGTCTGTTCTATTAGCCAACTTTCACCAAGTGTTCACCAGGTAGTGTCATTTTGTCTGTTCTATTAGCTGACTTTCACCTAGTGTTACCCAGGTAGTGTCATTTTGTCTGTTCTATTAGCTGACTTTCACCTAGTGTTCACTAGGTAGTGTCATTTTGTCTGTTCTATTAGCCAACTTTCACCAAGTGTTCACTAGGTAGTGTCATTTTGTCTGTTCTATTAGCCAACTTTCCCCAAGTGTTCACTAGGTAGTGTCATTTTGTCTGTTCTATTAGCTGACTTTCACCTAGTGTTCACCAGGTAGTGTCATTTTGTCTGTTCTATTAGCCAACTTTCACCTAGTGTTCTCTAGGTAGTGTCATTTTGTCTGTTCTATTAGCCGACTTTCACCTAGTGTTCACTAGGTAGTGTCATTTTGTCTGTTCTATTAGCTGACTTTCACCAAGTGTTCACTAGGTAGTGTCATTTTGTCTGTTCTATTAGCTGACTTTCACCAAGTGTTCACTAGGTAGTGTCATTTTGTCTGTTCTATTAGCCAACTTTCACCTAGTGTTCACTAGGTAGTGTCATTTTGTCTGTTCTATTAGCCGACTTTCACCTAGTGTTCACTAGGTAGTGTCATTTTGTCTGTTCTATTAGCTGACTTTCACCAAGTGTTCACTAGGTAGTGTCATTTTGTCTGTTCTATTAGCCAACTTTCACCTAGTGTTCACTAGGTAGTGTCATTTTGTCTGTTCTATTAGCCGACTTTCACCTAGTGTTCACTAGGTAGTGTCATTTTGTCTGTTCTATTAGCTGACTTTCACCTAGTGTTACCCAGGTAGTGTCATTTTGTCTGTTCTATTAGCTTACTTTCACCTAGTGTTCACTAGGTAGTGTCATTTTGTCTGTTCTATTAGCCAACTTTCACCAAGTGTTCACTAGGTAGTGTCATTTTGTCTGTACTATTAGCCGACTTTCACCTAGTGTTCACTAGGTAGTGTCATTTTGTCTGTTCTATTAGCTGACTTTCACCTAGTGTGCACCAGGTAGTGTCATTTTGTCTGTTCTATTAGCTGACTTTCACCTAGTGTTCTCTAGGTAGTGTCATTTTGTCTGTTCTATTAGCCGACTTTCACCTAGTGTTCACTAGGTAGTGTCATTTTGTCTGTTCTATTAGCTGACTTTCACCAAGTGTTCACTAGGTAGTGTCATTTTGTCTGTTCTATTAGCTGACTTTCACCAAGTGTTCACTAGGTAGTGTCATTTTGTCTGTTCTATTAGCCAACTTTCACCTAGTGTTCACTAGGTAGTGTCATTTTGTCTGTTCTATTAGCCGACTTTCACCTAGTGTTCACTAGGTAGTGTCATTTTGTCTGTTCTATTAGCTGACTTTCACCAAGTGTTCACTAGGTAGTGTCATTTTGTCTGTTCTATTAGCCAACTTTCACCTAGTGTTCACTAGGTAGTGTCATTTTGTCTGTTCTATTAGCCGACTTTCACCTAGTGTTCACTAGGTAGTGTCATTTTGTCTGTTCTATTAGCCGACTTTCACCTAGTGTTCACTAGGTATTGTCATTTTGTCTGTTCTATTTGCTGACTTTCACCTAGTGTTCACTAGGTAGTGTCATTTTGTCTGTTCTATTAGCCGACTTTCACCTAGTGTTCACTAGGTATTGTCATTTTGTCTGTTCTATTTGCTGACTTTCACCTAGTGTTCTCTAGGTAGTGTCATTTTGTCTGTTCTATTAGCCGACTTTCACCTAGTGTTCACTAGGTAGTGTCATTTTGTCTGTTCTATTAGCCGACTTTCACCTAGTGTTCACTAGGTATTGTCATTATGTCTGTTCTATTAGCGAACTTTCACCAAGTGTTACCCAGGTAGTGTCATTTTGTCTGTTCTTTTAGCCGACTTTCCCCAAGTGTTCACCAGGTAGTGTCATTTTGTCTGTTCCAGGTTGTAATATATTAGGAAAGTTATGTGATCAGTACATCTACAGTTGACAGCTTAAGTACAAATGATACTGACAGCCATTGTTGATTCAGACATATTTTCTTGATCCTTTGATTAAACAAATTCAAAGTACAAAACAAGAGCTGTCAGCAAACATGAAAACATTTCATGATTTGGGGTTTGAAAAAGAAAAACATTCAGTATGGTTTGAGCTTGAAATGTCAAAACTTCCTACTAAGATGTTCATATATAGCTTATATAATACATCATGATTATGTTTCATTAAATTGTCAGCCATACAGTGTGGAAGAATTAGTCATGAAGTTACAGTTCTGGATCATTATCATAAATATTATTACACATCTCTATTCGTCACTATCTGTATAAGTTGAATTTGAACGTCCAGCTTTAAATTAAAATATTTTTCCATATTTCTAAATGTGATTTTCACTTGTTCTTTCCTCCTATACATGTATGTATTAAACTGAGCGACGTGTACTAAATGGAAAAATAATATTTCTCTTAATGTCTTGGTTACTCAAAGAAGTTGCAAATAAAGTTTTTCATTAAAAATCAACTTTATTTATTTTAAAACAATTATGAAACTTATACGACTTATATAGAACCGAGAGGAAACCCATGTGGTTGGGCAGGTGACCCCATACCTTTTCACGTACGATCGGGGATTCGAACCAAGGCAGCCTTGGTGAAAGGCAAGTGCGCTATCCACTGCAGTTTTTAAAGGACCTGTGGGAGTTTCAATAAAGCCAAGGTCATTCATTTACACAAACTTGACAGCATGCTGTAGGTCAGATATTGACTCTAAGCAATTTGGACATTTAAATGAATTGATTAAAAATTAAAATGCATCTGATCCTTACCAAAGTAAAAGATGGACAGGGTCATTCATTTGCACCAAATTCCAAACTGCAATTTTATCCAAACAAACTACAGGTCAAAAATCCTGACCTGTGTCTCCTGCAATTGGTTTATAAAATCATTTAACCTTGGACCCTCGGGCCAGGGGAGCAAGCTTCCTTAGCTGTAACATAATAATACAAAAGGTACCTGGTAAATAGGCTGGTATGCGAAAGAAATGACCTTGATCTCTTAAATAACTTCTTCAGGAAATAGAAGACCTGGGCTAGAGTCATGATATTTAACCACAGTACAGTTAGTACTAGTAATTAACCAGCACAGAGCACAGTAAATGTTTTGTCAAATGTCTAAAATATACATCTTGTCACTGTAAAACAATGTAAAACTTGGACAACTGGAAATAAGCTGCAAGCATGAAATCAGAACAAAAAACAAACTCAAGTCATTCATGATTATATAGACATTTTATTAGCAACAATAGTTTGACTTGTAATTCGACTCTGAATGACACACTGACCTATTGGCACTTAATGGTATAGTCATTGCTGTGACACGGTAAAACAATCGGCTACTGTGCAGATGCCAATTCTTGCAGGCACATGATTTATAAACTTAATTTGAATTTTTTCGTCAAGATATCTTGAAAGACTTAGAAGTCATGCCTGGAAAAGAATTATTAGAAGAACCAAAATAACCATAATTACTAATGCCGCATGTCTTGACCCTTCATTAGTGGAACTTTTTTTCTACCACAATTTTTCATGATTTTGCAAGTGTTTATTATCATTATCATTATTTTTTTTTTTTTTTTGACAAACAGGTCAGACTGCAACAAAATGTGTTTGAGATCAATTGCTTCGCAAAAATAAAACAGTTATCTAGAAATATACACTTTACAAATATTCTAGCATTAGATGATTTGACTATTAATGCATTCTTAAAGGCCCAATATACATAACTTTCGGCAAAACTTGAAGCGAAAATCAAGCCTAATAACTTACTATATTTATAGATTTAGCTAAGATTAACTGATATCAGCAATATTCAAGATGAATGCTTTCACGGTTACCGGTACAGCAGCAGTTGAAACACGCTATTTGTAAACACGCGTCCATTTCGAACCGTCTTCTACCTTCGGTTTGTTGTTGAAGTGGGCCCCACCTGAATTATTTTCAATTCTTTGGATTTTTTTGTCCAGAGTTTGTTGTTAGGTACCGCTCAGGTTTACTTCGTTTTAGGCTTATTTTGGCATGGTTATCAACTGGATTTTTTTTCAGAATTTTTCAGAATCACGAAAATTTCCCTGAAGTTACGTATATTGGGCCTTTAATAAAAACACGAAAACATATCAATATGCAAATTTGTAAAACTACATCCCTTCAAAAATTAGCATCTGTACAGTAATTTGTGTGGGCAGCATTCTGCACAAGTCCCGAATAATGTTTATTTCAATGTAAGAATCACATTCCTAAGTATGGATAATATACATGAACCAGGTAATTTTATCATTATGTTACAAGATATATTCTTTGTTTCCAATATGAAAGCTGAGCTTATTCTGCCAAAAATGTCTTAGTTTTTCTAATTTCACTTTCTTTCCCTCGCCTTTTTTGCATACATTTGTTAAAATGGGGTTAATTTACACTGACATTAATTTGTTTTGTCTGATGAAATCTTTTCACCTGTGAATATATTTACCCAAATTTTACCAGTGAACATATATTTACCAAAATTCCCCCAATGTTTTTTCCCGAATTCCACCAGTTAACAAACCTTACAGCATTACAATATTTCCACTTCAAGAGACTATACAAAATATTTTAATCTTTATTCCACATTAAACAGTTCTGACTACCATGCTAAATATTTAGGTTTCTCTTGCATGTTACTTTTAAATTGTTCATGGGGAAATACACAGGTATGGTTCAGGGTAACGAAACTAGCTATGTGTTTTGAGTTCTTCTAATCACTTTCAATTACACATGACATTTCAATCCAAATTAACTGTAACTACAAAAATATATGACTACATGTATATCATTTGAAATCACCTTTGAAAACAAAATGAAAAGCACTGTTGTAATGGCTACTTATATTTACTAGTACTGCATTTATAGAATACCTATACATTTGATATTCATGCAGAATGTTTCATTAATGAAATTTCATCTTCAAGGAAACTTTGATGAAAGTACATGTAAAATGGTTATTGTTTCTGAACAATTTTTTTTTCGATTGACAAACCATCAATTAAAACAACAAACCAATAAGATCAAGACACTTGGTAACAAAACAGGAAGTCTTTCTTCTAACAAATATCTCAACAAAAGCCTTTCCAAATAACAAAGTCTACAAAAATAACACTTCTTTTCTGTATCAACATAAAGTATGTATTGTATGTTAAGGTATTGCCATAAATTACACCAAACACAAAACTATATTTAGAGAATAAAAAAACTACTGTATAGGTGTTCCATCTCTGTAAAATCTTACGTTTTCTGTTTGGAACTCATGCAAGGTTTTAAGTTTGTAGATCACAAAATAATTCAGTATTTTGGAACACCTTGCATAAAGTTCGGGCTTTGTGTTTTGACTACTTATGTGTAGAATGTGTACACGTTGTTTCCAATAATATAATTGTATTCGGTCAACCAAGTGGTTGTCTACTGAACATATCTTGTGACTAGAATAGAAGTCAGTTGTTGGTTTTTCTGAGCTGCAGTACAACATGGAGCAGTGGCTAAACATGTGACATGGTGCCACAATCTAATTTTCACAAATGTTGAAATTTTGATGCAATCACAAATTTAGCAAAAGTAAAAGCTTCGCAAAAATTAGCAACTAAACAGTAACTTGTCTTATATACCCAACTTACAAATAGGTTTCGCTCTATACATAAGTAACCTATGTTCCACTCGACCATTAATACCTATGTTCCTCTCCAAATATAAATCACATATGTCCCTCTCCACATATAAGTTACTGATGTCCCACTCCATATGTAAGTTACAGATGTCCCACTCCATATATAAGTTACAGATGTCCCACTCCATATATAAGTTACTGATGTCCCACTCCATATGTAAGTTACTGATGTCCCATTCCATATGTACGGTAAGTTACCAAAGTCCCACTCCATATATAAGTTACCGATGTCCCACTCCATACATAATGATGCATACAATTGGTCCTGATATTGGTCAGAGTAGATAACGAAATGTTTTCAAAAAGGTTTCCTTCAGGCCATGCTCTCCGATACATTTCAGTATACCCACACTTGCTTCAACCTGACCAGATAGCCCTGGTGTTTTTGATACTATGTGCACCAGCAATTCAACTTATATGTACTAACAAAATAATCATTCATTGGTCATAATTCCAATATTTCGCAAAAATACACACAAAAAATAATACAAAAACAAAATCTGCACATGATTCAAATTTTTTAAATTCACATATATTTAATTGGACTTAGTAAGGAATCTAAAGAATTAGTATATCAGGAAAATTATGAAACTTGAAAGACAAAAAGTTTTTACAAGCAAAGCAATACAGAACGATATATTATCTCTAGATTACGGTACATTTAGGCTCCCAATCATTTCACTTCTAAATTCATGTATAGTTATAAGAACAGTCACTGTTATTATTGAATTGTTGCATCTAAATAAATACCGAAGAATGTTCTAAAATATGCCAATATGAATTCAATTTATAAAGTATTATTATATGCACTAACATTTGACAGTACATGTATCTGATTAATCCACAATATTTCCGTTACTGATTTCTACAGACAGACAGATTTTTTATTGAAGACTTTCTCTAAGTGAATTTACACTGATAAAATACTTCAGTAGCTATATGTTATCTTTCTCCCAGAAAAGACTTAATGTTTATTTTGTATCACCTGTACCAGTAGATTTAAAGGTAAGCCTTTTGTATCTGGCTACTTACTTTGCAGCTGTTGCCAATAAAAAATAAAGCTCTATGTGACATGGACAGTACTAGTTGTACACAGGATTGTATACATCTGTACATGGCTGTGTTAATACTTGAGAAAGACCTTTTATTTAACTATTCTTTGTACAATCGTTAGTATCAGAAAAATGATTAACAAATGGCAAGAAGTAATGGCAAATCAAGCACTTTAAATTATATGGCAGTGGGATGAAAATCTCCCAAGAATATTAATGTCTAGATTATGGATTGGATTTAATCATCTGACAATCAATGCATTGTGTTTCTCTGTCTTTATCTCACAGGAAGAACTTCTCACCTCCTTTCTTATAAAAAAAAACAACAATAACAACAACTAAAGAAAAACAAACAAAAACAGTAAAACTAGCTACAGACTCATTACTTTCTTTGATTTTTCTGGAAGCTAATTTTCAATCTATCAAATCACTGCGTAAGATATGAATATGTTTATAAATATCATGCTTATGCACAGACTTAGATAGCTAATCTAATTCCGTAGCTTATGCAAGAAATTGTTAACATTTAAATCTTCATTGTAAACAGACTCAAACTTGAATAAATAATGGACAACACAATTCTGGTTATACCTATGAATACTCCATATACTCTGTTCTTGATGTATTGGTCAGCTAATTGTCTTGTAACATTCACAATACACCCTTTTAACACAAATCAAATATCATCCGAAATCATACTTATCCAGATATTTTTTTATGATAATAGAAGGAAAAAACTAAATGTTTTCTTTTCAATTTGAAGACAACTACCATTTAAAACTGAGAAATACAGACAAGTACAGGCACATGAAAAAAATTGATTAAAGGAAAAATAACCAAAGCTCATTTGAGTTGAAAAATCAGCTATAGCGCTGGAATAGAACCTTAAGATCAATAATATTGTACTTTTTGTTCCCTTCATAAGAATTTTGCAAGTTAGATGAAAGATAGTTAGAACATATTTGACTACATTTGAGCATTAGTTTTATGAAATTATTGTAAAGGGCTAAGCCCTGATCAATGTATTCAGGACTACATTGTTTATAGATAATACAAGTAGAGTGATGAGACAGTTATTCAACTTCAAACATAATCACCAGGGTCCAAGTCAAAGCATTGTCAACTCTACTGAACTTCACAAATCATCATTAAACGCCTTATTTCCTAGAATCTATAAAATTACTTTTCTTTGTCTCACCCACAGATATTCATTTTAAATATATTCACCTTTTCACATGCAGTTTTGAAAATTACTTTTGAGCCCCGTGAATCCTGATACAGATTGTTCTATTTGATTATTGAGCCAGTAACATATAACTCTAGGGAAGGGTAGTTGTCTGGAATAATACTAGTCCTAATTACCATTGGGTCTGCTCCAGTCCATTGTAAGCTGACTAGACTTTGATTATTGAGCCAGTAACACATGAAGCCAGGGAAGGGTAGTTGTCTGGATTAATACAAGTCTCTATCATTGGGTCTGCTCCAGTCCATTGTAAGCTGACTAGACTTTGATTGGACCAAGGAATAAATAATTTAACGTATATATAACATCAGAGACAAAGCCACATACATATTGCTGTATCAAGTGTGTTATAAGCACAGAAGATGATATAAATAGACACCGGTAAACAACAAATGCTGAATAATTATAAGTTAGACTATTGTATATAAATAAAAAATCAACAATGTGTGACTATACAAAATGTACACAGTAACAAGCAATATCATACCTCAGTAAAAGTAACTTCCCTGTTACATACCGAGGCAACATAAACAGCATCATTTTTCAGAAGTTTTGAACAATATAATCATATTCTTTTTCGCAAGGTATTTGTATTTTTTTCTAATTAGCAAATTGTATATCATTGCACAATAAAACTTTCACAGCTGAATGCACAAAAGATAAATTAACATGTGTGATAAGTATATTATATGTTTATACCAATTTTATAACATCAAAATGCAAGACAAACTGATGGCTGTCTGAGAAAAATAGAGTGTACCCTGTAATATTATGATGTACTATGCATTACTTTGCATGCATGGATTTTGATCAATATTACCTATCCTGTTACAGAGTAAACTCCACTAAAACATCTTTACACGAGGCATTAAGTTTCAAATATGGCAATGGTATAGTATTGATAATGACACACAGAACCTAGGGACAGAAACTACACAACATATTACATCAAAGAGCTACCTTTTACACATCCAGTATTAAGTACAAGTGATGGTGACTTATATGTTTTTCTTAATTTTACATCTTCATGTGTTTTTTATTATTACAGGAAATTTGATGAATGAAAATATGTTTTCATACTCTTCAATGTATATCAAAAATGGAATTCAAAGATTGAAAGCAAATAATGTCATCATTATATTCTAATACTGTCTGAAAGTTCTGCTTATAACTGCTATGATCCTGAGCATGACAAGAGTGAGACAGTGCATGGGGAAATATCATAATCAATATGTATGATGTACTGACCATCTATTTTAATGACCAAAGCTACAATTATCTATTGTCTGATCAGGGCCTGTATGTCAACTCAAACAGCACAGCTGACCAAATTAATTATTTACCAGGCATTTAATTCCGTTAATTCATCAAAAGCATTCACATTACAAACACGGTAGTAATTTGACTAAAACTGATCCTTTTAACTTTTGATACTGAGGCGGTGGGTATCCTAATCAATAATTTATTATGTAAAGGTCTCTACCTATCACATTAACAGTATTTCACAGGTTTGATAGCCCTACACTTGCATTGTTACTACTTTAAATGTTTTGGGTGTAATGCTTTACCAGTTGGATATTTATTTACAAAGTAAAATTGTGCATACCACAACATAATGATGCAATTAGCCTAATAAGCTAAGTGTGAAATACACTATTTCTATGGTGTCTGAAATGCTACGTTCAGTTATGATGATGGACACAATGATACTTTACAGAGAGATAAACAGATATGTACAGCCAAGCATATATACAGATGATCCTTCAGTAAAGCTATAACTGTATGGTCCTTCTAGATCTGTACACAGTGTGTCTTGTCTTTTGTATTGTTTTTTACAGCCTACTAACAATAAGGGTGACTAAAAGCGAAGATGTATGTCATAAGATACATGTCTGGTACCTCAAAAATAAGTTGGTGTCAGAAGATCAAGAGAGGCCTTTTCAGTTTTGTATACATAGACGATACTTGTGAAAGCCTTAAAATACCATGGCCAGCAGTTTGGTATGTGGCGTATTATGAATGTCCTCGACAAGCCTCTACAACAGCTTTGTGAACAATATGTTGTTACTGATTGATTCATCAAGTGTTGTATGCTGTGTTCATGCATGGCACTGTGACTCTTTAACATTAGAGTATTTGTGTATGATCCTCCGGTAAAAGCTTTACCATGTGTACAGTGATATATATTAGTGTTAATTTGTTTAGAGTTCTTGTGTATGACTAGCTTTAATTTGTACAGTGTTCATGTATGACTCTTTTAACATTTGCTTTGTGCGTACAGACAACTGTTTGTTATACGATCTGTGTACAGACAACTGTTTGTTATATGATCTGTGTACACACAGTTTGTTATACGATCTGTGTACAGACAACTGTTTGTTATATGATCCATGTACAGACAACTGTTTGTTATATGATCTGTGTACAGACAACTGTTTGTTATATAATCTGTGTACAGACAACTGTTTGTTATATGTTTTGTGTACAGACAACTGTTTGAGTTATATTAAGTGTAGAAAGTGTATTCAGCTCAAAAAAGAAAACTGTAAGTACGGCCTATCATCAAAAGTAGCACCAACACCGTCACATCTTTAATTTGACAATAATGGGATATGGCAATAGTGAAATATATTCATATGTTATCAAATCATCAAGTTGATTTCAGTAATCCTCAGTACAAAATTATACTCTATAACACATCTCATTCAGTATCAGTGCTTGTGTGTTACTGTCATTTAATCAGAAATAAAGGGTTTTTGTTGGATTGTCTTGATATTGGTACCTTGTATTGTGTAACCGACATTCCCTTGAATTAAGATACACTTGTAAACATAAGCAAATACTAGACAGTTAAAAATTAGAAACACTATTGAATCATACATGATGTCATTATGCAAGAGGCCCAGATGGCCTGTATCACTCACCTGGATACTGTTGTATTCAAACAATCATGGAAAAAATTGGACAATAGCCTGTACGTAATTCCTTTAGAAAGATTTTAAAAAGATTAAACAGAATTTTCCCTATTAAGGTCCTGATGAATGACGGATACTGCACCATGGCATAAGCTCACTTGCCCTTCGAGCTGATGAGTTAAGGATAGTAATGACAAATAGCAAAATAACATTAACTTATTTTTTTCTTTTCTTTCTCTCAGATTTAATTTTGAATGTACATTTGATTGTGATGACAAACTTTATTTGCAACAGGAAGCATAATGGTACACAAAATGGAATAAAATCTTTTAAAATGTATAAGCATATCACTATTGACTTGATGTACAGCAATAAATTACAGATACAAACATATACAGAAATGTTACTATCAAACAATATTGCACAATATTGCATACCCACATTACAGTTTGTGTAGGTTAATGCTGGCTCCGGGGACTAAATGTTTCCACTTAGGCCGGGAGGGTCTACACCGCTGGGAGTGTATGTAGTAAATGTTGGCACCTCAAGGTCATCCAAATTAGGGTATACAAATGTCCTCTGTCGGGAGATAGAAATAGGAAAATTCATAGGTCAAATAGCTATAAATCAACATTGTTAGTGATATTCTAGGCATTAAATTGGATAAGATATATATTTTTAAAATGCTGAATATCTGAAATCTCATACATTTATGGGGTAAAATACATTTAGCCTCTAATTTTTCAACACACACCACAGACAGGACACTATCTAGTACATTTAATTAGCTAAATACCACAATCCTTTGGAGGCTATCATACAGGATAACTGTTTGATTGCGTATAACAATATTTAAAAGGCACATTCAGTTTTAGTTTTTGTTACAAAGATCAAATGGTGACAGAATCAATATTTCTGCAGATCAGAAATTCTATACCAAGTGACTTTCAGAACTCTATAATCTAATAAAACTCATCTGTTTAACAGCTTCGTTTACAAGTATCAAGAAATTCAGTAAAGAATTGAGCCATAAAAAAGAATTTGATATATCAGTTGTTTGTCATTTTTTCAATTTATTGCATCATGTTCTGATCGAATTCATGAATATTCAGGCCTGTTATCGCCTCTGCCTAACAGGGTATATTATATGGATGATGTCTAACAGTGTCTTCAATAATATCAAATATACTTCACGACTAATATTCTTATATTTTTCATGAGTGTGCAGCATGAATGAAAAATATCAAAGTATTAGCCACACGAGTGAAACATGTTGGTATTACTAAAGATACTGTTAGATATTCTGTTTATTACATTTTTATAGTAAAATCTAAAGTGGCAGCTTTTGATTTTCCCAGATGTTGTTTGTAAGCATCATTCTGAATGGTCAAATCAGAACAAGTGACATTTCTCACTAGTGAAAAATATCACTTTTATAAAATGAATAATTTTCGATATTTCACTGGTAAAAATGCAATAAATATGTATTTGTCACAGCTCTAAACCAAGGACAAGGACTATAACACTGTAAAATAGCAATGTCTCTGACATACAAGGACTGTCACAGGATATGTCACTGCCCTAAACCATACAAGGACAATAACACTGTATAATATCAATGTCTCTGACATACAAGGACTGTCACAGGGTATGTCACTGCCCTAAACCATACAAGGACAATAACACAGTATTATCAATGTCTCTGACATACAAGGACTGTCACAGGGTATGTCACTGCCCTAAACCATACAAGGACAATAACACTGTATAATATCAATGTCTCTGACATACAAGGACTGTCACAGGATATGTCACTGCCCTAAACCATACAAGGACAATAACACAGTATAGTATCAATGTATCTGACATACAAGGACTGTCACAGGGTATGTCACTGCCCTAAACCATACAAGGACTATAACACAGTATAGTATCAATGTATCTGACATACAAGGACAATAACACAGTATAGTATCAATGTATCTGACATACAAGGACAATAACAGAGTATTATCAATGTCTCTGACATACAAGGACAGTAATACTGTATAATATCAATGTCTCTGACATACAAGGACTGTCACAGGGTATGTCACTGCCCTAAACAATACAAGGACTATAACACAGTATAGTATCAATGTATCTGACATACAAGGACTGTCACAGGGTATGTCACTGCCCTAAACCATACAAGGACAATAACACAGTATTATCAATGTCTCTGACATACAAGGACTGTCACAGGGTATGTCACTGCCCTAAACCATACAAGGACAATAACACAGTATAGTATCAATGTATCTGACATACAAGGACTGTCACAGGATATGTCACTGCCCTAAACCATACAAGGACAATAACACAGTATAGTATCAATGTATCTGACATACAAGGACTGTCACAGGATATGTCACTGCCCTAAACCATACAAGGACAATAACACAGTATAATATCAATGTCTCTGACATACAAGGACTGTCACAGGATATGTCACTGCCCTAAACCATACAAGGACAATAACACAGTATAGTATCAATGTATCTGACATACAAGGACTGTCACAGGATATGTCACTGCCCTAAACCATACAAGGACAATAACACAGTATAGTATCAATGTATCTGACATACAATGACTGTCACAGGGTATTTCACTGCCCTAAACCATACAAGGACAATAACACAGTATAGTATCAATGTATCTGACATACAAGGACTGTCACAGGGTATGTCACTGCCCTAAACCATACAAGGACAATAACACAGTATAATATCAATGTCTCTGACATACAAGGACTGTCACAGGATATGTCACTGCCCTAAACCATACAAGGACAATAACACAGTATAGTATCAATGTATCTGACATACAAGGACTGTCACAGGGTATGTCACTGCCCTAAACCATACAAGGACAATAACACAGTATAATATCAATATCTCTGACATACAAGGACTGTCACAGGATATGTCACTGCCCTAAACCATACAAGGACAATAACACTGTATAATATCAATGTCTCTGACATACAAGGACTGTCACAGGGTATGTCACTGCCCTAAACCATACAAGGACAATAACACAGTATAGTATCAATGTCTCTGACATACAAGGACAATAACACTGTATTATCAATGTCTCTGACATACAAGGACTGTCACAGGGTATGTCACTGCCCTAAACCATACAAGGACAATAACACAGTATAGTATCAATGTCTCTGACATACAAGGACAATAATACAGTATTATTAATGTATCTGACATACAAGGACTGTCACAGGGTATGTCACTGCCCTAAACCATACAAGGACAATAACACTGTATAATATCAATGTCTCTGACATACAAGGACTGTCACAGGGTATGTCACTGCCCTAAATCATAAACAAATATTCAACATTTTTTATAAAACCCTATCAAGCTAAGATAAGCAACTATAAAGATACATAATTCTTATATGATAAAAACAATTCATTCATTCATTTCTATCATATAAAATTCTGAGGAGTTTGCAGGTGCTCCTTCGTCCTTTCTCCCTATGTGAATATGTATGCATGTGTGCTAGAGATGTATTGTGTTCTGTTGTTAGTGGGGACGTTCTTCCTATGGCATCATTTATAGTGTCTCCTCACTTGAACGCTACAGCACATATACTGCAGCATCCATCCCAGACTATTTTATACTCCATCTGGGTTGTTGGAGATGTGTGGGCAGGAGAAAAACACTTTCTCTAAATATTCCATGCATATAATGATTTCGGGGATTGAACCCCGGCTATCTGCATGGAAGCCAGAGTATTGACCACTTGACCAATCTGCCCTCTAAACCAAACAAGGACAATAACACAGTGTGCAGTGTTTTTGCTACCAGATTTTAAAACAGCCTGTGCCTTATTAAATAGGGAAAAATAAAGCAGAATTTTCAGATAAATTGGGAAAATATTCTTGAATTTTGCTTCATTTTGGGAAAATAGCACAAATTTTGACTGCGGGAAACAGCCTTATATCGGCTGTAAAAATGGGCAAACAAAATGACTGGTGTGGTACATGACATGAGAGTGTCTAGCAATTCTATGAGATAACTACCATGTTCTATTTGGTAAAGTTATCTGCCTTCCTTAGCTACGGAAACCTAGTGACAGGCAATACATCAGTAAATGTCTGTGCCACCAAGAGCCATGGTTGCTTGATTCCCCACAAAATATCAACAAAGTTATAGCCCCTAGATCTCAAGTTATAACCTTTCTGATCTCAGCCAATCATTCAGAGTTGAAGTTCAACATCTGATTAAAGATATCCTTTATGTATCACTCCCTTAAAAGTTTTATTGTAATTGATAACAGAATTTGCATAATATCTAACTGGACAGGGCATGAAGTGACAAAGCATGAGACGGGAAATAATTTTTTTTTGGAGGGGGGGAGGGGGGATCACAACAGAAAAACATATATCAGGTGCACAACTACAGAACATACATACATACAGTGTTTTTCTAAAATCATATTTTTCTTTAAGTGTTTTCCATGATTCCAGTATTACATCCCCACCCTCCACACTAAACTGTATTACAGGGGTTATAAACTATTGTCTTTTTCGTGACTTTAGAGAAAGGGAGAAAGGTCATAACAGGAAATATTGAGAATCTTTCTCATACTCAATCATTTCCCATGTTTATAGAAATTTCTATAATTTTCTATTTCATAATCTGTCTATTCAGATTCTATTATTTGACAACCATACATGTCTGGTATTTGATTTCATTAAAAAATGTTTGTATCAGTTCAGTAGAGGTAAACCTTTATGATATGAAAGGTTAAATTTGTCTTCATAAGGAAGCTATTTGTACAAGTATGTCAATGTGAAAGGTTTAAGTCTAAATAAGGAAGTTACTTGTAAATGTGAATGTGAAAGGTTTAATCTCTTAATAAGGAAGTTTTTTGTAAATGTGAATTATTGTGTTGAATAATTTACCTGTAGGTGTGCTCTGAAAAATATCCCTTTCAATTTACTACAAAGCAGTAATTATGTCTTACCTGAAACTCAGTGGACAGCTTTTTCTCAATCCATTCTGTTATGTGTGTGAGAGTCAGTTCTCTAGCACCAACCTTTGGTTTAGCAACTAACTGAAGCTTTGGGTTGCCTCTGAATCCATACCTACAGCAAAACAAAATTAATTAAGTATTTAGTGTGTACACAATTAGTATGTCTGCTATTGTTTTATATACACATGATAAATCTATATGAACATAATTATTATGTTAATTTCTGAATATTTTTGCAATATCAATTTTTTAACAGGGAGAGGGGCCGGGGTTGATTGACACTAATGGTCCCGGACAGTAAAAATATAAATATAGATTTCTTTTTTACAACAGTCAACAGTCTTGAACAAAATGCTTTCCTATCATTGTCTGTATGTAGTCTGTATGCAGAAAGGAATGAATAATGCTATTGACTATGACGGTAAGACAGGATGGTATAAGGAGAATGTTGACACATGGCGAATACTAGGCTGCAAATGTTTGATGAACTGCTTCTTTACTACACTTTGATTAAAGGCCCAATATATGTAACTTCAGGAATTTTTTTGGGATTCTGAAAAATTCTGAAAAAAAATCCAGTTGATAACCATGCAAAAATAAGTCTAAAACGAAGTAAACCTGAGCAGTAACTAACAAGAAAATCTTGGCAGATAAATCCAAAGAACTGAAAATAATTCAGGTGTGGCCCACTTCAACAACAAACCGCAGGTAGAAGACAGTTCAAAACGGACGCATGTTTACAAATACCGAGTTTCAACTGCTGCTGTAATCTTAACAAAATCTATAAATATAGTAAGCTATTAGGCTTGATTTTGGCTTCATGTTTTGCCGAAAGTTACGTATATTGGGCCTTTAAGATGCAGGTCATCCCAACTTCGACTTTGTAACTACTATATATTACAGCTGCAATAGGGTTACTGAGACGCTTTATTTGCACAAGGATCCTCAACTGTAATCAGAAATTGATATCGTAACGTTATGAAGATATAGATCAATTACAAAAATACAGCTAAGTGCCAGAATTTAACACACATGATGGTTAACACCAAAATTTGGTGCACCAATTTTTAACCACTCTATTTCGAGAAAAAAAAACACAAAATTTTGGCGACGCCAAAATATCCCAAAGAATGGTAATCTCTATGTATAAGGGGGTATTAACAGCCATTGTTTAAGACAGTATGCTTACATTCAATAGTTTGTATGTAAGGGGGGGGGGGAGGATATTGACAGCTATTGTTCCAGACGGTATGGTCACCTAACTAAGCTTATATTCTGTAATACTAAGCAAAACATAAATTGTCAGCCCTGGTCCCAGACAGTATCCTTACCTACTAAAGTCTGTATATAAGATTTATCTAAATGGTGACAGCCGTGCATACAGCTTTAGGTCCCACAGTATGTCCTTACATACCACAGTCTGTCTGTGGGAGGGGGAGGAATGTTGATCGCCAAGGTCCCAGACAGTATCCTTACTTACCACAGTCTGTCTGTGGGAGGGGGAGGAATGTTGATCCCCAAGGTCCCAGACAGTATCCTAACTTACCACAGTCTGTCTGTGGGAAGGGGAAGAATGTTGATAGCCAAGGACCCAGACAGTATCCTTACTTTCCACAGTCTGTCTGTGGGAAGGGGAAGAATGTTGATAGCCAAGGACCCAGACAGTATCCTTACTTACCACAGTCTGTCTGTGGGAGGGGGAGGAATGTTGATAGCCAAGGACCCAGACAGTGTCCTTACTTACCACAGTCTGTCTGTGGGAGGGGGAAGAATGTTGACCGCAAAGGTCCCAGACAGTATCCTTACTTACCACAGTCTGTCTGTGGGAGGGGGAGGAATGTTGATTGCAAGGTCTCAGACAGTATCCTTACTTACCACAGTCTGTCATTGGGAGGGGGAGGAATGTTCATAGCCAAGGTCCCAGACAGTATCTTTACTTACAACAGTCTGTCTGTGGGAGGGAGAGGAATGTTCATAGCCAAGGTCCCAAACAAACAAAGAAAAAGACATCGGTATCACAGTAGATCATAAGCTCACATTTGAAGATCATTTAAGTGAAAAAGTAAACAAGGCCAATTCCATGTTCGCCATGCTTAGGAGAACTTTTGAATACATGAACAAACAGACATTCATACCCTTATACAAGTCATTAGTAAGGATTCATTTGGACTTTGCCAGTTCTGTTTGGTCGCCTTACAAAATGAAGGATATTGAAAAGCTGGAAGGTGTTCAGAGAAGATCAACTAAGCAACTGCCAGGAATGAAGGATATATCCTACCCGGAAAGGCTAGTTAAATTAAACCTTCCAACGCTTGCATATCGACGCATAAGAGGAGATATGATCGAGGCTTACAAGATTATTAGTGGAAAATATGATCAGGATACCAACAGCATCTTAAAACCATGGAACAGCGCAGCAGCGAGAAACAGCAGCAGAGGAAACTCTAGAAAGATATTCCCAGAGAGATCCAGAACAAACGTTAGAAAGAACTTTTTCTCCCAACGAGTGGTCAATGTATGGAACAATTTACCTGAGAATAGAGTATCAGCACCAAATATAAACACTTTTAACAAGAGGCCCAACGGGCCTTAACGGTCATCTGACTACCAATTGTAAAATCACTATGAAAATACGTGTAGTCATTAAATCAAGTTATAATATGCCTGTATAGATTGCCAAGTTCAAGATAGTGGCCTTCTTGGATTTCTGATGGGCTTGAAAAATAACAACACTTTGTTGGGACCATCTCAGGATATCATTTCTGGCAAGTTTCAGCTCAATTCCACTGGTAGAACTTGAGAAGTTTAGAATGTGTTTTCAAAATGGCCGCTGTGGAGGCCATCTTGGATTTTTGACTACACGAAAAATAACAATAACAGTTTTGTCAGGACCATCTCAGGAGAATTTCTGGCAAGTTTCAGCTCATTCTCATTGACAACAAACCCTTTTGGCCCCTGTGACCTTGAATGAATGTCAGGGTCATTTCTTTAAACAAACTTGACACACCTTTATCCCAGCATGCCACAAGCCCAATATCACATCTCTGTGCCTTTTGGTTATTCAGAAAAAGTTGTTTTAAAGATTTTGACCCTTTTGGCCCCTGTGACCTTGAATGAAGTTCAAGGTCATTTATTTGAACAAACTTGGTAGACCTTTATCCCAGCATGCCACAGGCCTAATATCAGGTCTCTGAGCCTTTTAGTTATTCAGAAGAAGTTGTTTAAAGATTATGACCGTTTTGGCCTCTGTGACCTTGAATGAAGGTCAAGGTCATTTCTTTGAACAAACTTGGTAGCCCTTTATCCCAGCATGCCACAGGCCCAATATCAGGTCTCTGGGCCTTTTGGTTATTCAGAAGAAAATGTTTAAATATTATGACCGTTTTGGCCCCAGTGACCTTGAATGAAAGTCAAGGTCATTTCTTTGAACAAACTTGGTAGCCCTTTATCCCAGCATGCCACAGGCCCAATATTAGGTCTCTGGGCCTTTTGGTTATTCAGAAGAAGTTGTTTAAAGATTATGACCGTTTTGGTCCCTGTGACCTTGAATGAAAGTCAAGATCATTTCTTTGAACAAACTTGGTAGCCCCTTTATCCCAGCATAACACAGGCCCAATATCAGGTCTCTGGGCCTTCTGGTTATTCAGAAGAAGTCGTTTAAAGATTATGACCGTTTTGTCCCCTGTGACCTTGAATGAAAGTCAAGGTCATTTATTTGAACAAACTTGGTAGCCCTTTATCCCAGCATGCCACAGGCCCAATATTAGGTCTCTGGGCCTTTTGGTTATTCAGAAGAAAATGTTTAAAGATTATGACCGTTTTGGCCCCAGTGACCTTGAATGAAGGTCAAGGTCATTTCTTTGAACAAACTTGGTAGCCCTTTATCCCAGCATGCCACAGGCCCAATATTAGATCTCTGGGCCTTTTGGTTATTCAGAAGAAAATGTTTAAAGATTATGACCGTTTTGGCCCCAGTGACCTTGAATGAAAGTCAAGGTCATTTCTTTGAACAAACTTGGTAGCCCTTAATCCCAGCATGCCACAGGCCCAATATCAGGTCTCTGGGCCTTTTGGTTATTCAGAAGAAGTTGTTTAAAGATTATGACCGTTTTGGCCCCTGTGACCTTGAATGAAAGTCAAGGTCATTTCTTTGAACAATCTTGGTAGCCCTTTATCCCAGCATGCCACAGGCCCAATATTAGGTCTCTGTGCCTTTTGGTTATTCAGAAGAAGTCGTTTAAAAATTATGACCGTTTTGTCCCCTGTGACCTTGAATGAAGGTCAAGGTCATTTCTTTGAACAAACTTGGTAGCCCTTTATCTCAGCATAACACAGGACCAATATCAGGTCTCTGGGCCTTTTGGTTATTCAGAAGAAGTTGTTTATAAAGATTTTGACCTTTTTGGCCCCTGTGACCTTGAATGAAGGTCAAGGTCATTTGTTTGAACAAACTTGATAGCCCTTTATCCCAGCATGCCACAGGCCCAATATCAGGTCTCTGGGCCTTTTGGTTATTCAGAAGAAGTCGTTTAAAAATTATGACCGTTTTGTCCCCTGTGACCTTGAATGAAGGTCAAGGTCATTTCTTTGAACAAACTTGGTAGCCCTTTATCTCAGCATAACACAGGACCAATATCAGGTCTCTGGGCCTTTTGGTTATTCAGAAGAAGTCGTTGAAAGATTTTGACCTTTTTGGCCGCTGTGACCTTGAATGAAGGTCAAGGTCATTTGTTTGAACAAACTTGGTACCCCTTCATCCCAGCATGGCACAAGCCCAATATTGGGTCTATGGGCCTTTTGGTTTATGAGAAGAAGATGTTTAAATGGAAAAGTTTACGGACGGCGCACGACGAACGGCGCACGACGCACGGCGCACGACGACGGACGAAGCATGATGACTATAGGTCATCCTGACCCTTCGGGTCAGATGACCTAAAAATAGACTGGATAAACATTGGGTTTCTCAAGAACTTGTTTATAATTATAAAGCTTCAATCATTTAGAAAAAAAAATCATCATGTTGCTTCATTGTACTTGGAACCAAAAGAATTCAAACGTAATATAACAATTATGATCATTTAACTAACAATTGTTGATGAGATGTGGAAACACATATTTATGAACATTGTATTCAAATGTATATATTTGTGTATACATGTATATATGTATTATGGTTGGAGTCTGGTAACTTACCACAGTCTGTCTGTGGAAGGGGGAGGAATGTTGACCGCCAAGGTCCCAGACAGTATCCTTACTTACCACAGTCTGTCTGTGGGAGGGGGAGGAATGTTGACCGCCAAGGTCCCAGACAGTATCCTAACTTCCACAGTCAACTCTATTGGCGTGTTGGAAACCTCTTCCATCTTCTTTTTGATGTACTTGATCTCTGTAGCGCTTTGAAAATATTTAGACTGTGTGATCTTTCCTAGATAGCCCATGATTTTTTTGCTTGCTTTTCCACCTCGTGCACTACAAAGAAAAACATTATTGAAATAATATAGCAATATCAACAATGTACTGTTTGAATTAGTTGCAATATTGAAATGGTTGTACAGGGTTCGACATTAAGGACTGTCTGACTAACCGGGACAGGTACAATCCTATGTCATAGCCATTAAACAGTGTAATATTTTTGAGGGGGTTTTCGGGCAGGTGAAAAGACCATTTGGGCAAGTTAAATTTTCCCTAACTTGCCCGACAGGGAAAGTGCCTTAAAAAGTTAGTGTCAAACCCTGTTGTGTAACAACTTTGCACAGCCTGAGTATGTTTTTTACTGAGTAGTAGCATTGTATGTCTGAATAGCATTGTAAAAATACACTTTTTAAACATAGTAAGAGGTAACATTGTACCATCTGAGTAGTAACAAAGTACTGTCTGAGCAGTCAGTCACATTGTATTTTCTCAGAAGTAATGTATACCAATTTGCTTGTGAAGCTTTGAACAAGATGTGAAGTGGAACTAACAATAGATACTTGATACCTATAGTGCTTCAGACTTTGAAAATGTAAGAATGAAGTTTTCTATTTAAGTTATATTAAGGTGTGCAAAAGAAAAGACACTGCTGACAAACAGATATGGACACCCCAGTAGTTAAGCTAACAAACTAACTTACTGAACAGAATAATCTACTAACAAACAAAAACCATGAATTGATTCAACTTCTATATTTTACTTAAGAGACATATATATATATATACATACCCATCTTCTGCACTTGGTGACGTAGCATCCTCTTCCTCATCACTGGAGGACTCGGCACTGTCTTCCTCGTCTGCATCTGTTATGGCTGACCTGAACAGAATTCAACAGATTCTGAGCATCAATTTGTTGTCAGATATTTCAAAACATTATGTTTAAAATTACTCAAAAGCTATCAAATTTCTTTTTATAGAAATGTCAAAATATTTTTGAAACATTCTACAGTAAACACAAAATACAGACGTAAGTAATATACTTTTTAATTTTGAACTATATATATATTACTAAGAAGTATCTACTTTCTGGCTGATCTTTGTAAACACAAATACAGTACATAAGTAATATACTTTATAATTTTGAACTATATATATATTACTAGGAAGTATCAACTTTCTGGCTGTACCTTGTAAACACAAATCAGTACATAAGTAATATACATACTTAAAATTTTGATCTACTATATAACTTTGATCTACTATATAGCTAAGAAGTATCTACTTTCTGGCTGATCCTTGTTAACACAAATACAGTACATACAAAATGTAAGTTATATACTTTTAATTTTGATCTACTATATCTACTATATAACTAAGAAGTATCTACTTTCTGGCTGATCCTTGTTAACACAAATACAGTAAATACAAAATGTAAGTTATATACTTTTAATTTTGATCTACTATATCTACTATATAACTAAGAAGTATCTACTTTCTGGCTGATCCTTCCTCTTGTCTGTCGGCAGTTGTCGTCTTCTTTAGCCTCATAAGGTTTACTTTAGTTTCTATTGTCATTTGAAAACCTCCCTCATAGTTGATGTCAACATCCACCCAAAACCCCTGTTCATCAAAGTAGGGTCGTGCTCCACGACGCAAACTGGGCACTTCATTTCCGAGGTCAATATTGGTAATTTTCAGCTCTTCTATGAAGTATGGAATCTGAAACGACAGGTGAATGTGCAAAATGGAAGAGGACAAACAGCGTTTTTGTTTAACAGCACTTGTATTATTTTAATGATCCAATGAATAATTTATACTTCCAGTATTGTGTTATGATCAACACAGTTATTAGATCAAACCTTTTGGATCCATGAACAGTCTGACAATGGAATCATTAAAATAAACTGTGACACAAGCATTAAATATTATCCGCTACTCTTAGTGTCTGGAGACAAATTAAATCTAGGTCAGTAGATTATATTTTAAACAATATCACATTTTTTTACATGAAAATATCTTAACATCCGACTTGAAAATAAACATCTCAATTGGAAAGTAATAGTGAAACAATGAGAATTAACAGTTGTCCTAGAGAGGACTAATACACTCGCATACTACTTTTGTATAATGAACAGGGAGTATTTACAAGAGATCCTAGATCGATCTTGGTGCCCACCATCAATGATTTATCATTCATTCTTGGAAAGATGGATCTTTTCCCTTCTTATTTTAACTTCCAAATTTGACACCATTAAAAGGATGTTACACCATAAGAATTGCCATTACCATTATTATTTTGGTTAATAAAGAAATTTCTTTATCTTAAGGAACATTAATGAAACTGGTACAGTGCCTGATATGAGTTAACATACAAGAATATATTGATTTTTTTTATCCAATTCATCTAATTAATTACAAGGCATTTTTTTTTATTGGAGAATGAAAACCTCTTCTTATTAAAAACAATTTCCATCTAAATGAAAATAAACTCACATGTATTTTGCTTAATTTCCTCTGCAGCTTATCCAGGACTTTGTCAATGAAATATTGCTCATGTAGAAAGTCCCAAAATATTCTATTGATAAGAGCATTCAGCCAGAGTATGCTAAAATCACAGTCAATGGGGCTAACATATTCAGGTGTTCCTTTCTTCACATGATTCGGACTAGACTGGGAGTCTTTCACCTCTTTTGGCATAACTCTGCCCATGAAGCGTATAAAGTCTTCCATGCTGGATTGACTAGACACAGTAACATCCTCTTGTTCCTTTGTAGGGGACGATGACCCTGATGAAGTTGAATCTGTTGATGCCTGCCTCTTGTGCTGTAACACACCTTCTGTGTTGTTATCTCTACTTTGGTACTGCAATGCTGACTTTGTCTTACTAATGCACTTTCGAATGAGACCCAGATGGCTAGGGAGGGGCTTGCCTGCTGCAGCAGCAGTAAAACGCTTGTACCAGTCTTCTTTCTCTCGACAAGTCCTGGCAAACAGGAACAAGACACCATCACCACAAGTTTGTTCTGTTATAATTTCAAATCCCGACTCAGAGTCTGGAGTCTCAGCAAGTTTTTGTTCATTAACCATAGCATGGTGTTTTGGGTCAATGCTTGCCAAGGCTATACATATGGGATATTTTTTACTCCAAATGCGTTTTTTCACCAGTCCTGGAGGCACCAGGAACACCTTGCTGCCTTCTAAGTTGTAATGTCTCTGATGAATGAAATTGGGTGTCTGGATTGGAGGCTCATCCCACATAGAACGTTTTGCAATGTTTGCTTTTGGTCGGCGGAGACGCAAAGCTGAGTTTTCCAGGTCCACATAGATTGAATGAGTTTGGTTGATGTGGTACTTTTCTGGATTGTAGCTTGGA
This sequence comes from Mimachlamys varia, assembly GCA_947623455.1. Classification (NCBI taxonomy): domain Eukaryota; kingdom Metazoa; phylum Mollusca; class Bivalvia; order Pectinida; family Pectinidae; genus Mimachlamys; species Mimachlamys varia. The sequence continues at coordinate 13,467,088 of OX392527.1, read as the reverse complement.
ATTTCGTTCATCCATCCCTTAAATAACAAGGTTCATAACATTAATGTGATGAATTGTGTATACTATGCCACAAATCTTTTAAAGCTTTTATTATAAACCCATGTGCAGTATAACTTTGATCATTCATGTGATGGATGTCAACGAGTCTAATTTAAACTTAAACAACAAAATATTTGCAAATTTTGTTCGTTTTTTGGCTACCAGCCAAGTAATAAGTCTCTAGGCCTTTCAGTATTTCAGAAGAAGTTGTTTGAAAGTTTTGATATATTTGACCACTGTGACCTTGAAAGTAGATCAAAGTTATTTTATTTATCTTCCCAAACTTTGTTCATCTCATTCCAAGGAAGCTACGTACCAGCCAAATAATATGTCTGACAGGTTCTAGGCCTTTTGGTATTTCAGAAGAATTTAGTCTTTGAAGGTTTGACATAACTATATTATAAGACCCCTTTGAAGAAGTTCATGTTTAAAAATCTTTTTCACAATTTTGAATCCTGTGTATTTGAAAGTAGGTCAAGATTTGATGAAACTTATAGCACTCTGTCCCAGGTAACGACTGGCTAAGTATCATGGCCATAGGTCCTCCAGTTCATAAGAAAAAGTCTTCTTTAAAAGTTAATAGAACACTGAAAACACAGGGACCATACCATTAGCTCAACTGGCATCATGCCAGGTGAGCTAATAATCATTAGTTTCAATAAAAATATGGATGGGTCTTGTAAACATTTCACTAAGGCCATGGGCCTAACTGGCTTCTGGCAAACATAAATCTAACTAGTCTGGAACAATAATTTTCTTGATTACTATGCATAGTATTTAAATATTTAAAAGCAGCAAATACATGTCAAAGCACAGCAAATTTTATTATTGTAACAGAGGTCATTACTGATTTTAAATGCCTCCACCAGGAGTCGAACCCATGACCTCGGCTTACTAGCCTATTATTAGAGTCTGACGCTAGTTGAGTGGTATTTTAATTGCAACTAGTATTTACCGGGGTTGCAATATCAATAATATTATGTAAACAGTAATTAGGAAGTAAATACAAATGAAAACATTTGCCCAAGTTTCCTTGGTTCCCCCACCATATCTGGTTTGGGGCCAGAGCACATTGCTTTAAGAAAATGTGGAATTGGCTGATACCAAACAGTATTGGGGAGTGACTAATCAACAAAAACTGAAAAAGATGAAGTCCAGAATTTTTTTGAATAATAATATTATCCTCCGTTTTCAGTCCAGATCAGCATGGTTTGCTTATTAGTCAACATGTGGCATACTTCAAAATCATGAGGCAAAAACATGGGAAATTTCTAACCATTCATGATTGAAAACTGATGACTCTACTGACAGAAATAATATAAGAAACTACATGTTGGTGATAATCGGAGTGGGTTTGGATTAATAAATAATCTTGTTATGTGAGGTTTTTGTTGTCAACACCTCAAACCCAAAGCCACCAAACAGTGTAAGATATTTCCACATTTTCATATACCTAGGTAAGAATGTGCTCTGGCCCCACATCAGACATTTATCTGTCTAAGTCTGGTGTCAGGACCAGAGGAATTCAGACTAAGAAAATACTGGTATACAAATCAAGGAAGAAACCACACAGTTTTAAATTTCCTAATTAAGTGTAATAATTATGTCCTGTAATTATATTATAGACTTAAAATGTCTATTAAATAAATGAGCAATTTGACATTTGCTTTGATCAAGTATATAATTTCAGTACATGAAGTTCTAATTGAACATCTTCAGACAAACTCAGAGCAATTAAAATATATTATTTATATTATCTCATTTTTACTTCAAGTGATGTGTTTTTGTCTACAAATCTAAATTCAAAATCACATCTCATAAAAGCACATCACTTTTACGACCTAAGTATGTACATTTAACTCAGTGGAGGATTGTCCTAAAATCTGGAGCCAGGAACATGTATACTAGACTAGTGGTGGCATGGTAAAAAGATATTTAGATTTCTTAATGTCAAAGCAAGAAATTCTTCCTGATATATACCAGTAAATTTGCACCAGAAAAAATCCACTTGACTGAAGTGTTAAGAAACATTTCTTATGCTCCTAAAGTTTTAATTATCCGGGGCCACACGTGCACTAGAGCTGGGTACCACAAAATAAAAAGTACCACGGTATACCACTTTGATTGAATGTTTGATCTAGCTAAAGGTTTCTGGCTGTATCAGCCAATCAGCAACAGGCCTGTCATAAGTTTCTTTTTGTTTTAGCCTCTAATATTGTTTGCAACTATGTCTATCCCGGCTAGTTGATCAACAAACTTATAGGAAATTATAATTAAACCATATTGGAATTCCAATTGATCTATGTAACAAATATTTAATTGATAAGTTAAATGAAAGTCCCCAAAAAACCGGTACAGGACTAATGTACCACGGTACGTACCATCACAACTTTATACCACAGTATACCGGTGTACCTGTAAAACCACCCAGCCCTAACGTGCACCTATATGCTTTATATATATATGTGATTTTTCTGAAGGCATTGAAATAAAAAATATCACATACTGAGATGTACAAAATTTCAAAAAATAATCATAGAAAAGAAGATTGTTAACCTTGTAAAAGCCATCCTCTGTGACAACATCTTTCATTTCCGGGACAACCATAGGGGGTAGCTTGTTGACAGGTATTCTTTCAATAGGGGGTTTCTGGGCAGGAGGTTTGTTTAACCACAAGTACACTGCCCATCCAGCAGAGGCAAGAAAGATGCCCATCAACATTCCTGATATATATGATGGGAGAGGCAAGATCCAGTAGAAGAAAAAGAAAATGCTACCAGCTGTTAATTTCCTCACAGGAACAGCAGTCAAATCTGACATCTTGACATGTCCTTTGGGTAAACTGAGTTTCTGATCATTACCAGAAATGGGATCTGATTGTACAGAATTATTTGATGTCAAATCCATATCGGACGCATCAAAAAATTCAGTATTTGCACTTTGTCTTTCAGTGTCCTGGTCTTCAGTGTCATTCTTTGTCATCAACTTCGACATTGATACTGGTGTTCCAGTTGGGGAGTTTGATGCCTTAGAACTTTTATTTTTCAATCTTTTCTTTGCACTGCTATAGTTGCGTTGACGAAGCTCAGAAGATTGCACACTTGATTCTGCTGAAGCATCACTTGGTTCTATTGTGAAAAAGTCATCATGTATCTGAATACCTGTACCATCAACAGGCATTTCCTCTGGTGTTGGAGGTAGTCTTTGAGATCTTACCAATACTTTCTTATCAGATTCATCCTTGACATTTTCATCTGAATTACTATTTTTTGCTGTTTCAATGATGAGTTTTTCTTCACCATTATCTGTCATTTGTATTTCTAACCGTTTAACATCAAGCTTAGAAATTTCTGCATTTTGATTAAGCATCTCGTCTGTCTTTTGATCTGTGTTACCATCAACAGGAGTAGTGATTTCAGCAGATATTTCCTCCCACTTCTTGGCCAATTTATCTTTCAGACCAGAAGATATGTCAACAAAGTTTTGCTTTATACGAGAAACATTACTTGATGATTTGTCATCATCCAATGACCTTGACCTTTGACTTAGACCTAGGGTTTTTGACTCATTTTGTGGAGTTGAGCTCGCAGTTTTCACAGGTGTTGACTCCTTTGATTTGTCGCCTTTTGATGCATCTGCCTTGCTCTTGTCCAACTTCTTGTCAAACTCCCCAGTTAAAACTGTCAAGTCCTCTTCATCTTCTTCATCTTCCTCTAAAAGTTTGAAACTTTTCTTAATAGAATTATTTGATGCTGATCTTCTAGTTAAGCTTTTTGGAGCTGGGGGTCTTGGTGGTGGTATAGAATCCCGCTTTAATGACATCTTGCGAAATTTAAAGGTCTCAAATGGAAGCTGATGGTTCTGTAAACAAACAAATTGCATTTTTTTTGTTACCAAGTTACAACATTTGTATAAGTAAATATTTTAACGTTACATTGAATGTAATGCTAACCCCATCATATGAAAAAATTCTCAATAATAATATTTTGTGAAAATTAAGTCTTAAATAGAACTTTAAATGTACATACCTGTTACCATAGTTTTCCTTGATTTGAAACAAGTCTTAATATAAAACATAACAAAAGCGTTCCATTAATGAATTTAGTCATGGTGAAATATGTCAAGTATATTCTTGGAATATTGACAATTTTGTGATACTATTGGCGAATGCCACTGTGCATCGATACACAAGATATATATATATACATTGTATGATCTGATTTATTGATGTATCTGTGAATCGTTACACATCCATAGTTTTAATATAATTTTAACCTCAATTGAAAAAGCTTTTAAACATGCCCTGTTAGCTTTAATAACCAAAACAAACTGGTACACTGAAACATCTTGAATGTATTGTAAATATGCAGTTCCTTTATATCATGCTATTGATTTAGGTTTATTTGATTCAGCTCTGCAACATTTTACTCAGAAAAGAACAACAAAATTTATCTTATCTAAATATGAAACTACTGAAGATCGAGTATGATGGTTAATGCTAAAATATTCCAAACCATCACATGGTGTTCTAACACATTCATAAATTATGATCCCTACCACCATTACAATTTGTAATTATTCTAATTACCACATTTAATCCCCGATTAAGTCGGGATCTTTACACATGGAGACGCATATTCTTATGAATTGTAGACAGGTAACTTTGACAATGGACTTGAAACATCGCTGAGCAACAGATGTGTATTTGTGCTTCCTCAGATCAATGACAGCTGACCGACCACTTGTTGTTGGGCCACCTGTCAATCCTACGCATTTACAGTTTGGGGATATTTCGGGCAGTAATTAGTGGATAATTATCCAACCGATATATGTCAAGGATAGAAACACAACATATTTTCAAATGTTACGTGAGAAAAATACATATCTGAATCAAATATTTTAATTTCTTACCTCACACGAGAGATTTGTCGTGCAGTCTGCTATTCACTTCCTGTTTATGTTCTGATACGCAGCAAATGAATTTTGACCAATCAAAAAATAATACGTAAATTCTGATCGTCAATAATAAATCAAATATCATATAATTCTAAAAATCTATTCTTATATTTGTCGCTTTTTTATTTTAAGTCAAAAAGTAAATGCAAAGCATATTTTTTATTTGTCTTATTAAAAGATGTAAATAATATTTTTATCGAAGTGTTTTCATTTTTTCAGAAGTGCGGAACTTTTCACGCCAACAACAGCACCGGAAAACCCCACACTGACTGACTTGAGAAATGTGTTTCCACATATGCAATTACTGGATATATGATCAAATAGTTCCTTACAGATTTATGTTCTAGCCATGAATTTGAATCTTATATTTGTCATTATTCTGGCAGTATCTGCTGTGTCGTGTGAAAGAAATACTCAACAGGTAAATCGCCCCCCCCCCTTCCTCCAAGGGAACATTGACAACAATCTCACAGCTGAATCTTGGGGACGTTTTCCACATATACCCTTTATGTATACGAAAAATGCGGACGGTCCTTATATGTAGCTTTCACAAGACAGAAAACGCAAGAAGTATGATACTGAAATATGTATATAAAGTGTAACATAAAAACTATAGAAAAAGAAAAGTAGATGAAGTCGAGACTTAACGAAAGTTTGTCCGAAGGTTTCAGGCTCTCTGACCCACTAAATATTTGGACGACAAGCAGATGCGAGAGTCAGAATTCCCCCTTAGTTAAAAAGTGGAAATCTTACCGACCCGTCCACGGGTCACTGTTTAAGCTGTGTTTTATAATATAAAACATTTGATTACATGTGATCGAAAATGTTTCATATTATTAAACACTGCTTAAACGGCGACCTGTGCACGGGTCGGTAAAATTTCCACTTTTTAACTAAAGGGGAATTCTGACTCTCGCACCCGCCTGTTGTCCAAATATTTAATTGGTCAGAGAGTCAGAACCCTTCGAATTCGGACTAAACGAAAGTTAGACCATTGCAGGCATAGCAATATTTTTTTTAATGCTTATATGAAAAAATTCAGTTATTGACTCTGAATATAACTTGGATGCAAATAACCAATATTGGCTGAACCAAAAAATATATATTACCAATCCTAGCAATCAATTTTCGACATTTATTTTACTTGACACTACTTGAATAGCAGGCTGTTACATGAATATTCTACTTTCAGAATCAAGTTAAACTTAGTATCATCGTAATTTATGATTATTGTTTGAATTTCATAAAACAATGAATTACTCATCATCGGAAACCCATGGTGCCCTTCTCTTTCGATTTGTACCGTGGGCTAAAAGAGACAGGTCATCCCATTTCACACCATAATAGTAGCCATTAATATTGAATTTTTCATCGGTGGCTACATTCAGCCGGAATATCCTGTTTGTAGCTTTATGATACAAACCAACAAGGCGGCTGCAACACCTGTCAAGAAAAACTGGGGGTTGTCTATTGAGTAACATAAGTGACATTAAGTTAGTCCTACAAGACATTGACATCCGCGTACAGAAATATACTAAGGTAAATTATCTAATCAAGTGCCACGAGAAACGACCAATCTCCAAATAGAAGTCTATTTGGGGAAACAAGTTTACCTGTCTGTTTTAGCCCATAGTATACAAACCTTAGAGAAGTGTACCATTGGGTCCGACAATGTGTTCTAACTGTAGTCACCGTATGTCTCTTGTTGGTCCCAATCACCATCATATTTTCCTTTAGCTCAGCAATAGAGCGTCCGACAGGATAGTACTGAAATGCCCTGTAAAGAAACAAGCCTGTGTGATTCACACTGGGACAATTTTTCCATCACTTATTAGTGGATTGGTTCAAATTCCCATCAATACAAATTTTAGTAGCACAAATCACTATAAATAACCCTACTTTCATTCCCTGTGCACAACCCTGTGATATAATCATCATTATTGATGAATTGACAGTACGAAGAAGAAGTAATATAAACTATTTCTGGGATCTATACCTACATAATTTGAAGTTAAAATCCACCTAAAATGTCCTTAAATATCAAGTGTACAGAGTGAGGCATATTCTGAAATGTTATAATTGAAACCTGTATTATCATGGTTTCTTTTACTTTTCTGAAGAGCTTGATTCCACGCCATTTTTGGATAGACAGATCAAATATAAAATTCATAGTAATAGTGGTACCTGGTAATGCCCATGTTTGGTCATGCAGGCCATTGATGTATAATAGAAAAACATTGTTATAGGTACGTTATGTTATATATCTGTAAGAATTTCTTTGAAATGTTTCAGCTTCATTCACTGACTGCGCCTGACTCTGTCTTGTTTGTGTCTACATTGATCGGTAACTTCCATGCAGTTAGTAAAATCACTGGCAAAGTGTTATGGACTTTACATGAAGGTTTGTAGTTCTTCAACTCTAGTCATACAGTCACATATATAAATAAGTGATACAAGTCACTTTGCTTTACTTACGTGATTTTTATGGCAAAAAATTACTTTTAATAACAATTTTCAATAGTTTCAACTTTTTATGATACAAAAGAAAATTAGAAGTACATGTGTATAGTTGTACTGTAACCTTAATGCCTGTTTACAGATCCTGTCATCAAGGTTCCTGCTAGTGTTTCAGGGTAAGTAACAGCTTCCATTTATCCCTTAAGATTTAAATAAGATTCAAAGTATGTTGTCAAAGTGGAAATACATTAGTTGTGGAACCAGTAAAACCAACAAAATTTAAACACAGAAAACTCCATATTTCGTTGCAAGGATACAAATAAACTAAGCAAATATTTTTGAAATCCTATTTTATAATTATGTAAGTCCAATATCAATGAAGAGAAAAATGTATTTATTCCTTTAGACAGATTTTAAAATGTCTTCAGTCCTATAAAATTGATAACTGATGTATGACTTTTTTTTCAGAAAATTAACTTTCCTCCCTGACCCAAAAGATGGAAGTCTATATGCATTAAGTGATGGCTTGGAGAGAATCAAGAAGTTGCCCTTTACAATTCCACAGCTTGTGACAGCTTCTCCGTGTAAAAGTAACGAAGGCATCTTATATACAGGTAATTTTAAATTCAGGCATATATTTATCAAGGAAAAGGCAATTTGTGTTTTTTAAGTGCGAGCAAACACACTTATTGTTATTGGTCGGCTCTGTGTCCTCTTTCCACTATATGTGCAAAAACCCACTGGCATATAATACCGGAAATGAAGGTAAGTGTTGCCTAGCTAACGTTTCAAGCAAAATTTACTTTTGTGCACTCATGCCATCAGAAATAGAATATCGTACAATGTATACTCCTTACCAAATATCTACTTTTTGTGAATGTGCACAATTAAACATTATATCTAAAAGTCTAAAAGCGGTATATCTTATCAGCGCTTGTATGGGTTATGATTGTTAAGCGCTTCGGTGAAAGACAGCTAGGTGCGATAATTCTTAACTTCCGGAATCTTAGAAGCATGAATTTGATGTCTGAATTTTGTACTCTGTTTTGTTGGATGAAACGCTTGGTAATCCTTGAATGACAGCTACTCGGTTCATCTGGGGACTCATTTTATTGGTATAAGGTATGACTAAAACGAATGCTGGCAAATAAACACTTTTTGAATAATGAAAAAATAACGTAATTTTCATACCAGTCATGAGGATGACAGTCAAAACAGAACAAAGAAACCAAATTTCTATTAGATACCACATGAACATTTCTGGCTTTTTTGGATATCGCCAATATGATAAAAATTTATAGAAATTACGACCTTTTGGGGGAAATTGGTAGCATTATGTAGACAAAAACATATTCAGGGTCAAAGGTCAAGGTCACTGTTGCTATAAATAGAAAATCTGTTTGAGTGCAGTTACTTCAGTTTCCTTGGGCCAATTAAACTCAAACTTCACACAATGCTTCATTAACAAAAGTGCTTGCTTGGGATTGCTTTTCAGGGTTATAGCTAGCTCCTAAAACTTATCTCCCAACTTGCTGCGCAGGCGACACATCGACTTCCGTGGAATTCTTGTTTAGTATTATTATTTACAGACATGTAAATGAAATTATTGAATCAGTTGAAATATTATCATCATTATTATTTAAAAGTCACATTCTAGACAAAAATGAATTACTAAAGAATCAAATGCTCAAAAAAGATGTAAAAATGCTTGTGCTACAATCACTACCGTGTAAATAAATTCAATCTAAGTCATGTCAGTGCTGATTAGAATTATTTCACAGGAATCAGACTTTTTTTATCTGTGAAATAATAATTCACAAACACGACATTTAGATATATTTACAATAAAATATTTTACACTGGCTACATTCAGGGACTTGAGTTTTAATATTTGAAAAAAAAAATTGAATTTAAAACAAAATCTATATTCACCGTTATTAACACGCTTTCCCTATAAGCGCCCCTAGCCTATCCCTTTTACGAATGTATTGAAATTGTGTTGGTGCCCCTACTAATCATGACAAAGCTTAATTTGTCCATATTACAGTTCAGTATACCTGCTATGTGCATTTTTACTGAACAAAACCACAAATATCTGTAATACACCATATTGTCCGAAACTGATGACAATAATATCGCACACCATACTACCCATTCTCAGGCAAAAACATTGTATTATTGACTTTATAGAAACAACTTTTTTGTTCAGACATGTATCTTCTTGTTGTTATCCTATAAAGTACCCCCTTTGAAATCAATTTTTAGGTGCTCTGTGCGCTATTTACGGCATATACTGTAAGTGAAATCTTCAGGAGGTGCGAGCACTTCATGTCTTCCAGACATATTTCTAGTTCTTACTTGTCCTTTTATCAAAACCTTGTTATTAATCTTTTCGCGTAAAACAAAAGTAACTGGTCCATGACCTTTACTTAACTGATGAAACCAATTTGTAAATGTCCTTAAAATTATCTTCATATAAGGAATGGTCTTCTTCTGTCCATTGGTTTGCTTTCAAAAAAATCATGTTTGTTTATTTCAAATTTTACCATGCATTTCCACACATCACAATGGCTATTACATTGTCAAGAATAAAGCCAGACTCCCAGAATACCTTGTTAGATATATTTCATGTTCAGATACAAAATTAAAATTATATCACAATACTTTTTATTGAGAGAGAGACAAAATTTAGGGAGGGGGCTTATTCCCAGTAAAGTACGGTAGGATGAAAGTACATTTTATTAGGTTTGCTGTGAACTTTGCCAGGCTCATAAATTAAATCTTAGATACAAGACGAAGTAGGTGATAAAGTATCTAGGGTCCACAGAGATACTTTAAAAATGCACCTGTTTTGGCCAAACATATATAACTTGCCTAAATTCTACTTGATTTTTATGAAATATTATGTATGTGAGTTTCTATATGTTCTGTAAGGCTCAGGGTCCTGATATTGAGCGTGTCTTTACCTCAGTTCTGTAAGGCTCAGGGTCCTGATATTGAGCGTGTCTTAACACTCAGATTCATATGTTCTGTAAGGCTCAGGGTCCTGATATTGAGTGTGCCTTAACACTCAGATTTTTATGTTCTGTAAGGCTCAGGGTCCTGATATTAACCGTGTCTTAACACTCAGATTCTTATGTTCTGTAAGGCCCAGGGTCCTGATATTGAGCGTGTCTTAACACTCAGATTCTTATGTTCTGTAAGGCTCAGGGTCCTGATATTGAGCGTGTCTTTACACTCAGATTCTTATGTTCTGTAAGGCTCCGGGTCCTGATATTAACCGTGTCTTTACACTCAGTTCTGTAAGGCTCAGGGTCCTGATATTGAGCGTGTCTTAACACTCAGATTCTTACATTCTGTAAGGCTCAGGGTCTTGATATTGAGCATGTCTTAACACTCGGATTCTTATGTTCTGTAAGGCTCAGGGTCCTGATATTGACTGTGTCTTTACACTCAGATTCTTATGTTCTGTAAGGCTCAGGGTCCTGATATTGAGCGTGTCTTAACACTCAGATTCTTATGTTCTGTAAGGCCCAGGGTCCTGATATTGAGCGTGTCTTAACACTCAGATTCTTATGTTCTGTAAGGCTCAGGGTCCTGATATTGAGCTTGTCTTAACACTCTGATTCTTATGTTCTGTAAGGCTCAGGGTCCTGATATTGAGCATGTCTTAACACTCAGATTCTTATGTTCTGTAAGGCCCAGGGTCCTGATATTGAGCGTGTCTTAACACTCAGATTCTTATGTTCTGTAAGGCTTAGGGTCCTGATATTGAATGTGTCTTAACACTCAAATTCTTATGTTCTGTAAGGCTCAGGGTCCTGATATTGAGCGTGTCTTAACACTCAGATTCTTATGTTCTGTAAGGCTTAGGGTCCTGATATTGGGTGTGTCTTAACACTCAGATTCTTATGTTCTGTAAGGCTCAGGGTCCTGATATTGAGCTTGTCTTAACACTCTGATTCTTATGTTCTGTAAGGCTCAGGGTCCTGATATTGACTGTGTCTTTACACTCAGATTCTTATGTTCTGTAAGGCTCAGGGTCCTGATATTGAGCGTGCCTTAACACTCAGATTCATATGTTCTGTAAGGCTCAGGGTCCTGATATTGAGCGTGTCTTAACACTCAGTGTTATATGTTCTGTAAGGCTCAGGGTCCTGATCTTTAGCCAAAATTTACCTTTGATGGAGTATTTAAATTTGATGTACATTCAACATGGGTCAAAACAGAATTTTCTAAAAAGTATTAAGTGTTAGAGGCATGGTTCTTGAATATATATATGTTTACTTATGAAGACCTTGGCCCACTTGTTCAAAAGGTGATTAGCTTAATCAGTGACTAGCATAAAGTTTTAATAAAATATTTAGTAGAGTTAATCTACATGAAAAGTGTGATATTTTACTTTGTATATTGACAAAATGATGAAAGATTGAAAAATGTTGTTGAACTGAAGTTGAAATTAAACCTTTTCTTAGTCTTGGGTCATCACTTTGAAATGACTGTAATTCTCATAATGTATAACCAATGACTTGGTGTATGCTTGCCAGGCAGAGAATAGACTGAGTATGTTACCATATTATGCATGATAAGCTTAAAGACGTGGCACACCGAGTCCCCATGGAACTGACTCTGAGGTCATTACTCGGGAATGTGATTGAGATCCCCAACCCTGTAACCTAATACAACTGTACTCACAGATCTTAACCACATTTGCTATGAATTTAGCATCCTTTGGATTCCCAATATGCGACAATGTTTGTGATACTACTTGTAATAAGAGTATATTTTATTTTTAAGGATAGCTTATAAATATCGAGTGATACAGGCCCCCTGGGCCATCTGCTGTTTTGTTTTAGCAAAAATGATCTGAAAATGCCACTTTGTTATTGCATTGTGATACTTGCTTTACAGGGCACAAAAAGGACACCTGGATTGCAGTTGATGCTTTAACAGGGCAAAAGATTCAAACCTTGTCAATGGATGGAACACGGAAAGTCTGTCCGTCTAAAGCTGAAAACATCATTTACATCGGCAGAACTGGTAGGTTGATAATGCCATCGGGTATTAACTCACTATTTACTAAATGATAAGTCTTTGCTTCAGATATATTTCTTTTCTCAAAATACACTTTACCATCCTCCTTCATCTTAACTTACAGTCGTACTCAACTGGCAATTCATTCCTTCCTATTTGTTAATCAGTTTATTTGTAAGTAAGATTAACAGATGAGGGTTGTATTTTGGAGAACTCTGCAGAAATAGTTTCCATTTTAAGAAAATTAAACAACTGTATGTTTGTTTTTGTATTGTCAGTAGGAAAATTTAAATTAACAACATACCAGGCAACACAACTTATTTTTAATGCCTTTAATTTTTTATCTTTCCAGAGTATACCATTACAATGTTTGATGCAAAGACTGGAACGAAAAGGTATTGGCCAAGTTTATTATATCAATTGTTATTACTGGCAAATGGGAGACTTCCAGTGATCATGACCCAAGGCCACTGTTGCTTGTCTCTATTCTTTATCCACTGAGCACTTTTAGACTTACCTAAGAATAGCTTTAAACTGAATCAAAGTCAGTTAAAGTTCACTTAATACAAATATACGGATATTTTATAGCAGCATTCAATGATTAGAGAATTTCTTTCTTCAATTTCAGATGGAATGCCACATTCATGGACTACTCATCACATGTTGCCAAAGATTTGCTGGACTATGGTAAAACTGACTTAAAACGTTCACTAGACAGGGTAGAATTTATCACTGGACTATGATAAAACTGACTTAAAACATTCACTAGACAGGGTAGTATTTATCACTGGACTATGATAAAACTGACTTAAAACATTCACTAGACAGGGTAGTATTTATCACTGGACTATGATAAAACTGACCTAAAACATTCACTAGACAGGGTAGAATTTATCACTGGACTATGATAAAACTGACCTAAAACATTCACTAGACAGGGTAGAATTTATCACTGGACTATGATAAAACTGACTTAAAACATTCATTAGACAGGGTAGAATTTATCACTGGACTATGATAAAACTGACTTAAAACATTCACTAGACAGGGTAGAATTTATCACTGGACTATGATAAAACTGACTTAAAACATTCACTAGACAGGGTAGAATTTATCACTGGACTATGATAAAACTGACCTAAAACGTTCACTAGACAGGGTAGAATTTATCACTGGACTATGATAAAACTGACTTAAAACGTTCACTAGACAGGGTAGAATTTATCACTGGACTATGATTAAACTGACCTAAAACATTCACTGGACAGGGTAGAATTTATCACTGGACTATGATAAAACTGACTTAAAACATTCACTAGACAGGGTAGAATTTATCACTGGACTATGATAAAACTGACCTAAAACATTCACTAGACAGGGTAGAATTTATCACTGGACTATGATAAAACTGACCTAAAACATTCACTAGACAGGGTAGTATTTATCACTGGACTATGATAAAACTGACCTAAAACATTCACTAGACAGGGTAGAATTTATCACTGGACTATGATAAAACTGACCTAAAACATTCACTAGACAGGGTAGTATTTATCACTGGACTATGATAAAACTGACCTAAAACATTCACTAGACAGGGTAGTATTTATCACTGGACTATGATAAAACTGACTTAAAACATTCACTAGACAGGGTAGTATTTATCACTGGACTATGATAAAACTGACCTAAAACATTCACTAGACAGGGTAGTATTTATCACTGGACTATGATAAAACTGACTTAAAACATTCACTAGACAGGGTAGTATTTATCACTGGACTATGATAAAACTGACCTAAAACATTCACTAGACAGGGTAGTATTTATCACTGGACTATGATAAAACTGACCTAAAACATTCACTAGACAGGGTAGTATTTATCACTGGACTATGATAAAACTGACCTAAAACATTCACTAGACAGGGTAGAATTTATCACTGGACTATGATAAAACTGACCTAAAACATTCACTAGACAGGGTAGTATTTATCACTGGACTATGATAAAACTGACTTAAAACATTCACTAGACAGGGTAGAATTTATCACTGGACTATGATAAAACTGACCTAAAACATTCACTAGACAGGGTAGAATTTATCACTGGACTATGATAAAACTGACTTAAAACATTCATTAGACAGGGTAGAATTTATCACTGGACTATGATAAAACTGACCTAAAACATTCACTAGACAGGGTAGTATTTATCACTGGACTATGATAAAACTGACCTAAAACATTCACTAGACAGGGTAGAATTTATCACTGGACTATGATAAAACTGACCTAAAACATTCACTAGACAGGGTAGAATTTATCACTGGACTATGATAAAACTGACTTAAAACATTCATTAGACAGGGTAGAATTTATCACTGGACTATGATAAAACTGACCTAAAACATTCACTAGACAGGGTAGTATTTATCACTGGACTATGATAAAACTGACCTAAAACATTCACTAGACAGGTAGTATTTATCACTGGACTATGATAAAACTGACCTAAAACATTCACTAGACAGGGTAGAATTTATCACTGGACTATGATAAAACTGACTTAAAACATTCATTAGACAGGGTAGAATTTATCACTGGACTATGATAAAACTGACCTAAAACATTCACTAGACAGGGTAGTATTTATCACTGGACTATGATAAAACTGACCTAAAACATTCACTAGACAGGTAGTATTTATCACTGGACTATGATAAAACTGACCTAAAACATTCACTAGACAGGGTAGAATTTATCACTGGACTATGATAAAACTGACCTAAAACATTCACTAGACAGGGTAGTATTTATCACTGGACTATGATAAAACTGACCTAAAACATTCACTAGACAGGGTAGAATTTATCACTGGACTATGATAAAACTGACCTAAAACATTCACTAGACAGGGTAGAATTTATCACTGGACTATGATAAAACTGACTTAAAACATTCATTAGACAGGGTAGAATTTATCACTGGACTATGATAAAACTGACTTAAAACATTCACTAGACAGGGTAGAATTTATCACTGGACTATGATAAAACTGACTTAAAACGTTCACTAGACAGGGTAGAATTTATCACTGGACTATGATAAAACTGACCTAAAACGTTCACTAGACAGGGTAGAATTTATCACTGGACTATGATAAAACTGACTTAAAACGTTCACTAGACAGGGTAGAATTTATCACTGGACTATGATTAAACTGACCTAAAACATTCACTGGACAGGGTAGAATTTATCACTGGACTATGATAAAACTGACTTAAAACATTCACTAGACAGGGTAGAATTTATCACTGGACTATGATAAAACTGACCTAAAACATTCACTAGACAGGGTAGAATTTATCACTGGACTATGATAAAACTGACCTAAAACATTCACTAGACAGGGTAGAATTTATCACTGGACTATGATAAAACTGACTTAAAACATTCACTAGACAGGGTAGAATTTATCACTGGACTATGATAAAACTGACCTAAAACATTCACTAGACAGGGTAGAATTTATCACTGGACTATGATAAAACTGACCTAAACATTCACTAGACAGGGTAGAATTTATCACTGGACTATGATAAAACTGACTTAAAACATTCACTAGACAGGGTAGAATTTATCACTGGACTCTGATAAAACTGACTTAAAACATTCACTAGACAGGGTAGTATTTATCACTGTACTATGATAAAAGTGACCTAAAACATTCACTAGACAGGGTAGAATTTATCACTGGACTATGATAAAACTGACCTAAAACATTCACTAGACAGGGTAGTATTTATCACTGGACTATGATAAAACTGACCTAAAACATTCACTAGACAGGGTAGTATTTATCACTGGACTATGATAAAACTGACTTAAAACATTCACTAGACAGGGTAGTATTTATCACTGGACTATGATAAAACTGACCTAAAACATTCACTAGACAGGGTAGTATTTATCACTGGACTATGATAAAACTGACTTAAAACATTCACTAGACAGGGTAGTATTTATCACTGGACTATGATAAAACTGACCTAAAACATTCACTAGACAGGGTAGTATTTATCACTGGACTATGATAAAACTGACCTAAAACATTCACTAGACAGGGTAGTATTTATCACTGGACTATGATAAAACTGACCTAAAACATTCACTAGACAGGGTAGAATTTATCACTGGACTATGATAAAACTGACCTAAAACATTCACTAGACAGGGTAGTATTTATCACTGGACTATGATAAAACTGACCTAAAACATTCACTAGACAGGGTAGAATTTATCACTGGACTATGATAAAACTGACCTAAAACATTCACTAGACAGGGTAGAATTTATCACTGGACTATGATAAAACTGACTTAAAACATTCATTAGACAGGGTAGAATTTATCACTGGACTATGATAAAACTGACCTAAAACATTCACTAGACAGGGTAGTATTTATCACTGGACTATGATAAAACTGACCTAAAACATTCACTAGACAGGGTAGAATTTATCACTGGACTATGATAAAACTGACCTAAAACATTCACTAGACAGGGTAGAATTTATCACTGGACTATGATAAAACTGACTTAAAACATTCATTAGACAGGGTAGAATTTATCACTGGACTATGATAAAACTGACCTAAAACATTCACTAGACAGGGTAGTATTTATCACTGGACTATGATAAAACTGACCTAAAACATTCACTAGACAGGTAGTATTTATCACTGGACTATGATAAAACTGACCTAAAACATTCACTAGACAGGGTAGAATTTATCACTGGACTATGATAAAACTGACTTAAAACATTCATTAGACAGGGTAGAATTTATCACTGGACTATGATAAAACTGACCTAAAACATTCACTAGACAGGGTAGTATTTATCACTGGACTATGATAAAACTGACCTAAAACATTCACTAGACAGGTAGTATTTATCACTGGACTATGATAAAACTGACCTAAAACATTCACTAGACAGGGTAGAATTTATCACTGGACTATGATAAAACTGACCTAAAACATTCACTAGACAGGGTAGTATTTATCACTGGACTATGATAAAACTGACCTAAAACATTCACTAGACAGGGTAGAATTTATCACTGGACTATGATAAAACTGACCTAAAACATTCACTAGACAGGGTAGAATTTATCACTGGACTATGATAAAACTGACTTAAAACATTCATTAGACAGGGTAGAATTTATCACTGGACTATGATAAAACTGACTTAAAACATTCACTAGACAGGGTAGAATTTATCACTGGACTATGATAAAACTGACTTAAAACGTTCACTAGACAGGGTAGAATTTATCACTGGACTATGATAAAACTGACCTAAAACGTTCACTAGACAGGGTAGAATTTATCACTGGACTATGATAAAACTGACTTAAAACGTTCACTAGACAGGGTAGAATTTATCACTGGACTATGATTAAACTGACCTAAAACATTCACTGGACAGGGTAGAATTTATCACTGGACTATGATAAAACTGACTTAAAACATTCACTAGACAGGGTAGAATTTATCACTGGACTATGATAAAACTGACCTAAAACATTCACTAGACAGGGTAGAATTTATCACTGGACTATGATAAAACTGACCTAAAACATTCACTAGACAGGGTAGAATTTATCACTGGACTATGATAAAACTGACTTAAAACATTCACTAGACAGGGTAGAATTTATCACTGGACTATGATAAAACTGACCTAAAACATTCACTAGACAGGGTAGAATTTATCACTGGACTATGATAAAACTGACCTAAACATTCACTAGACAGGGTAGAATTTATCACTGGACTATGATAAAACTGACTTAAAACATTCACTAGACAGGGTAGAATTTATCACTGGACTATGATAAAACTGACTTAAAACATTCACTAGACAGGGTAGTATTTATCACTGTACTATGATAAAAGTGACCTAAAACATTCACTAGACAGGGTAGAATTTATCACTGGACTATGATAAAACTGACCTAAAACATTCACTAGACAGGGTAGAATTTATCACTGGACTCTGATAAAACTGACCTAAAACATTCACTAGACAGGGTAGTATTTATCACTGGACTATATAGTCTTACTAATGTCGGGTCCCGTCACGTCCCATGGTAATGTAACCAGCTTATTTAAATAACTACTGATCCGATTTTCATCAAACTTTGCATACATAATAAGCATGAAGAACTACTTTCATATGGGGGTGGGGGAATTTATGTCTCACAGACATTTCTAGTTTTAAAAAAGGTTTTCAACAATGTTTTGTTGTAAATACATTGTATTCTTCAATCAAGATCTTGTTGAGCTAGGCATCTTCTTACGTGGAAACCTTTTGTTGCATGCAACACTAAAGAATTGGTGAAGATTTACTTTGAATTTCTACAAATATCACACAAGCTTTTACAGTCAAATAAAACATGTCTATAAAAGGCAGAGCAAAAATGTCTTATATACAGGTTCCTTAATATTCAGAGGTCAATTATAATTGCACTGGGTGGGTCTGACGAATCTGTCCTTTAAGGACTGTACTAAGTGTCCTTTAGATAGAGGTGTCCTTTATAACAGTTTGACTGTACATCTTTCCTTTACAACATTTCATTTTTGGATATGAAATGAAAATGGTTTGAAGAACATTACTAATTTTGTATCTATATATGGTTATTTTTTCATTCCTTGATAACTTCTATTAATGTTGCACTTTTAAGACTTTTGAAGCCCAGCCCATCGCCGAGTGTTTGGCTGAACGCTCAAAATACATGTAGCAAGATCCATCTGAGATGAGATAGCACTCAACGTCTTTGGTTTGGATTTGTGTTCCATTGTTTGAGTGAATACACTTGATGATAATGTATGTTGCTTTCCTTTTCCAGATTTTAAGCACTTCACAGCCAGTTCTGATGGCATGACTGTCACACTAGACAGCAAGTCAGGTGAGTTGCTGTTATAATTAATATGCCAAAGACAAAGCCTCAAAAGTGCGTAGCTTTATAGTTAATATCTGATATTTACTGAGAATCATTTACGTACTGGTTTAGAAAGAGATAAAATTTCCATAATTTAAAGTAGGGAAAGTTGAAGAAGAAAAAAAACAGCTTCTGAAGGAACGACAGAGATAAATGAAACAGACATCAGATGAAAGATATTCCGGTTATTTTTAACCTTCTGAAAATAACAGATGAAGGCGTGTGTAACGTTACCTAATTGTGTTACATGTTTCCGTTCCCTGTTTTCACTTCACCATTGACCTGGTTAGGCCATTTCAGTGGGAGTGGATATTTTTAGGAAAGTACCGGTACAGGATATGTAGACCAAGTAGGGAAGCTGCAGCTATACATTGTAGGATATATATACTTGAATAACTTAACTAATTCAAATTCCAAAAGGAAGTTCAAAATGTATGATGCAGACATTCATTGTGGCAATGTACAATCTGGTATTGATGAACTGTTGATAAGCTCTATATACTCCTGTTTTATCTGTACAGGTGAGGTGCAGTGGTACATGGATTACAATTCACCTGTGGTTGCCATGTACACTATGAACCAAGATGGCGGCCTACAAAAGGTGCCCTTTATGAGCTTTGCTCCAGAAACACTGGAACATCTCACAGGACAACTGTCATCCAATCACTGGAGACACAAATTTCTGGAGCATGGCCAAAAGAAAATCTTCTAGTAAGATGTAGTGAAAAACATTCTGTTTTGTGGTCTTTCTGTGTAACCACCTACCCCAATTCCATACTTAAAACCCTTTCCCAAACTCACTTATGTAATAATCAGGGCAAGTTGTGCATGCTATTTCATGCCTCACAACAACTTTTGACTGTGTAATTTCATTTTCTGACTATTTCTTAACTTTATCTTTAGATAAAAAAAAAAGAAAAAAAAAGCAATTGTATTATTGAACTTAATTTTACTTTGCAATAATAAACCAATTTACCTGGTAGATTAATTAGATATTTTGTTTGTAATTTTATTTTTAAACATAGAATATTTTCTTCAATCTAACCATTAAACTAATGTAAACACATGTATTCTATGTTCTTTCATTTTAAGATATTATTTGTATTGCTCCAGGTTTTCTATAACAAAAAAAAAGAAGAAAACTAAGAGAAGGGTCTTGAGTTGTTTACCTATTAGCAGAAAGATAGGCCAAGAATAATGGCAGTTTAGAAGCCCTTTAGTTCGTTCTTAGAATTTTGAGATGATCAATGAAAAAGATTCGAAGAGGATTTTCATATAAGAGAGGACAGGCTTATTCTTATCAGACTATTTCTACTTGAACAAAATGTTGCGAAGAGGAAAAGAGAAATATAATGTGAGAGTTGGTCACATACTCCATCTCCTCAGAATATAACAGTTCCATCAAGAAGGGACCAAGGACATCAGTAATTATAGAACAAACACTAAAGGAAATATTGTACTATATCGCTTCCCTACCAGGGTGAGAATTGAGACAGTTTATACTGTAGCTGATGTGATTTCATTTGATCGTTTTCAGCCCCACTCTCTATGTTGGTGAATACGAACATGGCTACTTTGCCTTGACCTCACTTGTGGATGAAAAGACGGTAACCATTGCTGTAAGTGTATAGAAAGTGACATAACTTTGTTGGAACAGTTAAAAAGAGAGGATTTGATTTGATTTAAAAATGTTCAAGGTTTCCAATTCAATGATTCATGATAATATGAAAATAAATAGTCATGTTCGCTTGCTTGATTGTTTAATACCAAGTTTAGTCCTGTAGCTGTTGGTTTACCTTGATAACTGTTTTTAAGATCGACGGAGTGAAATGGTTAAAAACTTGAAATGATCACTCGATGCTCGGAATTCTATACTCCGTATTTCTTGCTGGTGTAGAGGACTTATGTACAACATGCTTGTAACAAATCTTGGGACCAAGGAAATTAGTTCGTTGTAAGCAAAGTTTGTTACATATTGTATATGTGTATAACCTACATATATTAGGCCGCTTGACAGGGAATGAAAACCATTTCGAATATAATTATTAGAATCTAATGTATTAAAGTGTAAGGATTAACAAAGTTTTGTTATTGAGAAAAGATGATGAGAAATATATAATGTTTGATGACACCGACCTTTTATTCTTCCAGCCCAAAGAGAAGGGAATGCTGTTGATTGAAGGGCCTACTCTGGAGAACGGTTTTCACGAGCAGACAATAAAGGCGTCGACCGTCCGACGGGTAGGACCTATTCTTATGTTAGGTGAGTGCTCTAGATGAAGGAAGGAAGACATTAGGTATAACATGTGTCTTTGAAGTGCAGTAGTACCATATAAAATCTGTTTTTAAAGCCATTCTTTGCACATTGCCGTATGCCTGCCATTTCCAAACACAAGACTGTTCAATATATATTGTTCAATCATTCTTAAATGAAATTAAACAACCACCATGACAGATCAAATGTTACCTTTTTTAAATTCCAATTACTATATACATCGTTTGCATAACCAAATATGGTGGTACACTGTGCTACAGTTTGTTAAATAGTGTCCTGGCTGTAAGCAGTAACGATGGAGTCTGTAAGTTGAGTATTCTATCTTTGTTATAGGACTAGAGTATGCTTTGAAGTAAACAGTTTCATATTGAAGCAAACAAAATAGGCTATAATGGATATAAATATTCATATGAACAGTTATTAAATTAATAGCTGTTGTAATTCTATGTTGTTATCAGTAAAGTGTCTGATCTCACTGTCATCGCAGGCTATCACGAAGTACCTGACAAATCCAAGTCCAGAATCTCGCCAGCTTTTCAGATAACAGATGATCAAGACGATCTGGAGGAGGGGAATATCAAAGTGATCCCTGTGGCACCTGTTGTAGACAGTGTTCCCACCACGAACAGCACAGACCCAGACAACAGTCTGCTGGCCATATACCTTGGGTCCGACTTCAAGTTTCTGATCACAGTCGGCCTACTGATCATCACTATACTTGCCATCGTCTACTACTTTCCGAAGGTAAACA
Source organism: Mimachlamys varia (assembly GCA_947623455.1). Lineage (NCBI taxonomy): Eukaryota > Metazoa > Mollusca > Bivalvia > Pectinida > Pectinidae > Mimachlamys > Mimachlamys varia. The sequence continues at coordinate 13,444,562 of OX392527.1, read as the reverse complement.
CCTATCAGGTCTATGCCATCACTTTTCAGAATGCTTGCAATTATTTCCATCCCTTTGTGATAAAGTATAAGGCGATAAAGGTTTCGGTTTGGTATGTTGTTAAATTTTTTTCATTACTCTAGAAACTTAACAAAATAGATCTTTCATATATTGGTCATGCATGAAAAAAATCTGTATACAAGTGTATCAGTTTCAGTAGTCCATGGTCAAAATCAAGGTGACTGTTACTATTTACAGATTTGTTTGTTGCCATTTGAGTACATTAATGCTTGTAACAGAGTTTTTTTCAAACTTAAAGGCCCAATATACATAACTTCAGGAAATTTTTCGTGATTCTGAAAATTAAAAAAAAAAAATCCAGTTGATGCAAAAATACGCCTAGAACGAAGTAAACCTGAGCGGTAACTAATAAGAAACTCTTGACAGAAAAATCCAAAGAATTGAAAATAATTCAGGTGGGGCCCACTTCAACAACAAACCGAAGATAGAAGACAGTTCAAAATGGACGTGTGTTTAAAAATACTGAGTTTCAACTGCTGCTGTTCCAGTAACTGCGTAAGAATTCATCTTGGATATTGCTGATATCAGTTAATTTTAGCAAAATCTATAGATATAAAAAGTTATTAGGCTTAATTTTCGCTTCAAGATTTGCCGAAAGTTACATATATTGGGCTTTTAATGTATTGGTCCTCTGATGAGTAACTATTTGAGGAGGCTAAACAGCTTGCAAACTCAACATTGAAAATAACGTTCTTCAATATGTATTGTTTTCTTGTTCACATAGCAACAAGAGCTGTCTATCAAAAGGATGTTGAGGGAACAACAGCTGTTGGACCAAAACCAAAAGTCAGCTCAAACTTCATTTACCGGAAACATAAAACCTGGGGGGAAATATGACAGTAAGTCTGTGTACATGTATTATAGTATTAAGTCAGTTCAAATCTCATTTACTGGAAACACAAAACCTGGGGGGAAATTTGACAGAAATTCTGTGTACATTTATTAAATTATTGTTAACTAGCTCAAACCTCATTTACTGGAAACACAAAACCTGGGGGGAAATATGACAGTAAGTCTGTGTATATGACAGTAAGTCTGTGTATATGACAGTAAGTCTGTGTATATGACAGTAAGTCTGTGTATATGACTGTAAGTCTGTGTTTATGACAGTAAGTCTGTGTGTGACAGTAAGTCTGTGTATATGACAGTAAGTCTGTGTATATGACAGTAAGTCTGTATATGACAGTAAGTCTGTGTACATGACTGTAAGTCTGTGTATTTGACAGTAAGTCTGTGTATATGACAGTAAGTCTGTGTATATGACTGTAAGTCTGTGTATATGACAGTAAGTCTGTGTATATGACAGTAAATCTGTGTATATGACAGTAAGTCTGTGTATATGACAGTAAGTCTGTGTATATGACAGTAAGTCTGTGTATATGACAGTAAGTCTGTGTATATGACTGTAAGTCTGTGTTTATGACAGTAAGTCTGTGTGTGACAGTAAGTCTGTGTATATGACAGTAAGTCTGTGTATATGACAGTAAGTCTGTGTATATGACTGTAAGTCTGTGTTTATGACAGTAAGTCTGTGTGTGACAGTAAGTCTGTGTATATGACAGTAAGTCTGTGTATATGACAGTAAGTCTGTGTATATGACAGTAAGTCTGTATATGACAGTAAGTCTGTGTACATGACTGTAAGTCTGTGTATTTGACAGTAAGTCTGTGTATATGACAGTAAGTCTGTGTATATGACTGTAAGTCTGTGTATATGACAGTAAGTCTGTGTATATGACAGTAAGTCTGTGTATATGACAGTAAGTCTGTGTATATGACAGTAAGTCTGTGTATATGACAGTAAGTCTGTGTATATGACAGTAAGTCTGTGTATATGACTGTAAGTCTGTGTTTATGACAGTAAGTCTGTGTGTGACAGTAAGTCTGTGTATATGACAGTAAGTCTGTGTATATGACAGTAAGTCAGGCACAGTTATTACCCTGTAAAGTATTGTTATGGCAACTAAAACCTCATTTTACTGGAAACACCAACCTGGGGAGGGGGGGGGGGGTATGACAGAAATTTATGTACATTTATTAAAGCATTGCTACGTAATCAAGAACTTACAGGTGGATCAGATTGACCCTTATGGAAGTACATTTGTATTTCTTCATACAAATAAATGACTCTAAAACATTTTCTTTGAGTTAACTGTATTTGACAGTCAAGGCGTTTTCTTTGAGTTAACTGTATTTGACAGTCAAGGCGTTCAACCATCAAATTGGTCAGAAGATTCTTTAAATTGGTGACGATGGAAGATTACAGAATTGATTGAGATTTATTGAAGAATTCCTTTACAAAATACAGGTTTGCCCAACGGACATATCAAGGTTGGGAAAATAGATTTTGACCCTAACGATGTGCTGGGCCATGGCTGTGAGGGAACATTTGTGTACAGGTAATACAGTGCTTAATCCACTATAAGAACGTTTAATGTATGTTAACTTATAAAAGAACTTGGCATGTATACTTGCTAGCTTTAAACATATTTAATATTTTGGTCAAAAATAAACAACAGTGAGTAAAATTTAAAAACAAATGAAAACACTTTAAATATCTAACATCTACTTCTATACATCCATATATAGATAAAAGGAAGCCTTTTGTCTTTTATGTATTAAGTTTATCATATAGATGTCTTTAAATTTAAATATAGGGGCCGGTTTGACAATCGAGATGTGGCAATCAAACGACTACTACCAGAGTGTTTTACATTTGCTGACCGTGAAGTGGAGCTACTGAGGGAGTCGGATCAACACCCTAACGTCATCAGATACTTCTCCATGGTATTAACAGTCAGCAGTCAGTTGACCTATAAAATTTATGATTATCCTCAATAAGTATCTGTCGATTACTGGTTCACTCAATAGAATTTATGATTATCCTCAATAAGTATCTGTCGATTACTGGTTCACTCAATAGAATTTATGATTATCCTCAATAAGTATCTGTCGATTACTGGTTCACTCAATAGAATTTGTGATTATCCTCAATAAGTATCTGTCAATTACTGGTTCACTCAATAGAATTTATGATTATCCTCAATAAGTATCTGTCAATTACTGGTTCACTCAATAAAATTTATGATTATCCTCAATAAGAATCTGTCAATTACTGTACTCAATAGAATTTATGATTATCCTGAATAAGAATCTGTCAATTACTGTACTCAATAGAATTTATGATTATCCTCAATAAGTATCTGTCGATTACTGGTTCACTCAATAGAATTTATGATTATCCTCAATAAGTATCTGTCAATTACTGGTTCACTCAATAGAATTTATGATTATCCTGAATAAGTATCTGTCAATTACTGGTTCACTCAATAGAATTTATGATTATCCTCAATAAGTATCTGTCAATTTCTGGTTCACTCAATAAAATTTATGATTATCCTCAATAAGAATCTGTCAATTACTGTACTCAATAGAATTTATGATTATCCTCAATAAGAATCTGTCAATTACTGTACTCAATAGAATTTATGATTATCCTCAATAAGTATCTGTCGATTACTGGTTCACTCAATAGAATTTATGATTATCCTCAATAAGTATCTGTCAATTACTGGTTCACTCAATAGAATTTATGATTATCCTCAATAAGTATCTGTCAATTACTGGTTCACTTAATAAAATTTATGAATATCCTGAATAAGTATCTGTTGATTACTGGTTCACTTAATAAAATTTATGATTATCCTGAATAAGTATCTGTCAATTACTGGTTCACTTAATAAAATTTATGATTATCCTGAATAAGTATCTGTTGATTATTGGTTTAATCAATAAAATTCCTATCATCTAACTATGATTGAAAAGTAAATGGTATGTTGTTAATTGCTGCTTCTAAACATTTAATGTATGTTTGGGTTCAATGAATTTATATCACTTGTTCATTGACAGAACTTTTTTTTCATTTAGGATGATATGTATGCTTACTACATCTAGTTTGTCTAGAATAAGGGTGCCTTGTTGTCCACTTTGACGGTGGTTGAGCTTTGATGCAGATGTTTCCTGTCTCTCCAATATATGATGCATCACAGTTTTGGCATCTGTTCTTGTACACGTCACATAAAATATATTTTGGTTGTGTAAAATAATCTTCACATATATCTGTAATATCATTTCACTATCATAATATTTCATGATATGAAACATCTTACTATAAATTTATTTTGTGTTTTTTAGGAGGCTGACAGTCAGTTTCGATATATAGCTTTGGAGTTGTGTGTGGCCACTGTACAAGACTTTGTGGAGGGGCGCACTCCATATTCCAAGATGCTGGATCCTCTTGTTCTGCTATTCCAAGCCATGTCGGGCATAGCACATCTACATTCCCTTGACATCGGTAGCTATTCTATAATGCTATTCTAAACATGTGATATCAATGAGTTGTCTCTAACAAAATTTAAATAGAGACAGGATTTTTCACATCTTCACATACTTCATTATAAGAATTAATTATATACAAACAGAAACTGTTTAATGTACCTGTGCATATGTGTATATCGATTTCTTTGATAAAAAAACTTTAGTTAGTAAAGCTTTTGTATTTTTATTGACAACTGTTCAAAAAGTATGTTTTCTTTCCAGTCCACAGAGACATCAAGCCACACAATGTTCTGCTGTCCCAGCCCAATGCTAAGGGCGAGGTGAGAGCCATGATCTCGGACTTCGGCTTGTGTAAGAAGTTAGCTGCTGGCCGTATTTCATTTTCCCGCAGGTCTGGAGCAGCAGGAACAGATGGATGGATAGCTCCAGAAATGATGGAGGAGAATAAGAGAGTTGTAAGATCATTTACCTTCATCACACTGTCATTTGATTGTAAAACCGATTCAAACAGCACAGCCAGTGTGTTGATTATGTATGACATTGATCAGTATAATATGTTCCCTGTCACCTTCAGCAGACAAATGTCAGGGAAAGTGTAGCTACACTAAACAAGAAAATTACTGACAATGCTGTTAGCCTATGTACATGTTCACTCAGTTGCGAATGCCGAAAATGACAACAAAATGTATTCACAGTATTTACAATGTCAGTTCATTTTATTAATCAATGTACCGAAAATAGTTGAGGTTTTTGTTATGTTTTGAAAGGCATTCATTGCCTATACACAAAGGAATAAGATATACTCCTGGGTATTATTTATTACATTTTTACCAGTGAAATATCAGAAAATACCAACTTGATTATAAATCACTAATGATAAGAAATCTTATATCATCACTACATTATATCATCATTGTAGTGATGATATGAGTTAAAGTCCAATATCATTGCACACTATTTGTGTACTATTTTTATACCCCGCAACAAAATTAGGTGGGGGGGGGGGGGGGAAGTGGAGGGTATACTGGAATCAAGTTGTCTGTCCATCTGTCTCTCTGTCTGTCTGTAGACGCATCTTCTCCGCAAATCTTCTCCTTTACTTGTTGACCAATTTTCACAAAACTTCACAGGTATGTTAGGGAGCATGCGTAGATGTGCATGCATTTATTTAAATTCCAAAAGTCTGGTTGCCGTGGTAACTAGTCATGATTTTATTTTTGGTTACCATTCACTCATGCAGATTGCGGGGGTATTAGTCAGCCATCCTGGCGACAGTTCTAGTTTCATTATTCAAGATCAATTCATATAAAGTAAGGAAATTTAAAACCACAGTATTTTGGAAATTAAAATGTTAATATCTAATGAATTTATTTAGATATATTTTTGTATTTTCACATATTTTGAAAAAAAGATTAACTGTATCCTGTGGCGTATTAATATCCTATAAGCCTTAGACACTACATTCCAATCAGTTGTAACTGCAAATTTTGAAAATGAAATCCGACATAAAAGTTTTAAGGAATCTCAAAAATGTAATAATATATGCTTGCTATTGTATCTCAGACTGTGATTTGTTTTTACTTGAAGATCATTGAGAAATCATCCTGATGATTGTATTAAGAAATATTTTGTTTTTATTTTCAGACATGCAGTGTTGACATATTTTCTGCAGGATGTGTCTTCTTTTATGTACTTACTAAAGGAAAACATCCATTTGGAGACTCTTTACGCCGACAAGCTAATATAATGGCAGGAGATCACCATCTAGACAGTTTACCTGTGACAGGTAAGACCAAAGTTAACAGAGTAACAGGGTGTACGTAGTAGAGCCACCTTATCACTCTCTAGCCTGTTACTGTACTATAATTCATATAAATATTATTTTGTAAAATGTTATAATCTAGAATCAGAAGTGGTACCCAGAAGCGACAGACATTTATCAACAGCTTTATAACGAGAGAGAATTAGATCTCCAGGAGTTTCCTTATTGTGTTCCAAGCAAGACTTTGCTGAGTATTCAAATGACAAGTTAATCTACTTCAAAGAAAATTTGTGACATCAATTCATGTACAAAGCAGCGCAATATGTAGATACATTAATTGATATACAAACCAATGGTGTTGCTCTATCATATCATAAACAGCTTCTTTACACCTTTACTGGTCATTTGTGTAATGTATGTGACAGCACATACTTACTAGTCTTCCAAATGTCACACAAAAGCAATTTTTGGTGGTGAATTAAAAAAGAAATTTTGTTTATTCTTAGATTACTTTGTAAGACGAGATCTTATAGAAGCAAGCTTGAGCTTTGAACCAGCCAGAAGACCAAGCGCTAAAATGGTATTAAAGCATCCTTTCTTCTGGAGCAGGGAAAAGCAAATGATGTTCTTCCAGGTAAAAACACTCTTGTATTCAAAGTTAAAAGCTTCAACAAGTTGAAACTCTCCTGAGAGGCTTGTCCTCCTTGTTATTATAATATATGTTATGAAGAAAAGTGGGTTAAAGAATATTTCACTTTGACATGGTAGCAATAAATACCTGCCGTCAGAGTTGGATAAAGGTCATATTAAAGGCTTAACTGGCTAATTGGTATCCATCCATGATTGTTATTATTTTCTTTTTGTAATGTTACAGTCAGAAGTAAACCTGGGTAAAGCCAACAAAATAACAAATAAAGAAACAAAGCAAATTCACAACAATTTATTAACAATGAAATAACCACTAAATAATATTTGAAATGAAATGTAACTACCAGTCTATCCTAAATATAATAATGATTGTACTCACAATCCCCAAACTGACAGGAAATAAATGTCCAATGTCTATGTTAAGGTGAGAGTAAATCTATCCTAGACAAAGTAAATGACGGTGTAATATGCCGTTTCTGAGATACAACTTTCCGGAATAAATGTCACGTGGTACATTCATCGGGGCAAGTATACTTCCAGCGTAATGGTGAGTCGGTAGTTAAACAACTTTGATGGTGTAAAAATTTAGGATGCTCTAACAAAGTTATTTCTACTGACCAGTACCATGTAGATAAACATGACATTTGGAAACTCATAGCAGCTCTTTTTGAATATTGTTTTGTTGTACTGATGCTTTGGCGGTACACCGTAAGTATACATGCGTATCTAAAATCTGGTAAAATCCGGAGAGAAAAAGTAACTCAGAAACAACTTATAAGATAATCTATAGTGTCCCAACAGATAAACAGTGACTACCCATCCACTGATAGCACTGTGACAGCTTATATTTACTTTCAAGTCTCCAGAATACTTCTGAAGATTTGCTTGTAAGAATATCTAGAATGTTCTTGATACAACATAACATAATGCACACTTGAAAGTTTTTGCGAAATCTGTCCATGTGTAAAACTTCTAGAAAAGTCTTCAACATGTGTTTACATTACACAAATTGTACAATATGGTAACAATAAACGTTCATTACTAACTTTCCTGGTGTAGATTAATAGATTTCATTAACACTTGGCAGGTAGGGACCATGCTCATGGGGATTCAAAGTGTTATAAGGTAATGGCTTCAGGCCTCTATAAACACTAATGAGTTGATGGTATGTAACATATCATGTATTAAGACAGTAACCAATATGACTGATCTGACCAGAGTCCATGACATCTGTATGCGTTTGTTTTAGGATGTGAGTGACAGGATTGAGAAGGAGACGGAGCAGTGTAAGGTGGTACAGAAGCTGGAGGAAGGAGGGTCAGAGGTCGTCAAGAAAGACTGGCGAAAAAATATCACTATAGAATTACAAAATGGTAAATAGTATCTCAGGACTTCAGAGAGAAAAAATATCATTGTAGAATTACAAAATGGTAAATACCGACCCCAATATATTTATCTCATGGCTTCAGAGAAAAAAATATCACTGTTGAATTACAAAATTGTAAATAGTATATCATGGCTTCAGAGAAAGAAAACAGAATTGTCCCCACCACTTTACTGTGTGATCATACGTAACATGATGTAAGTTTACACTGAGTCTAGTAGGAATGATGTTTCCACATATACATATCCCTTTTGCTTTCTGTAAAAAAGATAATTGTATGGTGGTGCTGTGAAAGGTGTTTTTAGATGTAATGGATATATTTATAACATTGTCCAAACCTTTATCTAGATGAAAGCTATCCTTTAATGTGTTGTTTGTTTTTTAGATCTCAGAAAATTCAGAACCTATAAAGGAGAAAATGTGAGAGACTTACTCAGAGCTATGCGAAACAAGGTAAGTACTATTGTTATTTTCTAGCTCACTGTATTTATAAGAAAAACTTGCCTGATTGTCATCAGAACTTTGTGATGATCAACACATATATCCTCCATCCTTTATGTTGAATATGTTGACCAAACACAATTTGTTTTATAATAAAGCACATGAATTAAGAGTAGTCAGTTTGACTGAGCCTTTTCATTGCAGAAAGCCTTTTCTTTTCATTGCAAAAAGCCTTTTCTTTATAACAGTCATTTTGCTATGAATCACCTTTTCATCTTATGAAACAAATCTTGTAATAGTAGCAATCACTTTCATAGTGTTTAAAGTTAAACAAGGATTTTATATTACAACATGTCCAATTGTTTAAAGTAGCATATAACAAGGATTTTATATTACAACATGTCAAAGTATTTAAAGTAGCATATGACAAGGATTTTACATTACAACATGTCCAAGTGTTTAAAGTAGCATATAACAAGGATTTTATATTACAACATGTCCAAGTATTTAAAGTACCATATAACAAGGATTTTATATTACAACATGTCCAAGTGTTTAAAGTACCATATGACAAGGATTTTATATTACAACATGTCCAAGTGTTTAAAGTACCATATAACAAGGATTTTATATTACAACATGTCCAAGTGTTTAAAGTACCATATAACAAGGATTTTACATTACAACATGTCAAAGTGTTTAAAGTACCATATAACAAGGATTTTATATTACAACATGTCCAAGTGTTTAAAGTACCATATAACAAGGATTTTACATTACAACATGTCAAAGTGTTTAAAGTACCATATGACAAGGATTTTACATTACAACATGTCAAAGTGTATAAATAGCCTGTTATATAGTAGACCAGATATCAGAATACAAATACTCAGTATACCAACAACAGACTTTCCATTATGCCTTAGATCTGCAAAATTTGTAACCATTGCAGAAACACCATTATCGAGAGCTGCCTGACAATGTGAAGAATTCCCTTGGAGCAGTGCCAGACCAGTTTGTGCTATACTTTACCTCACGCTTTCCAAAACTTTTAATTCATACATATCGTGCCATGCTGTGTTGTAAGGATGAACGTGTGTTCCGACAGTATTACAATACAGACTTTACGGAGGCACAGAAGCTGTTGTAGAACTAGTGTTGTATAATTGATTAAAAATCGCAATCGATCATCAGTTAGAATCATAACCACATTCTGATCCGTTAATGGATTATTTGAGTATGCATGTATATAATATGGATTTATGAAATGGAATTTTCAACCATTTTTATGAATTTCCAACAAGTTGTGTGAATTTTCAAGTAGTTTCGTGAATTTTCAAGCGGTTTTGTGTATGTTTCAAGTGCTGAATAATCTCTTGCTGGAAAATGGAAAACCATCAAAATTTGACTGATGATCGATTATGACACTACACCAACGATGATGATAATCTGGAGGCTTGTATTACAACACTAGATAGGACATTGTGACAGGATGATAGGACATACGTTATCAAAACAGTGTGGTGCTCTCAGTGCAATATTTCTATATTTTCTACAACTTTAATGCCACATTTAGTGCAAATCTACAGTTTTAATGTCACTGTGCAGTGGAAGTCCTATAATATTGAATCAAAGAAACAAATTTGGTGGCTTTTACATGTATTATGTACAGTTAATGTAATTTTACTATCAATTTAATTTATTAAGATTTTTTTACTTTCTTTATGTTTGAGTGAAAAGAGTGAACCAATAAGTGTCTTTCAGTACATTGATGAAAAACATTGAGATAAAGGTTTTTTTTATAATCATTGATGAAAATGTGCACATTTTATTGATCTCTTGGACCATATTTGCATCTATTAAAATATGACAAAGAAGCCATGAGAATACATTTACAATAAAACAACCATTCTGTAGACAGGGACTCCATTACTTAACTGACATCACCCATAGACACATACACCATTACTTAGCTGACAACACCCATAGACAGGGACTCCATTACTTAACTGACATCACCCATAGACAGGGACTCCATTATTTAGCTGACATCACTCATAGACAGGGACTCCATCACTTAACTGACAACACCCATAGACAGGGACTCAATTACTTAACTGACATCACCCATAGACAGGGACTCCATTACTTAACTGACATCACTCATAGACAGGGACTCCATTACTTAACTGACATCACCCATAGACAGGGACTCCATTACTTAGCTGACATCACTCATAGACAGGGACTCCATCACTTAACTGACATCACCCATAGACAGGGACTCCATTACTTAACTGACAACACCCATAGACAGGGACTCCATCACTTAACTGACGTCACCCATAGACAGGGACTCGATCACTTAACTGACATCACCCATAGACACATACACCATTACTTAACTGACATCACCCATAGACAGGGACTCCATCACTTAACTGACATCACCCATAGACACATACACCATTACTTAACTGACATCACCCATAGACAGGGACTCCATCACTTAACTGCCATCAACCATAGACAGGGACTCCATCACTTAACTGACATCACCCATAGACACATACACCATTACTTAACTGCCATCAACCATAGACAGGGACTCCATCACTTAACTGACATCACCCATAGACAAGGACTCCATTACTTAACTGACATCACTCATAGACAAGGACTCCATTACTTAACTGACATCACCCATAGACAAGGACTCCATTACTTAACTGACATCACCCATAGACCGTGACTCCATCACTTAACTGACATCACCCATAGACAGGGACTCCATTACTTAACTGACATCACCCATAGACAGGGACTCCATTACTTAACTGACATCACCCATAGAAAGGGACTCCATCACTTTACTGACATCACCCATAGACAGGGACTCCATTACTCAACTGACATCACTCATAGACAAGGACTCCATTACTTAACTGACATCACTCATAGACAGGGACTTCATTCCTTAACTGACATCACTCATAGACAAGGACTCCATTACTTTACTGACATCACCCATAGACAGGGACTCCATTACTTAACTGACATCACTCATAGACAGGGACTCCATTACTTAATTGACATCACTCATAGACAGGGACTCCATTACTTAACTGACAACATCCATAGACAGGGACTCCATTACTTAGCTGACATCACCCATAGACAGGGACTCCATTACTTAACTAACATCACCCATAGAAAGGGACTCCATTACTTAACTGACATCACCCATAGACAGGTACTCCATCACTTTACTGACATCACCCATAGACAGGGACTCCATCACTTAACTGACATCACTCATAGACAAGGACTCCATTACTTAACTGACATCACTCATAGACAGGGACTCCATTACTTAACTGACATCACTCATAGACAAGGACTCCATTACTTAGCTGACATCACCCATAGACCGAGACTCCATTACTTAGCTGACATCACCCATAGACCGAGACTCCATTACTTAACTGACATCACCCATAGACCGAGACTCCATCACTTTACTGACATCACCCATAGACAGGGACTCCATTACTTAACTGACATCACCCATAGACAGGGACTCGATCACTTTACTGACATCACCCATAGACCGAGACTCCATTACTTTACTGACATCACCCATAGACAGGGACTCCATTACTTAACTGACATCACTCATAGACACATACACCATTACTTAACTGACATCACCCATAGACAGGGACTCCATCACTTTACTGACATCACCCATAGACAGGGACTCCATTACTTAACTGACATCACCCATAGACAGAGACTCCATTACTTAGCTGACATCAGATAATTTTTAGTATCTAGTAAGGCTATTGGATAACTACCATGTTCTATTTGGTATAGTTATCTGCCTTCCTTGGCAATGGGAATTATACCTAGCGATGGGCTCTATACCTTTTTTCGGCCCGTTGGAAAAGTAGCGTGACATCAAGAGTTACACCAATTTTCGTAGGTGGCGATATAAAATCTTCTTTGGTTTCATTGTTGTCGGCAAAAGCTAAAATGGTTTGGTACAGGTGTTACAGATTCTTTAACGTAGTCTCCACAAAGTTTTAAAGTCAAACAGACAAAACACTTTGCAATGACTGTCATCAAGGAATATCTACAGGAAAGGGCAACAGGGCAGAATTTATTGTCAATGGACTAAAGGGTACCCTGTTATAAAATCAGTTGTTAATTTATTTAATATATTTTATCAATGAAGTTCATATTGTTTGTGATTTAATTGTCAAATGAAAGTCATGTGATGTACTAAATCTATAATGTTCCTTCCACTGGGGAACAGTTGTCTTACAGTGTTGTCTGGGGAGGTATAGTGACGACTCGGCCACTCTACTTCTCCAGACAACACTGTAAGAGAACTGTTCCCCAGGGGAAGGACATTATAGATTTAATAGGAAGCCAAAATATGTCCTCAGTAGTGTTGTTCTATTGTAAATATCACAAACTGTTTCTGGTAGGATTTACCCAGTCTTACGATTATATGATGTTCTGTGTTTGTTGTACTATAAATTGTTTGCAGTCTCTTCTTTCCCTCTAATATTTTGAAGAGTTATGTAGTGTAGAATATTAGTGCAAGTTGTTTGTGTGAAGTAAGCCTGTTGAGGAAAATGTGTAAAAACTTACTTGATAAATAATCCAATCATGTTAAGAGCTTGTGGAGAGTAGAATATTTGTGTAAGTTGTTTGTGTTAAGTAAGCTTGTTGAGAAAAATGAGTGAATATGTACATGATAATAATCCAATATTGTTAAGAGCTTCTAATTTTAGGAAAAGAAAGTCACTTTTTGTGTAATACGAGATGAACTTATTTAATGAATTTTCTGTTTCAATTCAGTTGTATATGGTGGGGAAATGAAGTCACAACTTGTGTTACTGAAGTCAATGATAACATTTAAAACCCAGTTTACTTGTAAACTACATGTGATGTAGTTGCCTTCATGTAGACTCAATGATAAATTGGCACTTAGATTGATTCTTTACCCATGACTTGAGGTTAATGGCAGAGTCAGATATAGTTTCCTTCTCACCCATCATCTAGTTGTACCTGTTAGGTGTTAAGTGATGGGATATTACTTGTCTCATTAAAGTGTTGTCCGGTCATATACATCCTAATGCCATATTTTTTTGTCAGACAGAGAAATACTTCATAGCATAATTGAAATGATAATACCCATGTTTAATAGCATCTACCAGTTATTTTTTAACATATCCTTTGACATAAAAATTGTTGTTAAAAGGCAGTGATCCGTCTAGGTGCGAAGCCTGAGTCCTGTACTCATAAAATAATACTGGGACTCGCAGAAATTCTGAAAATACTTATCATTGTTGGACCCATTGTTTTTAGCAATAAAGACTAAAAGGACCCATGAAAATAAATTGTAAATTGATCACTGTAAGGATTACAAAGAAATTTACTGGGTTTTACTTAGTATGATACTGGTATTATTAAAACCTTCAGCTAACCTATGACAATCAAATTAAATCATGTAACTTTGAAAATAATATGATATAATTATGTACATTGGACATGCAATTACAGGATTTATTGTATTGTTATTTGTATATATGTAACACAGTATATAAGTAACTGCATGTATATCTGTATTTTCAGTTTTCTAAAAACAACATTCCTGTAAACAGTTCATGATCAAATAATCTTCCATCATTCACAGAGTTGTCTCCCCTTTCACCCGTTTTTCTCTCAAGTCATCCTCATTTGAGGTGATTTGTCCATCATCCTCTAGGGTATGACACCTGACCCAGTGCTATGACATGACTCACAATAGGGCAACATCATCATTATACATAGTGCACCATGACACAAATTGATAACGTCTTCATTTTCAACCCACATTTCATGTGTCTCTAATAATGGCGCAATGCTTATGGTCCACAACATCTTTTCATTTTTTAACTGTACATGTATTAGAGAAAATGATCTAACATGGGCCTGTTCTGTGGACAGGGATATCTGAATTCTTGTGTAAGAGTTAGGCTCACCAACTAAACGTTTTATACTTGGGTGGATATATCCCTGTCATTACAACAGACCTCAGTAAGATTCTGTTAATCTTTTATGGCAATGGCGATTTCACTACTTTAATATAATCTTAATTCTTGATATGGAAATTACTCTACTGTATTGTTTAAGATCAGTATTTGTTTACTGTAAGTTGAATATAATTTGAATTATTGTCAATATGGTACGTAAATGTTTCTGTATACCAGGTAGTAGATAATTGAAATGTGTTATTATGTGAAGTTTCTTATGATAGGTATATATTTCTGTAGTAGATGAGTGTGGCGTAATGGTGTAAGGTTTCTTATTTCCCTGCTGTGAAATACACTACAGGCCTTGTAGAATTAACAGGCACTTAAACTATGGTGCAATTAAATAATGACTTTGTCCAAATATGTATTGCCTGCAATTGGGTTTTGCAGATCAGCTTGGATTTGCAGTAGTAATCACAAAACAAGAATGCAGGCCCTGGTGGAATTTTTATAGTACATGTATTTCTACATTTTTGTTTGTTTAGTTTTTTTGGGGTTTTTTTTTGCAATTAGTTACGAGTCTTTATCTCTAATTTACAGTTAGCTGTAGCATAAGGTTGTGGAGGTTGCAGACATGTAACTGACAAATACTATACTGGTATAAAAACTAACCATGTAATGCATTATATCAAATTATATCATATCTTCACAACCAGTGAACTAATTAGATCCTACGATCTATAGTAATATTGTAAAATTTTAGGAAATCTTAGGTAAAGGGGGTAAAAAAATAGGGGAGGATTCATTTTAATTACTGTCTCTATTTATATGTAACTTATTGAAAATTAAAAGGGTCATTCTAAAAACAACTTTTAGAGCTATTGATATCATCAGATAGACTGGTAGGATCACAGCTAGCTGTGTGTTTAGTCTTACTCAATAAAAGGCCTATTGTAAGTGTGTGACATTGGCTTTATGTATCAGTAATACGAGCATGTTTGTGAGAATTGATCTGAAGAATGAATGTTTATCGTTTGTCATTTCCGTGTTTTTAACAGTCTTGTTTACAAGGACTTTTGATTTTCATTCATTGGATAAAGGTACCTTTTATATTTTAATGACACTTACAAAGAGATGTTTTACTATACACATGTATCTATTTTTATCATTCCATTTGTAAATGTTTCATTTCCAGACATCAAATAAAACAAAAATTAATCTTATATATTAATGTTTTTGTATCTTTAACAACTAGAATTGTTATGTAATGAATTCTTTCTCCAGGGAAATCTAACGAGGCTTTAAATACTAAGATGACTTCCAAATATTTGGTATGTAGCATTCTTGAGTAAAGGACTATCAAGTTTTATGGTATTCACAGTTGTTCAGGGTCTCTTTTTTCAACAAACTTGCTATGAAGCATCCTTTGGACATAGATATTAAAAATTTGCAGGATTTTGTCCTGGTTACTTAGGAACATGAAATTGTATACCCAGATTTATATATCTAGGTGATTTCCCCTTGCCATTACCCCAGGTATATATTCACCTGTTATTAAGTGCCCATGCACTTATTGTATGGTGACAATTTTATGCAGGTTCAATGTAATCACGAGAAAAGAAACCTGAGTTGACCATTAATACTTGACCCACAAATACCATTCTAGGTATGTTAGTGGTTCTGACAGACAAAATATCTACCATGGACCTGTCTGGTACCATCTACATTGTAAAGGAAAGCATGCTGTCCAATTTCTTATTTGTCAATTGGGATTGAAACAGCCCACTAAGACTTGTCCTGTAAAGGCCCACATGTAAGAACAGCAGGGACTTCTACAACAGGGACAACATCACATTATTGGACCTGAACCTGTGCTGAATCCTACAGAGGGTCATGGAGGTGATATTCATTTCCGCCTCAATACCACATCAACATGGATCATTAAATTATACTATAAAAAAAATTATGATCACAGTGACTTTAGTAAGAAACATCAAATTCTGTCTTCTGGATATCTGCAAAAACCAAATGCAATGGACTTTTGGTATTATAGGTCATTTTTGGCATCATAAAAAGTAAAAAGTGTACGTTGTGAACATTGTATATTCTATACTTATCTTGACCATGTGCAAGACAAGCTTTTTAAATTCAACATGACATCAAGTTTAAATAAACCCTATTATTATTATTTGGGAATCAGTTTGAAGGTATTAATAAATTCACCAATTTCCGTTATATTCATCACATAGTTAAATTTGGGCTATTTGATCAGATCGGGGGGGGGGGGGGGGGGGGGGTGTCGCTATTCAAGTCACCTTGCATCCATGGTCCGTCTGTTCTTAAACAATTCTTGTGATTGCTATTCTTTAGAAGTTCTTCTTAAATTGTATATGCAAGTTCTCCTCGTTTCGTAGTTGTGCATAGTCCAGTTTGGGTACTTAAGTTACTTCGGGTAATAAATATAACAACCAATTCTTAACATTAGATGACCCTTTACAAGATAAGTCCAGACCAATGTTTTGAAAGGTTGAGGTTAAAGGTCAAACCATGGGTCACAATGACCTACTTCTTGTATTTTCCAGCATTTTGATTTTCGCATGTGAATGACAAAATTAAGGCTAGGCAAACATTTGACTTGGCAAAGACTTGTTGGGCATATCTTCTAATAGATGCTCTTTCAGCTGAGGTATCCAGAGTTGATGGCAAGAGCTGTGACTTATGGTTTGACCTTTTGACTTCAACCTTTGAAAAAAGCTGAAGTCCCATACCTCAAGGGAGCATGTGGGAGATAAACAATGATAGAGGAGGTCCTATCCTGCCTGCTGTCTTTACGGATGTTATTCAGCTAGGGATATTCCCTGGCATAGTGACGATATGAACACCACTTTGCTTGACCCCCGTCAGTAGGTTTGATGAAATCTGCTAGATATCAGCCAAAACAAACCTTTTAGTTTTCTGCTTAAGGTGGAAGTCATGGTTGTACCAGTCTGATTATATCTAGGTGTCTACTCAGTGTTGTCCTCACTAGTCTGAAGTCATGGTTGTACACGTCTGATTATATCTAGGCGTCTTCTCAGTGTTGTCCTCACTGGTCTGAAGTCATGGTTGTACCAGTCTGATTATATCTAGGTGTCTACTCAGTGTTGTCCTCACTAGTCTAAAGTCATGGTTGTACCAGTCTGATTATATCTAGGTGTCTACTCAGTGTTGTCCTCAATGGTCTGAAGTCATGGTTGTACACGTCTGATTATATCTAGGTGTCTACTCAGTGTTGTCCTCACTGGTCTGAAGTCATGGTTGTACCAGTCTGATTATATCTAGGTGTCTACTCAGTGTTGTCCTCACTAGTCTAAAGTCATGGTTGTACCAGTCTGATTATATCTAGGTGTCTACTCAGTGTTGTCCTCAATGGTCTGAAGTCATGGTTGTACCAGTCTGATTATATCTAGGTGTCTACTCAGTGTTGTCCTCACTAGTCTAAAGTCATGGTTGTACCAGTCTGATTATATCTAGGTGTCTACTCAGTGTTGTCCTCACTAGTCTGAAGTCATGGTTGTACACATCTGATTATATCTAGGTGTCTACTCAGTGTTATCCTTACTGGTCTGAAGTCATGGTTGTACACGTCTGATTATATCTAGGTGTCTACTCAGTGTTGTCCTCACTAGTCTGAAGTCATGGTTGTACACGTCTGATTATATCTAGGTGTCTACTCAGTGTTGTCCTTACTAGTCTGAAGTCATGGTTGTACATGTCTGATTATATCTAGGTGTCTACTCAGTGTTGTCCTCACTAGTCTGAAGTCATGGTTGTACACATCTGATTATATCTAGGTGTCTACTCAGTGTTGTCCTTACTAGTCTGAAGTCATGGTTGTACACGTCTGATTATATCTAGGTGTCTACTCAGTGTTGTCCTCACTGGTCTGAAGTCATGGTTGTACACGTCTGATTATATCTAGGTGTCTACTCAGTGTTGTCCTTACTAGTCTGAAGTCATGGTTGTACACGTCTGATTATATCTAGGTGCCTACTCAGTGTTGTCTTCACTGGTCTGAAGTCATGGTTGTACACATCTGATTATATCTAGGTGTCTACTCAGTGTTGTCCTTACTAGTCTGAAGTCATGGTTGTACACGTCTGATTATATCTAGGTGTCTACTCAGTGTTGTCTTCACTAGTCCGAAGTCAATTTATGTTTCAAACATGAAATTTAATGAAGTCCTTTACTTCACCGACACTGCTAGGCTCTACTATTATACAAAGTAAAGGATGGATTTAGAATAACAAAATAAGACTGTGTTCATGTTTGTACTTCCAGATTGTTTTATTTCTGTCCATAAAAATGAAATGATCAACACAATAAACAGTAAGCACCAGTTGTTATAGAAACAATCTGCCTCCTATATTCAACAATCAAACAAAAATAAACACAATTTTCTCCAATATTTCCTACAAATGCAAAAATACCACTTTGTATGATCTACAAATCCATCAACTACATGTTTGTGGTTTACAAATATCAAAGTGTCATACATTAAAATTGGGTCTTTCTCACAACTTTCAAAGTAAATTGCTTGTTGAGATAAAGTGTTGGTCCTCCAAAACCTGACAAGATTTCGATTTAGTTTGATCAACATGCAGATCATGGTACTGGATTATTTAGCAAAATAATTAAAAGCTAATCAACACCAAGTATTCTGATGAATTTCTATTCTGGCTGATCAACTCATGGTCATTTCTCTAGGAGACAATTT
Source organism: Mimachlamys varia (assembly GCA_947623455.1). NCBI lineage: Eukaryota > Metazoa > Mollusca > Bivalvia > Pectinida > Pectinidae > Mimachlamys > Mimachlamys varia. The sequence goes on along the minus strand of OX392527.1, from coordinate 13,425,148 downwards.
GTAAATGAGGTGTCATATGATGAAATAAGTCCAAACACATTATACATCCAACTGGAATTCTATTGAACTGGTCAAATATTTAATGTGTTGGAAAACATATAACATGTTTAGATGATATGAACATTCTTTCGAGGTTAACACTCTTCGAGGTTTTTATACATATCCTAGTTTGCAAACAAAATAAAGCAAACAGGCATTTTAAAAAATTAAAATAAAACAATTTTCTTATTCAAAGCAAGATTAATATCTTTCTTTAGTAAACACCAATGTAGCACCAATAAAAATACACAAAATCAAAATATTCTTTGGTTTGTTTTGTGAGAAATGATCCATTAGTATAGATTGATTAACAAATTAATTATTGTTTGCGAAGAAAATCTTTTAAGGGGGGTATGTTGGTACATTATTGTGACTAAAGAAAATAGTTGGTTGCTAATTAAAAGCAGACCATTCAGCTCGCCTGTTCCAAAGTATGTCCATGGACCATGATACTGATAACATGCTGAAATGTTCATTTATTTAGAATTATTCATAGATGAAAATTATAATGCAAAATAATTTATGAACCCTGAAAGAGGTTCAAGGTTCTATTGAAGTTGCCAGGTATGTCTACTGTACATGTACATCATGCCAGGTACATTTGTACTTCTAGGCCACGTATCAACACTTTGGATCTTCTTGCCATGGTATTCAGAAGAGTTTAAAGGTTGCAATATTGACCCATGTGACCTTTAAAGTATATCAGACCAAGTAAGCGAATAATTATAATGCAGATATAAGGATGCCTTTCAACACTTGTGACAAAACATTAGCAAGAGATGTTGACATAAATACTATTAACAGTACAGTAAGTGGAAAATCTGTGTAAAGCAATAAGTCACAGAGACTATCCTCGTGATTATATAATTATATATGGAGTTAACCCTGATAAATCTATATGAGAAGTTTCATTACTGTACAAACAGTTCACAATGAACCGAGACAAAACCTTAACACAAGTATATCAATGACAAATTGACGAAGTCCAGTAAGCCAGTAGTGCCAAAATGAGTCACAGGGACCTCTATCCTGCTGCATTGTTGAGTCCTGACCCTGATCAAACGACAGGTGAAGCTTCATAACCGTAGGTGCACAAGTTTGTTCACAATGAACTGAAACAAAAACCTTCACACAGAAAAGGAGGATGCCGACACCAAAACCAAAGCAGTGACTGCAAAAGCTATTCTGTTTTTCAAAAAGGCGAGCTAAAAATTGTGTTAAAGAAGCAAAACACATCCTGATCAATAAAGAACCTTGATAAGGAAAGTGTAGACTTCCTGAAAGTAGTCCACTACAGCATATCAATTACCTAGATACATACCATGAACATGCTTTACTTACAATTTAGTCAGGTTCTTTCACTAACATACAAACTTATACCAAGATTTTTAATGTGTAACATTAGCATGTATGAATGTTATGAATCACTGATCATACCAATAATGAGACAAACATGTTCATGTTCAGCATGTAGAAAAACTACTTAGCATGTCAATTTTAAATACATTTAGCTACAACTTAATACTACCGGTAAATAGCATTTCCCACACAAATATAGTATGTAACATGATTGTTTGCATATCGCTCAGGGGCCATGTGATTTTCAAAGATAAATGCCCTGTGCAGGCTCTTTAATGAAGTGGGTAATTACAATTTGACAGAATTTTCCATAAAACAATAAAAAGTGGATAGTGTATTTGTTATTATCCTGCTGAATGCTAAACCATTAAGTAGTAGTAGTCAAACAGTCACATTTAAATACATCAGAGTTTAAGTTTAAAGGCGAAACATAGGCTTATCTCATTTTCACATAAAAAAATCAATGATTTTGATCCCTTTCATTGTGATTGATTCATGACTTAAAGCAGTTCACTCAGAAGGAAAACCATGTACAGTGTACAAAGATGAAAAAATTTAGAATTATATGTGTACATGAAAGAACTTAAGCCTTCTGGCTTCACTAATATCAATAATGGAAACTGGTTCATCTCTACACAGTTAAGACTGTTATACATGTAATTACAATCAAGACAATCATCCCATAATGATTTCATAATAAAGTAACATGGTTGGTATGGGTTCACTCTACATCATCCTTATAATTTACGAATGAATATGAACAAGATGGAAAGAAATGGCATTCCATTTACAATTTCAGTACTAAAATTGTTACATTCAATCATCAATATAGTCCTGCAACGAGCCACAATACATGCATAAATAAATATAAACTCTAATGCTAAATCACGAAATAGAAATCTTAGAAATATAATATTTTTGTTTCTTAATGTAACAGTAACATACACAATCAAGTCATTGATCAGAGCATGCGCACAAAACAGTAGATCTAGACAACATGTTCACACCAGTTCACACATATCACCTGCACATGCACTACAAAATCGCAAGCAAACACCATGCAATATCACTGTTTCCAAATCCAACTACCGGTAAATCAAAGTTACACAAATCTTAACCAATATTAGAAGTACAGTTGTAGTTATATACATGCAAGAAATCATTTTATTGTAATTGTTGCCCAATGAAGTCATATACTATACATCCACCGAGAAAATGAATCCATAAAAATATATGCAGTACATGATACTACTACATGTAACTGAACAGATGGAATAGCAGTACCAGACTTTATAACAACATCAAGACTGACAAGTACTTTCATAAGTTATACTTCCAATATTGTAGTATTTCAATTTCTACTAATTATGATAAGGTCAAAGTCATTGAAACTACCTTTACATTCACAATGCTCACCTTGTGACATGCCCTTTGGGCAGGTGAGCCAAAAAGGATGATTTGTGTCTATTTTTACTTGAGATAGCAATCACTGCAGTTATATTGGAAATTTATATAAACCTATTGAAAAATTATAAGTTAAAATAATTGTGATGTTTTGTGTACGTTGTATTCATGTTTATGACATAAAGTCAATGAAGGATTTTAAGATTCTTTGGATCCTCTGCTATCAGATAATTAATTTATCTCTAGACAAAAATGAGTCTAATTTATCTGTGCAACAAAGTCTATGTGTACCAAAATAACTTATATATCATAAAGTGAATTATAAAACGGGCAAGTCAGGAAAATTAGGAGACAGGAATAAATAGCTGTATCCCCAAAAGGTCACCGCTTTCACGCATACATGTACTTATTTTCCACGATGGTTAAAAATAGGAAAATAACTGGACACCCAGTTAAAGTTTCAATATTCTATGAGATTAGGAGGACTGGTTGGGAGGAAATAAAATTTAAAGGCAAGTCTGAACATTTTATTTATCATGGTATATGTACCAATATCATCACTATGCTTTGGCCTACATGAAATACTCCATAACATTTAAATTTTAAAGTGATTCAATTTCTTGTTAATATATCAAATGGTCCCAGTAATTTTTCAATCATATACTATTTATGGTTATGGCTTATTAATTAATAGGCATTTAAAATAACAAATATCAATGTAACAAAAAAACTGCATGCAATATATAATTGGTAGACTTTCAACAATATTCCAATGGTGCTCTAGCTATCAACACTGGTACACTTGGAAACTTAACAATCAAATGCACATACTATTGAAATGTTTAACATAATGCAAAAGAAAAGTATCATTAACAACAATGAACATCATTTTAAATTTGAATCATTATGTCACACAGAACCACAAAAAAAATACTTCTGTTAATTACATCGGCAAGCACACAGCTGGCTAAGCATTGTACAAAAACAGTAATTTTGTAATGGATATAAAAAATGCCTGAAACATATCAATACAATAGTATAGTACACGTGTATATATATACCGGTATATACTTAACATATCAATACAATATTAACGTAGTACATATATGTACCAATGAAGGAATACATCATAAATGTATATAAAATAGTGTTTTCAAGAAATTATTATTTCAATCTTTTTATGTAAATTGTGTACCTGATCAGTCAGAATATCAAATATACAGACCATTATGTAAACCTTGATCCCTCAACTTATTGTAAGAACATTCATATTTATATACATACATGAGTAACTACACATACATTAAAGCATGTAAAGATGCAGTATCCTTCTGGACAAGACCTGAAGAAAATATGAACGTTAACATTTTATCTTGGCATGAAAATCCCTTTGTCTTGAACATTCATGAAGGGCTAATTGTTATCATTAACTAGTCTTTCAAAATCATGTATGCTTTAAGTTTCCAATGTCACATGGGAAATGTGGCATTGTAATAAAAGATTAATTGAGATTAAAGAACAGCTAAATATTTGAAAGGGGTCCTAGTTTCCAAATTTTCAATGGGAGCATGAATACTCATTATAGTCGTCATGTTAGATCAGAGCCCCATGATTTTCTGGACAGCTGTGATTTTTTTTCCACTGAAGGAAATTACAGCCTTCCTGAAAATCAGAAGATAAAAAATCTTTAAAACATTTGTAAATGTCTCAGCCTATTGGCTAATTTATCTCTTTTGTAGTATGAAAACCTGCTGTACATGTGGTTATTATACTCGCATCCAAGTTATGAATACATTCATGTGCACATACCAATACAAACTCAGATCTAGGCAGTCTTAAGTACTGATAAATTACTGCATTTGGCATTCCATGCAGGTACAGACACAAGATACACTGTCAACATATATACATATTCATCTTTTCACAGTAGGATATAAAATCTTACATATACAATACTCTGAGACTCACATATTGTTTCAATATAACAGGAAGCGGTAATGTTTCAATATTTTTCAAAAAACCTTTCCCATTACAGTTTCTGCTAATACAAGATCTGATTTCCATTCTGCAGAGTTGTTTGAGACTTGGAGGGTTGTTGATTTCAGCATCTAATAGCCCTATTATAGCCACATCATTGTCCCCATCCATGACTAAAGCTCGCCTCACACTACGAATCTCCCACAAAGGAATACCTGCACACAACAAAAGTTTGACTATTTCCATAGCTTTGTGCTTTGACGCCCAGAAAAGGGGATTATGTTGTGCGCTTGTGCCACCTATTGGATATTTCGGACCTTGTAAATTGCTTCCATGAACAATAAGAGTTTTTGTGATAAAAGAGCTGACCCTGTAGGTTAAGGCTGTGAGAAGTGGAGTACGATTGAACTGGTCGGTTTTATTGACACTAGCACCATTTGAAATCAAATACTCCACTAAGTCTGGCATTTGTTGTCTGCATGCTACCCACAAAGCTGTATGGTTGTAGTTGTCAGCTGCATCAATATCAGCACCAGCATTTACCAATGCAACAACTCCCTCAAGAAAATGCATTCGGCATGCTGTGATGATAGGTGGCTCAACACGGTTCAAATGATCTTTGCTGCTTTTGTTCAAGTTCAGATTCTTGCTTTTTTCATAGTGGCGCATCAATAGATTAAAAATATCAAAATGTCTTTTGTAAAGAGACAGTGACAAAGCAGTCGCACCTTTTACTGGTATGTTAAAATCAACGTGTGGATACGACAGAAGTATGTTTCTGGCATCTTGTGTGCTTCCCGAAGCTACTGCCATATACAAATCAAAAACCAAATGCGATTGGTTGTATTTGTTAATAGGATGGAAAGCAGTGGGCAATATAAGATGATTTCCTCTCTCCATTGCTAAAGTAAAATTTCGATCTACAGGTTTTTGCATTTTCATTGGTAATGTTCCACTTATAACTGAAAATTGAAATCGTTTCTTTCTTGGAACTTATCCAGTTTCACGTTACAATGTTGATGAAATACGACACCTGACGAATCAGCGACAAGCTCAGCATCCGTCTCCGAAAACACACGGTCGAAAAGAAGATGATCTATTCAACATCCTTCATGTGTTTATTGCTTAACAGAAGTACATATCGCATATAAATGCTCCAAAGAACTCGCTCTTTTTTCTTCATTGCTGTTTTTTTATGCATTTAACCGACTAAGTAATGTAGCTTCGTCGATGAACTTTCCAGCTTCCCTTACTTCCGGTTTTCTGAGGCCAATGTTTCATTGGTTGCGATTGGTTGAAAAGAGTTGACCAATCAAAATACACAACATAGTCGGTGCTCGGGTTGTGTGTCAACCAAAATAACATTCCGAAGCTGAAAACACGACCGAAAATGCCAGTTACACTCAGAGCAAAATGCGTTATTGTCGGTACGTATTTAGCGTTAGTTGAAATTCTATTTTATGGCAAATTAATTTTTTGAGTCTACGTACGTTGTGAACTAAGGGTATAATGGAATTTGGAATAGAACCAAACCTGCATCTTACTTATTGTCTTATACTTGATTTTGCCTTTGGCACGACAAAGATCTTGACAGTAAGTAAGTACATCCCACTGTTATCATTTGGTTGTTACACCGATGTAAGCGTCAGATCACTTCTTTCATGTACTTCTAATACTTCTCTCTGCTTCTGTTATGGAACGTTTCTTGATTTTTATGCCCCGCCATGAAATGGGGGGGGGGGGGGGGGGGGGGGGTGCATATAGTGTACATATGAACACAGTGTTACCCATGTCCACGTCGCGTCCCATCCAATGGTAATGTAATCAGCGCTTATTTAAATCACTAATGATCCGATTGTCATCAAAATTCGCACACGTAATAAGCACGAAGAACTAATTTCATATGCGGGGGGGGGGGGGGGGGGGGGCATTAATGTATCGCAGACATTTCTAGTTTTTGAACAAAGACTCAAATCAAGTTTTATTTAATGTTTAATTAAACATGCATAATTACAAAAAAAATGTAATATACAAATGTAGCAGAACAGGAGTTCCAGTTGTAGTCGTTTGTAAAAGTCGGAACGGCTTGTGCTGCCACGTTTATATATGTACTAACTTTAAATAAAGATTACTTAATGACTTGACTTGAGGAGTGGATTGTTCATCAGTGACTGGGTACTAGAGGTAGTGCCGGGTGGGGGGAAGGAATGCAGTGGAACTGGACTGGATTGATCATCAGCAACCAGGTAACGCAGTGTTAGACTCGAGTGTTCATCTAGTGTTCAGAATGTCCCAGGTTCAAACCCCAGTCTGGCCCCTACATTTTCTCTTTATCCTGTTACACAAGTGTAGCTGGAATTCGATTATAGCTGTGGTGGCCGATTTTATCACTTGCATTCCAACTCTGAATTGCGAGTTTGAAATCCACGTCGGGCAGTTGCCAGCAAACAAAAGGTAGGTGTTTTTTCTCCAGTCAGATTACGGGAGTAAAGTTTCAGAAAAGATTGAATAAGCTATCTATGAGCAGAAGACTGTGTAAGTTTTGTATTCACTACTGAATTTGACTGTTTCAGGCGATACCACTGTCGGAAAAAGTTCTCTCAGCCAGATGTTTCATAGTGACGGGTCTCACTTCGCAAAGAACTACACAATGGTAATAATTTATAACAAATTATACAAATTTTTTGTTGGTTTTATTATTGCAAACATTTTTTATACAGTTCTTAAAAAGGAACTCTATCTCCTCTCCATTTGAACCCCCCAAACTTCAGAACAGCCTCCTCCTGCAGCAACCGGAGCGACCTGTACCTGCAAGGAGCAGTCGGCCCCGTTGACTTAAATGTGTCAATAACGATACACATAACACTTGGAAAACAAATATGCGACAAGTAAATGTTGACCGTGTATAATTAAGATAGGGATACGGCAGCAGCTCCCAGATTGACGTAACTATTTATAGTGGGTAATGGGGATGAGAGGTGATTAATACCTCTCAGACCAGGGGGTAAAAGAACTCTAGTAGAGCCACACAGATGATTAGTGCCACAGGTATGGACACTAATTACTTTATAAGTTAGGGCCCGGTGCACACTCCATCTAATTAGCAACAGTCAACAGATAGATGCGATATTAAAACATACGCAGCATTAATTGCATAACAAAATATAGAGGATATTCAGTGGTTTGCCATTTAATATCAAAATATTTCACGAGTATGGCAGATTTTTGTATATTTTCACGAGTGCATAGCACAAGTGAAAATATAAAAAAAAATCTGCCATACACGTGAAAATTATTTGATATTAAACGGCAAACCATTGAATTTTTTTTTATTACATTTCGAAAGAGGCCTTAAAATACTCTTATAATTTTGTTTTCTGTACTTGCCTACTTGAAAGTTAATCCGTCGAAATCACAACCGATCCGGTACTGCACTACACAGGTGATTGGGATAAGTTGATCGAAAAAGTTGAACCACTCTCATCTTCCAATTCATTATTTATTAAATCCTGCAGCAGTATCTCACCAATATCTACTGTTGTTGCCATTTCTTCAAGATCATCTTTCCCCTATAGACAAGTTCTAACAGACGACAACAATGCCAAGCCTCCAATGCCAGGGGAATGGGGGAGTTCGATTCGATCAAGGGGAACAACTCATACAACAGTTTCGCTGTAACGTGAAAAAAATGACCAGGTGAAAACTACCCTCTGTTGAAATCTATGATGGGTCACTTTTTCACGGAACGAATTACAGAAATATGGAGTTTTCTACAGATGGCCGTGTAAGATTATCTACTGTAAAATAACTACCCCGGGTAATTTTTGCCACATATAATATAATGACCCTGGGTAGTTTTCACTTTTTCAAGGTACACTGACAAACCCTTATATTTTCACTGCTCATCACTGCAGTGAAAATATAAGTTTTATCAGTTTGATAATTTTCTATATTTCACAGGCAAAAAAGTAATAAATGCTTATATTCCATGTATATGCTTCTCTGACAATACTAGATGAAGCTTGGAACATGAAACCATTTTGAATATCATTGAAGTTTAAGCTAATGAATAGTACTTGTTTACATCATTCTAAGTTTAATTTATTGTGAAATTGTTATTTTTTCAGACAGCCGGTGTCGAGTTGCTGGTAAAGTCTGTCAATATTCCAGAAACCAGAGATTCAGTGGTAGGTACTCTTCTTCTTTTTACAAGATAAACTTAAGGACTTATGTACCATAAGATTGCTGGATTTTGTAATCTGTATTATATGTTACCGGATACTTTTGATGGAGTTGTAAGCCTCACTTCAGTTTAACTACTATGTTGTGTGATTACTTCTATATTTACTAAGATTGTTTCAATATCTTATAGAGATATCAATTAGTGTACATTTGCTGTATTTTTCAGGAGCTGTTTTTGTATGACTCAGCTGGAAAAGAAATCTTTTCAGATTATGTCAAGAAGTTTGTAAGTTGTGAAAGAATACCAATATATCATATTTTCTTTAGTTTGATATTCTATTCTTGTTATGTTACACAATGAATAATTGCATGTTTCTTCAACTGTTCAAGTTACATAATTTGTATTTATAGTATAAAGTGACACATGTCCAGTACTACTTACTACAGTAATTGTAACTAACAAGGAGAAGTATACACTATTACATAGGCTTACATTAGGACTGTGATAATAATTGTAGGGAATAGCACATAGTAGACTAATTTGTTGTTACCACAATATATTCAAAAGTAATATTTTCCTTTTAATTAAAACTTTCCAATGTTGGAAAGAGTACACAACTAGTTAAGGTTTCCCATAATTTAGATTAGCTGCTTTAAAAAGAACTTGAAGAATCTGTTTTAATGATAAACATGCCTGAATCAATCCTGCACAATTCTTCTATATTGAAAATATAATTTCTCTGTCGTCAGATTGGAATTTCATTAGACTAAATAACAGATGCTACTGAAAGCAGATTTTACAAATACAATGTACTACATATCTTATTAAAGGCAAACTATTTATTACAAGCATAATTCTGAGCATTAAAGTATAAATCTGTGACATTTAAAAAAAAAAAAACATCACCACCCGTCTAGACATTGTACCTGGTATTCTGTTTTCCATAATAGCTGTTATCAGGCTTTGACCATGAATAATTATTGGACCAACCCGTTCATCAATATAATATATCAGTGCACCTTAACATTCTAATAAGTTAATGGTTGTATTTGATGTTATTTTCCTTGAAGTGGGACCACCCCAGTGTCATCATGATTGTGTTTGATGTGACAAGTGAGACGTCTTTCTCAAGTTGTGCAAAATGGTTAGAACGAGTCCGGTCAGAAAAGCCAGATGTGCACATGCCAGGTAATTCTGCCACATTGAAATGTTGAGTGTACACAGGGCTGTTTCTCATAAATTCATTGTTTATTGGTTTTTATCAATTTAATTATCAGTGCTTCGGCTTATTTCAATATGCTACCATTGTAAAAATGAATCAATATTGACACATTTAAATGTCTGATAAGAAACAAAATACTTGTTTGACCACTTGGTTTCCTGAAGTTCAGTCACTGAGACCAAAGGTTTAAGTTTTATCAATATTGTCAGACAGTAAACACAAGCTCTTCCATTTGATAGAAGGGAGATAACTAGTATTGGCATATGTTTGGTTAGGGTTATTAACCGATATGATAGTTGAGGACAAGAATGAAATGGTAATGATAGTCTATTATTACTTTAAACATTTGTATTGTAGGCACAAGGAAAACATTTTGTTTGTGATATGAAGGGATCACTTTGGGATGAGATTTAGGGATTTTTACCGACATTTTCCTGAAAATCAACTGAAAATTCAAAATTGTTTTACTTTATATAGAAAAATCTCGTATCTATTTCTGGAGTAATGAAGGTAGTGATAGGTCACAAGGTAGTATCTATTTCTGGAGTAACCAAGGTAGCGATAGGTCACAAGGTAATATCTATTTCTGCAGTAATGAAGGTAGTGATAGGTCACAAGGTAGTATCTATTTCTGGAGTAACCAAGGTAGCGATAGGTCACAAGGTAATATCTATTTCTGGAGTAATGAAGGTAGTGATAGGTCACAAGGTAGTATCTATTTCTGGAGTAACCAAGGTAGCGATAGGTCACAAGGTAATATCTATTTCTGGAGTAATGAAGGTAGTGATAGGTCACAAGGTAGTATCTATTTCTGGAGTAATCAAGGTAGCGATAGGTCACAAGGTAATATCTATTTCTGGAGTAACCAAGGTTGTGATAGGTCACAAGGTAGTATCTATTTCTGGAGTAACCAAGGTTGTGATAGGTCACAAGGTAGTATCTATTTCTGAAGTAACCAAGTTTGTGATAGGTCACAAGGTAGTATCTATTTCTGGAGTAACCAAGGTAGCGATAGGTCACAAGGTAGTATCTATTTCTGGAGTAACCAAGGTAGCGATAGGTCACAAGGTAGTATCTATTTCTGGAGTAACCAAGGTAGTGACAGGTCACAAGGAGATATCTATTTCTGGAGTAACCAAGGTAGTGATAGGTCACAAGGTAGTATCTATTTCTGGAGTAACCAAGGTAGCGATAGGTCACAAGGTAATATCTATTTCTGGAGTAATCAAGGTAGCGATAGGTCACAAGGTAGTATCTATTTCTGGAGTAACCAAGGTTGTGATAGGTCACAAGGTAATATCTATTTCTGGAGTAACCAAGGTAGCGATAGGTCACAAGGTAATATCTATTTCTGGAGTAACCAAGGTAGCGATAGGTCACAAGGTAGTATCTATTTCTGGAGTAACCAAGGTAGCGATAGGTCACAAGGTAATATCTATTTCTGGAGTAACCAAGGTAGCGATAGGTCACAAGGTAGTATCTATTTCTGGAGTAACCAAGGTAGCGATAGGTCACAAGGTAATATCTATTTCTGGAGTAACCAAGGTAGCGATAGGTCACAAGGTAGTATCTATTTCTGGAGTAACCAAGGTTGTGATAGGTCACAAGGTAATATTTATTTCTGGAGTAACCAAGCTAGCGATAGGTCACAAGGTAGTATCTATTTCTGGAGTAACCAAGGTTGTGATAGGTCACAAGGTAATATCTATTTCTGGAGTAACCAAGGTAACGATAGGTCACAAGGTAGTATCTATTTCTGGAGTTACTACTTGGGAGACAAGTTCTTATCAAGTTTACCCTCAGTAACAATTTTGTCCCTCCACATACAAAATGTTTGTTTTTTTTCTGGCAGGAGTTCTGATAGGGAACAAAATTGACCTGGAACAGAGACAAGTGATCAGTCCAAAGGCTGCCACACACTTCGCAGAATCCAACGGCCTCAAATATTTCGAGTGTTCTGCTGTAAGTATGACATATGTTCCTCTTACATATTTTATATAATATCAAATTTTAAGAATACACTTTTATATAATATTATACATAATTAATATTATATCAAAGAAATAAGATCTTGATGAAGTTCTACCTCAAATGATTATTTATTACTTTCAATAGTAATAGCTGATATGTTTTTAAAAGCTATGGTATGTATTTGATTTTGGGGATAAAAAACAACATAAAAACATGTTTTGTTTTCTTATGTCTTTTTTTTATTGTTTTACAGAAAGAATTCCAAAATGTCGAAGCCCCATTCTACTACCTAGCCAATGAATTTTACAAACTTTACCAAGAACGTGTCGAACATTTCAAGACTCTATCCTGATTGACATCGATTTGATGTAAAAGACTGAATTATTCTCTACACATTCCTCCGTCCATCTTGTATACACATATTTTTTATGTCAAATTAAAACTTGTATTATAAACATCAGTTTCCTTCCCTTGTATGTTTTTATGAGAGACAATGACATAACCATTACACACTCAGGTGGAAATTAGAACTCTATTTCTGTCTTTTGGTGGTGTTTTTGCAAATGGCTTTAAAACTCAACTCTATTGTAAATTAACTTTAAGCAAGCCCAATGAAAGGGTGCATAGTCATATCAGAGAACTGTTATTTGGTTAAAATGAAAAATGCGCTTTGTCCTATTTATTGCTATATTTTTTTTGAGAAACAACTTAAGGCTGGAAAAAAATGTGATTTGTAATACATATTGCCCAAAAAAATACTGGGGTCTTGAACTACAATATATATTGAATCTTGTACTATTCTGGTCTGTTAAATATGCTTACCTTGTGGAAGATGTTTTCTTTAAATATTCTATGATAAATATGTGCATAAAAAATCGGACATCAAACCATCAACAAGAAACATAATCAGAACTCAAAATCAATTAAATTAATGGAGAAAATATGAGCAAAGGAAAGATTTACAGGGAGACCAGTGTTCCTGAAGAGTAAGCGTTCATCGAAGATATCGCCAGGTAAATCTTAGTCACATCAAAATAAACGTTGCATACTCGAAGGAGATCTAAGGCATCGTTCTCAATTACAACAAGTAGGCAAACTAATGAAGATACTCAATAAAAGCAAAGTGATCAGGGAATCATAGATATACTCCCACCTCCACAAAGTGGTCAAGTGTGACCTTTAACCTTGACCGATGACCACCAAAATCTATTCAGGCGTAGACCTTTACGGTGTGTTGCTGTGGTGTAAATATGAACCAAATCGGACCAAGGATACTTGATATTACTGAGATATATTGAACACAAGTTTTTTTTATTTCCAAAGTGGTCAAGGGTGTCCTTTGACCTTTACGGTCGACCGATGACCACCACAGTAGACCTTTACCGTGTAATGATATGGTGTAAATATGAATCAACTCTGTTCAGAGGTTTATGAGATATCTTTTACAAAAGATCCGCACGTACAGACAAAGTGATTACTATATATCCCCCTAACCTAAGTGTGGTTGTTGGGGGGGGGGGGATAAAAGCGTCCACCATTTTTATCATACTGCATCTCTAAAATTCATATATCGTAGTTAGACAGCTGACTTTCTGATAGTTCGTAAGCAGCTAGTCCGAAGGGTTCTGTCTTTCTGATCCTCTAAATAATATTTTAAAGCATTGCACAAAACACACACGAGAATAGCACCTTTATGATTTAGAATCCGATACAGTCGAGCCAAATCATAAATTAAACTGCACCGTAGTCTACAGCTTTTTCGTCCTTTTAGCATTCGTCAAAAATGCTGAGCAAGGACCTAAAAGGTGAGCAAGGACCTAAAAAGTGAAGTCAAAGAGACGAATGAGGAAACAAGAAGTGTCCAAATCCAGATAGGGTTAAAACATTAAATACTCCCTTATAATAAGGTTTATCATCTGCGTGATAATACCAACTTAGTTAAATTGAGAAACTTGTTAGTTGGTTGGAACCTTGTGACTAAATATTTTAAGTAATTGAAAAGAATCTAAAACAAGAAAGAGATTCCAAATGTCCAATTAAGTCTTCTCAATCGTAGAAATAATAGGTAAAGTGTTTTGTTTAAATCATGCCTGACACCTAATTCAGCCCTCTACAAGGTTACGACCAACCTCTGGAAATGACTGCCAACTAGCAGCCAACCTTGTGTGACCTCAACTTTTCACTAGAATTAAGAATAAACGGTTGGTGTTTGATTTGATTAAGCGTCTTATTTACAGCTAACTTATTTTCAAGGAGAACCTCCGCATGTGTAATGCACGCTTGTGTGTTGGGACCGGTATGTTGTTTTATTTGTATCCTTGGGGACCTGGTGTTGACTTCCGTATAGGCCTTGTACTACACTTAGTAATACAAGGGATATAGGTCTTGATGAAATGCGAATAAACATGTGTTAATTTGGAGGAAATCTGGAACTACGTATATTTCAAGCAATTTCGTGTTCTTAGTCTAAGAGAAAAGAGACCGATACAATACCTATTTGGAACCGAATATAATGCAATGGCAGTTTGGAGTCTCAAGCAATGAAGTGTCAACTAGGCAACCATGAGCTGATCATGTCTTTGGTTTATCAAAACAGCAAATCTCTTTGATGTATATATTAAAATGAAGAGATATTTTTGAATGGGATGATAACTGATGGTTGTTTGAAAGTTATGACAATTTCTTGATTCCTGCAGAAATATCAGGACAGCTTGCCAGGTATCGTGATCTGTATACCGTGGCGAGGAGTCGTAAACCTGGAAACCATGTCCCCTTCCTGTACATTATGACCCCGGTATTGTATCTGATTCCTCTTCACAGGATACACGCTCCAGCTGTCAACATAACACTGAGATAACACGTGGTTTAGATGATGGATATGTACTTTGCTATCTGGCCTGGTACAAATGACCCATTTTAGCCTAAGCGACAGTGCTTCGTCCATTATCTGTTGTCCTACAACTGTCAATTTAAACAGAATTCAAACAAATCCGACTACTAGCATACTAATTTAAGGTACCAATATCGGAGTTAGCCCTCTGAGGGCCAAGGGTGAAAAATATGATATTGACAGATATTCCTTCCTCTACCATACACTTGATTGACATTTGAACCAAATCGTGTTAGCAACCGACGATAAAAGTTACACAAATACATGGGACACACTCGCTTATTAATTAAACGGCAACTTTAGTTTTCTTAGTCCAGTGTAATCGGAAGTTATGCTGATATAGGGTTTAACCTTTTGGGAGACTTACTGAAAACGATACCGCTTCCCAAAGATACAGGACAGGTTTCATTTCATTTTTGCTGGTAGCATCCTTACTTTAAGAAAATCTAAAAATATACAATATTGAACATCGTTAGCTACTCATAAGACGTAAATTCTTAGAAAACCAATCCTGCCTTCAGGATGAGAAAATGGATCACAAGTGGTCTAATTGATTGATTTGCTTTAATCAGCTTTTCCAAAATTACTGTCAGTTCTTAAACAAATTATGTGTTCAACAATCTTGCTAATTCAGAACGTTAAATGTTACACAAAAAACGTGCTTTATCGTTGATGGAGGCTATATGAAAACGTAACATAAAACATGTTAATACATTTAACAAAAAATAATATATCGCACTATTCAAAACATAGAAATGCATAGAGGATAATGTACCGTCGAAGTGGAATTATTCGCGGTATGGACGTTAGTCGCTTTTTTTCGTTTGCATTAAATCTCCGTGAAAATATTCATTCGCGAATATTAATCGCTTCTCAAACAATACGGTACAAAATAGTATTATAAGTACAGAGTAAAAAAAGCACGACTGACAGCGCGATAATTTCCACAACGTGAACACAGGGACCTGAGAATTGCTTTTATGACCATTGAGGGGACATTTTTATCGAAAATTGATGGGTTTGGAGACTGACTTTGCGAAAATTACGCTCGCAAAAATATTGACTTTTTACAGAACTTATTTTATAAAATATCAAGACAAAACGATTTAAAACATTACAGAAGACCAAAAAAACTTACAATGATCAGTAACAAATTATTTACATATGTATATTCTAACACATGTACACTTGTATCTTATAATGAAGGAAAAATTTAAAAGTGTATCTTTAATATTTCTATGATTTATGTCACAATTGCTTGTTGCATTGAAATAGTCACTTCCTGGAAATTCATTTAATCCTAGACATAATATACAGTTTGTAATAGGTTCAATTGGGCAGTGGCGCATACAAACATACGTATTTCAATATCTTATTGCTTTCAGTTAGCTATGAGTGGGTGCGGGACTTACTTATTCAATGTATCGAACTCTTCGTTATTTACAAGAGTCTTTATACGTATTGACCAGTGTGAGAACGTTTATATTGACACGTGTTTCGGCACATTGACAGGTTTTAAAAAGACAAAATTACCATATGGTATAATTAAATGTTTACTTTGCTGTTTCTACATCGACGTTTAAATTCATCTGCCTCAAACAACCGATGTTGCACACTTCTTCCCAAACCCGTATACAATTTGTGGATACAATTGAGAAATACATTGTAACCACCAGAATTCGCGAGTGATTCGTCCCTTGGAGCACTCTGTAGCAATGCCGACTGAAAGAGACACTAGTAGCGTGTTCCATTTAGCGGTTGTTTCAGAACGAACCGGACGTCCAGCTAAATGGAACAAGCTACTAGCTTGTTCTACCTTCAGTTTCACTAAGGGGTTCTGTCAGCCTCACTGAGGGATTCTGTCAGCCTCACTAAGGGGTTCTATCGGTCTCATTGAGGGATTCTGTCAGCCTCACTGAGGGATTCTGTCAGCCTCACTAAGGGGTTCTGTCGGCCTCAATAAGGAATTCTGTCGGCCTCACTTAAGGAGTTCTGTCGGCCTCACTAAGGGGTTCTGTCGGCCTCACTGAGGGGTTCTGTCGGCCTCACTGAGGGATTCTGTCGGCCTCACTAAGGGGTTCTGTCGGCCTCACTGAGGGGTTCTGTCGGCCTCACTGAGGGGTTCTGTCGGCCTCACTAAGGGGTTCTGTCGGCCTCAATAAGGAATTCTGTCGGCCTCACTAAGGGGTTCTGTCGGCCTCACTGAGGGGTTCTGTCGGCCTCACTGAGGGGTTCTGTCGGCCTCACTAAGGGGTTCTGTCGGCCTCACTAAGGGGTTCTGTCGGCCTCACTGAGGGGTTCTGTCGGCCTCGCTAAGGGGTTCTGTCGGCCTCACTAAGGGGTTCTGTCGGCCTCACTGAGGGGTTCTGTCGGCCTCACTAAGGAGTTCTGTTGACCTCAATAAGGGGTTCTGTCAGCCTCAATAAGGGATTCTGTCGGCCTCAATAAGGAGTTCTGTCGGCCTCAATAAGGGGTTCTGTCGGCCTCAATAAGGAATTCTGTCAGCCTCACTAAGGGGTTCTGTCGGCCTCACTGAGGGGTTCTGTCGGCCTCACTAAGGGGTTCTGTCGGCCTCACTAAGGGGTTCTGTCGGCCTCAATAAGGGGTTCTGTCGGCCTCACTAAGGAGTTCTGTCGGCCTCACTAAGGGATTCTGTCGGCCTCAGTAAGGGGTTCTGTCGGCCTCACTGGGGGGTTCTGTCGGCCTCACTGAGGGGTTCTGTCGGCCTCACTAAAGGGTTCTGTCGGCCTCACTAAGGGGTTCTGTCGGCCTCAATAAGGAATTCTGTCGGCCTCACTAAGGGGTTCTGTCGGCCTCACTAAGGGATTCTGTCGGCCTCACTAAGGGGTTCTGGTGGCCTCACTAAGGAATTCTGTCGGCCTCACTAAGGGGTTCTGTCGGCCTCACTAAGGGGTTCTGTCGGCCTCAATAAGGGGTTCTGTCGGCCTCAATAAGGGGTTCTGTCGGCCTCAATAAGGGATTCTGTCGGCCTCACTAAGGGGTTCTGTCGGCCTCAATAAGGGGTTCTGTCGGCCTCACTAAGGAGTTCTGTCGGCCTCACTGAGGGGTTCTGTCGGCCTCACTGAGGGGTTCTGTCGGCCTCACTAAGGGATTCCGTCGGCCTCACTAAGGGGTTCTGTCGGCCTCACTTAGGGGTTCTGTCGGCCTCAATAAGGAATTCTGTCGGCCTCACTAAGGGGTTCTGTCGGCCTCACTAAGGGGTTCTGTCGGCCTCACTGAGGGGTTCTGTCGGCCTCACTGAGGGGTTCTGTCGGCCTCAATAAGGGGTTCTGTCGGCCTCAATAAGGAATTCTGTCGGCCTCACTAAGGGGTTCTGTCGGCCTCAATAAGGGGTTCTGTCGGCCTCACTAAGGAGTTCTGTTGGCCTCACTGAGGGATTCTGTCGGCCTCACTAAGGGGTTCTGTCGGCCTCACTAAGGGATTCTGTCGGCCTCACTAAGGGGTTCTGTCGGCCTCAATAAAGGGTTCTGTCGGCCTCACTGAGGGGTTCTGTCGGCCTCACTAAGGGATTCTGTCGGCCTCAGTAAGGGGTTCTGTCGGCCTCACTGAGGGGTTCTGTCGGCCTCACTAAGGGGTTCTGTCTGTCTCACTAATGGGTTCTGTCGGCCTCACTAAGGGATCCTGTCGGCCTCACTCAGGGGTTCTGTCGGCCTCAATAAGGGGTTCTGTCGGCCTCACTAAGGGGTTCTGTCGGCCTCACTAAGGGATTCTGTCGGCCTCAATAAGGGATTCTGTCGGCCTCACTAAGGGGTTCTGTCGGCCTCACTAAGGTGTTCTGTCGGCCTCACTGAGGGATTCTGTCTGTCTCACTAAGGGGTTCTGTCGGCCTCACTAAGGGGTTCTGTCGGCCTCACTAAGGGGTTCCGTCGGCCTCACTAAGGGGTTCTGTCGGCCTCAATAAGGAATTCTGTCGGCCTCACTAAGGGATTCTGTCGGCCTCACTAAGGGATTCTGTCGGCCTCACTAAGTGGTTCTGTCGGCCTCACTAAGGAGTTCTGTCGGCCTCAATAAGGAATTCTGTCGGCCTCACTAAGGGGTTCTGTCGGCCTCACTAAGGGGTTCTGTCGGCCTCAATAAGGAGTTCTGTCGGCCTCAATAAGGAATTCTGTCGGCCTCACTAAGGGATTCTGTCGGCCTCACTAAGGGGTTCTGTCGGCCTCAATAAGGGGTTCTGTCGGCCTCACTAAGGGGTTCTGTCGGCCTCACTTAGGGATTCTGTCGGCCTCACTGAGGGAATCTGTCGGCCTAAATAAGGGATTCTGTCGGCCTCACTAAGGGATTCTGTCGGCCTCAATAAGGAATTCTGTCGGCCTCACTAAGGGATTCTGTCGGCCTCACTGAGGGGTTCTGTCGGCCTCATTAAGGGGTTCTGTCGGCCTCACTAAGGGATTCTGTCGGCCTCACTGAGGGGTTCTGTCGGCCTCACTAAGGGGTTCTGTCGGCCTCACTAAGGGGTTCTGTCGGCCTCACTAAGGGGTTCTGTCGGCCTCACTGAGGGATTCTGTCGGCCTAAATAAGGGGTTCTGTCGGCCTCACTAAGGGGTTCTGTCGGCCTCACTAAGGGGTTCTGTCGGCCTCACTGAGGGGTTCTGTCGGCCTCACTAAGGGGTTCTGTCGGCCTCACTAAAGGGTTCTGTCGGCCTCACTGAGGGATTCTGTCGGCCTCACTGAGGGGTTCTGTCGGCCTCAATAAGGGGTTCTGTCGGCCTCACTGAGGGGTTCTGTCGGCCTCACTAAGGGGTTCTTTCGGCCACACTAAAGGGTTCTGTCGGCCTCACTGAGGGGTTCTGTCGGCCTCAATAAGGAATTCTGTCGGCCTCACTGAGGGGTTCTGTCGGCCTCACTAAGGGGTTCTGTCGATCTCACTAAGGGGTTCTGTCGGCCTCACTAAGGGGTTCCGTCGACCTCACTAAGTGGTTCTGTCGACCTCATTTAGGGGTTCTGTCGGCCTCACTAGGGGGTTCTGTCGGCCTCACTAAGGGGTTCTGTCGGCCTCACTTTGTTGCGGCTCCTTTGTATTGTTAAAGAGACAGGTATCAGCCTAGCGATTTGTCAGGATTATGTTGCCTAAGAAAAATCAAACTGCTATGTTCGTGCCTTCAGTTTCGACTTATTCGAGGGTTGTAGAGAGCTTGAGTTGAGGGAAACACCTGGCTATTGAAGATGGTCATTGATATACATTTTATCTAATTATTTTTTCGAAATTCATGAATTAAAGGGATTTTATGCACCTGACCCTTCTGCTTCTAAATTAGTTAGAAAATTTCTATTCCCACCTTTTGGGCCCCTAGCATCACTGACGAGTTCTTGAAGGACGAAACAGCTGTGTGGTTCAGATTCTTTTTCGGCATACTGTATCTATTACTAAATTTTAAAGGTGCAGCGTGTGTGAGTGTTACGTCACCTTTCATACTTATGATAGATTTTAGATTATCAAAGCTACTGGGCCTCTTAGATTGATATGCAGCCCAAAGTTTGGTGAATATTTATTACTATCATGATATGTAGCTTATAAAATACTAGTATACTCAACGATGGGTGCTGTGTTATTACGAACATCAACTGTCGGAGCAGTGTGTGCTATTTCATGACTAACAAAAAATCTGAGAATACCAAAACGTCAACAAAACCATAATCATAATTCAAAATCGGGGCAAACTATTAACAAAGGAAATATTCACACATTTATTGTATAGCTTATGAGTAAGCTGCCCATATAAGTCATAGTTGAAATAAAGATCGAGGTAAGGCTTGAAGCAGCTGCAGCAGTAGACTTTCTTGTGTCCTCAGCTAACAATGCTTTTAAGTTACGTGTTGCTGTCACTGTTGTTTTGATAATGTGTACTGATTTTACTACCCAAATCAAGTGATCTTCTGAACTAACCTTACAGGGCTAGTTCGTCCAACGTAAATTAATACTAAACTCTCCATTATAAATATTGATAAACCGTACACGAGCAGTCGCACGGCCGACACATAGGGGGCCGTATTAATTGTTATTCGAATCTGAAAATTAATTTACATCGAAATAGTATGGATATTAATATTTAATCTATTTAGGACCCCATCTGCATTTGTCACTGGTTCAGCGTACAGTAGTAGCAATGACATGAAATGCTCAAGGCAATGTTTCCTATTGATCTTGTTCGTCTAATCCTTCATCAATTGATATTGGGTGTACAAACTCACATTCGGTAAACATTGTGCCCGCGGTAGATCGATACCTGACTGAAAAGGTAACTCGGCAAGGTGATGCTGGTACGGAATGCCTTAACAAGATTTCCTGTGTTTAATGGGATGTCTTATCATTCGAAATCGTACAAAAACAACCCATGTAATCATCGCTACGCTTCTAACACGTGAGTATTTACCCGTGGGACCCAATGCACGCCAATAACCTTGGAATGTTGGGTAGTGCTGTATATCTGTTATATCTTTTTGTTGTTGTTGTTTGATCGTATGTTATCGTAACAACGTCATATTTCGGACAGTCTAGCGTTTGTTTCATGATTCAAATACGAAAGTTAAGATCTTTATTGAGAACAAAATGCCTTGTTGATTATATGAATACATGTTTATGCGATTTTTCCAGGTCAAATTTGATGCCAAGAAATCCTTGGTTTTGATGAACTTCTGCTTCTGACTTTTCTCTAGTCTTTTTAGAAATGACGTTTCATGACATTGAAAATGAAAAAAAAAACTAAATTAAAAAAATCGTGTGTATTTATGCTGTTTTTTTTTTCAACAGATTTAATTTTTATCAAAACTGGTTACCAAAACATCGAAGCTTCCATAATGTAAAATAAAAGCCATATACAAATGAACTAACGTACCGTGATGAAGCTTTGATAGTAGTGATCGTGCTGCCACACCATGTTAGTCCTACTGACAGGAACTATTGTTTCTCTCCCTGTGTTAGTCTAGATTATACACGTGATGAGGCTGTGTGTCGATACGTAAGGAGACCACTAAGAGGAGGAATATGTGTCCATGTATAAGACATTCGGACTGCTGTAACAAGATGAAGGGCCGTGGATGGACTCTGAAGATAATTATCCTCCTCGCCGTGTGTGAGACACAAAGTAAGTAAACAAGATATCTCAGGTAGACACATCTAATAACTAATCTATGGCACTTTCAAGTCATTGTTTACAAACAGATCAGTGGATTAAGGAATAAATAAATAGTTTAGATACATTCTTACTTTATTCGGGTGTTTCAACATAATATGAGAGCATACTTTGTTGTCAATTTATAGATTTGTATATTTTGCAATGTATCCATAACCACATGAAGACGGTAAACGGTTCTACACAACACCATCTTAATATCTTAATACAAATCTATGTATTTAGATGAGCTGTTTTACATTCCTCGTGTTACACATAACGGAAGTATGAATGTCGTGTAAGCATCATTGTAAATGATATATTGGTTGATTTTTCATGACGCTTTTGTTTATAGAATTTCCTCATTGCAGACCACAACAATGCTAGTTTTCTTTAAACAACATAGAAAACATTTCATAATAAAGTAAAACATAGACTTTTGTTGTAATATCATTGCGAAATTGTTGACAACGATTGTGTAAACAAGTGAAATGACAGTTACCTAAAGACATTGTTTGACAAAGGTGAAATGACAGTTACCTAAAAAATTGTACAACAATGGTGAACTGACAGTAACCTAAAGATTGTTTGACAAAGGTGAAATGACATTTACCTAAAGACATTGCTTAACAAAGGTGAAATGACAGTAACATTAAAGGACCAATATACGTAACTTCAGGGAAATGTTCGTGATTCTGAAAAATTCTGAAAAAAAATCCAGTTGATAACCATGCAAAAATAAGCCTAAAACGAGGTAACTTTGAGCGGAACTAACAAGAAACTCTTGACAAAAAAATCCAAAGAATTGAAAATAATTCAGGTGGGGCCCACTTCAACAACAAACCGAAGGTAGAAGACGGTTCGAAATGGACGCGTGTTTACAAATAGCGTGTTTCAACTGCTACTGTACCGGTAACCGCGAAATAATTCATCTTGAATATTGCTGATATCAGTTAATTCTAACTAAATCTATAAATATAATAAGTTATTAGGCTTGACTTTCGCTTAAAGTTTTGCCTAAAGTTACGTATATTGGGCCTTTAAGACATTGTTTAACAAAGGGGAAATGGCATTTACCGAGAAATTGTTTAACAAAGATGAAATGACAGTTACCAAGACATTTTTTGGCAAAGGTGAAATGACAGTAACTTCGAAATTGTTTTATAAAGGTGAAATGACAGTTACTTAAAGACAATTTTTAATAAAGGTGAAATGACAGTTACTTAAAGAAACTTTTTAATGAAGGTGAAATGACAGTTACTTAAAGAAACTTTTTTTTAATAAAGGTGAAATGACAGTTACTTAAAGAAACTTTTTAACAAAGGTGAAATGACAGTTACTTAAAGAAACTTTTTTCATAAAGGTGAAATGACAGTTACTTAAAGAAACTTTTAATAAAGGTGAAATGACAGTTACTTAAAGAAACTTTTTAATAAAGGTGAAATGACAGTTACTTAAAGAAACTTTTTAATAAAGGTGAAATGACAGTTACCTAAAGAAATTGTTTAACAAAAGTGAAATTAAAGTTACCAAGAAAATGTTTAATAAAGGGGAAATGACAGTTACCTAGAACTTGTTTGACAAAGGTGAAATGACAGTTACTTAAAGAAACTTTTAAATAAAGGTGAAATGACAGTTACTTAAAGAAACTTTTAAATCAAGGTGAAATGACAGTTACTTAAAGAAACTTTTTAATAAAGGTGAAATGACAGTTACTTAAAGGAACTTTTTAAAAAAGGTGAAATGAAATTTACTTAAAGAAACTTTTTAATAAAGGTGAAATGACAGTTACTTAAAGAAACTTTTTAATAAAGGCGAAATGACAGTTACCTAGAACTTGTTTGACAAAGGTGAAATGACAGTTACTTAAAGAAACTTTTTCATAAAAGTGAAATGACAGTTACTTAAAGAAACGTTTTAATAAAGGTGAAATGACAGTTACTTAAAGAAACTTTTTAATAAAGGTGAAATGACAGTTACTTAAAGAAACTTTTTAATAAAGGTGAAATGACAGTTACTTAAAGAAACTTTTTAATGAAGGTGAAATGACAGTTACTTAAAGAAACTTTTTAATAAAGGTGAAATGACAGTTACTTAAAGAAACTTTTTAAAGGCCCAATATACGTAACTTTCGGCAAAACTTGAAGCAAAAATCAAGCCTAATAATTTATCATATTCATAGATTTAGCTAAGATTAACTGATATCAGCAATATTCAAGATGAATTCTTTCTCGATTACCGGTACATCAGCAGTTGAAACACGCTACTTGTAAACACGCGTCCATTTCGGGCCGTCTTCTACCTTCGGTTTGTTGTTGAAGTGGGCCCCACCTGAACTATTTTCAATTCTTTGGATTTTTTTTGTCCAGAGTTTCTTGTTAGTTACCGTTCAGGTTTACTTCGTTTTAGGCTTATTTTTGCATGGTAATCAACTGGATTTTTTTTCAGAATTTTTCAGAATCACGAAAATTTCCCTGAAGTTACGTATATTGGGCCTTTAATAAAGGTGAAATAACAGTTACTTAAAGAAACTTTTTTAATAAAGGTGAAATGACAGTTACTTAAAGAAACTTTTTAATAAAGGTGAAATGACAGTTACCTAAAGAAATTGTTTAACAAAAGTGAAATTAAAGTTACCAAGAAAATGTTTAATAAAGGGGAAATGACAGTCACCTAAACATTATTTAACAAAGGTGAAAAGACAGTAATCTAGACATTGTTTGACAATTGTAAAATTACAGTAACCAAGAAGTTGTTTAACAAGGGTGAAATGACATTTACTTACAAATTGTTTTACAAAGATGGTCTGAGAGTTACCTAAAATCGTTTAACAAAGTAGAAATGACATTTACCTAAAGACATTGTTTAACAAAGGGAAAATGACAGTAATATAGACATTGTTTAATAAAGGTTAAATGACAGTATACATAACGATATATTTACAAGGGTGAAATACATCATACCTAACGCCTGAGTTGAATTGATGACAATATATGCCTAACAACAAATACAATGTAAGATAGTCAGTTTTAATTGCTACCCGTTGATACTTTCTGTATATATATATATGTTATTTAAGTCTATCAGTTACCTGACACCCTAGGCACCAATGGTACTTAAACATTGATAACTTGTTATATATACACACCTATGTTTTTGTTGTGTGTTTGATGTATATATACCTGGCCCCTTTTATCTATCTGCTACATTTATGTATACGGAGGCTTTATTTGGTTTTGATCCATATATCGACGTGGTTTCATTACTGAACTGTTGAATTCAGTATAACCTGAAAAGTCTAAATGATTAAGCTATAACGCTATCGGCGCACTTTTCTTATTGACACACAATTAAAAGCTTTGTAGTTGTAATGGTAACTAAGGTTATTAGATGAAGCCGCTGGGATTATGAAATATTATTGTCGATCTCACCTTGTTGCTTATGGAATCACTAACGTAGCATGGTTCACTCATAGTACATCAGATGCTGCCGATCCGGCACTGACATTTATTTTACAGTCTATGGATGAAGTCATATTGTCACGAGGAGATATAGTAACGTTTTCATACCGGGTATACGCGTCCTGACATCACGTGCCTTTTGTTGCACCATTTTCTTTTTTAAAAATATAAATAGATAACATTTAATCAAAATAATTTGCTTAACTCGACGAAAATAGATGGAATGTTAAGTTACAGTCACAGGTAAATTAGTTTATATCTTATGTACATAATATAAGGATAATGACATCGACGATGAATTTCATTTCTTAATCAACTGTAATATGTATAAAGATTTATAGGACAAATATGTTAAACACCATTATGCACATCATACTCCGTAAACCAAAATAGACATGACTTATGACATGTCAGTTTTGGTCTACGGAGTATGGTGTGTATTTATAAAATATTTCAGCGTTCATATTTTATTCGATTCGAACTTCTATTTATTTTTTCAGTAAAGGTTTGATTTTGTTAATTGAAATTAAATGCGTCTTATATCTCAAATTTTATTGATCCCAATGCATATTGTCTTATGTCATTAATCATTTATTATGTTCTTAATTATCATTGTAAAGAGATACCTAATTATATTTTTAAAACATTAATTTATTTCAAAACAAAAGCCGGGAAGCTTGTTAGGTAGGGGTCACCCAATCACCAGCTTTCTGGCCTGTGTTCTATCTGTGATATTACTTATATATGATATTTGTGTAACATTGACATCATTATTTATCTATCTTATTTCTTTGTGAGTGTTGTCATGTAATTTTTTAAATGTGTCGTTGTACCTTGAATATATGTGTCTTTAACAGGGCCGTATTGAAAACTAGACGAAAGTCTAAACATGTTACCCTATCTGAATGAAAGAATTTATTATTGTTATCATTATTATTGAACCGCTTTGAGAAGGCCTTTAAGGTCGTGATAAAGCGGTATATAAGAACTTCGAATTATTATTATTATTATATGTTAAAAATCCAAATATGTTTAAATTAATTCAATT
Organism: Mimachlamys varia; assembly: GCA_947623455.1. Lineage (NCBI taxonomy): Eukaryota > Metazoa > Mollusca > Bivalvia > Pectinida > Pectinidae > Mimachlamys > Mimachlamys varia. The sequence continues at coordinate 13,398,464 of OX392527.1, read as the reverse complement.
ATATAAAACAAATCACGTGAAAGAACTATCCAATCTTGGAAAACATCTAGGTTTAGCCTTAGAAAGAAGACAGTTAATGCCAGTGTAAGTCCAGTATTATGTTTTTACTCTCACTCTATCCTATTGCAAACTGCCTGAATTGTGTGAATGAATGTGTTCGAGTGATTCTGAGAGAGGATGTGAATTATGTGTGAGAGGTCAACGTGCATGATTGTTAATGTACTGATGTATGTTACCTATGTTTTCTTGTGCTTATGACTTTTAAAATTAAGCAAATAAAGAATCTGAACCATTAAAAAAAATCTGAACCCTATTTCATATGCGGCGTACTTACTGACTGAAATCTTTTTTCAGGTGCTGATTTTGAGACTTTCGATTTGGTCGTGAATAGGAGTCAGCCTGGCATAGTCCGGTATTTCAGCTCCACAATGCAGGGTGCGTTCAATCTATTCGTTAGGAGTCAGGCTTAAATTTCCATTTTTAACATATTTTGCACAACAATAATTCGTGCATATAACACTATTCCTTTTTAAAGAGATGGGAACACAAAAAACCCATTAAGAGTAAGTATCAAACTAGGCCTAAATCAATCACTTAGTCTAACATGTCATATTCAATTTGTATTAAGTTTGTCTTGATGTTTCGATCTAATTTTACCATGACCTTAAACATATTAGCAATCAGTCGAATGACGAATCAAATATGTATATGTTTGTTGCAATACACTTCATTATAAAATGGATGTGTCCTTATTTTTGTAAATTAAAGTTTCTAGATTACTGTAAGCTTAATGTGTTGCGTATGTTGATTTATCCTTTGATGTTTGCCTTCCAAAGTCGTCGACTTTAGACCTTCCATGACGAGGAGCATTAATGGCGCATTTGCTTTGCTTTCAGAGCAATCTCCATTTGTGGTGTTTGTCTATGATCCAAATGTCGGACCGGAAGTGATAGATGAGGGCGCGATGCCCGTTGTCGTCTGCCTGTATGAGAGATGTCAGTTTCCTTCAGAGCACTTGGTGACCCTACAGTCTCCACAGCTAAGATATGGCACCCTACTGACACGCCTGTTGAATGGGACTGACCAACATAAGGAGCTCATTATCCTTAACGACGAGGACATGCAAAGTGAGTACCAGATTTATCTGTACACGGGACGCTGTTGTGTGTTATAACCTATCCTTATAATCTTAGTTAAAGCTTGGTTACGAAACGTGACGGCGTATAGAACCTAACGTAGGCATACAAATCAAACTGATCCGTCACGACGTTACATTTAATCGGGTACCAGGGGCTGTAATTATATTTAAGAAATTATCATTGTGATAATTTAAATTAGTACAATTTGTACATACAAACACCCAGACATGGGTTCTTATTAATACAAACATCCCGATCTAGGAAATAAACAGTATTTTACAACAAGGAACAGAAATAAAACAAGTGAGACGTGCCGGGCGCGAACCCGAGACCTCTAGGTTATGGAGCCTACCACCAGGCCGAAAGGTCCGAACCAGGTAACCTGGTTTGTAATTTCCCGATATTGTTATGCTAGGTCTGTCTATACGTAACAAGTCATTCGGAAGTTGTTACAGATGGTGCATAAATACAACAAATATTTTTTTTGTAAATAAACATACTAGAGCACACTAATTTAGTGCAATATATTGACTATGTTAATTTTTGTTGATTAGTTGAAATAAAACTATTTTGACTATTTCACCATTTACATTGTTTGCTAGATTCTACCGACAAAATTGCGTCGCTCATTGATGATTTGATAAATTTTACTGGCTTATGGTTTTGCTACTTTTCAGTGCCATTGTCGTTCTTGCTAGAGAACGTGCAGTCCGTTGATGTTGTTCTGGTAGACATCAAACTATCTGAGGGGAACTTCTTGGACTCGTTGCGGAAAGTCTTGTCTCGCTCAGATTCCCGAAAATTCATCTTCCTCGGAACGCCAAAACTCGTGAAGAACGTCACATATTTGGTAATAGATGATGACGGAGGGGTCATTGATATACACTATTTCTTCAAATATTTCTGTTAACGATAAAAACCTTTGATTTTGTTATCAAATAAATAATATTTTGATACATACAAATGTAAATTCGATAATTGTTGAGACTCACAAGGTGTAATTGCCTGAATTATTTTATGTTGATAATCTTTTTAATAGATAAATTATTTCTGTTCTGTGTAGATATCGGACCTAGTGCCTTAAGTAAATGAACTCTGTCTGTTTTGTATAGATATCAGACCTCATGCTTTTAGTAAATTATGTCTGTCTTTTTTGTGTAGATATCAGACTTTGGCCTTTAGTATATTATTTCTGTTTGTTTTGTGTAGATATCATACCTCATGCCTTTAATAAATGGTTCCTGTCTGTGTTGTGTAGATATCAGACCTAGTGTCTTTAGTAAATGATTTCTGCATGTTTTGTGTAGATATCAGACTTCGTGTCTGTAGTAAATGGCTTCTGTTTGTTTTGCGTAGATATTAGACTTCACGCCTTAAGTACATGATATCTGTCTGTTTTGTGTAGATATCAGACCTGATGCCACTAGTAGCTGATACCATTTGGTTGTTACTGGATACACAAGGCGTTCTTCCCACGTGCAGCTCATGTGACAGTGCTGTCAATATACTAAGAGATGACTATATCCAACAACTTGAATTGACTGTAAGTTAGAACTTTAACGATTAAATCCGGGCTTCTCACATCTGTGTCATACATTGCAAACTTTTATAATACAAAAAAAGATTGCTTTTGAAAAAATACAATAATTTACTGTATACATTTTCATCCTGAAAAACCTCAAGATTGTTTGGCTTTATATATTGTCCAAAAATAAGACATATCCTTATATAGTTTGTATAACACTTGATGATTTATGTTCTTGTCAGATTGAGTCAGTTGTTCGCCGAGTGCTGAATACGTCACAATATTACACAGACGGTAGGATCGACCAGCTTTCACTTAGTTCGGAACTAAAACAGGTAATCAAACGGGTGTATGTTTGAACTACACAGGTAATCAAACGGGTGTATGTCTGAACTAAACAGGTAATCAAACGGTTGTATATCTGAACTAAACAGGTAATTAAACGTTAATACGTGTTAGAACTTTGATAAGAACTTCACAAATAATGAGAAGTAAATTTGCGGTGGGAAGTTGAACGTATCACTAATCAGGTAAGGATAAGTAAGCATGTAGGTGGGATTTGTAAGAGAAGGAAGGCGGCCAACAACACTCCATAGCGACGTTTATATATATATCTTAAATGTGACATTCGTAAAAATGCCTTCACACTCACATATGATGGCGTTTCCATCAATTCGAAAATTTGTAAATGTATGTTGGTTTACAGCTGAATATTAACTAATGTCATTGTACTGATTCATGTATCTCATTCACTCCTTAAGGAGTTTTTGTTTCCATATAATGTACAAAATTTTATTGTGCAATAATGTGGCTTTGCTTAACAGTTATTGTTTTGTTCAACATCTGTTGTTTTGTTTTCACTTTCAGGCATTGATTTCAGTCCCGCACGAGATACAAATATTCCAACCGGGGTTCAATGGAACACTGGGTCAGGTAAGTTATAACATTGACCTTATGTTGTATTGCAATAAATGACACTTTATCCCTTACGAAGTTTGACTGATGCATATTTTTTTTTCAATTCCACCACTCCCTGTTCTAACAAACAAGAACCTGGTTCGGTGGTGACATTTAATGTTTTGTTTTAGGTCGGAGTTTGGAATAATGTTACCGAAGCATCCGGCAGGTTGCCAGTCAATTTTACAACAAATAGCGAAAAACTAGCCCTGAGAGTTGTAACCGTTCACGTACGTATGGAGAGTAAGGTGTTTCACGAATTACAATAAATAGAAATAATAATAAATGATTTTCATTAACATTGATTGTTCCACACAATATACTGTGGAATTATCACCTTTTTAAATTTTCTTATATCACTTTCGATACCATGGACAAACATTTTATATATTTAATGTCATTCGGAATATTCACAGTTGTTGAATTGAAGTTGTTTTTACCTTACTTTAGCACCCGCCCTACATATTCAAACAAATTATTAAGGGTGTGGTCTCTTATCACGGATATGCAGTTGAATTGCTGAGAAAAATCGCCGAGTCTTCTGGGATACAGTTCATTATATCTGAGTGCACCATCACAAAGCCTTTTCTGGAGGCCACTGTGTTTACCTGGAATGAATGCATTACAGATGTTGCTACCGGGGTAAGTTTTAATAGGTATTCTATCTAATTGCATTCCCAATCTTAAGCTTTATATGAAAATGAACTTGATATCGAGTCATATAAAACAAAAACAAAAAAACAGAGAATACCGAAACGTCAACAAAACCATAATCCTATATCAAAATTGATTAAACTAAAGGCAAAACATGAACGAAGGAAATGTTAACATAGAGACCCGTGAAAGTACATGATAATAAGACCTGGTGTTCCGTAAGAGTAAAACGTCAAGTCCTCAAAGTGAGAACCGAGTCATCATTATCAATCACAACAAGCTAGCAAACTAATGAACATATTCAAAAACGTCCATGTTTATATCACGCAAGGATACAAAATATTTCTAAATGATATATGAATTATAGAAAATATAAATATATAGCGTTTGAATATGAACAACTGATCTAAAAAATGTTTAAACGTTGTCTTACATGTGGCAGGACAATCCATTTGTTACTTCAGAGAGCCGATATGGTTATCGGGCCGATTGCAGTGACTAAGGAGCGAGGAAACTTGGTCGATTTCATCTTACCATACATTCAGTACGACAGTGTTCAGATGCTTACCAGGGCCAAAAAAGGAAGACGATTTGACTTTTTGGAAATATTTGACCACTGGTCAATGCTCGTCTGGCTGAGTTGTTTTATTTTTACCTCAGTTGCATTGTGGATTTACGAAAATGTAATAAAAGGACTGGAGAGAAGGAAGAACCCGGATGTCAAGTACTGTTCTTTCCAAGACGTGGTCTGGTTTATTGTTACTAAGGCGGAATTCGAATGTATGTCATGGTGTTCCGTTATCTAACATCGTAACAATGTTTCTTTTGTAAATTGACGTATAGCATTAACTGATGATTAAACATCAAACAGTTGAGCATAAGCGAAGGAATAACATTATCTCCAATGTTGAAATATGTATTTTGATTACCGCAATAGTGTTTCAAGTATCAAAAAAAAAAATCATGATCATTACTTGAAAATGAAATTTCTATACGGTCTGTGAAGTAAAACGATGTCTCAGATAATGCTATTTACGACTAGCAAACAAGTACATAGATGATCACCATACGGTTTATTTGTGGAATGTAGATAAAACATAAGATCTTCTGGTTTGGCTTAATCGCGATGGCCGCTCTATCCAATGTTTGTAATCTGTGAAATAATCGAGTTCTTAACTGGTCACAAGTACTAATGCCGTAAATGCTAGAATATTAATTCGAAACATGCTTTAAAGGTATTTTAGATTTTTTACAACTGAACGATTAAAATAGTAAATAATGTAACATTGTGGCTTACCTTGTTTTGATTCACAGGTGACGGTATCCGGTTATCACGGACAAGTACTAAGTTAATGGGTTTTGGATTCTGGCTGTTGTCTTTCATCCTCCTTTCTGCCTTCACAGCTAATCTGGCTTCCTTTATGACTGTTTACCGTATGGACGACATACAAGTAAAGGCCATATCTGATTTGGTGACTACAAAGGATGTGAAGTTTTCTGTAGTATGGGGTTCAGATGAAATGGTGTATTTTGAAAATATGATGAAAACTGAAGAAGCTTTTCACGATCTGTGGAAAAGCTCCAACCTGTACCCCGATTATAAACAATATGCGTTTAACGAAATCGTCTGGGACTATCCAGTCAGAGACACGTTCACAAAAATATGGCAAAGCATGACAAAGACAGGATTCTTCAATAGTACATCTGAGGCTCTGAGACGAGTGGCAGAAGGCAACTTTATTCTTCTGTCAAAAACAGAGACTGTAAAATATCTGATATCCCAGAACTGTGACGTTAAGTCGCTTGGGTCACCAATGGGATTCCATCCTGTTGGGTTTGCCATGAAAAAAGATTCCAGCCTCTTACCAACTATGTCCAACAGGTAACTTAGACATATCAATGGATGCATTAAAGATTGTACTATTGTACTCTTACATATAAATGAATGTAATAAAAAAGATGAAATGTCAATGTAAAGTAGGATAGTACCAAAATCAAGCGACCAAATAGACAAACGGGCTGCTTGCGCCTTCACATGATTTTTCTTGGTACCTTCAAAAGGACATTTAATGGTGACCTCTGACCTTATGAAATAAGTAGGTGAAGGTTGACTACAGCTTGTTTCTCTAGTCGGCCATTACTTATTGTTTTGAATTTGCCATCGTATGTCATTTCCTGAATGTAACGAATCAAATTCATTTGACATTCATTGAATTCACCTTTGTCCAGTTTGCATTTATATCGTTTATGAATGCCAACTGAAAGCAGTTCAATGCTAAAAGCATTAAGATTTATCGTAACCATAAGATTAAGAATAGCTGTAGAAATGGTACGAAATAGCTAAAATAAGTCAAACGAGTCAGCTGAACAACATTTTACTTCCTTCCAGCAAATGTACTTCGAAAAGCACTGCTGCTGTCAGGAGTGAGAAAAGGGAACGAGAATTACTTATGAGAATATCTTATATTACACTGTATTGTCTATTCAATAGTATAAAATCTTTGATTCTTTTTAATTTCAGTTTTATGGAAATACAACAGTCTTCTGGTGTGGAAAGTTTAAAAAGAAAATGGTGGGAGAACAGAACTCTGCACTGCGATACAGGTGAAATCATACAAGAGATCGGTTTCACTGAGATTGCCTACTGGTTCCTGACTCCTGTATTCGGCATAAGTCTGGGAATTCTTATCCTCGGCATGGAGCGCATCGTCCGATACAGAATCAGCAACAGAGCCCAGGTAATGTGACATCTGACGTACGGACTATGTATTGTTCTTATTAATGAGCAGTATATAATACAAGTCAATGATGCATATCCAGTGAACAGGTTACATTATTTTCACATAGTCTTATGTCATAATTTTATGGGTCTAGGACACGGGACTTGCTCGTAGATTGATCACTGCATATCATGCGATATGTTGCATCACTATTTTGTATCAATGATTTTCTTAGAATATTTCGATAACTGTGATTAGAGGGTATAACATTTTCTTCATACCATGCTGATTGATGAAAATGACGAATCTTTATTCGATATAGTAAACTATTTGTTGTTTTTTGTTTTGTGACAGAAATACACCGTAAGGAATGGCTATTCACGGACACAGCACTATCGGGATAACGGTGGTCCTGGTGGTAGACAGGATACAAGTCTCCAAAACAATGGATTTTCAGAAAAACGTCCTTAAAATTAACGGCTATGGTCCATGGATATTAAGACATGTCATATTAATAAACAATTGTAGACCTGTTATAATTGAAACTTTTCATAGAATTGTATTCCTGGTATTTCGTGCAAGATATCTCACCATTGTGGTGTAGTATTCCTGGTATGTCGTGTAAGATATCTCACCATTGTGGTGTAGTATTCCTGGTATGCCGTGTAAGATATCTCACCATTGTGGTGTAGTATTCCTGGTACGCCGTGTAAGATATCTCACCATTGTGGTGTAGTATTCCTGGTATGCCGTGTAAGATATCTCACTATTATGGTGTAGTATTCCTGGTATGCTGGGTAAGATATCTCACCATTGTGGTGTAGTATTCCTGGTATGCTGTGTAAGATATCTCACCATTGTGGTGTAGTATTCCTGGTATGTCGTGTAAGATATCTCACCATTATGGTGTAGTATTCCTGGAATGCTGTGTAAGATATCTCACCATTGTGGTGTAGTATTCCTGGTATGCCGTGTAAGACATCTCACCATTGTGGTGAAGTATTCCTGGTATGCCGTGTAAGATATCTCACCATTGTGGTGTAGTATTCCGGGTACGTCGTGTAAGATATCTCACCATTGTGGTGTAGTATTCCTGGTAGGCCGTGTAAGATATCTCACCATTGTGGGTGTAGTATTCCTGGTATGCCGTGTAAGATATCTCACCATTGTGGTGTAGTATTCCTGGTAGGCCGTGTAAGATATCTCACCATTGTGGTGTAGTATACCTGGTATGTCTTGTAAGATATCTCACCATTGTGGTGTAGTATTCCTGGTATGCTGTGTAAGATATCTCACCATTGTGGTGTAGTATTCCTGGTACGCCGTGTAAGATAACTCACCATTGTGGTGTAGTATTCCTGGTATGCCGTGTAAGATATCTCACCATTGTGGTGTAGTATTCCTGGTACGCCGTGTAAGATAACTCACCATTGTGGTGTAGTATTCCTGGTATGCCGTGTAAGATATCTCACCATTGTGGTGTAGTATTCCTGGTATGCCGTGTAAGATATCTCACCATTGTGGTGTAGTATACCTGGTATGCTGTGTAAGATATCTCACCATTGTGGCGTAGTATTCCTGGTATGTCGTGTAAGATATCTCACCTTTGTGGTGAAGTATTCCTGGTATGCCGTGTAAGATATCTCACCATTGTGGTGTAGTATTCCTGGTAGGCCGTGTAAGATATCTCACCATTGTGGTGTAGTATTCCTGGTATGTCGTGTAAGATATTTCACCTTTGTGGTGAAGTATTCCTGGTATGCTGTGTAAGATATCTCACCATTGTGGTGTAGTATTCCTGGTATGCTGTGTAAGATATCTCACCATTGTGGTGAAGTATTCCTGGTATGCTGTGTAAGATATCTCACCATTGTGGTGTAGTATTCCTGGTACGCCGTGTAAGATATCTCACCATTGTGGTGTAGTATTCCTGGTATGCCGTGTAAGATATCTCACCATTATGGTGTAGTATTCCTGGTACACCGTGTAAGATATCTCACCATTGTGGTGTAGTATTCCTGGTAGGCTGTGTAAGATATCTCACCATTGTGGTGTAGTATTCCTGGTATGCTGTGTAAGATATCTCACCATTGTGGTGTAGTATTCCTGGTATGCTGTGTAAGATATCTCACCATTGTGGTGTAGTATTCCTGGTACGCCGTGTAAGATATCTCACCATTGTGGTGTAGTATTCCTGGTATGCCGTGTAAGATATCTCACCATTATGGTGTAGTATTCCTGGTACACCGTGTAAGATATCTCACCATTGTGGTGTAGTATTCCTGGTAGGCTGTGTAAGATATCTCACCATTGTGGTGTAGTATTCCTGGTATGCTGTGTAAGATATCTCACCATTGTGGTGTAGTATTCCTGGTATGCTGTGTAAGATATCTCACCATTATGGTGTAGTATTCCTGGTACGCCGTGTAAGATATCTCACCATTGTGGTGTAGTATTCCTGGTACGTCGTATAAGATATCTCACCATTGTGGTGTAGTATTCCTGGTATGCCGTGTAAGATATCTCACCATTATGGTGTAGTATTCCTGGTACACCGTGTAAGATATCTCACCATTGTGGTGTAGTATTCCTGGTAGGCCGTATAAGATATCTCACCATTGTGGTGTAGTATTCCTGGTACACCGTGTAAGATATCTCACCATTGTGGTGTAGTATTCCTGGTACACCGTGTAAGATATCTCACCATTGTGGTGTAGTATTCCTGGTAGGCCGTATAAGATATCTCACCATTGTGGTGAAGTATTCCTGGTATGCCGTGTAAGATATCTCACCATTGTGGTGTAGTATTCCTGGTACACCGTGTAAGATATCTCACCATTGTGGTGTAGTATTCCTGGTACACCGTGTAGGATATCTCACCATTGTGGTGTAGTATTCCTGGTACACCGTGTAAGATAACTCACCATTGTGGTGTAGTATTCCTGGTATGCTGTGTAAGATATCTCACCATTGTGGTGTAGTATTCCTGGTATGCCGTGTAAAATATCTCACCATTGTGGTGTAGTATTCCGGGTATGCCGTGTAAGATATCTCACCATTGTGGTGTAGTATTCCTGGTATGCTGTGTAAGATATCTCACCATTGTGGTGTAGTATTCCTGGTATGCCGTGTAAAATATCTCACCATTGTGGTGTAGTATTCCGGGTATGCCGTATAAGATATCTCACCATTGTGGTGTAGTATTCCGGGTATGCCGTATAAGATATCTCACCATTGTGGTGAAGTATTCCTGGTATGCCGTGTAAGATATCTCACCATTGTGGTGTAGTATTCCTGGTATGCCGTGTAAGATATCTCACCATTGTGGTGTAGTATTCCTGGTATGTCGTGTAAGATATCTCACCATTGTGGTGTAGTATTCCTGGTATGCCGTGTAAGATATCTCACCATTGTGGTGTAGTATTCCGGGTATGCCGTGTAAGATATCTCACCATTGTGGTGTATCTATTTGTCACGCCCGTGCTGTTAAAGGTGTGTCGCGGATATTACGTGTAAATGATTTTTGTCTTGTTTTATATGTCTATACATTTTCTGCAATAAAGTGTTTCAATTGCAAATGTATTCCTTATTTACTGTTCTACAAAAACAGAAAATTGACAAATATGTATTAACCTTATCGGCTATACATGTATTTTATTAAAAGAAAGAAATCGAACCAGTACTGTGATTTACTCTTGCTGATGGGCGTGTCACCTTCGATCGACTGACTGTCAGCCTAATCCACGTACCGGAATGTCTCCAATAGATGTGTCGTGTTCACCAACAAAGCACTTACCGAGTGTTTTCTACTTAAAAGGCTTGAAAGATATCTTTATGATCGAAGATGGCTTTTAATTGATTTTTTGAGTTTTTCAACATTCGTTAGCGATTTCAGTGTTTCAGGGTCTGATAGTCGATTTTTGGTGAATTTTTTGTGAAATTATTGGCAATTTCTTTCATTATGGTTTTAGTTGATTAATAACATAAAAGAAAATTGGAATATTTTATTTTATGTTTTGAAATTTCGCAATATTATATATATATATAGATGGTTATTCTCCTGGCCGCAAGTGCCTGTGGGTACAATGCCTGATTTTTTTTACATATCACTGAAACACTGTCAAAAGTGTATTAATTGGGGTGGCGTGACGTAAGTGACATTAGTAAAAGGCCCAATATACGTAACCTCAGGATTTTTTTCGTAATTGCGGAAAAAACCTGAAAAAAATCCAGTTGATAACCATGCAAAAATAAGCCTAAAACAAATTAAACCTGGGCGGTAACTAACAAGAATCTCTTGACAGAAAAATCCAAAGAATTGAAAATAATTCAGGTGGGGCCCACTTCAACAACAGCCGAAGTTAGAAGACAGTTCAAAATGGACGCGTGTTTACAAATACTGAGTTTCAACTGCTGCTGTACCGGTAACCGCGTAAGAATTAATCTTGAATATTGCTGATATCAGTTAATCTTAATCTATAAATATAAAAAGTAAGTAAATTAGGCTTGATTTTCGCTTCAAGTTTACCCGAAAGTTGCGTATATTGGGCCTTTACTGAGTTATATAATTAAAGTGATTCAGTTAGAGTTTTTACATTTTATTTAGTATCCTCAATTTATCTCACTTTGACATGCAATTGGCATTTACAAACAATATATACATTTCCATTCTTCATGATTGATAAGTCACGTGTTCTCTTTGTTATTTTGTTTCATACCGGTATGTGCGCTGACGTCACTAGTTATCAATACTTGTTCTGTTGTAAAAATAACCTTCAATTTTGACTGCTTTTAAAATCAACGGTTTATCTGGATTCTTTATTTACGATTAGAGAACATTTTCCCAGTCAATGTTGTCATTTTGCTTTTTAATTATTTCTTTTTCTATTCAGTCGTAATTAATGACATGCTCGTACATAAACATAAAGGCAATTTTCGTCCATTGACGAAGTTAACAATGATATTTAAGTTTCGTGTACTTTTTATCTTATAATCTTACTCCTTGAATAAATGGCAAGTTGGCACACCATCCTTTAGACCTACCGACCGACCAGGTGATAGTGTTTATAGAGTTATTACTGACCAGAACGAATGGCTGCTGGTGCTCTTATTGATTCAACAGTTCATATATAGAACTAGGTAAATAGTTGGTGCGCATACGAACTAATTAATTCTGTATATCATATTTGCATTTAGACTGTCAACCTTTACACTTCTATTCGTCTGTCAATCAAGGTCACATTCATAGTTACTCGATATCACACAGATGACACAGACAAATATCATATCATAACAGGACAGCAGGTCATGTGGAAGGGAACAAAAATACATGCAGAAACAAAATATCGAACTAAAAATTAGAAAGAAATAACTGGAAATTAGCTATCATAAATAAAGACAAAACATGTTATAGCATCTCAATCTTCATTCGGTTTTACTAGCACGTCCATAAGGTCATGACCTAAATCTGTGTATCGTAGCTGTACAATATTTATTCTCCTTCATTTCATTAGGTTCGAAAAAGATGTTGTAAGATATAGAAAACAGTTTTGACTCTCTTAGACAGTATAAGGATACATGTAGACAAAGTGACACTTCGATATACTTCCAACCTCCCGTATGTCATACACGATTTTCTATTATCAAACTGTAACTAACATTTTAACATGACAAGCTCCATTCAGACACTTACACCAATCACCACATAGTCGACGATATCAGATATTTTGCCTTACATTATGTATTACTGAAGATCGATAAACTGCCATTGCTAGTATTGATTTTCGATCATTGAAAATCATTATCTTGTATTGCTACATTAGGAGAGACGACATGTCTGGGATGGGTATATACTATATAGAAATAATATTTCTCTTTTGATTACTTTTCATGTGGTTATATAAACCTTTAAACTTATTTAATCTTGTTTATTTTTTGCACTATTACTATCAAATAATTAACATTACCAAAGTGAATGATTTTATATTATAAGCAAACAATGATGTCATGATTAATTGACAGCAGGTGTCCTGAACAATCATCGGAGGCTTCGGGAGACGTGATTATTACACCGGGAAGTCTGGTATTATACACCAGGGAGTCAATATTTCGCTTCCATTTATTACATCTGTATTACAGAATATGTAAACAATGAATATCAATGTATACAATATTAATGTTTTAATGCTTTGTTCCTATTGTATACCTGTATCATACGTAATCGGTGCGCGTCTTTTTGTTTTATATCACGACATCAAACATTCGAAAACCTTCCAATATTTACACAAATAATTCAAAAATGGAAAACGATTGAAAAGGTGTCCCAGTGTTTTGAATAAGGAGCACATATTGCAGATTATAATCATGTGAAAGTGCCTCACCGGGATTTTAAAACTAAAGTAAAAAGTTGTATGATTGTTCCTAACATGAAGTAAATGAACTGATTTGTATTGTATATATCTTCACTATTTAGACAGAGACATGCATAAACGCTATTTGTATTGTATATCTTCACTAATTAGACAGAGACAGGTATACACGCTATTTGTATAGTGTATCTTCACTAATTAGACAGAGACATGTATACACGCTATTTGTATTGTATACTTCACTAATTAGACAAAGACAGATTTACACACTATTTCATAAATAAACAAGGTCTATCGACTGACAACATCAAACACCATGACATATTTACAAACTTTTGTTCTCGTATTTGTAAATGATTCATTAGAGAGTAAGGTTATGACAATATTAAATATGCTTTCAGCTCTTAAGTGTATAATTGGTATTTTCAGGTGGATGTATTTGTGTGGTGTTAGAATTCGTACGGATTATTATTGTAGGCATCAACAGTAAATTGTTTACAAATACGTTCCATAGGATAAAAAGTACTCACGAATAGAAGCAATTAAAATGATACAATTAAGAAACCTGTTTAAAAATGTGAATAGAGAAAATAAGTAAAGACAAATATTGACAAAAGCATATCGACTTTTAATAATCGTTTAAACGCCAATAGAAAATTCGATATTTGTTAATAACAAACCGGTGTCATATGGACCCTAACAGAATTCTAGCGTTAAGCTTCGATCTTCTTGAGAAATGACACTGTAAAAACATTGTTTGTTACACGTATATCTTATATACACTCGGTACGATACTTGTATGGAATACAGCAATTATAAGAAAGGGATTGAGTTTGAAGTTTAAGATTGGATTTTGAAAGTAACGGGTCTGAAAATGTGCAGAAATGTACATAAATGGGTTATCATTTGATGTGAAACTAGTATTATGTAAATTGAACGATTGGGTGCAATTTTTTTTTCTTGAAATCGTTTCTTTGTCATGATAAAGACAAATCCGGAAATGGTTAACATCTTGTTACCTTATGTTATATATAATATCTTGTAACGTTATGTTATAGGTAATATCTTGTTACCTTATGTTATATATAATATCTTGTAACGTTATGTTATAGGTAATATTTTATAACCTTATGTTATAGATAATATCTAGTAACATGTTATATATAATATCTTGTAACATTATGTTATAAATGATATCTTGTAAAGATATATTATAAATAGGATTTTATTATGTAGCAATGTTGCTTGTCATTTATAAAAGGTTTTAATTACATTCAATAAAACTATAACTTGCTTCATATATTGATAAAATAATATAAGTCGTTCTAATTTGTTTCATTCCGTTAAACTTTAGTTCACATTGATACTATCTTCCACAAACAGACACAATTCGCTCTTCTGTCATAAACCCTTGTTCACATCAACAAAATCTGTTTCACATCGACAGGTTACATATTTGTTTTGGTATAATTTGATTCATATTGATTAGATAGGCTCTTAACAGTCTCCCATAATGTTCTGCAACCCTGAAACTATAATGATAATTACATTCCATCATAAAGCTAGCTCATGTTGTAAAGGGGGACTTGGCTATGGAGTCTGCAAATATATCCTCTTTCTACCTTTGTCAATATTTCAATCAGTTAATCCCTTTGTCTGGCATTGAGCACAAAGATGTTCTGATATTATACTAGCTGCTGAGATCTGAGGCTTGTCCCCAATGAACAGTCCAACAACACGAACCAATTATTACAACAAAACAGTAATTACACGAGATGGTTAACACATTCATAATTAGGCCTGTTTGGAATTCTCTCAATCTCAATTTCATTTTATACGAAATCGAAGGTATGAGATGAACATTTTAGCAATTTTACCAAACGTGACAAATCAAAAGAAGGTTGCTGTTCACGTGTAAGCTGTATTTGAATAATTCTAATGTCAAGCAGTTGAATGTTATCATCAATACAAAATCAAGCTGGTAAGTGCGTGTAAATACTGTACATCACTAGACTGAAAGGAAAACACACATGTACGTCGTTGCTGGTTCCATACACTCATGTACATCGTTCTTTCGAGAGATGCAGGTTGATGAAGATTATTGGCAAGTTTTATGGTTGCCATTATGGTCTCATTGAGAAATTTTCTGTATTTGTATGCGATATGAAGGGTGTCGCCGATGAAGCAGAGGACGCTTGCTCTTCTGGAACACTTGGTCTTATTCTCTTGTATTTTTACGAGGGTCTCCATGTAAATCTTTCTTTAGTTCATATATTATCTCTAGTTTAATCGATTTTGAGTTTAGATTATGGTTTTGTTAACGCTTTGGTAATCTCTTCTCTTTTTTTGTTACACACATGTACATGGTTCTTGGTTACACACACATGTACATCGTTCTTGGTTACTCACACATGTACATCGTTCTTGGTTACTCATACATGTATATCGTTCTTGGTTACTCACAGATGTACATCGTTCTGGCTTTCTCACACATGTACATCGTTCTTGGTTACTCACAAATGTACATCGTTCTTGGTTACTCACACATGTACATCGTTCTTGCTTACTCACACATGTACATCGTTCTTGGTTACTCACACATGTACACCGTTCTTCGTTACTCATACATGTATATCGTTCTTGGTTACTCACACATGTACATCGTTCTTGGTTACTCACACATGATGTAAATCGTTCTTGGTTACTCACACATGTACGTCGTTCTTGGTTACTCACACATGTACATCGTTCTTGGTTACTCACACATGTACACCGTTCTTGGTTACTCACACATGTACATCGTTCTTGGTTACTCACACATGTACATCGTTCTTGGTTACTCACACATGTATATCGTTCTTGGTTACTCACGCATGTACATCGTTCTTGGTTACTCATACATGTACATCGTTCTTGGTTACTCACGCATGTACATCGTTCTTGGTTACTCATACATGTACGTCGTTCTTGGTTACTCACACATGTACGTCGTTCTTGGTTACTCACACATGTACGTCGTTCTTGGTTACTCACACATGTACATCGTTCTTGGTTACTCATACATGTATATCGTTCTTGGTTACTCACACATGTATATCGTTCTTGGCTACTCACGCATGTACATCGTTCTTGGTTACTCACGCATGTACATCGTTCTTGGTTACAAACACATGTATATCGTTCTTGGTTACTCATACATGTATATCGTTCTTGGTTACTCATACATGTATATCGTTCTTGGTTACTCACGCATGTACATCGTTCTTGGTTACAAACACATGTATATCGTTCTTGGTTACTCACACATGTATATCGTTCTTGGTTACTCATACATGTACATCGTTCTTGGTTACTCATACATGTATATCGTTCTTGGTTACAAACACATGTACATCGTTCTTGGTTACTCATACATGTACATCGTTCTTGGTTACTCACACATGTACATCGTTCTTGGTTACTCACACATGTACATCGTTCTTGGTTACTCATACATGTATATCGTTCTTGGTTACTCATACATGTACATCGTTCTTGGTTACTCATACATGTATATCGTTCTTGGTTACAAACACATGTACATCGTTCTTGGTTACTCACACATGTACATCGTTCTTGGTTACTCATACATGTACATCGTTCTTGGTTACTCATACATGTATATCGTTCTTGGTTACAAACACATGTATATCGTTCTTGGTTACTCATACATGTACATCGTTCTTGGTTACTCACGCATGTACATCGTTCTTGGTTACTCATACATGTACATCGTTCTTGGTTACTCATACATGTATATCGTTCTTGGTTACTCACGCATGTACATCGTTCTTGGTTACACACACATGTACATCGTTCTTGGTTACTCATACATGTATATCGTTCTTGGTTACTCATACATGTACATCGTTCTTGGTTACTCATACATGTATATCGTTCTTGGTTACTCACGCATGTACATCGTTCTTGGTTACTCATACATGTATATCGTTCTTGGTTACTCACACATGTACATCGTTCTTGGTTACTCATACATGTACATCGTTCTTGGTTACTCATACATGTACATCGTTCTTGGTTACTCATACATGTACATCGTTCTTGGTTACTCATACATGTATATCGTTCTTGGTTACTCACGCATGTACATCGTTCTTGGTTACTCACGCATGTACATCGTTCTTGGTTACTCACGCATGTACATCGTTCTTGGTTACTCACGCATGTACATCGCTCTTGGTTACTCACGCATGTACATCGTTCTTGGTTACTCATACATGTACATCGTTCTTGGTTACTCATACATGTATATCGTTCTTGGTTACTCACGCATGTACATCGTTCTTGGTTACTCACGCATGTACATCGTTCTTGGTTACTCATACATGTACATCGTTCTTGGTTACTCACGCATGTACATCGTTCTTGGTTACTCATACATGTATATCGTTCTTGGTTACTCACACATGTACATCGTTCTTGGTTACTCATACATGTACATCGTTCTTGGTTACTCATACATGTACATCGTTCTTGGTTACTCATACATGTACATCGTTCTTGGTTACTCACGCATGTACATCGTTCTTGGTTACTCACACATGTACATCGTTCTTGGTTACTCACGCATGTACATCGTTCTTGGTTACTCATACATGTATATCGTTCTTGGTTACTCATACATGTACATCGTTCTTGGTTACTCATACATGTATATCGTTCTTGGTTACTCACGCATGTATATCGTTCTTGGCTACTCATACATGTACATCGTTCTTGGTTACTCATACATGTATATCGTTCTTGGTTACTCATACATGTACATCGTTCTTGGTTACTCATACATGTACATCGTTCTTGGTTACTCATACATGTATATCGTTCTTGGTTACAAACACATGTACATCGTTCTTGGTTACTCATACATGTATATCGTTCTTGGTTACTCACACATGTACATCGTTCTTGGTTACTCACACATGTACATCGTTCTTGGTTACTCACGCATGTATATCGTTCTTGGTTACTCATACATGTATATCGTTCTTGGTTACAAACACATGTACATCGTTCTTGGTTACTCATACATGTATATCGTTCTTGGTTACAAACACATGTACATCGTTCTTGGTTACTCACGCATGTACATCGTTCTTGGTTACTCATACATGTATATCGTTCTTGGTTACAAACACATGTACATCGTTCTTGGTTACTCACACATGTACGTCGTTCTTGGTTACTCATACATGTACATCGTTCTTGGTTACTCACGCATGTACATCGTTCTTGGTTACTCATACATGTATATCGTTCTTGGTTACTCATACATGTACATCGTTCTTGGTTACTCACACATGTACATCGTTCTTGGTTACTCACACATGTACATCGTTCTGGGTTACTCACACATGTACATCGTTCTGGGTTACTCACACATGTACATCGTTCTGGGTTACGCACACATGATGTATATCGTTCTTGGTTACTCACACATGTACATCGTTCTTGGTTACTCACACATGTACATCGTTCTTGGTTACTCACGCATGTACATCGTTCTTGGTTACGCACACATGTACATCGTTCTTGGTTACTCACACATGATGTACATCGTTCTTGGTTACACACACATGTTCATCGTTCTTGGTTACTCACACATGTATATCGTTCTTGGTTACACACACATGTACATCGTTCTTGGTTACTCACACATGTATATCGTTCTTGGTTACTCACACATGTACATCGTTCTTGGTTACAGACAAATATACATCGTTCTTGGTTACGCACACATGTACATCGTTCTTGGTTACTCACACATGTACATCGTTCTTGGTTACTCACACATGATGTACATCGTTCTTGGTTACACACACATGTATATCGTTCTTGGTTACTCATACATGTACATCGTTCTTGGTTACACACACATGTATATCGTTCTTGGTTACACACACATGTACATCGTTCTGGCTTTCTCACACATGTATATCGTTCTTGGTTACTCATACATGTATATCGTTCTTGGTTACTCATACATGTACATCGTTCTTGGTTACACACTCATGTATATCGTTCTTGGTTACACACACATGTACATCGTTCTTGGTTACTCATACATGTACATCGTTCTTGGTTACTCATGCATGTACATCGTTCTTGGTTACTCATGCATGTACATCGTTCTTGGTTACTCATACATGTACATCGTTCTTGGTTACTCACACATGTACATCGTTCTTGGTTACTCATACATGTACATCGTTCTTGGTTACACACACATGTATATCGTTCTTGGTTACTCATACATGTACATCGTTCTTGGTTACACACACATGTATATCGTTCTTGGTTACACACACATGTACATCGTTCTTGGTTACTCATACATGTATATCGTTCTTGGTTACTCACACATGTACATCGTTCTTGGTTACACACACATGTACATCGTTCTTGGTTACTCATACATGTATATCGTTCTTGGTTACAAACACATATATATCGTTCTTGGTTACTCACACATGTATATCGTTCTTGGTTACACATACATGTATATCGTTCTTGGTTACTCATACATGTATATCGTTCTTGGTTACTCATACATGTACATCGTTCTTGGTTACTCATACATGTATATCGTTCTTGGTTACTCATACATCGTTCTTGGTTACTCACACATGATGTACATCGTTCTTGGTTACTCACACATGATGTAAATCGTTCTTGGTTACTCACACATGTATATCGTTCTTGGTTACACACACATGTATATCGTTCTTGGTTACACACACATGTATATCGTTCTTGGTTACTCACACATGTACATCGTTCTTGGTTACACACACATGTACATCGTTCTTGGTTACTCACGCATGTATATCGTTCTTGGTTACTCACACATGTACATCGTTCTTGGTTACTCACACATGTACATCGTTCTTGGTTACACACACATGTACATCGTTCTTGGTTACTCATACATGTACATCGTTCTTGGTTACAAACACATGTATATCGTTCTTGGTTACTCATACATGTACATCGTTCTTGGTTACAAACACATGTATATCGTTCTTGGTTACTCATACATGTACATCGTTCTTGGTTACACACACATGTACATCGTTCTTGGTTACACACACATGTACATCGTTCTTGGTTACTCATACATGTATATCGTTCTTGGTTACTCACGCATGTACATCGTTCTTGGTTACTCATACATGTATATCGTTCTTGGTTACTCACGCATGTACATCGTTCTTGGTTACTCATACATGTATATCGTTCTTGGTTACTCACGCATGTACATCGTTCTTGGTTACTCATACATGTATATCGTTCTTGGTTACAGACAAATATACATCGTTCTTGGTTACACACACTTGTATATCGTTCTTGGTTTCAGACAAATATACATCGTTCTTGGTTACACACACATGTATATCGTTCTTGGTTACACACACATGTACATCGTTTTTGCTTACACACACACATGTACATCGTTTTTGCTTACACTTTCATGTATATCGTTCTTGGTTAGGATTAGTTTTTTTATTCATCTAAATTGAAGGACATTACTCAAACTATTTTGCAACACAGGGATAACAACAGTCACAAGTTAAAGTTCGATCTCTCCTAACTGCATAATGATCCTGTGCATCACTTATAACACAACAGTGTTTGTTTTCTTTAGGGTATGTATGTTCACTTTTGTTTATCAGTACATGAATCTAAAAGTCCCGTTATAACATTTTACTAATTGCGTACATTGATTATGCAAAATACAATAATTACAGAGTCAATTTTAGTTGCAACACGATTTTAGAAAAAATATAGCGACGTACATACACAGTTATATTATCAAATATTTAATTTGTGTATTACTTTCTATCTTGTATCTTATTGATGGATGTTCATTTTTCATGATACACGGTTGTAGACTCTGGTGGACGTTTTAGTCCCTGAGGTTTGCTGGAGTCTTGCATGCCACAACATCATTTGAGTTGTGGCATGGTTTGATATACACACTTTCGTAGAACACGATTTGAAATTACATTGTATACAGTACTAATTGTTTTCGAAATTCATAAAACCAAACGGGTTTTACGCAACTGACCCTTCTGCTTCTACATTAATTTTGAACATTTCGCTAACCAACTTTTTGTCCCTAGCATTACTGAAGAGTTATAGAAGGACGAAACAGCTGTATGATGCAGTGCAATTAAATTCTTCGACATACTGTTTTTAATTCTAGATTTAAAAGCTCCAGCACTTGTGCGTGTGTTGATCTATTAACATGAAATATTATCAGATAGGTGTGTATATAAATAAAGCAGAGTTATATAAACATTGTTATTCAATCATATATTTGTGTTTATACCACAATAGGTTGGTGTTATTCAACTCTCAGGGTATCAAATAATCATTACAACTGTTGAATAACATGCTGTTTATACCGCACGTGGAATAAACTCAAAACGCATATTGATTGGTTGACATAGTAACTTTGACGGGAACAACGTCACTTGCTGATTGTTGATGACGTCATCATTTGGCGGAAAAATTCGATCCGATAGTTTACGTCCATACTGTTAGCTCGTTAGTAAAATTTTCAAAAGTTACAAAAGACACTCACTAAAGCTCGTGTCCTTTGTTACTTTTGAAAATTAACTAACTCGAGTGAAACAAATACCATACCCAACAACCACTCGTTGTTTTACCTCTATTTATCCTTTTTACTGCACCGACCACTCGTTATCTACCATTATATATACGGCAGCCTAGTCTAAAATGTCAATAGTGAAACTACTATCCAACTAAAATATCTACCTGGTACTAATTAAGAAATATCTAGGCCTTGTTAGGAAAGCATTGAAGCTTTGTCTGACCCGATGGTCATTTTAAACAAAAATCAATGTTTTATGGTTGGATTGATAGTGATATTATGTTTTTTTTACCAATGTTTACAGTCATGGCTACATCTCAACGTGGCATACAATGATAACAAGATCTGGTAATAATAGCAAGGTACGCTATTGTATATACATAAAAAGTATGTAATTATAAACATGATTAATTATAACTTAACTAATGAAGCTTCGAAACAATTATAGAATGACGATAACGACATTAGAATATAAATTAGTCATAGTGATCTTAGTCAGGTCTTAAAACAGTTGTATACACTCATACGCAACGAGTTATATTGGTCCTTAATTGAAAATACATTTGGACATCTGTTTATTCAATGAAACAAATCGAAATCGAGAGTATGTGATGCTGCAATCAATATCGACTTGTTATTCTTATCCGTTGTTATACATAGATAATGTTTGTTTAGAGTCAACGAAGGGCTAACAAAGAAGACACAGGTCGGAGCGAAAAGCAAACGCACAGATACTAAATACAAGCTAACGTCATATATAATTAATCACATGGGTTTCCCTGTGTACTGCTTACACTTCGGAGAGCAGTAGCCACAGGTATTGGAGATCGTTTGATTGACTCGGCCTGCCACCCTTCCGCACACAGTCGCCCTGCACCACTCTCCCACCAGACGGATATCTACCCAGAGAAAGGTAGGCTTACATTTTGTGCTTTCCGAAGGCAGTACCGGTAGTATTTCTGACAACTTTATCAGCTATTGAAATTGCGTTAAAATGCATGTTACTTGATGGAAAAAGTGTAGAAATATCAATTATAAACAGCAATGTAAATACTTTCAATGAGTGTCTACTTTGATTAGTGGCACGACTCATAATTGAGATAGTCACTCATCGTAATTAGAAAATAACCAGTTATTCTGGTTAAGATAATTCATAATAAAGAGGAATACCTTCTTTTTCCTAGCATCACCACCACCAATGAGTCTATTTAGCGGTATAAAGGTTAATTATATTTCTGCGTAATGTATCTGTATTTCCAAGTGGCGTGGCGTCACTTGTGGTTTTATTCAATATATAAATTAATCTAGCTTATAATCAAGTGCCAGGCAATAACAACTTCTTGGACACGTATGAAACATGTCCAAACGTTTTCAACTGTTAATTATTTTCCCCAGCTTGATCTTTTTAACGCGCCGACTTTTATTATTTACTTGCAAATAGCATGTATATTGTACTTCTAAAGCACTGTTATAATGCTGTGGGTTTGTGTTATTAGATGTAACAACACAAGTATGAACTTCAACCAAAACACAAAGCCAAGATTCTACCTAATAAGTTATCACCGTAGTGCTGGTGATACCTTAGTGATAGTGACCACCTCATTCGTAGTGACATCCAATTATATGAAACCAGAAATACATACCGTATGTTTAACAAATGGTGTTTTAGTAATTGAAGTCAATCGTTGGTAATCACTTTACTTCAATTAAGCATAGTTTTGATAACGTTCTACGCTGATATTTCATCGTATTGATTTGACATCACATGAGTGACCATTTTGACTCGGCCGTGTCGCTGACTGACTCGGGGCCTCAGTCCACACACCAATGTAACAACACTGACATGTCACACTGACTCTCATACGCCTATAACATATACAAATATGAAACAGCGAATTACATAAAACATGGACTGTGATGAAGCGTCATCTTATAAATATTTTTTGCCGTATGAAACATCGATTCAAATATATCATCGACTGATATAATATGGATTCACATAAAATATCGACTCGCATGTAAAATCGACTCACATGTCTGATCGTCTCATTTGTTAGATCGACTCACATTTAAAATCAATTCCTATAAATCATGTTATGGAGTACTCTGCATTATATATAACATTTATGTACACAGGATAGCATGACAAAACAAATAATACGCAGGGATTCGAGAGATGCTAGTTGATGAGAGATATGAGCAAGTTGTATGGTCGCCATCTTGGTCTCATTGAGAAATAATTTGTATCCTTGTGTGATATGAAGATGGACGCTTTTTAGTATTATCATTAGTGTGCTTACAATATAATGTACTTGTTGCGATTGAAAATGATGACTCGGTTCTCACTTTGAGGACATGAAGTTTTCTTGGATGTTACCAAGATTTACATGGCGGGTGTCGTCGATGAAACAGAAGATGCTTTCTCTTCCGAAACACCCGGCCTTATTCTCTTGTACCTTTACAATGGTCTCCTTGTAAATCTTGCATTCGTTTATATTTTGCCCCTAGTTTAATAATCAATTTTGAGTTCGGAGTATGGTTTTGTTGATGCTTTGGAATTCTCTGATTTAGACAGGTTGTAAAACTACACACACTTGGTACAGTTTATTTAAGATAGAACTACAACTGTGTGTCGGATATCTAAGGGGCGGAGCGATATATATCTATTGACAGTTTTTGTTCATGTCAAAAAAAGAATTAATTTGATATGCCATCACAACAGCGTTGTGTTGTTATGTTGATTATTCTTGTTACCAAGAACCATTGTCATTTTTATCATGTTGGCTCTTTAGATATAATGTAAAAGATGAAACAGAGGGAAAAAGGCGAAATAAATTAAATGAATATCTGCCTTTGCATAGCTAGACAAAATAAAATCTAATAAATAGAACGGGAAACAACCTAATGTTATTCCTAATATGTATGTTGAAAATGATAATATTCCCTTTCGGGCACTGTACTTAAAAGTTCTTCCAAGATAGTCAAATATGTACCTCATTTATTCATAACAACAGACGTAAGAATTACTTTATACTAGTATGCAATGAGAAGTTCTAACAATGAAGACAGTGGCTTTTGTTTATTTTGCGAGATAGTCCGCTCTTTTGTTAAAACGCATACGGTATGTATTAGCAATTACATGTTTAACACAAAATGCCAGATAAAGCATTAATTAAGATAGCAGTTGAAATATGTCCTTGATTTTTACGTATATATATTCCTTTGGTGGTTTGAAAGGATAGGCTTCAGCATTAACTTCAGGTTTATTGGTAAGATAAGTTGTCAACCCTCGTATTATCGTACTGTTCTTTTTTCCATAGATCTTAAAAAAATTCTATAAAATCTTAAACCGAAAAGGTTTATTTAGATATGGTTTATGGTAAGGTTATAATCAATATCTCTTTACATGTACACAGTGTTTTGATAACGTATTACATTAACATGGTGAGTTGAAATATCGGGTATAGTATATGGTATCCAGTATAATGTGATATATATATTCCAATCATCCCAATCGGTAAGATTCAGTATAATGTAATATACATTTTAAATTACTAGTATATATAACAATCACCCCGATTGGCCAGGTCCAGTATAGTGTAATATACATTTCAAACTACCGGTATATATACCAATCTTCCCGATTAGTCAGATCAAGTATAGTGTAATATATATACCAATCTCTCCGATTGGTCAGATCCAGTATAGTGTGTTACGTGGAGACGCAACCTTGTATAATAATATCAGGGAATTACAAACCAGGTCAGCTGGTTCGGACCTTTCGTCCTGGCTCCATAACCTAGAGGTCTCGGGTTCGCGCCCGGTTCTACTCACTAGTTTCATTGATGCTCCTTGTTGTAAAATACTGTTTATTTCCCATATCGGGATGTTTGTATCAATAAGAACCTATGTCTGAGTGTTTGTATGTACGAACTGTACTAATTATCACAATGATATTTTCTTAAATATAAGTACAGCCCCTGGTTACCAATTAAACGTTACGTCGTGATGGATCTGTTTGATTTGAATGCCTACGTCAGGTTATATATACCATCACGTTTCGTAACACGTGTACTAAGCATTTTAAATAACCGGTATATATACCAATCACCCCGATTGGTCAGATCCAGTATAGTGTAATACACATTTTAAATTACCGATATATATATCAATCACCCCAATTGGTCAGATCCAGTATATACCAATCACCCCGATTTGTCAGATCCAGTATAGTGTAATATGCATTTTGAATTACCGATTTATATATCAATCAACCCGATTGGTCAGATCCAGTATAGTGTAATATGCATTTTGAATTACCGATTTATATATCAATCAACCCGATTGGTCAGGTCCAGTATAGTGTAATATGCATTTTGAATTACCGATTTATATATCAATCAACCCGATTGGTCAGATCCAGTATAGTGTAATATACACTTTAAATTACTGATTTATATATCAATCACCCCGATTGGTCAGGTCCAGTATAGTGTAATATACACTTTAAATTACTGATTTATATATCAATTACCCCGATTGGTCAGATCCAGTATAATGTAATATAGATACCAATCTCCCAAATTGGTCAGATCCACCACGCTGAACAAAATAGATTGATCTAATGCAGTGATACGATTTCAATCTCCTTTTTTTAAGTGCTTTGGTATCTAACATTGCAATCACATTCTCATTAGCTGACGAGTCCAATAATATGTGCCTTTAACGTCAGTCATGGGAAAATACTTTTTGCCCTTTAATGAGGTAATACTGGAATTTTGAATGGCAGTTCAATACCGAAGACCCAAAAACCTTCGTTGGTGACTTAGTTGAGGATTCTATCATTATTTTAGTATCATGTTTAATGCAGCTTCGTTACGTTACCCCGTTACAGTATCCCCAAGACCATTTAGTTGTCAACCTACGTTACAGTATCCTCAAGACTATTTAGTTGTCAACCTATTACAGTATCCTCAAGACTATTTAGTTTTCAACCTACGTTACAGTATCCTCAAGACTATTTAGTTGTCAACCTACGTTACAGTATCCTCAAGACTATTTAGTTGTCAACCTACGTTACAGTATCCTCAAGACTATTTAGTAGTCAACCTACGTTACAGTATCCTCAAGACCATTTAGTTGTCAACCTACGTTACAGTATCCTCAAGACTATTTAGTTGTCACCCTACGTTACAGTATCCTCAAGACTATTTAGTTGTCAACCTACGTTACAGTATCCTCAAGACTATTTAGTTGTCAACCTACGTTACAGTATCCTCAAGACTATTTAGTTGTCAACCTACGTTACAGTATCCTCAAGACTATTTAGTTGTCAACCTATGTT
Organism: Mimachlamys varia; assembly: GCA_947623455.1. Taxonomy (NCBI): domain Eukaryota; kingdom Metazoa; phylum Mollusca; class Bivalvia; order Pectinida; family Pectinidae; genus Mimachlamys; species Mimachlamys varia. The sequence goes on along the minus strand of OX392527.1, from coordinate 13,371,083 downwards.
ACAGTATCCTCAAGACTATTTAGTTGTCAACCTACGTTACAGTATCCTCAAGACTATTTAGTTGTCAACCTATGTTACAGTATCCTCAAGACTATTTAGTTGTCAACCTATGTTACAGTATCCTCAAGCCTATTTAGTTGTCAACCTACGTTACAGTATCCTCAAGACTATTTAGTTGTCAACCTACGTTACAGTATCCTCAAGACTATTTAGTTGTCAAGGTCTTTTTCTGACAAGTCTTGTAAAACCTTGTTATGACAAGTATATTTTTTCAACATGCAAGGATGATGTGAATCTAATCAAATTGTTTCTTGATATTTGCTTTTACCCTTCGCGCGCAAATAGTTAGGTCATAATTAGCTAAACATGAAAGTTAATATAATAAAGTACTTAGACTTAAATAATGATGAAAAGAGATAAAGGAAATGTCAATACGTCAGATGTTCAGCTATACATAATGAAATTTTACACAATCCCTCTATTTTAGCTGAAAATCTACATAGACAAACGGCAATTTATACCAAATAAACCGAACTCTAATTTTACCACAAATAAGATCGTATTTTTCATAATTGTATTGATTCCAAAATAATTAATCATAGATAAAAAGAAATAGGGTTTTCCAAGCTCGAGAACGTTAACGATCAATAGCTACATCCACAGGAAATGGTAATCTGCCAATTGTTTATGTTCTACTAGCATGTATAACTCAGTTAGTTGTAACGGGTGTTTGTGTTAATGTGAATGGAATATGTCATGGATGTCTGCTAAATTGATATAGTTTTACTAATGTTTGTATGCCTGAAACAACACTATTATTTATCAACTACATCACATTTACCACAAAGTAGTGACTTCTGAGGGGGCGAAAACAAGCTTAAAACGTTTCATTGTTGAATGTGATCAAGTACTTCAATTTCGTTGTATTAATGAGCAATGTATATGGGACAATGAGATTCTTAGCAGACATTGTCTGTGGCATGCTAAGTAGTGATAAACAATAATATGCCTAGAAATCATATCGAAACAAATAGTTAGCAGTCATGGAAGTTACTTGCTCTAATTTTGGATAACTGTGGAGTTCAAGAACCTGTCAATATTCTAATATTAATGATGGGACAAACGTTAAAAGATCTGATTGACTCGTGGACACTTTGACAATAGTTTTGTTACATACCAGCAGCTATAACATGAGGATAATACAATTTGATCTATGTTGGTCAAGCCTGTTATACGTCTGCAAAATTAATAACATATCGATTTGTTAAGTTGAGCTATAGAGCATGTGGTTCTACCTGTCGTTGTGATTTCGCTATTGTGTACTTAAAGTAACCAATGATACTGGATATTTAGATCCCCGCGGGAAACAGACATTGTCGGTATGGAAGCTAGAAATGCTCTGTAACGAATGCGAAATCCTTTACGGTCGAACATAATAACATACGTCGATAAATTGTCCTAGAAGCTACTAAGAAGATCGGTTGTTTTCCAGAAAAAGATCACCTAATCGAGAAAAGACCACCTAATCGAGAAAATGAGTTCACTGAAAAGATTGCTATTAACAACGGCAGCGATACTTCTAGGATCAGGAGGGACAATTTCAAATAAAAACAGCATTGGTGAGTACTTTCATAGAAATGCATATCAATCACAACATGAACAGTTTTCGGTACTATCCCAGAGTACGAAGGCAAACGATTGCGGTATTATGGATTATGATTAAACGTTAACATTATGAATTTATATTTAATAAGTAAAACATCAGTAAAGTTGATTAAGTTTTATGAATGAAAATCTTATGAAGTTGAGTTATATTGCTTCAGCATATGTCCTTTCTAATTCTTAACATTTCGAATTAAGACACAGTTGTAACCATGTTTTTATAAAGAAAGAAATGTTCATATCATGTACTGAGACATATGTTTATGACACTGGTTTGCAGCCGTCCTCTACCACAAAGATTACCCACCTGTGTCAACGGAAAATGTAACGTTTGTAACAGAAACAGGTGATGGTATACATATCAACATATCCATAGTCTTCTACGAGGTTCTTCAAAACAACATACTGGACGTCTCTAGGAAAGGTACATGTCTATCAGTTAATGGAAATTTTGTCACGAAGAATACGCCACTGTTACAATGGGTCTGCTCTGTACTTATCCCTTTTTGACTTAAAATATTTACTACTAAAATTGCTTAAGGTAGATGGTTTCGATCCCCAATTTTTTATCAAATTATTTTTAGTTTAATAAAAGCTAAAATATAATGAATGCACTACTCTGCATAGAATCATGAAAAGCATGAACAAATCATACTGCATCGTCGGAAACCCACGGTACACTTCTCTGACGTTTGCATCCCGTGGGCCAGAATCGGTATAAATCTTCGTTTCCCCGAATAGAAGTCTATTCGGAGATTTCAACCAATCAGAATGGTCGTTTCTCGTGACACTCTGTTAGATGATTTTACCGTGACCACGATCAGCATATTCCTGTAGACATGACGCCGATGTCAATCGCGGTATAGCAGGACCTTATATTTTAATCACAATCGGCACAATTATAACACAACCAACAGGTTTTGTTGACGGACGGTGCTACAAATGAAACGGGATACCCCGGCTTGATGTCCCGGCTGTATGTAGTCAAGGATGAAACCATCGATATGATTGGCTACTATTTTAGTACGAAACCGAGAGTTTCTTTCGATTTTAGCCCACGGGATGCAAACGTCAGAGAAGTGTACCGTGGGTTTCCGACAATGATCATACTGATGCTTTCAATTTTTCTTTTCTTTTTCACTTTTCCGGTCTCAGTCTGTAAACATTTACATGATGGAGGAGTGGGTTTTATAAGCTTCCTCGACTGTCCATCAACAAGGTATATGGACTATTATACAGCACGTCTTGCGATCCCCAGCCTAGTTTACGCGTCCGAACCGTGCGATCCAGAAGTACACCAATCAACGTCTCCGACCATTAAAATGCTCCCCGACTGTTACACACTAAACAAAGCTGTGACGAGCATAGTGAACGCCGAGGGATGGTCGGAACTCACCATTTTGTATGATTCTGTTTTCAGTAAGTTTTGTCAGAATGTTTTTACTGTCTCATAAATACGTATTGATAACAAAAGACTGTTTTGGATATTTTTTTGTTGATACTTGTGATGCAATTCGACAAAAAGTGCCGCTGCATTTTACAATGATATTGTTGTTGACTGTTATAATATTGTTGTTGAATATGTCTTTTTTGTCACCATCTAGACTCCCGCTGTATGCAGAATTTACTGATGGGAATTTCCAGACTTCTGACACATTCGCGTCTAGTTAGGTTAACAAACACTACCGGCATCATGGGTACGATAGATACAATCAAACGACTAGAATGTAAGAATTTTATCGTCATAGTAACCGAGGATATACTGGAGGATCTCATGCAAAAGGTGATGCTGTTATTTGATTGCAATTGTACAGTATTGTTGTTTTTTTAACTATAATTTAGATTTTGTTGTCACTTCGGTGTTCCCTAGCTGCCTGCTCGAGAAACAGGTGTTGGTCACACATAAAGATTTATGGTACAGAATACGGCCCTGATAGATATATGTCATCTGTATCTTCAACATGTTCTCAGGGGGATTTGGTTGGTTTATAAATGTAAACAATGCATATCTATCCAAACTCAAAGCAACACTGTCTGAGGTTAATTGTACTCATTAACAAATCGTTTTTCATTTCATCCAAAAGTGCCGTTTCCGTTTCATTCTTTTTATATACGATAACTATTTCCTGTAGGCATACGAAGGCGCGATGCTTGGACCGAACTTTTTCTGGCTGACCGTAGAGAGTAATCCCTTTGTATGCAGTTGGAAACCCCCTTCACAATTCTCAGAAAGTAATCTCGTATTGCTTCAGAGAAAGAGGGGCGGAAACGAGGCGAGTCAAAAGTGCCATACGGAGAAGGTAAGTAAACAAATAAAAATGTCTAGAAATATGGTCATAAACGCGACGGAATAGCAAACGATCATCTGAGCTTTATGATTGGATAAATCGATTTTAAAGTCAGCCATTGACACTTTCTTATTGCCAACTAGCTCTTACTAATCCCACGTGGTACAATAAACATGACCATTTCGGTTTTCGGTCGTAAACTTTCCCTTTTTTGATAGTAACATCTCTGATTCTCCAACCTATAGTAGCTACATGTCGCATTTGATTCGTTATTTTAGGGCTTGGTCTGAATAAAAAATATTCGTGATAAATGTCGGCTGCTGACGAACAAGCTTACGGCAAAAAAAAAAAGATTCAAAGAATGTAGGTTGATTCAGACCATAAACACGTTTGATGGTTGCCATCTTGACATATGTCTTAGTTCTCACTTAAGGCCATGGCATTCACTTTGATCTGACTTTGTTTAAATGGTGGGTAGCGTAGATGAAGCAGAAGACGTTTACTGTTCCGGAACACCTGGTCAAATTATTTTGTACTTTTTAAGGGTCTGCATGTAATTTTTTCTTTTGTTCATATTTTGCTCCTGGTTTAATCGATTTTTGAGTTCTGATTATAGTTTTGTGGACGCTTTGGTACTTTCTAATTTCTGTTTTGTTTTCTTTTTTATTTCTATATATTTTTAAAAAGCAATTACACGTTTTTTATAACTTGCAATCAGAATTTTATCACGATAATATATTTCATTAAATAATAAGAAATATTATAGAGAGTATATATTATTGATAAAATATTTTGATTGAAATTTTAAGTAACTTTTCACTGTCTGCTAACTCGTTTACAATATCACAACTTTGTTTCAGATTTTATGACCAAGTTGAATTATATTTTCATTCTTAAACGCTGGTAGCAGCTAACATTTACACTTGCATAGCATCGCTTAGGAATTTAGCCTCCATAGGAGATAAAATAAAACCTGTCTTCTTTCCATTCTCTAGGTTGACGTTTCCTTTATTGAAGAAGCAGTTACTATCTTCAGTGGTGCTTTTATTAAAGACTATGTAAATATTACGGAAACGTACCCAGAAAATCATTCGACAACTTGCACGGATTTGAAAATATCTCCTTCTCTATGGATGCAGACAGTTCGGTTCAACATGCTTGGGGTAAGTTTTGCCCCTAGTTTAATCGATTTTCAGTTCGAATTATGATTTTGTTAACGCTTTGATATTCTCTTATTTAGTTTGTAAACATATTGATTGACATTATGTGGGAAATAGTTGTTGTAAATATTGGCAAATCTCCTTCAAGTAGACCTGCTTATTTGATTTTATAGTTTTTATCCCCTGTCGGTCGTGCCTCTATCAACTGTTTACGTATATTGGTGTCATATAGCCAGTGTCTATAGTTGATATCCCCTGTCGTAGGTGACACTATCAACTCTTCACCAATATTGGTGTCTTATAGCCAATGCTTATAGTTTATATCCCCTGTCGGTCGTGACACTATCAACTGTTTACCTATATTGGTGTCTTATAGTCAATATGTATGGTTTATATCCCCTGTCGGTCATGACACTATCAACTGTTTACCTATATTGGTGTCTTATAGTCAATGTGTATGGTTTGTTTATATCCTTTATCGGTTTCGAGACTATCAACTGTCTACCTATATTGGTGGCTTATAACCAATGTTTATGGTTTATATCCCCTGTCGTACGTGACACTATCATTTGTTTACCTATATTGGTGGTGTATAACCAATGTTTATAGTATATATCCCCAGTCGGTAGTGACACTATCAACTGTTGATATATATTGATGTCTTATAACCCATTCTCTGAATTGCTTAAAATTACTGTCGAATACCCGGAAGTCATATCGCATAAAGAAACAACATGCCTAATGAGCTGCCAGGTACACCAAGGATCCGATTTGATAAATTAGTCCACACATCAATGCTAATCAGTGCGATGTATTTTTCATTTTCATTTCAATCATTTTTTAGGAGAAATATTGAGATTTTAGCATCGGAATAATAATCCAGTATATTTGATCTTTTCTTTATTCAAACTATCACATCCCCGTCCATAACAAAGAATGACCCAATCCTACAAATGATAAATAAAGTTATCATGTATACTCAAGGGTATAAAGACCCACTTCTTCACGTCTGTATTTAGGCTTTTCATACAGAAAATATGTACTACCATCACCCCCTAGCATCACTGAACAGCCAAGGAGGACGAAACAGCTGTATGTTACAGTTTAATTCATTTTTTCAGCATACTGTATCTATTACTAAATTCAAAAGGTGCAGCATATGTGTGTGTTACGTCATCTGTTATTTGTTAACCCGGTATCTATGTTCACATTGGGATGATTATCTTCTTGCTGAATGTATAATGGTGATTATATTCGCTAGATTTATGACTTATACTGATATAGCTGTGTGTTGTAAAACGCTGTAGAGTAATTTAATAATTAAAAAGGACAATGTATTAAAGTTAATTACTAATGTTATCATTCGTTTAATGTAGAGGAACGATACAATGACTACAGATGGTGGCTGGAGCTTTGACGGTGACGGGTTTCCTGACTCAATCGAGTACGACATCCTCAGCACGACCGACCGGCGGAATACCTCCGCAGATATGGTAGCAACCTGGAACAACCACAAAGGATTTCAAATGAAAGATATAATGGTATTCTTGAATACGTTTATGGACTTTGGGAACCGGACACTGATCATCGCCACACAGGAGGTACGCAAACAATGAGATGGAAATGATATCTTTGTTGTTTGTTCTAATTAAACAGGTTGTTGATATAACAGTCACCGTAAAAAAAGTCTGAGACCCTGCGTTGTATGTTATTTTCTCAAGTTTCTTTGAGAGCATAATTATTTCCCCTTATTTCAATAAAACATTTCATCACATATCTCCTCGTTTACAGTGGTGTTCTGTTTTTTTCAGGCAAAACCGTTTACAATTCGGTCCGAGAATAACGGGACAGTCACATTCACTGGGTTTTGCCTGGATATATTGGACGAACTCGCTGTGAGGTTTAACTTCAGGTAAGAAACTTGATTCAATATCAGGATTTAAAAGTTACAGTATTTGACGGTATATTCATATCCCCTTTCGTATTACAAATGTCCAGCCTAGATAGTTCTCCTGTTCCAGGTACACCCTTGTAGAACCCCCTGATGGACTATGGGGAGGACCTAATGCGGACGGATCATGGAATGGAATGGTTGGCATGGTTAAGAGAGGGGTAGGTTTTACAATTACTATTTTCTCAGTTAAGTTTTTGAAACAATGAAGCATTAAATTATTCGAGCAAACTAATGCTACAAGTTGCTTCAATAAGCTGAAGTTATTGAACTGGTTATATTTCTCATATTAAACAAATCATCCCTTTACAGGAAGTAGCCTTTGCTATTGGGCCGTTTACAATCACATCCCTGAGAGAGCGTGTCATTGATTTCACGAAACCATTTATGGAAGATGGAGCAGGTATCCTAACCACCCGCCCGGACGCCGATGCTGACAAACTGTTTCGGATTATCCGACCGTTCGCTCCACCAGTGTGGGGCTGTATTGCCATTGCTATCGTGTGTGTCGGTGTACTATTGTTCATTGTGAACAGGTTCAGCCCATACACAGCCTACAATCGCCGGCAGAAGGATTCCTCCCCAGACGAGGTCGGCTTAACAAGTAATATGTGGCTGGTGTTTGGAACATTTGTCAACCAAGGTTCGTTCCCTTTTTATCCCAATACCATTTCTATACCAGGCTTTCAACAGCATAAAGATCACCATACAAATTCCTATACTTGTTGCTCGAGTTCTTTTAAATTTAATGTCGAATATCTTTTACTAAAATGGAGCACGCGATTTGTCTCATGCTTTACATGGCGGGTGTCGTCAATGAAGCAGAAGGCACTTTCTCTTTCGGAACACCTGGTCTAATTTTCTTGTACTTTTACAAGGGTCGCCATGTAAATCTTTCTAATCGATTTTGAGTTCGGATTATCGTTTTGTTGACGTGAGGTGTTCTTGGTTTTTACACCATTACTTGTATACAAACAGGGGGAGTTACCTACCCGACAGCCATTTCCGGTCGATGTATCGTCGGGTTTTGGTGGGTGTTCACCATTCTCATCACATCTACGTACACTGCTAATCTGGCAGCCTTCCTCACTGTTACTATAGCCGTGAAACCAATCAATAGCCTTAACGAACTGGCAGCTCACGAACAGATCAAACCCCTCGTGAAGGCTGGAACCAACCTTTACTCCCTCTTCCAGGTATACATTCTGTGTAAGGCAAGAACTGACAGTTAGCTACCAAATAAATTTCTTTTCCTCACTTATGTTTTAACTTTGCGTTAGAAGAAGGAAAGGCACCATTTACTGAAACAGAGTTCACTTTGAATGTCTTGATGCCCCTGTATGTCTTTTTATACATGTTTATTAAATGACAACTGCATAACTCTGAATAAACATTTTGAAGCTTGGATATAGTGTCATCTTCAATTGTGCTGGTTCAAGGAAAGGATAAATACATGTATTCTGCAGTCTGTTTGAGACAACGTGGGATCCTTTTGTTGAATATATATTTACTTTTATATTCTTCAATGCGTTATTTATATAAAGGATTTTTTGATAATCTTCTTGTGAGTTAAAAGAAAACAATACCAGCATCGTTTTAAAGAATGGAAAACATTTGTTCATATACATTGCTGAGGGTTGGTATATTATTATTCATTCAACATTCCCAGACTGCAGATTCTGGTATCTACAAAACAATTTGGAGCAGGATGGGGGACATGCCGGTGGTCAAAAGTACAAACGACGCACTGGACATTGTCAGGACAACAGACACTGCCTACATGACTGATCGGTCTCAGCTAGAATACCACGTCCTAAGCGACTGTAAGACCTACGCACTAGCTGACGAAATTTTCAACACAGCTGGCTACGGATTCGTGGTGCCGGAAAATGCTCCATACCTGGACAGCTTCAACCACAAGTAATGTGCATTACTAATGTATATCATGATCTACGTCCCTAGCTCTCTACAGTAAGATTAGATCGGGTAATTTCAGTCAATCGTTGTTCAACAATTCAGGAAGTTGAAAAGAACGCATAATGGAAAGTCAACAGTCAAATGAATAAGGCCAACATTTAGTTAATACTTTGGATCATTCTAATAATTAAATGTCCTACATGTTGAAATAAATCAATTAGCTGTCGACATTAACATGGTGGCTTTCCAACGTAAAAACCTTTGATGCATTTCGTTCAATTACTGATTAATCTCCGAAGTTAATTATTGTGCATGCAGCCTGCTTTAGTTGTCACCTAATCCAGCACTAGCTGTTACATGATTGGGATTCTACACACGTGTATTGGTCAATATCGCGTCCAATCATGCTTCCTGATGAAGGTGTTTCCTGTGTGTTTGCTAATGGAATTTCTATGATATAGCAATGGTGTGATGTCATTATATGTACAACTTTACACGTTACAATTACAAATGTAGTTTTCTTCCTGTTCCCTAAATCATGCAATAGTTGTGCAGGACAAATGTTGTAGGGGAGAATCAAACAAAATTATAACAAAACAGTGACTAATTCCAATGATACAAAATGTGCAAAAAGAGATGCATGTAATTATGATGAAACATTATTCAAAATGCCTTAGAAATATGATGTTATAAAAGAAGATGACAGGCGGAAGTACAAGACATGAATATTATAATATTATCGTACAACATTATTTTTGTTAATTTAGCATTATTGATCTCAAATGCATTTCCTATCAATTGAAACAAAAGCTATGGAATGAAAAGTATCAAACGATTTCTCCTGTAGAATTTATCTTTTATAAGGTTCAGAGGTTATCTGATACCTAGGATATTACACTTATGATTACGTAACATTGTAAAATAAGAGCCAGGATCCATCTTTATATAGCGATGTGTTTACTTGCAGCATCATGCGTATGCAGGAGGCGGGGCTGATAGAGAAATGGAGACAAAAATGGTGGCCTCGTTCGGACCAGTGCTCTGTCTCCGGCCGTACCAGTTCTGCTACAGCCCTGGGTATAGACAGTCTGGCCGGGCCTTTCCTTGTCTATATTTGTATCGCAGCTCTGTCATTCGTGTGTCTCTTGTTCGAGATATGCCTTAAGAGGCGAGCGTACGTGAACCAGAAAAAGATGTCAAAAGTTGAGAGCAGTCATATACCTAACGGTATAGGAAATGGAACTGTCAACAATGGATTCGAATTTGACTGAATGCAAAACACGTGTGTACTCTGTCATGGTCTAAATGACGTTTGTCTGTTATATACAAATATGTAATAAAATATTCATACTATCTGTGTTATCCTCATTGTATGACTTAACCAATTGTAGTGTGATTTGTATTAAAAACATCACTTATCTAGTAACAAATATGTTAATTTTCTTTTATGACATTTTTACCACTGAAATATCAGAAAATATCAACTTATTTTCTGATATTTTCTAAAACGTATATCATGACTGCTAATACCATCAATGTTGGTGATATAAGGTCCCATATCATTACGCATTATTTGTTTTTTAGTTTTGTTTTGTGCAACGATAAAATTATAAAGAGTATAAAACTTTTAATACCATTTGCAGTAGTCCTCTTCACCGTTCCTATTTGTTAACAGTAGTACACGCTCATTTAGCCTTGTGTCATATCTGGAGGCAGTGGTGGCCTATTGGTTAAAGCATCATACCGTCTATGATCACTTTCCGTCAAGCAATGGTGCTAAAGTTCAAGGAATCCATGGGGGTAGTCACAAGATACTAGCTGGTCAATGGTTCCTTCGGGTAGTCCGGCTTTCTTCCACAACTAAAACCCGGTTCGACCTTATAAGGCAATCGTTATTATCAGGACGTAATGTATGAACAGACCACTGATGTATCGCTTCTGATAATTAGCTTATTTATTTTGTCTCCCTACATTTGTATTGTTCTATTCAGTGATATTCCTTTACATTTCCTAAACTGTATTTTTGTATTATAGTGTCTGCAGAAAAATGAGCTTGATATGTCATATTTCGTCAGTAAAGTCCCTTTATTATACACCTGTCAAAAGCTGTCTTCGATTAACGTAAGTAGACGTCAATGTTTCAGTAACATAAGGTGGGCCTGGTTTCGTTTTTTTCTGCTCTCAATCTCCAACGTATCACGAGCATTATAATTAGTCTTCATTATCCAATAACCAACGTTTTTAAACAGTATGTAATTTTCCGGTTGATTCTAAAGTAATTTCACTCTAAAAGTTTTGTTTCGGCAGCTGCATAATTAGTGGGCCAGTTTAAAGGAGAAGGTATTAAGAGTATTTTATGATAAGACTTTCTCTGTTTCTTTGTTTCACAAATAGGATCAGTGGAGCATACATTGTAATAATTACACTGGGTTGAGCTCTTCATCTTCCGGTTTGGTTTGATGTCTGGTTTAGAGAAGTCGTTTCACAGCTAGGCAGTCCTATTGAAAGCAATGTATCCTCATTGATGTCAATCTCCTATCTAAAGCTAAAATTGCATGTCTGCAAGTTTTTCCCAAGAAAGCAATAATCAACTTTATATTTCCGGAATTATGTCTTGATGTAGGAAATTACTTTTTTCAGAAAGCCCGTCAGTAATTACTGACATACGGTATCCGATAACTACAGCGTCATGCCAAACATAAACAACATTACACACACTTTTGGTTATATATCGAAAGAGATGTTTGAATTGCCAGAAAACAAGTTTTTCCTCATCGTAATATTGTAATTAAGATATCATAGCTGATACATTTTAAGCCAGGGTCGGGATCAATAGTGATAAGTTTGGATATCATTGAGGTTTTATGACTATACGCACTCTATGTTTCCATGACTGAGTTCACTTAATATATATATATAAATCACTCGATGCCAATAAATACAATTTTTGCCTCAGATTTACACCAGGTTACCATAATATATATATTTTTATTTTCAACAAATAGCTTAAAAATATGGATGTACATAACAAAAACTTCGATCCCTCTACATAACGTAGCAATCTGTTCCAATCACAATTTATGGCTGTCCAATAGGGACCCAGTTTCGTTTTTTTTAAATTTTATATCAAACCATTGCTTTCTATCAATATAACAGAATATCTATGTAGACCAAACATTACTTCTCTATGACTGTACCTAGTTTAGATGTTTTTTACGAAAAATGACCATCACTTAATTATAATATATCAAATACTCTATTACTCTATGTGTGTAGGCTGTCCATGGTTTTAAGTATCATGTTTATTACAACCGTACACATAAAGAATGTATTATTGTACCGAGATAAATTTCTCTAACACCCTATTGCCATTACTGGTAGAATCGTGTTCTCGTGTATCACGCTAAACCTTTCACCTGTCATTTTTATTCCGTGTCTTTATTTTCTAATGGCACAGAAACAGTGTTATCTATGTACCAACTTGTGCCTTCTACTTGGTCGCCAAGTCACTTCATAGCGAAGACTAACCATCCTGATATCAAAGGTCAGTACCCAAATGTACAAGATCTTACAAGAGGTATTCCTCGCATGCCTAACAGAGGATTTTAATGTTAACATGTAAAGATTTCCCTAATTATCATGACATCATCAGTTGATAAGACCTAACTATCTGTATTTGCCCTGACATCGTCAGTTATAAGACCTTACTATCCCTGATTGTCATAGCACCATCAGTAATAAGACCTAACTATCCCTGATTGTCATAGTACCATCAGTTATACGACCTAACTATCTATAATTGTCATAGCACCATCAGTTATATTACTTAACTGTCCCTGATTGTCATAGCACCATCAGTTATAATACCTAACTATCTATATTTGTCACAGCACCATCAGTTATAATGCCAAACTATCCCTGGTTGGCATAGCACCATCAGTTATAATATCTAACTATCCCTGATTGTCATAGCACCATCAGTTATACGACCAAACTATCTATAATTGCCATAGCACCATCAGTTATAAGACATAACCATCTATAATTGTCATAGCACCATCAGTTATAATACAGAACTATTCCTGATTATCATGTCACTATCAGTTATAATACCAAACTATTCATGGTTGTCACAGCACCATCAGTTATAACACCTAACTATCCCTGATTGGCATAGCACCATCAGTTATACGACCTAACTATTTATAATTGTCATAGCACAAACAGTTATAAGACATAACTATCTATAATTGTCATAGCACCATCAGTTATAATACAGAACTATCCCTGGTTGTAATAGCACCATCAGTTATAATACAGAACTATCCCTGGTTGTAATAGCACCATCAGTTATAAGACCAAACTATTCATGATTGTCACAGCACCATCAGTTATAAGACCTAACTATCCCTGATTGTCATAGCACCATCAGTTATAAGACCTAACTATCCCTGATTGTCACAGCACCATCAGTTATAAGACCAAACTATTCATGATTGTCACAGCACCATCAGTTATAACACCTAACTATCCCTGATTGTCACAGCACCATCAGTTATAACACCTAACTATCCCTGATTGTCATAGTTCCATCAGTAATAAGACATAACTATCTATAATTGTCATAGCACCATCAGTTATAATACAGAACTATCCCTGATTGTCACGGCACAATCAGTTATAAGACCAAACTATCCCTGATTGTCATAGCACCATCAGTTATAAGACCTAACTATCCCTGATTGTCATAGCACCATCAGTTATAAGACATAACTATCTATAATTGTCATGACACCATCAGTTATAATATATAAATATAGTCATAGCGATGATATTAAGACTTTTAGAGAAAGTGGGTGTAATTCGCAGTGACGTATTTCTAAGAGAGCAAACAGTTATTATGTGACAATTCAAATAGGAAAGATAAGGCAAGAAGGGAAGCCTCTCAGACTTAAACATGACTTTTCAATTGAAAAACACTTGGAACATTCAGAGATAAAATCGTTTAATACATTAAACCTTGTCGTGAAGACTGTTCTTGGGCGCGTCACGAGATGTCGCTATTCGTCCTTTCCTGATAACACTGACGAACCCTGATATGATCAGGCCATCCAGTAGATAATACATATGACTAGATAATCATTGATGGGCCTAATACGACATATTAGTAAATGGCATGATTGAACTCAATACATAGGAATACTCTTTACCTAACTCTACAGTAACAAAATCATTGCCATTGGCAACCCGAACTTCCGATTGACATAGTATGTTTCTTTAATTCAAACAATTTCGTAATGGAAAACGAATCGTGTGTTGTTTTTTTTCATTTAGTAAATGTTGTTTTATTTTGCTCGTTACAGAATCGGTCACATGTGTTCAAACTGAAAAACGCGGAATTAGTATTAAAGAGTACATTTGTAAGAAAGACTATGTAACAAATAGTACTTGTATTCCAACCATATATGGTAATATTATCTTGTTATAAAAAGAACAGACGCGGAAGTTGAAAAAAAAAATGATAAAAAGGTTGTGTTGCCTTTGTTTGATAGCCAATTTGTGTGAGCAATCTGCGCAGTGTCTTAAGACACAGTAATACAATGATTTATGGCAGCACGTCTGTCGGCATTTCTCGATAGTTCACATAATAGAATAAAATTGAAGTTTGTGTATATATAAACATAAACCTTTCACCTTTTCAATTACCATTTCTCTTACAAAAGCTTAACTATATTCGGAGGAAATACAAATGTTTATGAGAAGGTTTATTAGATAGATTGGGACCTGCCGGGTAGGCCTCATTGTGCAAAACAAAAGCATTCTTTGTTGCTATACAGAGGGTTATTGAACTCATTGATTGGTTGTGTATATGTGTTTAGAGAAGGTGTAATTGTGTGTTTAGAGAAGGCGCAATTGTCCCTCTAATATGGCGTGCTGATAGGTCATAAACTAAATAAGAAAAATACAGCAAATCTACAGGAGACTTTTTTGTATGAAAAAACTCCTAATAACAGTCACACAACCCCTAAGGATTCGTATTTATATGATTAAAACTATACACATTGATAATGACATAAATTTCGTTCAACATGTTTAACAATATCGTCACTGTTCCACAGCACGCATTATACATACTCAATAGTACACGAGGATGACAACGACGCGGTAGTAACGCCATCTTCTGAGAGAGAAGTATCATACAGTTATTGACTGGGGTTGAGGGCAACAGATGATGCCCTAAGCCCAAGTCAATAACTGTTTTGTTTTACTCCATTAACTTCCCGTGTAGTATACGCTGGAATCCTCCTCCGAAGTCGCAACAAACCTAGTGCTAGCTGCATCCGCCATGTTGTGTTTGCCAAACGACAAGGTAGAATAGTAAAACGTTACGTCATTTTATACGATGTGATGTCACTGTGAGCCAACATAAACTTTTTAACAATCGATTTTAACAGTTACCTTCGCCAGCTGACTAAACAGTTCGTTTGTTTGCTTATTAGATTGTATAAGAACTGTTTTATAACGGTATAACAACATTGTTTGTTACATGATCTACATGCAATATCGTTTATAACTTTTGTCAACGATGTTTGATAAGATATGCTTTAATTGAAAATATAAGTTTGGATGCCATATGAGCTTTCCCCTTGGTCAGAACGTCAGTCGACGTCCCAGACCAATCCTTTATGTTGGCTATGACTAGAAACTGTAGTGCAAAGACTTTGCCAACAAATATTTGTATTTACCTTACAATAAAATGAAAAAGCACAAAAAAGCAAATGATAATAAAGATGTTCTCGAAACTATCCTTACGGAGTACTACAAATGAAGCTTTAACCTAGAACACGTCTGGTATTCCATCCAAATGTAAATCATTAAAAGATATATTTGGAACAACTGCTGTGATTTTGACTAAATGTTTGTAGGACATTTAATGTATATTATGCAATGTTCCTTCTCTCTGTCGGAAGATAACATTATTTCCGAATTGCGACTGTATAACATATTCTGCTTGACAGAATTAATGCAGTTAACAATACATATGATTATAACTAAATAAATTCAAACATATAGGATCCGTCCCCGTGTTGTTGTTTGACTGCCAGACAGACATCAAGTGTTAAGTAGCTTTACAGCATTCTCTTATTTATTTGGTATTTAACCTATACATTACACGATACTTAGCAATGTTAGAATTATTTTTCGTTTAAATTAATGTCTATATAAAAAAGTCACAGACGGTATAACATACAAACCCTTTTTAGAAAACTAAATGCTACAAAATAATGTATTTTCTAAAGCTATTGCATATAAATAGGTCATCGATGTCAGTTTTCTCTCTTACATAACAACTAATAGGTAGAGAGCATGCATTGGTTACACAATAGTATTACAAATGTTCACTTCGCTCTATATATCTCCAAATTAATATCATATTTGAATTTGATGTTTAATTAAGATCTTTCAATAATTATATAGTTGAATCTTTAGTCAACATTTAAGATGACCATTTGGTATTTTAGAAGGCTAACAATATTCAATGGATGTCGTGATCAACATCAGTTTCTAACGGATATACGCAAATGTGTAAATTTTATGAAGCGAATCATGCTTTTTTGCGCACATTGACATTTTAAACAAACAAACATCATACAGAGAAACCATCAAAAAGGGTTTTTCATCAGCTTGAACTTTTATCAAGTGTGAGTAGTTAGAAACGGTTACATCACTTAGTTTGATTGGTTTTAAAAACAAACAGTCGTCATGCAATATAAACATTACATTTGACACGTCAACATCGCACTTGTTGTTATGAACACATCTCCAAAAAAAAAACATACAACCAAAAATTCAACATTGGAAAAACAAAAACAAGTTAGCAGTATCATGACTTCCTTCTTGTTGCATGAAGCTAGTATTTTTGCCAAAGATAGCGATAATAAGCTTTACACTTGTTTTTTAGATACTACTAAAGCGTTCGACTGCGTTTGGCACAACGGTCTTTACTTCAAAATGTATAAAATGGGGTTTTCTATTAAATATATAAAAATGTTAGCAACAATGTTTACAAATATGCAGAGCTGTGTTTTATATCAGGGCTTCCAATCCAAATGGTTCGCAATCGAACAGGGAACGAGACAAGGGAGTATTGTATCTCCATGGATGTATACTTTGTACATAAATGAATTGTTAGAAAGTTTATGTAACTCTAATGCTGCATTTTTTGTTGAAAATATCAATGTCACTTGCCCTACACAGGCAGATGATATGGTTTTATTGGCGTATAACAAATGTAGTCTAGATAAATTAATGAATATGTGTTTCATGTACAGTTGTAAATGGAGGTTTACTTATAATGCTTCCAAAACATGCATAATTGTGTTTAATGAATCGAAAACAATGTTTTC
The DNA here is from genome assembly GCA_947623455.1 of Mimachlamys varia. Lineage (NCBI taxonomy): Eukaryota > Metazoa > Mollusca > Bivalvia > Pectinida > Pectinidae > Mimachlamys > Mimachlamys varia. Next base: position 13,353,697 of record OX392527.1, on the reverse strand, counting down.
CAGATCTAAGCGCAAATGGTTACTTGGTTCGAAAGAGGTTAATGAACTAGAAAGTACAATACATGTTGGTGTCTATCTTGACAAATATAAACTAGGTCGTCCAAATGTAGACGATGTTGTTCATAAGTTTAGAAGTTCATGCTTTGGTTTTCTCGGGTCAAGTTTGATAGGAGAAAATATCAACCCTTTAATTGGTTTAAGGCTGTATAGATCCATCATTTTACCACGTGGTCTATACAGTTGTGAACTGTGGTTTCTTCTCTCCAGTTCGGATTGGAGTCGTTTAGAAAAGATCCAAAATCTATGTGTAAAACTAATTCAATGTTTTCCTTTACGTACTAGATCTGACATCTGTTTAGGAATGCTGGGTTTAACATCTCTTTCAGCTAGAGTAGACCAATGTAAACTTAATTTTTTAGGGTCATTATGCTATCTTATGCCATATTGTGCCATTAAGCAACTATTTCTAATGCGTTTATTCCATAAGTCATATCACATTTACAAGAGTACCGATGGTGTAATTCCAAATATATGGTTTGTTGTACATAAGTATGATCTACAAGATTATTTGTATGAATTTATCAACTCGGGTATATTCCCAAAGAAGGCTCAGTGGAAACAAATTGTTAAACAATCAATTTTGAGTAAGGAGGAGGATAATTGGAAAAATCGCTTGAGTACCTCCGGTTGTTTTAGTCGTTTCAAAATTCTTCACACTTCTCTAGTTCCCTCGCCACTTTACTTCTTATGGAAGTTTTGTAATATTCGAGTTAGCTTAATTTGCCAAAAAGTTGCAAGGTTATGGACAATTAGTCCGGACTGTGAACTTTTATGTTTAAAATGTAATTGTTATGCTGAAAATGCTTTAGCACACTGTTGCATTGATTGTCGCCATCCCGAAATTGTAGATTTACGGGATGTTTTATTTACAAAAATGGTGAATGACTGTCCAGTCGCTGTTTATGTATATGTTGACAATTTAGAACGTGAAGATTTTATTACTACTTTGCTAGGGACTGTTCCTCTTGAACTTCAACAGATGTTTACTGACGAAAAAGACCTAATGTCATTTAAATTGAATTGCTTTTCGTTCATTGTCAAAGTGTCAGAGTTAACATTTCAATAATTTGTTTGTATTCCTGAGTATAAAATTTATGCTGTCAAAGATAGTGTTTTGTAATGTAGAACGTTTGATTCATCTTTTCCATTTTTCTTTTTGTTACTACCCTTTTCTCTGATGAACTTTATCTTCAGCACATTTATTTGTCAATAGCTGTTTTTCTATTTATGGTATTATGTCACATGGATATCGTTTGTGCACTTAGTTAATTTCTTACTCACTTATTGTTCATTACCAATATGTAACTCTTCAATTTTATGGAGGAATAAAGATATGAATGAATACAAACCCTTTTTAGAAAACTAAATGCTACAAAATAATGTATTTTCTAAAGCTATTGCATATAAATAGGTCATCGATGTCAGTTTTCTCTCTTACATAACAACTAATAGGTAGAGAGCATGCATTGGTTACACAATAGTATTACAAATGTTCACTTCGCTCTATATATCTCCAAATTAATATCATATTTGAATTTGATGTTTAATTAAGATCTTTCAATAATTATATAGTTGAATCTTTAGTCAACATTTAAGATGACCATTTGGTATTTTAGAAGGCTAACAATATTCAATGGATGTCGTGATCAACATCAGTTTCTAACGGATATACGCAAATGTGTAAATTTTATGAAGCGAATCATGCTTTTTTACGTTATCTAATTGCGCACATTGACATTTTAAACAAACAAACATCATACAGAGAAACCATCAAAAAGGGTTTTTCATCAGCTTGAACTTTTATCAAGTGTGAGTAGTTAGAAACGGTTACATCACTTAGTTTGATTGGTTTTAAAAACAAACAGTCGTCATGCAATATAAACATTACATTTGACACGTCAACATCGCACTTGTTGTTATGAACACATCTCCAAAAAAAAAACATACAACCAAAAATTCAACATTGGAAAAACTTTCAAAATTTTACATTAAACCCTCTATATCAATGTTACCTCGGTTCTCAGTTTGAGGACTTGATGTTTACTTGGATGTGACCAAGATTTACATGGTGGGTGTCGTCGATGAAGCAGAAAACGCTTACCCTTCTGGAACACCTGGTCTTATTCTCTTGTACCTTTACGAGAGTCTCCACCTAAATATTTCTTCAATATTTTGCTTCTAGTTTATTCGATTTTGAGTTCGGATTATGGTTTTGTTGACGCTTTGGTATTCTCTATTTTATTTCTTTTTTCTTTTTGAAAAAGTATTCACATGTAGTAGTTGAACTTATGATTATATTTATGTATCATTGTCGAATAAAAAAGGCCGTGTTGAGGGTGATTTTACGTGTACGAGATTATTTTGGCAAACGGAAAAAACAAGAATTAACCACTAACTTCGAAATCATTTGGAAACATAAGTGCCTAACAAACACGAGCACAAATCAAATAAGCATTAAGCATATGTACTTAACTCGATATGTGCTTTTTATTACAGGTGAAACTGCATTTCCTTTCTGTATAGTTACCGATTCGCATGATAATTATTTTCAGCGTTATTTACTCCCCGGGGAAAGCAGGCGATCGTATTAAAATTGAATGAGGCGACGTTCGAATGCGTGATTTCTACATCGACTGTATAGCGTGGATTTTACCTAGAATTATTTGGTTTTTTTTTAACTAATTTGCTTTTTAGCATTGGTAATGGCGGTTATATTCAATCGATTAAAGTATGGCTGATGTGAACAGGGAAATATTTACAGGAATACCCTTGACAAATCACAATGGCAATACGACTAGTTATTCCGGAAGGGTTGACAATACGACTAGTTATTCCGGAAGGGTTGACAATACGACTAGTTATTCCGGAAGGGTTGACAATACGACTTGCTATTCCGGAAGGGTTGACAATACGACTTGCTATTCCGGAAGGGTTGACAATACGACTTGCTTTTCCGGAAGGGTTGACAATACGACTACTTATTCCGGAAGGGTTGACAATACGACTTGCTATTCCGGAAGGGTTGACAATACGACTTGCTATTCCGGAAGGGTTGACAATACGACTACTTATTCCGGAAGGGTTGACAATACGACTTGCTATTCCGGAAGGGTTGACAATACGACTTGCTATTCCGGAAGGGTTGACAATACGACTTGCTATTCCGGAAGGGTTGACAATACGACTTGCTATTCCGGAAGGGTTGACAATACGACTTGCTATTCCGGAAGGGTTGACAATACGACTACTTATTCCGGAAGGGTTGACAATACGACTTGCTATTCCGGAAGGGTTGACAATACGACTAGTTATTCCGGAAGGGTTGACAATACGACTAGCTATTCCGGAAGGGTTGACGATACGACTAGTTATTTCGGAAGGGTTGACAATACGACTACTTATTCCGGAATGGTTGACAATACGACTAGTTATTCCGGAATGGTTGACAATACGACTAGTTATTCCGGAAGGGTTGACAATACGACTAGTTATTCCGGAATGGTTGACAATACGACTAGTTATTCCGGAAGGGTTGACAATACGACTAGTTATTCCGGAAGGGTTGACAATACGACTAGTTATTCCGGAAGGGTTGACAATACGACTAGTTATTCCGGAAGGGTTGACAATACGACTAGTTATTCCGGAAGGGTTGACAATACGACTAGTTATTCCGGAAGGGTTGACAATACGACTAGCTATTCCGGAAGGGTTGACAATACGACTAGTTATTCCGGAAGGGTTGACAATACGACTAGTTATTCCGGAATGGTTGACAATACGACTAGTTATTCCGGAATGGTTGACAATACGACTAGTTATTCCGGAAGGGTTGACAATACGACTAGTTATTCCGGAAGGGTTGACAATACGACTAGCTATTCCGGAAGGGTTGACAATACGACTAGTTATTCCGGAAGGGTTGACAATACGACTAGTTATTCCGGAAGGGTTGACAATACGACTAGTTATTCCGGAAGGGTTGACAATACGACTAGTTATTCCGGAAGGTTGACAATACGACTAGATATTCCGTAAAGGTTGACAATACGATTTGTTATTCCGTAAAGGTTGACAATACGACTAGATATTCCGTAAAGGTTGACAATACGATTAGTTATTCCGTAAAGGTTGAAAATACGACTAGTTGTTCATGAAGGGTTGACAATACGACTAGTTATTCATGAAGGGTTGACAATACGACTAGTTATTCCGGAAGGGTTGACAAACGACTACTTATTCCGGAAGGGTTGAAAATACGACTAGTTATTCCGTAAGGGTTTATATCTTCCTTTTCGTTAACGAGACCCAACATGTAAATCCAGGTAAAATCCACGTAAGGTCTCATCGTCAAAACATAAAAAGTAAAAACAAAACCACAAAGTTAACTAAAAGAGCTAAAAATCCGGCCTGCATCACACATAAAGAAAAAGCTTATCTTGTTCCAACATCACCATGGTGACATTTTTTTCTTTCATGAAATTTTAATGACAAATATAAATTGACAAAAGTATTGGACAGCAGGCATAGCCTATTTAAGTCCTCTCCTCAAGAAACAAACTGTGGTACAACCATGGTGACATTCATCGACAGTTCAATGAATGATTTTATTCGAATCCTACTCCTTTAGCTTTTATCATAAAAACCAATTTATTTGATAAAATGACAAAGAAATGGAAGTCATCAAAATGTTAATGCATGAATTGTCAATTATACCAAATCATTAGACGCCCTTAATTGTGGGGTCAATAATGGATATAACTCCGTACTGAATAGTTAAACTGAAAACATTCATACGAGATCAAATTATAACGAAACGATAAGAATATAAGAGATTAAAATTTCTTCCGTGAAGGCGTTCTATATGACGATGCACTAGTGTACATGACAACAACAGCTAACTAGAGATGGAAACTTAGTGGACGGCTGGTGAAGTCATTCTTATGCTGTAGTGTTTTGTTAGAGGCGTGATTATGGCGAAGACTCTAAATCGATCGGACATGAAACGATAAGATAACTAGATATTAAAGCAACAATCAATTAAGAAAAATGAAGCCACATAGAAAGAACTAGATAGGCTTCGTTGTGTTAGGTTATATCGATTCCAGCTCATGTAATACCTCATTACATACATAGCGTTTCGTCACCAGAGGTATATGTACATTGGCTAAACGACAATCATGCACATGCAGATATTTTAAAATATGTGATAGAAGAAAACAACATGTATATGCAATATCGTCAGAAGCGACTTGTGTCATAAAAACCTCGGGAATGAGTGTATATCATGTAATAACCTAACGATTTATTGACACTCGTCAGTTTCAGTCACGAATACAGGTGGTTGATCCCATTAAGAAATTACAATATTTGCACTAAATAGCCTTCAAGGCACCCGTCCATACTGACATGTTCACAGATAAGAATTGTTGCTTGAAGCTCGGACTGTAATGTTTTTTTAGGACTCAGCACGCTTTAGTGATTTTTGCTCAAGATAATAATTAGTGTAAACAAAGTTAGCGAACGAAACACATAGTCACAACATATGTGTATTGATCAGTACAAATAGCAGCTAATTGCAATCGAGCACATGCTTTAATTTTTTAATTATTTTGACATTTTCTGTATTCAATCAACATGCCAGTCTAATGTCAACGGGGTGCAGTTATCTTCACAATGACAAGGTGTCCCGCAATATGTCACTTATTGCAGATCAGTTTAATATTTCCTTTCTGCAAATAAGATAATTTCACTATTTCAAATCACATATATAGAGGTATTCCCCTTTTATTAATACTATATCTTTCCACATGAATAGCAGGATATCAATTCATGTTCACTTATGAAAACAATCGTATTTCTGTTATATGAGTGAAAATATCCATGGTATCTGACAGACGTTTTCTGTTGAATATAAGTATGTTTTCAGTTAATACGACATTATTTTTCTTGTGTGATTAATAATGTTGTTTTATTAATTAATGATTATATATATATTATCTCTATACGAAGGTTCCTCCAGCAAATAAACCCATATTTGCTAAAATTCTAATTGAATATTCCATCTATTCTATAAGTAAGTATTTGACACTAATGATACAGTAGACAGATTACATGCGGCTTTAAGAACAAAGGCAACATCATTTATGTAACTATAAAACAACTAAAGGCTAAATTTTAATTCCAGTGAATAGCAGCTGATCTGCCGTCCGATAGAAACGTTGGAGATATAATGAAAACTTCTGGAAATTAGCTAATATTAATGCTATATATAAAGGTAAAGGTAATAAATGCGATGTATCCTATTTCTATCACATGTTGCTTTCGTAAGATATTAGAAACAATTGTTTTTAAACATTTATATAATCACTTAATACAATATGAAATTATTACAAAATATCAGTCTGGATTTATCCCCGGTGATTTTACTGTCAACCAACTATTATCATTGTTTAATACAATTATTCAAAAATAAGATGAGGGACTTGAAATTAGATCAATATTCTGTGATGTTAGCAAAGCATTTGATCGAGTCTGGCATCCTGGTTTACTATTTAAACTTGAAATGTATGGCATCAAAGGTAAGCTCCTTAATTGGTTTAAGGATTATCTTTTAAACCGTAAACATAGGGTCATGACAGAAGGTTTCTGTTCATCACAATGTCAGGTAAGTGCTGGTGTCCCCCAGGGATCAGTCCTCGGCCCTTTTCTATTTCTTATTTACATCAATGATATCACTGAACGTATAACTAATGAAAAAAGATTATTTGCAGATGACACATCTCTCTTTAGAGTAATACATACCACTCCATTAGATGCTGCCAACAGTCTATCTACTGACTTAGTAAATGTTGATGTATGGTCCAAAAAATGGGACATTAAGTTTAATCCAAATAAAACTGAATCATTAACTTTTAGTCGTAAAAGGAATATAATTAGTCCTGATATTTTATTTCAAAATGTAATCGTATCTAATATTACATCACATAAACACCTGGTGTATTTTTCTCTGCAGATGGCAAATGGCATCATCACATTGACTATATCTATAATAAAGCATATCAACGTTTTAATTTACTTAAGTCAGTAAAATATAAAATGAGTCGAAAAACCTTAGTTGCTTTGTACACTTCTTATATGAGACCCATTTTAGAGTATGGTGATATTATTTTTGATAACTGTACGCAAGAAGAAGCAAAACTTCTTGAATCAATACAAATAGAAGCTGCCCGTATTATTACAGGACTGCGTAAGGGAACCTCTCATTATAAACTTTACTGTGAACTTGGCTGGGACACCCTTGCTTCAAGACGGAAAAAACATAGATTAATACTCCTCTACAAAATTCTCTGTGGAACTACACCAACTTATCTGAATGAATTAATTGAGCCGTACTTTACTAATGCAAATCCATATTTATTACCTAATGATAGAATGTTTACTATTCCATTATGCAGAACCAATATCTACGCAAAAAGTTTTATTCCAGCCACATTGAAAGATTATAATGAACTTGCAGCAAGGTGTGACCTTACCAATATTACATCAATTTATCAGTTTAAGAAACTTTTAAATATGCATTTAAGTGACATCAGATTCGAAAATATTAATTATGCCTATTTTAATGCTGGTACCAGGAAAAACAATATACTTCTTTGTCAATTAAGAAACAATGTGAGTAATCTTAACTCTGACTTACACAGAGATCATCTTTCCGAATCTCCAGTATGTACATGTGGAAACGCCCATGAAACAGTAGAACATTTTTTCTTAACTTGTAGTAAATATGAGGAACCCCGAAGAATACTAAGAGAAAAATTATTCAATTTAAATCATAATCATTATAATTGAAATATATTTTTGTCTGGCTGTGAAACTTGTAATAAACTAACTAACTTAAATATATTTGATAATGTCATTGAGTTCATTAGAGACACCAATAGATTTTTACTATAGATTAAACCCCATTATTATTCTGCGATCTGCAATTTCTTTCTTTCCTTATTAAGCCCTATATATGGTCACCTCCCCCTCCCCCCTTTTTTCTGATTGGCATGAAATTTGTAATACTTAACATATTAGAATAATATATTCCAAGTATTACATATGAAATATTACATAGCTCTGAATCTAATCAATTGATTATGAAATAAGTAAAGACAATATCAGTCAACTAATACCATTCTACTAGTTTTCTTTTCTTCCATATTCTATAATATATTTGTCCATGACTGCATATAGTATCCATGGCTTAATCCAAAAACTCATGGGTGGATGACCAATGGGTAGTAAGCCAGTATGGACTTTTTAGGTCTGTATCCCATGGGTGGATGGATTATGTCTTGGATAATGTATTCAAAATCCTCCAAAATTTATACAAATTGAAAATACATTTAAGACAAGCCAACTTTTATTAATAATAATCATAGAATGGCCCTTACTACTCAAATTACATATTCATACCATAATATATTATATATGTACTAAGTAATATCTTCATTGCATTGGAATTACTTAATTCTATTAAATTAGCAATTTTATATAATTATATATGTATATACACTTTGTTACAAGGAGATAACTTATATAGGGATATGCCTGTTGTTAAATCCTTTTCTCTATTGAATAAAATTTTGTGAAATTGAAAAACTTTTTGCTGTTTTCCAATAAAACAACTTCGAATTCAACATAGCAAAAACTAGCCATATCTATAATACATGATTTATACTAGTGAGTCCGTTTTCTTTAAAAAAATATACATAAAATGATATAATTCAATGAGCCTGAATACTTGTAAATGCGTGCATTGAAAACATACGGCCGGTCATAATGAAATGAAAGACACAAACAGATGATGCTTTGTCACTATTACAGTATCTTTTAAAAGGGCGGCGGTAGACATAAATCAGCCTTATCACATCCATTATTTAAAGTATGCATGCATATGACATTTAAGTGGTGACCGAGAAAGGTCAGTATTCATGGCTGAGGCGAGGTTTAATATACAACGACGATACGTTATGCGAGTGAACAGTCTTTAGGTACAACGCACGCAAACTCCAAACCTCTAGCTTATTATACAGAATGGTACAAACAAAGCGGGTATGTGTTAATAGCTTTATCACCGAGTTATCGTTAATATGGAACAATTTGGAGTCGGTCGAGACCTGTTTCTTTGTATCTTTGTTTAAATTATCGTTTGCAGGTAAACTATATATTAGTTTAACCATTGACCGAGAAAACATCAAACAGTTATGTCGAATTGGAATATTTTATAGGCGAAATAAGTGCCAAAAAATTCATTAATTCAACTATTGTGAACTATAATTGAATACAAAGCAACACAAAAGACTTTTAATTTACGCCAAATGTTAAAAATATACTCCTTCCTGTTTAGAAAATGGGTGTTATACCAGTATATTTACGACGAATATAAGATAAAAGAGAGAGAAAAACCACGCCGTGAACACACAAGAAAGTCCGCCCTAAGCAGAGCGAAATGGTTCAATATAAATGATTCGACAATACATATTTAATCAATATTACAAATAACATATCATCTTTGATACGATATCGACGCTACTTTTGTAACAATTAAGGACCCAATAAATATATTCTGAGCATATAAATACTATTCCTGCTCTATTCCGTTTGTTGTTGGGTTAAATGGCCAAATAATGAAGAGAGTTTGAAAGTTTGACTAATGGGTGACTCGAGGGTGTAATCAGAAGAAAAAACTCGAATACTCCATAATATTAGACGACCATACCACAAGTTACAGCATTCTATAGACACTTAGAGCGCTACTGCTAGGAAAGTCGTAAATGTTTGACAAATTGGACGCAATAATTGAATTGGAGACATAATACATTACAATAGTTAGATAATGCTATATTAGCGTATAACTGTGTCAATTTTTATATTGGTTACGTAAGCATGAAATGTATATTAGGCAAAAAACATTTATTTGATGAAACAACTTTGCATGGTCATTGTGCATTCGAAGATTTCTTTGTTGAGATACGTTTTTTTCTGTTAGATTATATTAGAATATTGTGATACTATTTTATCTGATTATGAGTCTTCACATTTACTGGACAATACATTAGACGGTCTTCACATTTACCGGATAATACATTAGGCATGTCTTCATATTTACCGGACAATACATTAGACGGTCTTCACATTTACCGGACAATACATTAGACGTCTTCACATTTACCGGACAATACACTAGGCATGTCTTCACATTTACCGGATAATACATTAGGCATGTCTTCACATTTACCGGATAATACATTAGACGGTCTTCACATTTACCGGACAATACATTAGACGTTCTGCACATTTTCCGGATAATACATTAGGCATGTCTTCACATTTACCGGACAATACATAAGACGGGCTTCACATATACCGGACAATACATTAGACGGTCTTCACATTTACCGGATAATACATTAGACGTTCTTCACATTTACCGGATAATACATTAGGCATGTCTTCACATTTACCGGACAATACATTAGGCATGTCTTCACATATACCGGACAATATATTAGACGGTCTTCACATTTACCGGATAATACATTAGGTATGTCTTCACATTTATCGGACAATACATTAGGCGGTCTTCACATTTACCGGACAATACATTAGACGTTCTTCACATTTACCGGATAATACATTAGGCATGTCTTCACATTTACCGGACAATACATTAGGCATGTCTTCACATATACCGGACAATATATTAGACGGTCTTCACATTTACCGGATAATACATTAGGTATGTCTTCACATATACCGGACTATACATTAGACGGTCTTCACATTTACCGGACAATACATTAGGCATGTCTTCACATTTACCAGACAATACATTAGGTATGTCTTCACATATACCGGACAATACATTAGACGGTCTTCACATTTACCGGATAATACATTAGGCATGTCTTCACATTTACCGGATAATACATTAGGCGGTCTTCACATTTACCGGACAATACATTAGGCATGTCTTCACATTTATCGGAAAATACATTAGGCAGTCTAGAAATTCACAAAACAAAACATTGGGTCGGACTTAACATTCACAGGACAATACATTAGGCCGGACTTCACATTCAACTGGACAATACATTAGGCCGGACTTTACATTTAACTGGACAATACATTAGGCCGGACTTCACATTTAACTGGACAATACATTAGGCCGGACTTCACATTTAACTGGACAATACATTGGGTTAGATTGAACCAGACATTACTTGAACCTTTCGAGACGTTTAACCGGACTTCCCTGTACTGTATACATGTATAACATCTATCCAGTATGGCAGGTGAGTTGTACGGTCGATACAGGTGAAGGCTGTCAACATCATCAATACATGTAGTTATTGTATGGCTTCAGTACGACATGGCACATCCAACTACGAGGAGATAAAGCCGGTCGCCGAATGCTACCCACGTGGATCCCATTGGTGTGTGTTCTTACAGTCCTGCTGTGGATGATGACGTGTACCGGTATTTCGTCACTACGAATAGGTAAATGTTTGTAAATAGTTAACCAATGGTCATTGAGAAAAGGTGTCAAAACTGTCAAGTTTGATGAGAAATATGATTTTAAAAAACAACTGTTGATGCAATTTGACAGATACAAGTCTGTTTTCTATAATATACGGATTTCATACTAATAGAAACGATTTAGAGATTTAGATTTTTGACGGAAAGAGTATTCATTAGATTAATGATAATAACAAAACTGAAATTTCAATATGAGTTTTCATTGTTAAGTTGTCAAGAGCAAGAGAGTGTTGTTCATTGATTACCCAGGCAACATGTCCGCACGAGAATTCCAAGGGAAATATGGTGAACAGTGTTGTTGACATGAACAATTCCGCCTGAATTCAGCGTGAATTTGTGTGTTAGTTACTTTTAAATGATAATTTCATCAGGAATTATTTTACATGATTTTCATGCAAATTTCAAGTTAAATAGCAATTCAGTTTATTTTTGTCCACATTGATTCAAGTGAATTTCACGTATTTTTATCCTAATTTCAAGTTCACATGAAAGAAAAATTGGTTGTGTAAAATGTTTTGCACTTGGTAAAGAACGGAATACGTACCAGATGACCTGTATATCGTTATCATATGGTTTATACATAGACTTTACATTCGTGTCATCTTGGAGTTGTTTAGCTCGTTCAATAATTTAATAAGACGTAAAAATATGTTTTAAGATCATCAATAATCTTTACAGACGACTGAGTTTCCTAACAAGACTAGCTCCTGTAAGTTCCTGGCAATTTTTGTATATCTCACGAATATATCCGGGGTACTTCTTTAACTAAACTGTCGTTTACCTTAGTATCATGTTTTAAATAGTTTTTAGATTATTTATCTTGTATATTTAGAGTTTTTTTAAAACTAAATTTGTGGTTATCTTGGTTTGATTTTTTGTATATATCAGAAGACTAAATTTGACTGCGGGGCGAGATTGTCGCGTATTTGGCATCGACACATTGTGCATTCCAAACGGATACTGACATCATCAGTATCGTCATTGTCCATCAGAGATTTTATAACATCTCAGGACTTTGACATAATTTCACTGACCGAAACCTGGTAAGGTTCAGATATCGATGACCAGGTACTAGCTGAGCTTATACTAACCGGTTATGGATTCCTCTACAATGCTAGAGACCGCAGACGTGGCTGTTCTGTTTAAGAAAGTCATATGTGTGAAAAAATATCTCTCTCCCAGCCATGATGAGGTACTAGTATTCACACACTTTGAGTACATGACTTGCTCTGTCAATGCTGATGATAAAAATTCAGATTGTGCATCATTTACAGGTCTCCTCCATGTAAACAGAATGCTTTCACAAATACTTGATCCCAAGAGTCTGATTCAGCATAGGACAGAAGCTACACACACTCACGGCCACACTCTAGATGTGGTTATAACAAGGGAACATAAATGTATCATTTAAGGAGTAATTTCAGTGATTGAAACCATTCTGGTGAACACTTTGCTATCGTAGCACCACTGAATTGTAGAAGGTCAGATCGTACAAGGAAAATGGTGAGCTTCCGGAAATTTTGATACCAGATTTAAACAATGACATCCAGTCTTGTTTTGCCCTTCATTCTTCTGAAGCTGAGGTTGATGAACTTGTTGGGGCAATCATGTCTGGAATATAAGCCCTTATTGAAAAGCATGTACATTTACAGACTAAGGTGATCCTTTACAAGGAGAAATAGCATCGCAGAAAAGCGGAGAGACGGTGGCGAAGGACCAAACTGGTCGTCCACCACCATATTTATAGGGACCAATATAGGAAAGTTGGTGCACTTTTTATTTAATCAAAGAAGATTTATTATTAAAAAAGATAGAAGAATGTTGCAGTGACACTAGACAGCTATTTGGACTCGCTGAAAACTTAATGGGTCAAAAAGGTAAAATCGTCCTGCCAAGCGAGTGCCAAGTTGCACTTCAGAAAAAAGAAAATAAGTTCAACGATTTCTTTCTGATATATATAAAAAATCATTGGGTGAGTCAACGATTCCATTGTATTTTAAGAAAGCACATGTACGATAATTGCTGAAGACGCACGGAATGGATAATAAGGAGTTGAAGAACTACAGCTCAGTAACAAATTTGCAATTCCTGTCTAAGATCTTGGAGAAGGTTTGGTTGCCCCGGCGTTAAGAGGTTCATCTCCATGCAAACAAACTCCAAGGCAATCTGCAATCGGCCTAGCGAATGGGACACTCAACTGACACGGCCCTCCTACGTTTACATAACTACAAAGCTTCTGCATAAGATAACTAATGCAGAGCGGTGCTTTTCCTGCTAGATTTGTCAGCTGCATTTGAAACGACATCGACCATAGCATACTCTATCAACGTCTTGAGTACGTATTCGCATGGAGTAACTGATGACGCCCTGTGCTGGATACAGTCCTATCGACGACAGTGTGTTATCATCGGATCTTTTGTTCACGTGACAACATGCTGGATTTCAGGGTTCCTCAAGGGTTGGTGTAAGGGCAGCGGATACACTGTACGTATTCGAAACCAATCAGATAAAATTGTCGTCGTCATAGTATCTGTTATCACTGTTATGTTGATGACACACAAATCTACATGGTCATCAGGCCACAGAAGAGCTGGGACACCGTATCAGAAAGTCTAGAAACTTGTCTGACAAACATCAGAACATGAAGAACGCCAACATGCTAAAACTCAATCAGGAAAAGATGGAACTGATCGTCTATTCTCCAAAATGTAAGCAATCAATGGCTCTCAACCTAAAGATCGGAACAAATACTGTTGAGGCTATCCCAACTGTTAAAAATCTAGGAGTGAAAGTCAACTTTGATAGTTCACAGCACATGGAGAAAATGATTAATGTTATTGCCAAATCATGTTACTACCAGATCAGGAACATCAGTTTATAACTGCAGATACATGCCGGATTTTGGTGCATTTACTTGTAAGCTCCCGGTTGGATTAAAGTAATGACCTGCCTTGTAGTATATCTGACAGACTAACTAATCTTCTACATATCCAGGGTTCAGAACACTGTAGTACGTCTGGTTTCCCGAGATCGAAAAAGAGAGGAAATTCCTCCTTTGCTATATAACCTGTACGGTACAGAATCTTGGTTTACGCATACAAGACTCTGAATGGAACCGCTCCCCAGTACATACAGGAGCGCGTTACTCTGCATCAGCCGTCACTGTTGTGTGTTCCAAAATCCCGTATTCTGACATCAGGAAACCAGTTCTTTGGGAGAGTTTCGCCCGCGTTGTGGAATAGATTACCATCCGCTATTGAAGACGCACTTTTTCACCTTTGCATTTTAGGCTCTCTAAATAGACGACATGAATATATTGACATTTATTTATCCATTTATGTATTTGTATGCACTTTGATATTGTAATATTTTAGTTTCATGCATAATGGTGATTGTAAGCCATTCTTTATTTTACAAATTATATAGAGCGCTTTAGAAATGATGCACATTGCACTATTAATCATGATATATATAGAGGATCTTGCATTCATGCCCATGACTAATCGACTTTATCAAATGAGTTTCATATGACACGAGCTTTTTTTGCGTGTGTGGTGACACTAATGTGTTGGCATAATGTGTCCTTGTATTGACTACAATCACCATGATCATCATCTATGAACATCCTCACCATCATCATCATCATCATGATAGTAAGTATCACAATCCTGACTGCAGTCATCATCATCACCATGATTTAATCCCTATCATCATGACCACAAACATGACCGTAATCATCCTCAACGTCACTACCATCATCACTTGACTACAATCACCATCATCGTCATCTTCATCTATGATCATCATTGAATGTAATGTTTGTTCTCCCAGACACGTATGTATTCGACGACTGGGGAAACGAGACACACCATATCAGGATGTTGATGGAGAAGGAAATCGCCTCCTGGACACTGAACATTCCTGTTTCCCTACATTTCACAGCTAAAAACATTACCATCGACTACAACTTGTTTGGTAAGTACAAAAATTACTTTTTACAGACTTGGACACGAGCTTGGGATTTACAGATGAAAGATATGTACCTCGTTGTCATCCTCATTGGATTTGTGACATATCCTTATCAAGTAAATTTCATCTGCATTAATATGTGTTCAGTACAAGGGGATGATCAGAAATGCTTTTAATTCAGATGACTTCCCAATCAAAGTCTGATCAGTGATAGATAATCATGTACACGTATTCAGAAGAGGCAAAATTTATCTATCAAATAATTTCAGATTTAATTTTACATATATCAATTGTTCATTTGACCTTAATTCGAACAGCATATTTAAAAGAAAAAATAAAGATGCAAAAATAAAAAGTGTATATCCCTGTCATTAACTGAACATCTTAATCAGTGCAGTAACAGGTCGGAAATAAAATGCTACGATGCGACGGTCAGGTTTTAGATGTGGGAACTTTAATAGCACAAGTTAAAATAACATTATTTCTTGTGTCATTATGTAGTTGAAAAAGAACGAATCAATAACGTGAACGACTGGAAAATTGTCCTGGATTTAACATCAACTATAGATCTGACGAATTGTGGAGCAGCAATGGCGAAAGACATACCCTATATCACATCATCAGCTGAAGCGTCATCAGAGTGCCATCCAATCACATTCCGTACTTCCCCTTCAAACATTTTACAACCCGTCGTAGACATGTATGAAAAAGGCGGCACTACGTCTGAAGTCAAACTTGTCCTTTTTGATTCAGCCTACGGTAAATGCTTATGTACAGCTTCATTAGTGTCCTTTTATAAGCATCCATATACGATAAAGCTGTCAGATTCCATTTCAATTGTTCATTAAACTGCTTGTTAAAAATTAAAAAAAAAGACGTTAAATCAATCATGTATCATATACACCCATGTCTTTCCTACAAAATCAAACATGTAATCAGATCGTGTACAGTGTATTGTTTAGTAATTCACGCTTGTCAGAACATGATATATATCTTTTGCGAGAGTTGAGAACGTGATCTGTTAGCATTTTTTGGTGTTGTTTTCCTTTTTTACTCTTACTTCTGGTGTTGTTTTCTTTTTTTACTCTTACTTCTGGTGTTGTTCCCTTTTTTACTTTTACTTCTGGTGTTGTTCCCATTTTACTCTTATTTCTGTTGTTGTTTTCTTTTTTACTCTTACTTCTGGTGTTGTTTTCTTTTTTTACTCTTACTTCTGGTGTTGTTCCCTTTTTTACTTTTACTTCTGGTGTTGTTCCCATTTCACTCTTATTTCTGTTGTTGTTTTCCTTTTTTACTCTTACTTCTGGTGTTGTTTTCTTTTTTTACTCTTACTTCTGGTGTTGTTCCCTTTTTTACTTTTACTTCTGGTGTTGTTCCCATTTTACTCTTATTTCTGTTGTTGTTTTCTTTTTTACTCTTACTTCTGGTGTTGTTTTCTTTATTTTTACTCTTACTTCTGGTGTTGTTTTCCCTTTTTTACCCTTACTTCTGGTGTTGTTTTCTTTCTTTACTCTTACTTCTGGTGTTGTTCCCTTTTTTACTCTTATTTCTGGTGATGTTTCCTTTTTTTACTCTTACTTCTGGTGTTGTTTTCTTTTTTACTCTTACTTTTGGTGTTGTTTCCTTTTTTTACTCTTACTTCTGGTGTTGTTTTCCTTTTTTACTCTAACTTCTGGTGTTGTTTTTCTTTTTTACTCTTACTTCTGGTGTTGTTTTCTTTTTTTACTCTCACTTCTGGTGTTGTTTTTCTATTTTACTCTTACTTCTGGTGTTGTTTTCCTTTTTTTACTCTTATTTCTGGTGTTGTTTTCTTTTTTACTCTTACTTTTCTGGTGTTGTTTCCTTTTTTACTCTTACTTCTGGTGTTGTTTTCCTTTTTTACTCTTACTTCTGGTGTTGTTTTCCTTTTTTTACTCTTATTTCTGGTGTTGTTTTCTTATTTTTACTCTTACTTCTGGTGTTGTTTTTCTATTTTACTCTTACTTCTGGTGTTTTTTTTTCTATTTTACTCTTACTTTTCTGGTGTTGTTTCCTTTTTTACTCTTACTTCTGGTGTTGTTTTCCTTTTTTTTACTCTTACTTCTGGTGTTGTTCCCTTTTTTACTCTTACTTCTGGTGTTGTTTCCTTATTTTATTCTTACTTCTGGTGTTGTTTTCTTTCTTTACTCTTACTTCTGGTGTTGTTTTCTTGTTTTTACTCTTACTTCTGTTGTTGTTTTCTTGTTTTACTCTTACTTCTGGTGTTGTTTTCTTGTTTTTACTCTTACTTCTGGTGTTGTTTTCTTTTTTTACTTTCACTTCTGGTGGGTTTTTTTCTATTTTACTCTTACTTTTCTGGTGTTGTTTCCTGTTTTACTTTTACTTCTGGTGTTGTTTTCCTTTTTTTACTCTTACTTCTGGTGTTGTTTTCTTGTTTTACTCTTACTTCTGGTGTTGTTTTCGTTTTTACTCTTACTTCTGGTGTTGTTTTCTTTTTTACTCTTACTTCTGGTGTTGTTTCCTTTTTTTACTCTTACTTCTGGTGTTGTTTTTTTACTCTTAATTCTGGTGCTGTGGTGTTGCTTCGGTTTTCGTTTGGCTTTTTATGTACTTAGTAATATTTGATTATGTGTTACTGGCAAGCCTATTATAGGACATGTCTCTTTGCCAACAGAACTGGATCCCAGCATATTTGAAACAAAGAATAATAGTGAGAGTGAGATAATGGTTTATAACATCAACGAATTAGTATCGGAGGAGAGAGCAGCTAGACGTCTACTTATAAACACAAGACGGGTGGTGATCCTCGCCCCTTACCTACAGATCCTACATTTCTTCAATCAGGTGAGTTAATACTTTTAACAACTCAACGAACTCTTTCGATGGATTTAAACATATGAAATATATAGGATTTGTCCTACTTATAAACAATAGGGGTTGGTGATTGCTTTCTTAACATTGTTTTGAATACTATCTCTATAAACAAACAACATAGTTTCAATTATTTAACACCGTGAACTGCAGCTTTTGATAACAAAGGGAAGACATTTTGTAACAATGATCAAAGAATTAATGAACAGTTTACCTTACCTTGTTGATATTTGTATGATACGATTATAACTGAGCTTAATCATGTGTCTGATTTCTGAATCATTTAACATCAATGAAATCCAGGCTCGGTGCTTCATACACTTTGTTTTGTTGACTAGATGGAACAGACAGTGAAGATGTTGAAAAATGAATGGATACTAGTACCAGTAGACTCGGAAACCTGTCCGAGACAACTGAACATATCATACATTTGTGTCGGAGGCTATTATACGGCAAACACTACGGTAAGGTCGTTCTTATTTATTGACCATCTGTCACTCAAGTTTACATTTTGGTGATAGCACATCAGAAAGATTTTTTTATTCAATTCTACGACCCATATACATAGTGTAAACAAACAGGCTATTACCTTGTTTGAGACATCGGTAGTGTGAACGGACATACTATTGTTGAGTTTGAGATGTGTCAGAGTACTCGTGATTAATAACTTTAAAACTACTTAGGGTTAAAATGCACGATACTGTTGCCTTATTGACAATCTCAAAATCAACAAACGATTACCTCTGTTTAAAACATGAAATTCCATGTGTATAGTATCCAACCAAACCTGAAGACATGTAATGTTTTGTCTTTTTGCAGCCTCTTTGGGTTGACGCTTTAAATTTCATCAAAGGTGCAGTGGAAACATTTGAGCATGCGAATGCTAGCTCGAATGCGACCGGTATGGTATGTGTTATTGTTTTGCACTTACGTTAACACAGTAACATTCAAATTAATTGAATGAAATAAACATCTATTTAATACGAATTTACCTTTCTGAAACTGTGAATCTGAGGTATATAATGCTTTTAGAGATGGACGTAATACACATAGATCAAATCAAATATGATCGAAGAGATAAAAAGTTGTAATGATTCAATATTTGAATCATTCAAGTAGATCAATGTAATTAACTTCTTACCTGGTAATATTACGACGAAATTCATCTGTATAGACAGGAATCGCTGATATCTTCCACACACCAGATCTATCGCCTGCTGTAGATAAATAGTAGTCATCAGTTATAAATCAGCTTTGTTGTTTTGTACACATGCATCTGTTTATTTCAGGAATATTTCAATTGGTATTCATCATCAAACAGAAGACGCCAACCCACAATCAGCATCTCAAAGCACACCACATTTAATAGTTCCACAGTGGTAGGTACCTCTAGGGATACTAATAACAGAAAGACCAGCAATATCAAAACGTGTTCATGATTTCAAACTTCATATGCTAGAACAAATTCTTCGGTTATATTCAGTTGTACTGTATACTTATGTAGTAAACAAGAACATTTGAATAACAAAGGACTTTTATATTAGGAGTTTAAACGATGAGCAGTTATAAATATAAGTATCGTTTTATATTTTTATTTTGCAAAATTAATAACTACATTATACTAATACTTAGGTACATTTATCAACAATAACTGCACTAGCAATAACGTCATTATATTTTGAAATAATGGTTAGAAGTCACTTGAACTGTTTGGTTTACTGATGCAGACTTTTTGATTATTAATGTATTTCCACAGATAGGAGAAGTCGCCGCTGGGCAGACAACTCTTTATGAAAACCCAGAAGATTTATTTGAACCCCCACCGCCACCAGTGTTAAGGGTTGTTGTCATACATGTACGTATATTTAATAAGTTACTTTTAAAGATGTAATTGATTTCCATATATTTAGTTTAACGATAATAAACGATATATAATTTTTGTGACGAGACACATAGCTTGTGAAGTATATGTATAAGAATACAGTGTTATCTAATGGAATAGGCATTCCTTATTAAGAAGAACATCGCTGGAATACTAACCCAATAACATCTAACATTACAGGAACCTCCATTTGTTCAGCGTGTACTACATGGCGACGGAACCATCAGCTACGAGGGCTATACCATTGACGTCCTACATGAGTTGGCAAGACGGAGTGGATTTCAGTACGAGATATACGAGGTGCCAGACAATGAATACGGAGTTCTGAGGTCAAACGGAACCTGGTCAGGGGTCATCGGACAAGTAGCAACAGGAGTAAGTGTAAAACGATTAAAGCCATTGGCACAAGTCGAATTTGATATTCAATGCTAGTTATCATGATCTCATAAAGGTATTCAATGTCGATTAAGAAAATTAAGAGAATCCGAAAGCGTCAATAAAATCTTAATCCGAATTCAAAATCAATCGAAATTGAGACAAAATGTGAACAAATGAAAGATTTACACGGAGACTTTTGAAAAGGTATAAGAGAATAAGAACAGGTATTTCGGAAGGGTTAGCGTTTTCTGCTTCATCAACGACAACCAAGTAAAAGTCAAGTCCTCTAAGTTAAACCTGAGGTGAAATATCAATATTAGGCTATTCGGTGACAATCAATCCACGCCATTGTGCAGAATCTGATATCAATATCCTATTACAGGCGGCTGACATGGGAGCAGGTCCAATATCGGTGACAGCCGAGCGTGAGGCTGTGATTGACTTCACAGCCCCATACTACGACTACGCAGGACTCCAGATCCTGACAAAAGACATCAGAGAACCACCGTCCCTGTTTGTGTTCGTCACTGTCTTCACGGAACTCGCATGGGGCGTGTGGTTGAGCCTCCTCATCGTCACAGTCGTCATCCTCTGTGTGTTCCACAGGTTCAAATATAAATACCTTACCGAGGAGGACACAGAACACGAATCAAAGGAGAAGTTCACCATTAAAAACTCGTTCTGGTTCGTCACCATGTCCGTCGCTATAGCAGGTTTGTGTACATTGTGATATCACATTTATTATTTTAGATATATAGTATATTTGACTGAATACCGCATACACCTATTAGGTTAGTTCACTGCATATTACGATTGAATGACTTCATAATAAAGAATTAACAAAGCATTACTTCACTTCATTTTTGAGAAGACTGGACAGTATAAAACGTACTCGTAAAAATATGCAAATTGATATAAAAAGGTGTTCCAATTGAATTATATTTAAATGATGTGCTACTCTCATACTATAATGTTGATGACTAAGTTTGTTATTAATTTCTGTTTATTTTATGTAAAATTTCAGGCCCACAACATCACCCTTCGATGACATCCACACGTCTAGTTGTTGCTGGTTTCTGGTTCTTCTGTCAGATTATAATGAGTGCCTACACTGCCAATCTTGCTGCATTCTTGACGTCATCACGTTTAGCGTCGCCGGTCGAGTCCCTGGACGATCTGGTGAGCCAGTCCGCCTATCAATACACAGTACAAAAAGGAACAGTAGGCGAGACGTACTTCCAGAGAATGGCGAAGATCGAGGCGGGCTTCTATAGTTATTGGAAGGATGTGAGTTTTTCTTCGGACTCCAGTTCTGCTCTGACACAGTACGCTGTGTGGGACTACCCGCTGGGAGACAAGTACATCAAACTCTGGCAGTCAATACAAGAGACGGGCTACGTCTTCAACACAGAAGAAGGCATCGCCAAAGTCTTAGAAGGCAATTTCGTCCTCTTCCATGAAACTCCTATGATAAAGTTTGAAATGAGCCGACGGTGTGGGCTGCTCTCTGTGGGAACAATGTTCAGTGCAAAACCTTACGCTTTCGTCCTACCACAAAATTCGCCAAAAGTTAAAGAAATATCTAGTGCGTAAGTATTCCCGAGATCACTTCCAGTCTGAATTAATGTATAATTTTTTTTCTGGTAGTCGTTAAGAATTAAATAAAATCAATTTAAGGATAAAAATATTTCAAGATATTCTTTTCAAAATTACTAATTCCATCGTTCTTAAACTGCAGAACTATACAAACATTTGTCTTACGGTTTGTGCGATGTTCTTGTTTCTGTAGAATACTTTCCATTCAGTCCACAACCCTACTGACAAAGCTAAAGGAGAAATGGTGGGAGAGCAACAACATCACTTGTACAAATGTTGACGACAGCGATGGTTTGACATTAAATGCTCTGGGTGGTATCTTCATTGTGATAGGCGGTGGGTGTCTACTCAGTGTGTTCATCCTGGGTGCTGAGCTTCTCATCGCCAAATGCGGAAGGTCAACTGTGGTAAGTATTGTGTTCAAACAGTTTTATTAAAATTTGGTGTCCATATCATTAAATAAGTGGATAATGAATAATTTCAATTATATATGACACCATTTCTGGTGTACATTCATCCTAATCGGGTGTTTTTGTAGTGGTACATAATAACGCCCGATCAGATTAAATTCCAAAATAACATCCAGAGCAATTTGGATGGATTACATTATATATACAAAACTACACCAAACGTCATAAGGTCTAATTACACGATAAAACAAGAAGTCAGAGAATACCAAGGCGTCAACATATATCTAGAAAATATTTACACGGAAACCCTTGAAAAAGTACAAGATTGTAAATCTAGGTGTTGCGGAAGAGTAAGCGTCTTTTGCTTCATCGACGACACACGCCAGGTAAATCTAAGTCACATCCAGTTAATTTCGTGTCC
Organism: Mimachlamys varia; assembly: GCA_947623455.1. Lineage (NCBI taxonomy): Eukaryota > Metazoa > Mollusca > Bivalvia > Pectinida > Pectinidae > Mimachlamys > Mimachlamys varia. Next base: position 13,330,542 of record OX392527.1, on the reverse strand, counting down.
TGAAAGTGACAATTGAGGCATCATCTCAATCACAACAAGTAGAAATAACACCCAGAATATTTGTGATTCATTAGATATAGAAATAACACCAAGGATCTTTAGTGTTGATTACAATAAGAAATAACACCCAGAATATTTGTGATTCATTAGATATAGAAATAACACCAAGGATCTTTAGTGTTGATTAAATCAAGAAATAACACCCAGAATATTTGTGATTCATTACATTGAAAAATAACACCCAGAACCTTTGGGATTCATTAGATATAGAAATAACACACAAACCCTTTAGGGTTGATTAAGAAATTACATACAGAACCTTTATGATTGATAACATTAAAAAATAACGCCCAGAGCTTTAAGATTCAATAGATTAAGAAACAAAATTCAGAAACTTTAGGAATCATTACGTTAAGAAATAACGCCCAAAAACTTTAAGGATTCATAACATTAAAACATCGCATTGCATTAACACTCTCGATTTCCACGAAAGATCACTTTTTCTATTTAAACTTTAGTCGTTATTTCTATGTTTCAGCCATTCATCGCCGAAAATAATCAAACCGAAGAACGGGACGTTCGCCGAATTCCACACCAGACGAAAAAACTCTCCGATGTCAGTGATGTTACATTATCAAGACTGCCTTCATATGAAATACGTGACTCCGTAAATACATCATCTCTATAAAAACTGCTCATCCGTAACATTTCTTTCTCGTCTTAAATCAGTTATAAATTACATGCAGATCTGACTTTGTCCATTTGTACATTTTATAGATTGAATAAAATCTACTCATACTGTTAGTTATGTTATTTTGATTTCTGTAATTTTACACAAGAGAGTTCAGATTTGTTAATGGCATACATGTATATCACAATCCTGCTTTTAAAGGCCCAATATACGTAACTTTCGGCAAAAGTTGAAGCGAAAGTCAAGCCTAATAACTTATTCTATTTATAGATTTAGTTCAGATTAGCTGATATCAGCAATATTCAAGATGAATTCTTACGCGGTTACCGGTACAGCAGTAGTTGAAACTCGGTACTAAAAAAAAGTATTTGTAAACACGCGTCCATTTTGAACCTTCTTCTACCTTTGGCTTGTTGTTGAAGTGGGCCCCACCTGAATTATTTCCAGTTCTTTGGATTTTTCTGTCAAGAGTTTCTTGTTAGTTACCGCTCAGGTTTACTTCGTTTTAGGTTTATTTTTGCATGGTTATCAACTGGATTTTTTTCAGAATTTTTCAGAATCACGAAAATGTCCCTTAAGTTACGTATATTGGGCCTTTAATTTTCTGTCGCCAACTTAACACGTAACATTTATATAAATACCTCGACCTGTTATCACAAAAAGTGTACCCGTATATAAATGTGTTCCAAATGGTGAGCTGTTTAAAACAAATCTCTTCAACAGAACATGCAGTGCGACGATTTGGATCTGCTACAAAACATACATCATTGTATATGAGTAAAGCATACATTATTGTAGTACATCACTGGAATACTACACACATATAACTGTTAGTACATTGAAACCTAAAAACGACCCATCTGCACGTTAACACTTAGTCCAAGGTAACAGTAGAGGTAGCAGTCTTTACCGTGCTAGAAATGTAGAAGTTTGAAATAGTATGTGCATTGCTGTGAGAATTAACAAAGCAAAACATCGTTCATCATCAAAAACGACCACTTTTCTGTATAATCTTAAGCGTAAAACCCTTCGAGTAAAATGCCAACATGATATCTGTTTCAAGAAGTGTTGGAATAAACAAATAAAGTTTTTCACTAATCTAGGTACAGTCGAACCTCGTTATCACGTTCTGGCATAACTCGATGATCCATTTCGTCATCAGCCCTGTCAAACTTTATACCATACATGAATTGAAATAGCTTATCTCGCATTCTCGGATAAATCAAAGTTTCCTAAACGTTCCCGTCGAATTCGGGATAAAGAGTACCTGGCAAATACCCCACGTGGGATTCGAACTCGCAACCCAGAGGTGGAGGGCTAACGGTAGAATGTCGGGACACCTTATAACCGCTCGGCCACCGAACATCGTTGGTTCCATTGCGACATATGACAGATTCTTCATAACACACTACAGTTAATATCTACCTAGCCGCTTGTTTAAGCTTTCAGATTTCTGAAGCGCAGGCTATAACGTTAATTACGTTTTTCTGTGCCATTTACTGAACTGGACTGGTGCGAATACCCACTACCAATGAATAAATTTTATTGCCTGATGGATACTAGCATTAATACGTACCCTGCTGAACTTGAAACTAAGACCACTACAGCACCCTCTACATCAGGCCATCTCCTAATGTTGGCTTACTCTTTAACGATTTTCCTAATGTTAATTTTCCCTTTCTTAACAATACATGTAGCTTCACGAATCTCTGTACTATAATGTTGAAATGTAGCAGTTGAAGAGTACTGTATAATTTCAAATCGAGTACTACGGAAGTGTATAATGAACCATGCCACTACTCAACTGAGATAACTGGCCATCAAGCCCCCCAGCAAACCTCAAGGACTAAAGAATCTACCAACGGAGTCTGTCACCAGATTTAGGTAACACACACACAAACATGTGCTGCGCCTTTTAATTTATTAATTAAAATATAAGAACTAAACTGCATCATTCAACTGTTTTATACATATAGGACTGAACAGAATTAGTCTTTGCAGTAATATATGTCAATAATACGCGTAAAAATGTCGATATGTGCATACGACCGCCTGCCTTTCGGAATTAATTATCTATTCACTATACAAATTAATATGCCCATCGGCAGAATCTATAAATATTTTAAAGCTTCAATTATATTAGCACGAACCTTTAATTTTAGATATATCGATTGGAATGTCCAACGTATACGATCCCTGACTCTGATCCAAACGTACACTGTTTTGTATTTCTTGGACATGTTTAGCGATAACTTCTTTTCATCAAATCTTGAATCATCCTTGACCACCATAGCAATGAAAGTACTGAGAGCCGCCAGCGGATAAGAGAGTCAGAACCCTTCGGACTACCAAAGTCCTAAATATCTTGAAGAAGGTCAGCATATTCCCAACAATACACCAAACAGATCACGACTAGTCTAGTAGAATGACTAAACCACAGAAAGTTTACAAATGTAACAAAGCAAACTGGGACAAATACAAATCTAAAGAGCAGACTCACAAAACTGCAGGCAGTGGCAGAAAATGATAATGTCCAAGAAATCTCTAGCATTACATTAACTGATAATGTGCCACAAAAACTCCTCAAACATAATAGGAATTTGCCATGGATCAATGGCAGCATGGTTTAGAAAATGAAACCGTACAAAAGACATGAAACAGCATATTTAAAAACAAGCAATACATTGAAAAAGTTAATTAAGAAACTATGACATTCTAGAACAACATACATATATATTAGACTTACATAGAAAACCTGATAATGTACACATGTATGAAAAGGTGAGAAATCAACCATAAAAAGACATTCCTAATTAGAACTGTAATCCAATGGCTAATAACCCTCTTTTTAATTTACAATAAACATTTCCTTTAAAGGGCGAGGGTTAGGAGAAGTTTTTTTTTGTTATTAGGTCGATTTTACGTCCCAATAACAGCCAGGGTATGTATATCATGTGTTGAGAGGTTGTGTATTTGCCTGGGAGGCTGTGGTATGTTCGTGTATTTTGCCGATTTAAAGTGCTGTCACACTGAAGTATACTGCCGAAGGCCCCAAGCAGAACACCCCATCCGGTCACATAATACTGACAACGGCCGAACCAGTCGTTCCATTCCCATAATGCTGAACATCAAGCAGGGGGCAGTAACTACCATTGTTAAAAACCCCGGTATGTCTCGGCCTGGGGACATAACCCACAGCCTTCCTCACTGGAGCGAACGCTCAACTAAAGGCTAAAAGTGAGGTTAAGTCAAGAAAGACATTAGAAAGAAGAAAGCTGTTTAGAAAGAATGGAAAAGATAAGATCCCAAGTTTAGTCGCCTTCTTCGATCATGCTATGGGGGCAGCAGGTATAATTATTACGCCCTACCTGCAGGCCCCGGTTTCATCAACATTCCTTAACTTAAGGAAACTCCTTAACTTAAAAATCTCCATAGGAAAGCATTACAGAATTTAAGGAAAGTTCCTTAACTAAGGATTTTCCCCTTAAATTCTGTAATGTTTTCCTGTGGAGATTTTTAAGTTAAGGAATTTCCTTAAGTTAAGGAACGTTGATGAAACCAGGGCAAATTTTTTTTCAAAAATCAGATACGTATGTCATATGATACCAGCAATCGTAAGCATAAAAAAATGCAGAAAGGTGAAACCTGGCTTAAAAAGGGTTTAAATGGCTGGATGTGTCAGTGTGACAGGAATGCCCCCGTTCTGATATTTAATTATTCCCCCTCCCTTTTTTTCTAATTTCAAATTGTGTTAGACCAGGCTCTCCAACGTCGTCAATACCATTTTACTAAAATTTTCAGTTTAAGGCCACAACTGTGGAAGATATAAAGATAACCTTCACCAAATTAGAACTTGACCTACATCCCATCATCATACAACTACATATCGATCTACATCTCTGTTTGAAAAAAAAAGTGAAGGAGCGGAAATAAAATTATGATGAAATGACCAGTTGCTACTCCCTTAAAAAGGGCTAAAATTGAAATATCGATGCACAACAACATATTAATATAATTAACCTTCAAGTTAAGATTCAACAAAATCTGTCTTTTAGTTAAAATTGGGATCTCCGGACATTTTATTTCGCATTAATTAAGAGCCGTTACTCCCTAAGACCCAAACGATGAATACAATTGATATCACTGACTTACTCCCCCCCCCCTACCCCCTCCCATCACGGTCTGACAATTCTAATTTCTCAGGGTGAGAACACCGAAGGGTTCCGACTATCCGTTATTTTGTTTGTTTGTGTACATGTGTTGTTGGTGGGTTGACAGTAACACTCGTATTTAGCGGATCAGATAGTCAGCACCCTTCCAACTACACGCACATATGCACTATCTTCAGAAACCACCAACCGGTTCTCCCAACCCGTATCTGCTGCAAACTTTTAAGAACATATAATATCCTCAAGCATCATGAAATCATTCTGGAAACAAATAACATTTTGTAAGACGTTCAACACGGGTTCTGCACTGAGCTATCCAACGAAACACAACTTGTCTCTCTCACCCAAGATTCGTACCTTTTCACACACAAAAAAAAATACAGAGAATACAGTGCCATCGTACTCACAGGGACCACAGGGACCTGAGAATTTGTTACAGCTAGTTTTGGACCTAAAATAGGGTGTTTAGCGTAATTTTACACATTTGGGGGGTTAAGATCAATTTTCGATAAAAATGCCCCCTCAGTAGTCATAAAAGCTAAAGGGTGGAAAGCTTTCCAGATTGAAAAATAGACCCCACCTACCTTTCTTGCATCAAAAATCACATTTCTAGTTGAGGTACGAAAAAACGCTTGGTACCGTTGGAAAGATGGATACTTTTTATTTTATAAACCTCCTAAATGCAAGTCAAATGTATCCTCCTTCCGCAGAAATAAACTCCATTTCCTCCAAAAACACGCAAAATGTCCGTGTCTCATAGCTGTCGCGCCTTGCAGGCCATTTCGTTACATATTCATTAGGTTGACGTCACCCCACGTGCTGGTCTTTTGCTGTCAGTGGATGGCTAAATTTAAAGGGGAATCCCGCGAAAGTAAGCTTTTTTCATATTTTTTTTTCAAAATATTACATACACATATCGGGTTTTATAAGCATATGAAAACAGTCAATAATAAATATGTTATTGAAAAACAATAAGAAGTCTACGTGTTTTTTTCCATTGTTCTAGATTTAATAAAAACATTCCTAAAAGAATTTAAAGAATGTAAAATGACCGTATGCTTCGAATTTGCCGTCTGAAGGGAAGTAACTCAATAAAACCTGCAATTGCTATATATATGTAAAACAAAGTAAATTGATGCTTTTTATCTAAAGCCTTTAGATGCAACTTTTCTTTCGTATTAACAATTTGATTTAAAAAGGAAGATGAAAAATGTAGAAGGCCTAAGGACTCACACAACTAAATCAGCCTATCACGAAGTGTTTCATACGTTTGTAGTCCCTACTGAAAATTTGTTCCGGCTAAGTACAGTGATTCTGAGTAATTTAAATAGGTAATTGTTTACCTATTTTGCATTGAATGAAATCTGTAGATATTTAACTTTACAAAAATATATACTTTTGGTAGATTTTGATTTGTGATGGCGGATTGATATGGGGTCAAATGTCAGAGGGTGTTCCCGTCCCATTTCACTGATTTGACATGTTTTCCGGTTGTCCGAAGCAGACGCCTGTAGCGAGCTAATATGCCAGTAAACTCCTCATAAAATGCCCCTTGAAGCCTTTGTCATGTATGTTTCTGTGAATTTAGGCAGTTTTCACAAGTGTTGAACTTCAAATATTAAAGTTATTAGCTCGAAAGCTTAGTAATAACATATAGTAAATTATTTAGTTGTGTGAGTCCTTAAGCTTGCAGCACTATATTCCTGATAGTCATTCGCGATCCGGTAGCAGGTTCTATATTAGACGAAAGTCGACCAAACGTTTGAAATTATGATCACTGTCACTAAGATCTTGGAAGCAGTCGGGATGAAAGAAGAAGGCGAGTGACTTTATTCATAGGCCTAATTCAGGTATTGACAAAAGATGTAACAATTGCATTTTTTTGTTATTTTAAGAGGTTTTAGATATTTGTATCAAAGCAGTTGAAGTGAACGAAATATATGCATTTGCGATATATACAACAACGATATATTGTGGATCGTGTCACCAGTTTTGACGAATACGGGAGTTTTAGTATTTTTTTTACAGTTTATTAGGAAACGGTTCTTAGTATTTATAATTCCGTTCCTAATGTTTGACCCATACAACTTGTCCTGAATCTGTTTTTAGCCCACCATCATCAGTTGGTGGGCTATATATTCAAATCATAAGACCGTCTACATTGCCTAAAGGCCTATAAAGCTAGTTAAGTTTGGCTCATCGATCGGTGTCTTCCCACTCAGCCAACATGTCAGCAAGTGATGTTACAGGGTGAGAACATTGTCTAATTCTCATGTAACAATTGACCGGTGAAAGTACTGTATTTTGAACTTCGACTTATTAACTTCATTCTATTTCGAAAAAAATATGATATCACATATAATAAGTTTGCCTGGGAGAGCCTTGCCCATGAAAACACAGAATTAGATTAATCTATCTAAGTCCATGATGAAAATTACTTTACTTTTCCAGTAAGTCTCAATCAGCACAACATTTTACTGAGTACTGAAATAAGCTCAGAATGCAGAGGGTTGTGCATCAGGGGGAGCAATACTCACTTTGGGTCCGAACCCCTTCCCAACAGGAGTCACATAGTGAAATTTTAAAGAATTTATTTCCCTAAAAAGAAGAATAATTTCTGATGATATCCTAAGTACAAAATAAAGTACTGGGATGTAGTCAGAATGCAAGAATTTGCATCTATATCCCCTCAAAATTTTCTGGGAGATCCCCCACACCCTTTTGCATGTGGGGGCAGCATTTAATGCCTCCCAGTCAGGTAGCAAGCAGTTATTGTACAATAATTTTATAAAAAAAAAAAAAAAAAATGACACCCCCCCCCCGGGTTTTTCCTGGAACCCTCAAATTCAATACATTTATGAGTCCTTGGACTCTCATCACAAATAATATATAGAAACACTTCATCAATTTTTTTAGTAGAGCTGGGTACCCCCCCCCCCCCCCCAGTTATGTCTCTTGATCCACCACTGGGGTCATTATCAAAATTATATGTAGGTTTAACAAGAAAAACAACATGACCGACAGACGGCCATCTTGTATTTTGAGAGTAATAGTTTGTTAGTCTTGACGTTTAGTACCACATGTGGAATTGCCACCAGGCGAGTGTTGTATAGGCCCATTGGGCCTTTTGTTTGAAATTTCCCCTGATAATTTGTTTTTCTTGGGCTGGCAGGTCTGATAGATTTAATGGGTCTTTGTTTTACGATTTGTATAGGAAAAGTGACCATAGTTGTTAAATGCTGTAATACCAAGTTATATAATATCTCATAATCTTCTATCCTGTGTGCCTTAACCTCCTATATTCTAGGGTTGGTGGTCCCAATTGATGATTTTGAAAAAAATGTGGCAGAGCAGTTTTACTTTACTCAAAAGATTAAAGGGGCATCCCGGGGAAGTCTACAATGAATTTATTGAATGAACATGCTGTCTGCACTACCAGATGCGTTTTCCTGTTATTTCAATATTCAAAGTCCTCTCAAAATGTGTTTATTAGCCACTTGCAAAATTGCATTTCTCTGGAAAGCCCGATAAAAATAGCGATGATCACGCGTCAATCACGTGACTATTTTGTCGCATGTCGACGAAGGGGCCCAACGGGAGGGGACGCGTAATGTATAGGTCCGATGATGAACCAGACACAAAGTCCGTGTATCAATTTATTGAATCATATTCACATTAATAATCAGACGTTAATTACACACGATATTCATATGAAGAAATTTATGTCGGCATCTCTGCATCATATATCGACATGCAAATGGGTACAGTATACAACGTTAGCCATGCATTGTCAGAAACCAATACGTCACTGCACTCTTACATTGTACGTTTAACAGTGTCATGTGGGTTTTCCGACGATGACAACCATAGGGCAAACCTTATTTTCTGTAAAATGTTATCTTCACGAATCCTCATTTAGAACCATTTCACAAAGGTGTGCATGCATTGAAAAGTGCAAAAATAAAATGAAATGATTCCGATTTTTTTTATACAACTCGATGTCTTGAAGATTTTTTTTCAGACTTTCTATATATTCATCTAAAATCTATCCAACTTTCAGCGTCAACATACTTTAACACTTACAATTATATATGTATCACGGAAGTCCATGCACTCATATGACGCACCACGCACTAAACATGTAGAATACATGTATAATATATATATCAAATTTGGAACTTGTCGAGAAGATATAATTGTCCAATACTTAATCCATTTATATATGTTATGATTCATTTTACTTTTTTTTTATGTAAATTTAAAGGTTCGTTAACATTTCCAACACAACTGCAGACATGGGACATACATGTATATGATTTTTTTTTTATGAATTAATGACTTCACTTATATAATGCATATATTTTGATTCATATCAAATTTAATACCGGGGTCCGAACCCGATTATATTTGTACAATCCTTATTTTATAGATTAGGTATGACAAGAATTTTTTATCCGCACATGATGACATAAATTTATTCAGTTTGTCCAAATTGAATCTGTATACATTAAACTCAATCGCCCGGGATACCGGCATTTTACAACGTAACCCCCCCCCCCCCCCATTCGGTTTTTCTTGTATGTGAAAAGGTCTTTCTCTTCAGCAATATAATTCAACAATGCCGTTTTACTGGAATATTATAAAGGGAATATTACAATACACGCTTTCAAGTTTTACACACGCATTTCATGTAACAGAGGAATGAAAGGGTTATCCCTTGGGAAGCCCCAAAACCAAATCAAAACTGTGTCACCGGCTATCCAGAAGAAAACTGTAACAATGCAAACAATTGGGCTGTTAGTCTCTCCCTTGAATACTTCCCATCCCTCATTATGCTTCCGTAATATAATCCTTACGTTAAAATTTGACCATTCGGCCACTTTTCGCTTGGTAGTTACATGTAGGTCACGCGGATCGCCATTTTTTGTTTACCGATGTAGCTTGTTATGCGCATGCGTTATTATATGTGATGCAAAAAAATTTACATGTCCAAATCGTTGATCAACGAATAGTGATTCCCTTTTTTAATTATTAATTAAAATTTTTGAGAACATATTTCAGCGTAAATCACCCATTAATTTTCCACAAGAGTATACATTTAATTCATATATACAATAATTCTAAATAAGCATAAAAAAATATAGTTTTAACGTGATGCCTCTTTAAGGCTTAACTGTTTTTATTGTTCCATTGCAGATTCTCGGGCACAATGAGTAAGATATTGAAGCGGCTAAGTGTCCTTGAGTTTCCGGAGTCATCTCGTATAGCACTGCAATACTTGACATCATGCTTCACATCCTCATCAGGAGGGGCCATTCCTGGGCTGGGAGGAGGAGCAGAGAATTTTGCAGTGGAAGTCAGTCAGGATTATGTTTTGTTCAAGTCAGCAACTGGCAGAACAAGAGGGCCACAAAAGGTAGTTGAGAGATTATAAAGGCCCTGCCACTATGTGGTGGATGCCCTATAGTAAACATTCTGATTGTACGTTTGTCTGTTCAAAAGACACATTCCTTTCCACTCCATGTCTTTGTTACCTATATAATATAGCTATCATATAGAGAGATGAAACTTTGCATGATTGTTAACCACTAGAAGAAAGTGTGTTGCATACTTATCCATTTTTGTCCTGCAAAGGTCAAGGTCTTAAATTTAGTCAAAGATGTCTGTTGGTTTCAACACATTCAAAGGTGTATGCCAAGGTGATCTGATGTGTTCATATCTACCTGTTATTCTCTTGAATTCGCCTAATCTTCATAATAATTTGCCCTTATTAAGACTACATGATGATTTTGGTACTCCAATTGATTATTTAAATATTGACTTTAAATTAGAGATGGTTTCCATCTCCATGTCATCTAGTGAAGATTGAAATTTGTAGGTTTGCAGGACTTAGTACACACTACACAAATGTATAAAGACTATACAGATATTCATACAAGGTTATGGCTAATTGTTTATTTATATATGCTTGAGTAATTAAGTTAAATATTATTATATAAGGTAGAAAGGTTTTTGTTCCATCACAGAAAGAAAGGCTTAAAATGTAAACCTTTCTGAAACTTAGAGAAGCTTGTTGACTATTTGTCTGGATTGTGTACTCTTCACAGAAACTGAATGCCATTCAGGAGCTCCAACTACTTGAAATGGTGTGTAGTTGCCTGCAGGGGGCACCACAGAGCTCCAGGTACAGTATCTTCAGTGTGATCTTTGGAGGAGGTATTGAGGTTGCAAAAACTACTCTCCTCACAAAACTGGTGTCGATGGCTCTCTCCATTGGAAGTGGAGCAGTACTGGACTGTGCTGCTCTTTGGATGCAGGTAAGTTTGCAATTTGAAATTTTGAGAATTTGAAATTTGCTATGTTTGTTGTTTACCTCTAGAACTTGTTTCTGGCAAATGTAAACATGTCTATACCTTGTGTCTTAAATACTTTGCTTAGTTTACTGTATGGCATGTTACCAATGTGAAATAGCATTTTCAAGTTGATTACATTGCTGTTAATCCTAGTTGAACCTTAAGGACACATTAATCCTGGTTGAACTTTAAGGGCACATGATATGCATACTCATGGGTGTAGTAACATTTAAAAAACCAGTTTTGAAACCATGATGGTTATTTAATATATCTTACAAGGGAATTACTGTATGGTTTACAGGAGCAGGGTTGCCATAGCAGCACTGTGTGTGACCTGGTATAAACTATATTTTATAAGGGAATTACTGTATGGTTTTACAGGAGCAGGGTTGCCATAGCAGCACTGTGTGTGACCTGGTACTGAGACTGGTAGAGGATTACTGCCTACTGTTCCCAGAGATCAGCAACACCTTCCAAACACTGCCCAGTGTATCGCCTCTCTTCACCTGTAACTTCATCACAGCTGTGGCCACCATATATCCATTTCATGGTACTTTCTATTTAGTAATAGTTGTTATTAACAATCATATGCTTCATAAACTTGAACTGCAGCATATATTTTGTGCAGTAATATATGACATGATTTATTTAATGAAAAAATTGTCAATGTATCTGTTTAATTTACACATATTTTTGGAAGACATCTACAATGTACATGTATTACTTTTTATTGGACACTAAATGTAGTTACATAATGATAAATTTTGCTTTTAATTGTTTTTCCGTTTTGTATTCTGTGATAATGAAAGAAGAAAAATATGTTTCACATTGTTGGTTATGTCATGTTGTCATGTGTCAAGGCTTGTGAATCTTTAACAAAAAAACAAGAGGGGTGATACATGTTGATTGTAAAAGCTTACTTAACTAGCTTGTGTTTCACATTGTATACCCATATCAACGTTAAATAAAGTTTACTTGAACTTATCTCATTCAATCAAGGAACAGAGCTGCCAAAATAATATAACAAATATCTATCCTATCTACATGTATGTGATAAAGGATTTTTTCCTTCTGCAGAAATGTCTCGGGCACCACCCCCGATCCTGTTGGACTACATCACCAGCTGGGTGTCTGGTGATCCCTGTCTGTGTTCCGAGTCTGTCCGACTTGTCCGCATTCAGGCCAGCTTCTCGTGCCCATTCTTTGGACTAGTGCAGTGGTGCACTTTAGGACAAATTTTATGTACTACGCAAAGTGAACCAGATTTAAATAGCAAATTACACAGTGATAAGACAAAGACATTCTCGTTGCTTTCCAAGCTACATTTCAGCATCTTACAGAGCTTTCAAGCTTACAAGAGCATGGAGCTTAACCAGGAACTTTTCCACATGTCACATTTCCTGTCCATAGCCAGGGAGCTTGTTAGACTTTACCAGCTCAACAAGGACAAGATACAGGAGGAGGATTTTCAAACCTTAGTTGATCGGCTGGGACAAATAATTCAGGTCGCTATAGTGACAGGTGGATTAAAATTATCAAGTAAGTATAATGAATAATTTCATGTACTCATTAATTTCAATCATGAAAACTTGCCTCTGACAAAACATTCTGTATAGGATCATCCTTACTAGTGAATTTTATTTTAATACCTGTGTACTAAAGTATCACTTTATAAAGAGATAAATAAACAAAATAAATTATTTTGGTATATATAAGTGTAGCAGTGTCAATTCAAAATATATTGTGTTTACAAATTATACTAGCAGTAACAGAAAAGAAAATGTCTCCTACGTATTCAGGTTCAATCCCTTTCAACGCTTTGTCATGAAATATACAAAAGTATTTTAAACCTCACACATTCACATTGATGGTGCAACGGAATTATTCCTGCATAAAATTTGAAATGACATGTGTGTTTCCATCTTATGGGCCCTCTTAAGGTGTGCTTACTTGTTAGTTTAAATATTTGTTCAAAGCTATTTATCCCGAAACTTTTTACTGGCATCTAGATCTGTATCAATCTGTAACCAATGAAACTTGCAAAAGATCAACCTGAAATGGGAGTTGTGAACTTGTGACTGAAGAAATTTCTATCTTTACATACAAAGTCATCTCAAAATTTTTTCTCTATTAACGTGTTGAATGATATTTACATACTTCACCTGATGAGTCTCTTGTCATATTTACATATTAGGTATATATTATATAAGTCAACCGATAGTCGTTACTAGAATTCCATCAGGTAATGCAATATTTCATTTTGTTTCAGGTGGTAAAGAAATCCTTACACTGTGTGAAATCTTACCACAGAACAGGTTTGTACCTCATACTTATACATAATGTCATATCTATATAATAGGTAAATAAAATATGTATAGGTACATACATAAGGTAGTTTTTTTAAATAAAATATACAATCTATAGTAAATCTACTAATTATCATTAATATATTGGAATTCTTCAGTAATTTAGTATTTTTTTTATTATAATGCTTGATAAAAATTTCAATACATTTTAATACATTTTAATACCTGGTGGTAAACAATTGGATGATAAAATTGATAATAAAAATATTGAGGATGGTCGTTGAATAATTGTACAAAATATGTTTTATGAAACATATCTTAACTAACACATCCATATTGACATGACTTGTTTCAGATTACTTCAGATCATAGCAAGACCATGGACAACTCAGCCAATGGACACATCATGATTGCCACCTCACATATGCTGCCTTTGTACATATTCCTGAATCCTCATCAATATTTCTGTGCATAATAAATAAACTTGCATAAAAACTTAAATTACTATTTTGGTGGTTTTTGCCCCCCCCCCCGGGTCCCAACCCAAATAGGCAAACCTACAACCTAGTTTTCAGTCAGGTAAATTTGATACACAGAGTAGCATTTATTTAATTCTAATGTTTTTATTTCAATAAAAATATATGGTATGAGGGAATTAACTCTGTATACAGTAAGACATCAGTATACTGCCATCATTTGTTCTATATAGTATTGATTTATTGATAGGATGTTGAAGTTGATATTCTTGACAAAAATGGGACATTGATCATGAAATACATTAAGCAAAGTGGCAAATGAATTAGCGTCATTAATATATGAATGTTTTTAGCTCACCAGGCCCAAAGGGCCAAGTAAGCTTATGCAATGGTGCGTCATCTGTCCGCCAACTTTTCCTTTAAACAACTTCTTCTGAAATACCAAAAGGTCTACTGACATGAAATTTGGCTGGTGGCTTTCTTGGAAGGAGCTGAACAAAGATTGTATAAAAAACCAATCATTTTGACCTACTTTCAAGGTCACGGGTCAAAAATATTGAAACCTTCAAACGACTTCTTCTGAAATGTAGTCAGGTATAGAGACCTTATATTTGACTGATAGCTTTATTTGGATGAAGCCGAACAAAGTTTGCAAAAAGAAATGACCTCGACCCATATTCAAGGTCACAGGGTTAAATCTGTTAAAACATTTAAAAGACTTCTTCTAATAAACCAAAAGCCCTAGAATCATGATATTTGTCTGAAAGCTTTCTTGGATGAAGCAAGACAATGTTTGCGAAAAGAAATGACCTTGACTCATATTCAAGGTCTCGGGTCCAAACTGTTGAAACCTTTAAATGACTTTGATTAACCATAAGGCCTAGAAGTATGATATTTGTCTGAAAGGTTATTGGATAAAGCTAGACAAAGTTTGAGAAAGGAAATGGCCTTGATCCATATTCAAGGTCACAGAGGTCAAATCTGTGACCTTTATATGACTTCTTCTGATTAACCAAAAGTCCAAAAAGCATGATATTTGGCTGAAAGGTACCTTGACCCATATTCAAGGTCACAGGGGTCAAATCTGTTAAACATTTAAACGACCTCTTCTGATTAACCGAAAGGCTAAGAGTCATATTTGGATGGTAGTTTCCTTGGAAGAACTGAACAAAATCTGCAAACAAGGTAAAGTAATAGATTTTAGGCGACTTCAGGGTTACAAGTCCAAGATTTATACCAGATGAGCAATGCAGGCCACTTGGGCCACTTGTAACTTAACCTATACTGAAGTTGTCAAAACTATATTTACTTGCAGATCTACAAAATTGCATTATCCAATTTTTTCTTATAAGACAGGACATAAATTATTGTGGTTTGGCGTCCGTCCATCATAAACTTGTCCAGAGATCATCTCCCACAGATCATGCTCATATTCACCATGGTATATAAGTTGTATTTTCCTGAACATTGGTTGCATGGATTTTACAATATTTTGAAGAATTACTGCCCCATACATATTTCACAATCCAAATCTTGTCCCTAGATCTCCTCCCACTGTTTTCAACCAATTGCATTCAAACTTTGTGCACTTTACATTCATTTACATTGACATGCAATTGTGTTTTCCTGAATTTCAGTTTGATATGACTATATTTGGAAGAGTTATTGCCCCTGACAAATTTCAAATTATAAATAAAATATCTCATTCAAACTATGTTTGTTTATTCACCATGACAATAAGTTTTGTTTATTTGGAAGAGTTACTGCCCCCGACATATTTCACAATCTAAATCTTGTCGGACATCTTCACAGTTTTCAACCAATTTCTTTCAAACTTTGTAAGTTTTAACATATTAAAATGATGAAAACTTTCTTTATTTCTGATTTTATTACATCTTTCACTTTGGCATATTTTTCTCTGCCCTTGACACTCTTGTTTGTTTTTTGTCTTGTCATTTGGTCGAATCTCAAGAAAACTGATTCATATTATAAGGAGTAGCATGCTTTACTATTTTTTTTTCTGCAAATTTAACATCCTTCAGGTAAGTCATGATCCATTGATTTCAGAAAAGAGATCTAGCTGTTTATGCCATGAATATTTTTACATCAAGGTCTGGCTGTACATAATAAAAAGAAAAGAAGGAATAATTTTACATTTATTGGATTTAAAATATTGGTAACATAACAATTAATATGGTCTAAATCGCCTTGATGCTTTCATCAAAGCAATTCGCTGTTTGTCTTCCTCAAACTTCATCCTCAATTCGGCGATTTCTGTGGAGGAATCAAAGCAGTCATAAATTGAAGTACATGAACACATGAATATCTTCTGATGTTATTTGTATACTATAAAGTGTTAATATCAACATATCGGTAATTGTAAAATGGATGTAGAAGTTTTGGATAACATTTGAAATGTTTTCAAATGAAATTTCAGTGATATTTGATGAAGTTGACTCAAGACATATAGTGAAATACCCATGATATATATATAGGGATTTTTTTCTTGTCAGAAAATATTTGAATAGAATCAAACTTACGCTCCCTCTTTGTTTCCCTGATTTGGAAAGAATAGAAATTCAGCAACTCCTACAAAGGGAAGACAAAGATTGTATTAAATGTACAAAGTCTATATCTTTATGGGTAAATGACATACCTATGTTTACAGGTGCATAGAATACTGAATGTACTTAACATATTTTTTTTATATGAGAACTAGATTATTATGTAAATATGTAACATAATCTAGAACCACACACATAATACACCTATCACATCGAGATTCCGTGTGTATCCTGCAATAAGCATACAGCCCAACATAGTAACTTAACTTATGGACAACAAATGATATATCATTTCTGTATTTATAATTGCAGTTACGCTGCTACCAGGCAGGACTTTATAACTTGATAAATATACATGTAGTAGGTAATGACAATTTGTGAACCATGGACATAAAAAACACAAACATCATAAGGACAATTCCCAAAACATAGGTCAGCATCTATAGCGGAATATTTAAAGTTAGAATCTTGTTAAACTAAAATAACCTTGTCTTTTCTCTTCTTCTTTTCTCGAGCTGTGACTTTTTTCTCTTGTGACTCCTTCCAGGGAACCCCTTTGTTTTTGCCATGTCTAGTTACTGTCACCCAGCCTTCATCATCTGGCACACCTTCCATATCCTTGGCTTTCTGCTTCTCCTGTTCATAAACCACAACTGTCAAGTCACATAAACATATCACAATCAAGGGAAGCTTAAATCAAAACAGAAGAATCAAAAAGGTGATTTCATGGTAACTTTTATCTGTGAATGTGTAGAGATCAATGTCTGGAGATGATCTTCCTTGTAGAACTGCCTACTGCTTGAGAGCATTACAATGATCTCGCTATGACAGACAGTTATGAAATGGTTTGAGTAGAGATCTTGTAAAGGTCCATGTAAAGGTCTATGACAATGTATGAGGTTTCATCAGACTACTTTCAGACAAGTAAGGTTTAGTATGAGAGCTGTACAGACTTGACTGACCAGCAATAGATAATGAAATAAGTAAACATCAATATGTGAATTCGTATCTGAGGAAATTCAAGTTCTAATACATTTAAGTTCACTACTCGGATTTTAATATTACTTAATGTATGAACCTGAATAGCATAGAACCAATGGAATTTAAAATAGAAAATGCATATGTGTAAACCTCTTAAATCTCCAATGAGGGAGATCTCCTTCATTCCTATGAGGGAATTTTATATTAGATCATTTTACCAAAGGATGTAGATTTGGAGTTTGTGTGAGTTTAGACATAAATAAGGGAGATTGGTAAGTTTTGGTAAGTATTGAGGGAGCTAAAGGGTATGTCATTGTTAAGTTCTACGGAATCTAAAAATATATTCAGGTACATCCATTCAGTAATATTAACATCTGAACTGCGAACTTACACTGTACTTGTTTTAAATGTTGAATTTCCTCAGATACATAAGGACAAAATATCATTTCTATTGAAATGGTTTTTTTTTCTGTTAAGTTAGCATTACCTTCTCCACACGAGCATCGTGCTTGGCCATGTAAGTGTCTATTTCCTGTTTAGCTAGCATGACCATCTCCACACGAGCATCATGCTTGGCCATGTAAGTGTGTATTTCCTATTTAGTTAGCATTACCTTCTCCACACGAGCATCGTGCTTGGCCATGTAAGTGTCTATTTCCTGTTTAGTTAGCATTACCTTCTACACACGAGCATCGTGCTTGGCCGTGTAAGTGTCTATTTCCTGTTTAGTTAGCATTACCTTCTACACACAAGCATCGTGCTTGGCCGTGTAAGTGTCTATTTCCTGTTTAGTTAGCATTACCTTCTCCACACAAGCATCGTGCTTGGCCGTGTAAGTGTCTATTTCCTGTTAAGTTAGCATTACCTTCCTCACACGAGCATCGTGCTTGGCCATGTAAGTGTCTATTTCCTGTTTAGTTAGCATTACCTTCTACACACAAGCATCGTGCTTGGCCATGTTAGTGTCTATTTCCTGTTTAGTTAGCATTACCTTCTCCACACAAGCATCGTGCTTGGCCATGTAAGTGTCTATTTCCTGTTAAGTTAGCATTACCTTCCTCACACGAGCATCATGCTTGGCCATGTAAGTGTCTATTTCCTGTTTAGTTAGCATTACCCTCTCCACACGAGCATCGTGCTTGGCCGTTTAAGTGTCTATTTCCTGTTCAGTTAGCATTACCTTCTACACACAAGCATCGTGCTTGGCCATGTAAGTGTCTATTTCCTGTTTAGTTAGCATTACCTTCTCCACACGAGCATCGTGCTTGGCCATGTAAGTGTCTATTTCCTGTTTAGTTAGCATTACCAAGGTAAGGTACCTTCTCCACACAAACATTGTGCTTTGCCATGTAAGTGTCTATTTCCTGTTAAGTTAGCATTACCTTCTCCACAAGAGCATCGTGTTTGGCACTGAAAGTGTCTATTTCCTGTTAAGTTAGCATTACCTTCTCCACACGAGCATCGTGCTTGGCCATGTAAGTGTCTATTTCCTGTTTAGTTAGCATTACCTTCTACACACGAGCATCGTGCTTGGCCGTGTAAGTGTCTATTTCCTGTTAAATTAGCATTACCTTCTCCACACGAGCATCGTGCTTGGCCATGTAAGTGTCTATTTCCTGTTGCAGATCTTCCTCATTAATCCTCTCCATCTCATAATTTTTGCACCACTCTGTAAAATCATTAATACAAAACGTAGTTCTTTAATAATAGTCTACTACATATATATATAAGTACTTACATGAGTTTCCATAAATAGAATGAGTCTTAGAATTTGTCAATTTAATTCAAATTGAAAGATTTTTGACAAGTTTCATAAATATCATATGAAATATTAACGAATGTAAGATTCCTTTTATCACATATTTTGTGGTATTTATTCATGCAAAACGTCAAATTTCCATACACCATCAGAATGTAAAATGCTTTCATTTTGACTTCAGTTTGGAAGTCAATGTGGTTGTGTTATTGTCATTGGCATGATCTCACCAAAACAACAACTGAAACTTGTTAATCAAATTTGTGCTAGGTTATAAGTAACGAATAACATATGAAAAAAATATTACATTCACTGGATAACTTAACAATAAGGTGATAAAATTACATTATTTCTGTGTGTATTCTTTGTTATGAAGTGGACTGAAAATGTACTCCATGAAGAGCAGAGCAGAACCTCCTTCAACCAGCTACCTTAAAAGCTGAGTTTTTAAAATGACCTCTCAAAATACATGTATATCAAATATATGTCAGACAATGAAACGTTGTATACATTTGTTCACTGTAAAATATAACTTGTTAACACAAGGCTGATAAAGGACTTCTGTATAAAGTGCAGCTGAGTTAATATTGATACATATTGTAATTAATTAGACTCTGGCTAATTGAGACTGATGATTACTTACTTCCCATGCCGGTGTTCGTACATTTGTGAGGGTCGTCCAGTGAAATAACCAGTGGTTTGCTGTATGGAATACTCTTGGCTTTCCTCACAGAATCAGGCTTTTTGAACACAATATAAGCCACCTTAAATCCCTGTAATTATAATATACAGATCAGTGACTTTTCTTGGTGATATTGTGTTTAGTAACTAATTTGTTCATCAATGAACTTCCTGGTTCACCAGACTAAAACATCAATTTAAAATCAAATACAATGCAATATGAGAAAAGAAACCCTAAGTACAGTGTAACTTGTCTAAACTGGAAGACCGGGACCAAAATATTTGAGTAGTTTACACAGATGTCCAGTTTGTAAGGGTATGATATAAATTAACAGGGAAAAGCTGGGACAAAAAGATGTGGCCAGAATAGACAGGGATTCAGATTAAACAGGGGCCGATTTAGACAAGTTATACTGTATTATCAATCCATAGTCCATCAACCCCCCAAAAAAATATGGTAGACATGGTGTCAGAGGATGTCGCACAGGTGGCTGGGTGGCTGGACGCTGTGGCACATGATTACTCTGTATAAAGGCATGAGACAGGGTTCCTGCCATCCAAATAGGTATGTATCATATAAAGCAATCAAACTGTATACAACTTTGAATTCTCAGTATTATATTCTCACATGTTCATCCAGAAATACATATTTACTTATGTGTTGGTATGATGTTCCTATACACGGTAATGTGACTGTCATGTGATATGTCCACCTTGTTACTCTATTAGGCAGGCATTGACGGGCTCATATACCGAAAGTAGGTGACATGTACAGACAAGCAAAATAATTAACATAACATCTCTAAGACTAGCTTTGTTGAATTGTAGACTTTGTCTGATCCTTCTGAAGTGGCAGAAACAAAATCAATCCAGATGTATCTAACACAATAATGAGAATCCAAAAATGTTTTTTATGCTTAATTAGTATGCATGCACACAGTGTTTTGCTGCAAAAAGGACTCTGCTTGTGAACGCCATCTGCAATTTACTCTATACTCATGGTATGCATGTGGTGCAAGTCATATTCTGTTGGACAACACAAAAGGAAAACTACACTGATGTAACCCTATAACTAGCTACCTATAACTCTCCCTATCTGTCTCTTTCTTTCAGTCTCTAATCACCGTTCAACATGATATGAAAATGGAAAAAGAATTTCACAAAACTTCTTACCTCTTGTAATTTCACAGTTGGGAAGTATTTAGAAGCATCTTTGAGAGGTGGTCCACATGAAGGCTTGTCATGGAGATATACACGAAGAACTTTTCCAAATGGACTGAACATGCGTCTTAAATGTTCCTTGGAAGAAAACACTTGTATGTTACTCACACCAATTTACACAGGTGTTAATTATATAAACTGACTTGTGGACAGTGAAGATGAGTCTTTCAAGCAAAAGTATGTTTAAGGACTAGAGCTGAAAGAATTTTATTTCCTTATTCATTTAGAACACAAAATGGGAAAATCAAGAGTGGATGTAGTGCATGGCAGACTGGTCATGTTTAGTGTGGAAACATGTTGCAGTCCTTCTAACATTACAACAGTAATATAATCAGTTCTATAATTAGAAGACTGGTCATGTTTAGTGTGGAAACATGTTGCATTCCTTCTAATATTACAACGTAATATAATCAGTTCTATAATTAAATTTCAATCAAAATCGTTCAAAGCTTCATCAGTTTGAAAATGTTGCAACATAAAATAGCAGTGATAACTGAAAGTAGACTTTTTTCCAGGAAATAACTGCTGTTGCAGATTACAAATGACTTTTAACAACAAGAGCACCTCAAGCGGAGGTATGATACGCCTGTCATACCATATCGGAAGTATAAAGGTATGGAAAAACAAAAAAAAATCTGACATTTTCTACATAATGTCCAATATTGCATCAGTTTGAAGTTCCAAAGGGCCATAACTCTAGCATATATTGTCAAATCAAACTGTTATTCAGGAAAACACAACTTCATGTCATGATGATTAAGCCTAGCAAGTTTGAAAGATATCAATTGAAAACTGTAGGAGAAGATCTCCGGACAAACAACAATTTAGAACATGAAATGCATTTTCCACACATAAATGCCTAAATTTTTCTATTGCAACTATGCAATGTTGTTACGCGAAAAAGTTGGAATACCCGCAGTAACTCAATTCTTACCTCCTTACAATAGGGTGGTATGTTCAGTAGAAACAGTTACCTCCTTACAATAGGGTGGTATGTTCAGTAGAAAGTTCTTGCCTCCTTACAATAGGGTGGTATGTTCAGTAGAAAGTTCTTACCTCCTTACAATAGGGTGGTATGTTCAGTAGAAAGTTCTTACCTCCTTACAATAGGGTGGTATGTTCAGTAGAAAGTTCTTACCTCCTTACAATAGGGTGGTATGTTCAGTAGAAACAGTTCTTACCTCTTTACAATAGGGTGGTATGTTCAGTAGAAAGTTCTTACCTCCTTACAATAGGGTGGTATGTTCAGTAGAAAGTTCTTACCTCCTTACAATAGGGCTGTATGTTCAGTAGAAACAGTTCTTACCTCCTTACAATAGGGTGGTATGTTCAGTAGAAACAGTTCTTACCTCCTTACAATAGGGTGGTATGTTCAGTAGAAAGTTCTTACCTCCTTACAATAGGGTGGTACCTGGTATGTTCAGTAGAAACAGTTCTTACCTCCTTACAATAGGGTGGTATGTTCAGTAGAAACAGTTACCTCCTTACAATATGGTGGTATGTTCAGTAGAAACAGTTCTTACCTCCTTACAATAGGGTGGTATGTTCAGTAGAAACAGTTCTTACCTCCTTACAATAGGGTGGTATGTTCAGTAGAAAGTTCTTACCTCCTTACAATAGGGTGGTATGTTCAGTAGAAAGTTCTTACCTCCTTACAATAGGGTGGTATGTTCAGTAGAAACAGTTCTTACCTCTTTACAATAGGGTGGTATGTTCAGTAGAAACAGTAACCTCCTTACAATAGGGTGGTATGTTCAGTAGAAAGTTCTTACCTCCTTACAATAGGGCTGTATGTTCAGTAGAAAGTTCTTACCTCCTTACAATAGGGTGGTATGATCAGTAGAAAGTTCTTACCTCCTTACAATAGGGTGGTATGTTCAGTAGAAACAGTTACCTCCTTACAATAGGGTGGTATGATCAGTAGAAAGTTCTTACCTCCTTACAATAGGGCTGTATGTTCAGTAGAAACAGTTACCTCCTTACAATAGGGTGGTATGATCAGTAGAAAGTTCTTACCTCCTTACAATAGGGCTGTATGTTCAGTAGAAACAGTTACCTCCTTACAATAGGGTGGTATGATCAGTAGAAAGTTCTTACCTCCTTACAATAAGGTGGATATGTTCAGTAGAAACTGTTACATCCTTACAATATGGTGGTTTGTTCAGTAGAAAGTTCTTACCTCCTTACAATAGGGTGGTATGTTCAGTAGAAAGTTCTTACCTCCTTACAATAGGGTGGTATGATCAGTAGAAAGTTCTTACCTCCTTACAATAGGGCTGTATGTTCAGTAGAAAGTTCTAACCTCCTTACAATAGGGTGGTATGTTCAGTAGAAACAGTTACCTCCTTACAATAGGGTGGTATGTTCAGTGGAAAGTTCTTACCTCCTTACAATAAGGTGGTATGTTCAGTAGAAACAGTGTGGTTTCCTTAGGTTTACATTCGTCTGCCTCACGAACATTGTGCTCCTTCAGGTAAATACAGTGGGTTGCTTTACTTTTTTCACAGTACTTCACTTGGACAACTGAAATACATTTGGGTTAATATTCAATCTACTTTATACATGGTAGAACAGTTCAATTAAAACTGATTACATCACGGTGTTAACATTCCCCTAAAGGCATATTTTCACACTGATTACTTTTGTAAACATTTACATATTTTATAGATCTATAATAATGATAATATAGTTCACTCTGTTTGAAGCTACAGAGTATGTATACCTTGCTCATCTCCACTGCTGCCCTATGTGCAAGGTAGTGTTTTTGTCATTGTGCCATAGATTTGATCATCTTAAATGTTTTATTTTCAGAATTTGGGCCTCTTCACATAATTTTTGTTTAACACAAGTGGTCTGAATGCCTCAAATAATGCTGTTCTGTTAAAATTTTCTTGGCCAGAATGTGATCATCGGTATTTTAATGTCTCAAGACATTAGCATCAAACACTGAAAAAATCTCATATCCTTTTATTGATATAACAGGTAAAATGTTTATCTCATTGTCCGTAAGAAAATTCTGTAAACCCTAACGAAAACAGACGTAGACCTCAAACGTTTCTTAAAAAGTTTTTTCACATATTAAACCTAGTGCATGCCAGATTAGTGTCTCGCCCATCAAACTCCCTCATCCATTTACTTCAACATTTTTCATGAAGTTATATAAGAATTTTTTTCAATGTTTTCCTACATTGTCCTTCATTTTCCTTTGCAAATAAACCACTTAGGATTTGATCCTAACAAGAAGAAGTCTTCAATGTTTCTTCATAAGCTACAGATCTAATGCAAGGGAAATGCTAATCAGGAGTGTTGAAGTATGATGTAGCCAGGAAGTCTACTTCTGTTTTTGACTACAAGTGTGACAGCTTCAGTCACCATGCAGTTTACTTACAAGCAATTGGTACCTGACACAACTTGTTTTCCGTACCTTTTTAAAATACAATTTTATTTTTTTACATTTTTTTCACTCACCAATCTGTGCTTAGAAAACGTATTGTGTTTCATGAATGGGAATACTGTTGATGACGTAGAAATAGACTCTACATGATTGTGAAACTATATAACAAATGTTTCTATTGATAGATAAGTGTCAGGTAATTTTGTCTAAGTGAGATTGATGTCCAAGAAACTGCTGCTTGGTAAAACAATGGTTATTGAACGATGTCTATAGGATAGTGCCTAACTTTAAAAATTTGAAGATAATTGGCAAAGAAGAGAGTTAAAAAACGCTGGTTAAAATTGATAAAAAAAATTTTGGTTTACTAATAGGCCTCAAAAAGAACTGATTTGAAAGAATCTAGAAAAATTGATGGAATAGATTCGTGGCAATAAGGCATTCCAGTTGGTGATTGTCCTGGGAAAGACAGATAATTTTCTAGTGTGCGCTTTATGGAATTTAATTGATACAAATTGGTTCACAGAGTGGTTCTGTGGTATGATTGAAGTTTTCTTCATGGCCATAAGGTCATGATCGATTTTGAAAAATGATGCAATCATTGTGTCTTTTCTTCTATTTGATAAAGGTCGCCACTCTCAGCTGTTTAACACATCTCCCAACACTCACTCACCAGGAGCTCGAGCCGTTTCTAAATTTGTTGGGAGACATAACGGGCAGCTCTACGTTAAAGGCCCAAAATATGTTACTTCAGGAAATTTTTCGTGATTCTGAAGAATTCTGGGAAAAAATCCAGCTGATAACCTTGCAAAAATAAGCCTAAAATGAAGTAAACCTGAATGGTAACTAACAAGAAATTCTTGAGAGAAAAATCCAAAGAATGAAATAATTCAGGTGGGGTCCAATTCAACAACAAGCCGAAGTTAGATGACAGTTCAAAATGGATGCGTGTTTACAAATACCGAGTTTCAACAGCTGTTGTACCGGTAACTGCGTAAGAATTCATCTTGAATATTGCTGATATCAGTTAATCTTTAAACCATTTTAATCTTGTTTATGTCATTTTTGAAGTATGGATCCCAGGCAGAACAAGCATAATCTAAGATTGTTCTTACTAAGATAAGTATGTTTTATTGTAACAAGTACATACGAGACCAGACAAGAATCACGCAGCAGCGAAACGGTAAAAATGCATAGGTTTTACAGTTTATGACAGCGCCTCAGCTATCTTAAAACAAATCGTACCAGCCTCACAGTTTGTATTTTTTTCATACCAATCAAACAGATTACAACAAACTTTGTATTTCAAAACACATGGCCCTCTGACCATGATCTTGGGAATGACTATATTCTTATACCGATTTATCTGAGGCGCAGTAAAGATATTGAACAGAGGAAACTCGGAACTTGAGAGTACACATTAAAGAGACAAATAAACATTTGTATAAAAATGCTGGTAATATGCCTGTCTGAGATATTTGTTATACCATTAAAACCCTGGACGTCAACATGGTCAAGCTCTTCAGTTAATTTCGCCATGCTTCTCTGTTGCTTTTCCTTTAAATCAGCGTTAGAAAAACGCTTTGCTTTAGTAGGCTATGCTACTTACAGGATAAAACGTATAACCCAGGCCATGTCCTCCTACACCCTGGATAACGTCTTCTTCCGGTAATGTGCCGGACGCCAAATTGGGCATTTTGGCACATGAACTGACACAAACACATTTACATTCCAATATAGACTGCGAATGTGGGAAAAACTATATTCCTGTATGATATATATGTATTCTTGCATAACTAAATTGAACTTCATATAACTTCATAACTTAGAATGTTATATAAAATATTGGTTATTAGTATAGCTTAATTACTCCCCGGCCATGCTGGCGTTATATATTAAAGTAGTTAACAGCTTACACTTTATGGCTTGATATTTTACCACTCATGGTTTTACTTGTCCTAACAATAGTACTTACCTATTTACAAACATTTCAGTGATCTATCTCTGCGCATGCGCACAACTGTTGAATGTTTATTTCCGGGAAACTGTTTACGTTTTCAGTCAACATTGAAAATGAACTTTTTGAATCAAATCGCGACGTTTAGAGAATCTAGTATGGACGAGAGTTAGTTTTTTCACGTAAGTTTACAGTTAAAAGGATGCTTATTCTCTTAATGAGGAACTGTCTTCTGCATAGGTATTGTTTTCATTCATATATCTGGTCATATGATTTAGGATGACAGTAGGAGTGGTTTGAATTATTTTGTGTTTCTTATCATTCTAGAATATAAAAAAAAATCTTTTACCGCATCAGCTATGCACGTGCACACTGATGCATTCACTTACTATCTGACATGTATGATGATGTTGTTTTATGCGACAATTTATATGCATATATGTCATTATTCTACCTCTAACCTAGCTACATATGTAGGTTCTGATTTCCTAGCCGCTACTGATTTCCCTGTTAAATGGATGCTTTTTGGTTGCAATCAGAACTTATATGAAATCTGCGGTATTTCCTATCGAGCTGTAACTTTGTCGGTAAATCAGTATCACTTTAGATTGTGGAATATCTCAAACCCCGCTTTATGCAGAGTTGTGGCCCTTTATTCATTTCTGATGCTTCAGGTTATCATAATCATGAGGGGAGGACATTTACAAATGTATATATGTGTAGCAGACTTGACTGGGTTGATTTTCAGCAATCATTTACTTCGTAGCTCAATTGGTAGAGTGTCCTCTTAGAGTTCAGATAGTCATTTTTCGGACCCTAGCATGTACATAGCTATATAGTCTGGCTGTGCAGCTGGTAACCATGACCCTTGTTTCGAGCATTTGGTGTATGCATGAGAACTCAATGAACTAAGAAAAGAAGGGATGAATGTATCAGAACTGGACCGTGCACGTGTAATTAGTGACAACCAGGTTGCTAAATAGGTAGAGCATTTGTCTAGATCTAAATTTAAAGTACATGTACAAATGGTCCGGGAAATACAGCAATTTCTTTCAAATCACACCCCCCCCCCTTCCCTCCCCCAGGGCCTGATATGAAATGTAGTAAGTTCTTTAAAATTGTTTAATTGAATGACAAGATATTGATTGTTTAATTGAATGACAAGATATTGTCCAAACTTGTCCATGATGGCTATTGCAAGTGAATGATACATATACATGCCCTCTGGATCCCCGGACCTCTTAAGCTTTTACCATTTCCTGTTATATTTTCATTACTTGCAGTAATTTTCCTTGTTACTTTAAGTGTCTGGAAATCAAAATTACTGATGAAGTTTAGATATATTCTTTCCTTCACTTTATCAACATCTCATTTCATTCTTAATTACAGACTATATATAGCTAGTGTCACAGTAAACAACTTAACTTATATATAGATCTTTATATGTTTTCATTTGTACATACCTAGCCAATTACGTATACACTAAAGCACATTTTTACATTTGTACAGTGATCATTACTTACTTTTTTTAACCACTACTTTTTTATAGTCCAGAACAACTGAAATGCATCAAATTGTCAGATATCTTTTCACCAAATTAATGGAGGGTCTAGGAATATTGAAATCAATCTTTGTAATCCTTTGTTTCATATTTGTAGGTAAACCTACTGACAACAATGGAGTGGCATACATAGCATTGATTGAGGTAATCAATGACAAAATAAAATTTTGCCAGAAAACATTGTGATAGTAAAGCAGCCATGTTGGTCAAGTGCTGATGTTTCTGGAGGGGACATGTGTCAGCCAATGTCCTTCAGCGTCCAGAGGGAGGTCCAGCTTCGATTTCTGTGTCCAGCAGATATTGATGAGGTCAAAAAGTTGTGCAGAGAATGGTTTCCAATAGAGTATGTGTACCACGATTCCCTATAATTTTACAATTTATTTAAGCTAAATGACAAATAATAAAGGAAATTTCACTACCAATCTCTCCTTATACATGTATAATAACAACTTTACCGAAGAGAAATAAATGTCTAATATCCCACAAAATGTCCTACTCTGAAAAGATAAGTTCAAACCTGTTTTATAATTTATAAAAGGCAGAGTAAAGGTGTACAAGAATCTCCAGACATAAACAGTGCTTTGACTTGATAACACAGGTTCAGCTTATATTTATACTCTAAAGTATCTAGAATTTTCTTGTAGAAATATCCAGAATGTTCCCGACGCAGCATGACACAAATGTAGAGGAACAGCTTCTAACCATATCTGTAAACACTTTCTTTAAGTCCAAGTCTGTTCATTGACCCTCTTACAAGGTCACATGTTCATTGACCCTCTTACAAGGTCACATGTTCATTGACCCTCTTACAAGGTTACATGTTCATTGACCCTCTTACAAGGTCACATGTTCATTGACCCTCTTACAAGGTTACATGTTCATTGACCCTCTTACAAGGTCACATGTTCATTGACCCTCTTATTAGGTCACATGTTCATTGACCCTCTTATTAGGTCACATGGACATTGACCCTCTTACAAGGTCACATATTCATTGACCCTCTTACAAGGTCACATGTTCATTGACCCTCTTACAAGGACACATGTTCATTGACCCTCTTACAAGGTCACATGTTCATTGACCCTCTTACAAGGTCACATATTCATTGACCCTCTTACAAGGACACATGTTCATTGACCCTCTTACAAGGTCACATGTTCATTGACCCTCTTAATAGGTCACATGTTCATTGACCCTCTTATAAGGTCACATGTTCATTGACCCTCTTATTAGGTCATCATGTTCATTGACCCTCTTACAAGGACACATGTTCATTGACCCTCTTATTAGGTCACATGGACATTGACCCTCTTACAAGGTCACACAGGTCAAATATCTTAAAACAATTTCACAAAAAATATATATGTCTTTATAGATCAATGACCGTTAAGGTATGTGGGCCCCTTGTTCAAGCTTTCAACAGGCACTCATTATAAACATCCACAAAGTTTATGTCATCACACCTCAAGTAACGATATTATCTCCCCTGGTAATATATTGTACAAGACATCATAATGTTTGTGGTAACCAAGATGTTAATTAAATTATTTGCCTGCAGGTGGCCATTAGACTTGAAAACTGTTTAGAAAGCAAATTAATTTTTCAATTATCCAATTGATATAATATACTTAAAGTTTTACTATATGTATTTGCATTCCTATGTACATTGTGTGTATCTGCATTAAAAGAATGTTTTGTTACAGATATCCTGATACTTGGTACCAAGAAATAACTTCCAACCCCAAGTTTTATTCACTGGCTGCAACCTACCATTCCAGGATAGTGGGAATGATTGTGTCCGAAGTCAAGTTACTATCTTCCATCAATAAAGAGGTAGTCACCCGGTTCTAATCAATCTCTATATAGCTTTTCTTTTTGGGAATTATTTTTCAGTTCTATTCTTTTACTTGGTTACTATAGATGGACATATTCTTGATTTATTCTTGATATTTGAAAGAATGAAAAAAAAATTCCAAATGTAATGATGAATTAAGTTTTAGTTCAGATGAGAGTCTGATGATCGGCACAAATTAAAACCTATTTTATAGGCTTCAAAATTGGGAAATACCAAGGTTTTGAAAAATTGTCTGCAACTACGAGTATTCGTATTTTATGAAATAATTTCAAACTTCATGTTCTGAAATATTTGGTTGACAATATTCCAGACTGAAATAATTTTCAATGGTTTTTATTGTGGGTAGTAATCTAATGGAGACTCTGGTACATGTACATGTATTAAAAATACATATTGGTTTTAAAGCATTGACATGTACAAAAACTGTATTCAATAAACGAACAATTTTCTATTTAAATCACTAATCAAATGCAGTTTTATTAAGATTAAAATGCTAGTAGCTTTTAAAGAAAGGATTGTTTTTAAACATAAGTAATAGATTAATAAAATGTCTTATTACTTATACATGAAATATATTACTCAACAGGATGCTGACATTCTGGCCAATCATCATCCTCCGACTTCTCAGGTTGCCTACATATTGAGTCTAGGGGTGGTCGTGGACTTCAGGAAACATGGCATTGGTAAGACTAGGGTCTGCTAACAGTAAACATGGCATTGGTAAGACTAGGGTCTGCTAACAGTAAACATGAGATTGGTAAGGCGAGGGTCTGGTCACAGTAAACATGAGGTTGGCAAGGCCAGGGTCTGGTAACAGTAAACATGAGATTAGTAAGACTAGGGTCTGCTAACAGTAAACATGAGATTGGTAAGGCCAGGGTCTGGTAACAGTAAAATATGCGATTGGTAAGGCCAGGGTCTGGTAACAATAAAACATGGGATTAGTAAGGACGGGGTCTGGTTACAGTAAAACATGAGATTGGTAAGGCCAGGGTCTGGTAACAATAAAACATGAGATTGGTAAGGCCAGGGTCTGGTAACAGTAAAACATGTGATTGGTAAGGCCAGGGTCTGGTAACAATAAAACATGAGATTGGTAAGGCCAGGGTCTGGTAACAGTAAAACATGAGATTGGTAAGGCCAGGGTCTAGTAACAGTAAAACATGGGATTAGTAAGGCCAGGGTCTGGTCACAGTAAAACATGAGATTGGCAAGGCCAGGGTCTGGTAACAGTAAACATGGGATTGGCAAGGCCAGGGTCTGGTAACAGTAAAACATGGAATTGGTAAGGCCAGGGTCTGGTAACAGTAAAACATGAGATTGGTAAGGCCAGGGTCTGGTAACAGTAAAACATGAGATTGGTAAGGCCAGGGTCTGGTAACAATAAAACGTGGGATTGGTAAGGCCAGGGTCTGGTAACAGTAAAACATGGGATTGGTAAGGCCAGGGTCTGGTAACAGTAAAACATGAGATTGGTAAGGCCAGGGTCTGGTAACAATAAAACATGAGATTGGTAAGGCCATGGTCTGGTAACAGTAAAACATGGGATTGGTAAGGCCAGGGTCTGGTAACAATAAAACATGAGATTGGTAAGGCCATGGTCTGGTAACAATAAAACATGAGATTGGTAAGGCCATGGTCTGGTAACAATAAAACATGAGATTGGCAAGGCCAGGGTCTGGTAACAGTAAAACATGTGATTGGTAAGGCCAGGGTCTGGTAACAGTAAAACATGAGATTGGTAAGGCCAGGGTCTGGTAACAGTAAAACATGGGATTGGTAAGGCCAGGGTCTGGTAACAGTAAACATGAGATTGGTAAGGCCAGGGTCTGGTAACAGTAAAACATGAGATTGGTAAGGCCAGGGTCTGGTAACAGTAAAACATGGGATAGGTAAGGCCAGGGTCTGGTAACAGTAAAACATGGGATTGGTAAGGCCAGGGTCTGGTAACAATAAAACATGGGATTAGTAAGGACGGGGTCTGGTTACAGTAAAATATGGGATTGGTAAGACCAGGGTCTGGTAACAGTAAAACATGGGATTGGTAAGGCCAGGGTCTGGTAACAATAAAACATGGGATTGGTAATGCGAGGGTCTGGGGACGGTAAAATATGGGATTGGTCAAGCTAGTTTCTGCCTCTCAAGTGATCCCTAGTAACCTTGTCTGGTAATTTAGCTGGTGTTTAATGCTACTTGTATATCTATTATTTTCAGCTTCATTGCTATTGGACAGCCTGATCTCTTACCTGACATCAAAAGATCGCTGTAACTGTAAGGCGGTGTACCTTCATGTGCTTGCTACCAATGTAATTGCCATCCGGTTCTACGAGAAGCGGCGATTCCAAGCCCACAGTTTCCTGCCTTATTACTACTCTATACAGGGTAAACCCAGGGATGGATATTTATATGTGCTGTACGTCAATGGAGGAAAACCACCCTGGTCTTTTATATATCCTTTACACTATTTACTATTTTCAATATCTTTGGAAAGTATCAATTTTCTTGGAAAAACATCTAATTATTTGAAATGGTAAATGTGGCAGTTATTTATGTTTCATTTAAGGTAGTAAGAATTGATAGCTTGATGGCTTGAAGAAACCATAATGTCATAATTTCATGGAATTCAATTATCAGGGTGCATGGAAATTTGTAATCAGTTGACAAGTATCCATAATGAAGTGTTAACTCACAACCTTAAAAATTAAAGTATAATTATGTAACTGAGGGTTACTCAGCATCCACCTGAAAACAAAGCTTTGGGATTAGTTCTTGAAATGTTCCCCAAATCTCCAAGTATCAAACCTTCTTGTTAGTTCCAATTTCTTGGTCCGAGATTGAATGTCAATTTCATGTTCAAATTACCTTTATTTGAAAGTTTTATGACCTTTACAGTCTTTTGAACTTATTTTTTCTTCAAAACTCTCAAGCAAGATTTAGTGGTATGAAAATTGTTTTAAGGAATTTAACTCCATGAGTAGTTTTTCAAACACATCTTCTGTATAAGCTTCAGTTTAATGTTACCGGTAAGTTAAATTTATGACAATCAATGTTTAATATTACAAGATTTGAATGGAATTACAGTGTATAGTAATTTTAATCACATTGTTATTGGTATAGAATTAGTATGTTACTATGATTGTTTTGGCAATTTTTTCTTGAGTTTATTTTTGCTTAATTTTAGTCTTTAGAACTGAAGGTTATTGTATAGAACACAGTTTTATCTGCAATGTGTTTTTCTACCAGAATTCAATAACAAACTACTTTCCTTAACACTCTCCACTGA
Source organism: Mimachlamys varia (assembly GCA_947623455.1). NCBI lineage: Eukaryota > Metazoa > Mollusca > Bivalvia > Pectinida > Pectinidae > Mimachlamys > Mimachlamys varia. The sequence goes on along the minus strand of OX392527.1, from coordinate 13,297,297 downwards.
TTACCTGGTCAACTGTGGAGTGATGGTGTCCAAGCTTCAGCCGTGCGCCTTGCCAAGACAAATTGTGCGGTCAGTGCGGGGATGGCTGTGTCGTCTACTAGCTGGGGCCACATCCAACTACTCGAGTTAGTTGTCATTCCAGCCTGTTTGTGTGTCACAGAGTACAAAAGCTCATCATGTCCCACCATCCATTGTATCAGGTTTTCTTTTGTTACATGAAAAGTGTGAATTAATTTATTTAACAGTCAAATTCATATTGTTAACCAACAAAAAGGATTTCGTTTTTGACTTGGAGTTTTATCTCTGGTATTAAAACAGAAATAGGTATAATGTACAAAATTATTTGTGACAACAAGTGCAATAAATATGCAGGTATAGCTTTATAGTATGGTTGTATGAATGTCGTGTTATAGAGACACATGTTTATATAACATCTTATTCACCAAACCATTCTAATTAAAAACTGATTTGTGACTTGAAAATCCAGTATTTGATACAAATGTTTTGTACGTGAGAAAGTGCTAAATGTAGAATGTTAGACAGGGGTAGTAGGTACGTCCAAACTCGATACCAACCTAATAATGATTTGGCAGTATTTTTCTACAAGGTACTTGACCAGTATTTACGTGGTACATTTATTGACACTTGGTTTGATGTCAAACAATATTCTTTTGTTAATGTTTTGTATGAAGACCTGTGTTGTTAACCATCTGAACTGTGCATGTTTTCTCAACATGGACACCACGAGAAGAAAACTCGGAGAACTGTTTACCAGTAAGTCTTCCGTCATACTCTGACTAGTAGCTTGTCTTTAGACTTTCAAACATAAAGATAGGTTTTACATAGGCATTATTTTCTAAATGGCATTTCTCATGAGTTACATATTGCAATTGGAATGTGAAAATTTAGAATTCTCTATTCTTTCAAAAACCCTATACCTACTTATATTGACTCTTAAAATTCTTTTTGTAATAGACTGAAAAGAGAACATCACTTCAGCAACAATTGGAAAAATTACAATATAATGCCATTTCAAAAATGTTTACATACACAATAACAACATATATTGATGAACTAATATTGTGATATATGGATGATTATCACTGCCAACCCCTAGTGTGTAAGTGTTATTGCATGGACAAGTTGAGAGGTTGGTAGTTGGTACAGTAAATAATGGTATACCTTTTATTGTGTTAAAATGCAGCACAATACATAATAATGCGTGAGTTTATTAAGTGATGAAGATTGTAAGTATAAAATGTTGTTATGCTATTACTTGTGCTGTTAACTGATTTAGGTAAGGAATATATCAGTTCTATAACCTTATAAGTACATTTTCTTACATTACTCTAGTCCTTCTTCCAATGAACTGACATCGATCTTGTAGAGATACAAAAGGATCATTTATAAACAAACAGTATCAAATTGGTATCTAAGGTAGCATTGTTAGACCGACAACTGATTTTGGTATCTAAGGTAGCACAGTTAGACCGACAACTGCTGTTGGTATCTAAGGTAGCACTGTTAGTCTGACAACTGCTGTTTGTATCTAAGGTAGCATTGTTAGTCTGACAATTGCTGTTGGTATCTAAGGTAGCATTGTTAGACTGACAACTGTTGTTTGTATCTAAGGTAGCATTGTTAGACCGACAACTACTGTTTGTATCTAAGGTAGCATTGTTAGACCGACAACTACTGTTGGTATCTAAGGTAGCACTGTTAGACTGACAACTGTTGTTGGTATCTAAGGTAGCATTGTTAGACCGACAACTGTTGTTGGTATCTAAGGTAGCATTGTTAGACCGACAACTGTTGTTGGTATCTAAGGTAGCATTGTTAGACCGACAACTGTTGTTGGTATCTAAGGTAGCATTGTTAGACCGACAACTACTGTTGGTATCTAAGGTAGCATTGTTAGACCGACAACTGTTGTTGGTATCTAAGGTAGCACTGTTAGACTGACAACTGTTGTTGGTATCTAAGGTAGCATTGTTAGACCGACAACTGCTGTTGGTATCTAAGGTAGCATTGTTAGACCGACAACTGCTGTTTGTATCTAAGGTAGCATTGTTAGACCGAAAACTGCTGTTTGTATCTAAGGTAGCATTGTTAGACCGACAACTACTGTTGGTATCTAAGGTAGCATTGTTAGACCGACAACTGTTGTTGGTATCTAAGGTAGCAGTGTTAGACCGACAACTGCTGTTGGTATCTAAGGTAGCATTGTAAGACCAACCACTGATTTTGGTATCTAAGTTAACCATGTTTGACCTATCGCTGCTGCTGTTGGTATCAAAGTTAAGACTTTCAGAACATTAGGCCTGTATATGCCATTAGTTTATGATTATGGTGCTTCCAATTTTGAGGATATGAATCTTGAAAAATCTAAAATGTGTTCTCTTGTTTAAATTTACTTTCGTGATATGTGATAGCAGGGAGAACTTTGACAGTATTGTTGTAGGCGCTACCTGTTGATGTCAATAACTGTGACATGTGTGAAATCCCTACCCCAGGGAGGTGTTCCAGAACTACATTTCCAGATGTTTTATATATCAGAGTAGTATTATGTTTTAGTTCCCCAACCATTCCTTTATTGGTATTAGATTATATATCACATGCAGAGGCTCTATACATGTACATACAGTAATAACTGACCTAATAATGCATTGTTCAAGCTGCAATACATATTTGTATTCAAGATGAAAATAGAAGAAAGCGTTTGAATATTTGCTGCAAGACATTGCATATGAAGCTTGGATTATTGTAGTCAAACAGGTTTTCACATTTTATCAACGATTGATATTAGACGTTATACTTTGCTTCTATATATATTTATGTGAAAGGATGGAACACCAATAAAAAACTGAATTTGTATTCGGGTTCTACAGACCCAAAGAATATTTTCAAAGCAAATATGTAAACATTTTTACAGAAATGAAAGCAGTATTTGTTAAAGAAAATACGCTATACATGAGGCTATAATACACCGAGATGCTATAAACCGTATGTCAGGTTTTTTTTTAGCAAATGTCTAATTTTCGCTATGTTCAAGACAATAAACCATCGCAAAAAAAAAAAATTATCGCTAAAATTAGTTTCATTATACAGTATGACGAAACAGTACAAGATGAATCCATTAGGTGCAAGTGGTTGGCAAAACTGTATGATCACCTCAAAGTACGACCTGGTGTGTAACGTTAGTGGCCCTACAACAGCAAATTGTCGTGCTAATGTATCCTTCGCAGTAACATTTGATGCAATACCCAAGGGTTTTCAAAAAATATTTGATACATATGCTAAGATTAATAATTGTTGCTGGATCACCACTAAAAAAAGAATACACTAAAAATATAAAACCTATGATTTTGTACAAAAAAGCAAATATGCAAATATGCATACGCTAAAAACACTGATATACAGCTGTATAACAGACTGGCGTTTGTTAATGAGAATGATACACTGGAAGGCTATATATAACAGACTGGTGTTTGTTAAAGAGAATGATACATTGGGAGGCTATATGTAACAGACTGGTGTTTGTTAATGAGAATGATACACTTGGAGGCTATATATAACAGACTGGTGTTTGGTAATGAGAATTATACACTTGGAGGCTATATATAACAGACTGGTGTTTGTTAATGAGAATGATACACTGGGAGGCTATATATAACAGACTGGTGTTAATGAGAATGATACACTAGAAGGCTATATATAACAGACTGGTGTTTGTTAATGAGAATAATACACTGGGGGGCTATATATAACAGACTGGTGTTTGTTAATGAGAATGATACACTGGGAGGCTATATATAACAGACTGGTGTTTGTTAATGAGAATGATACACTGGGAGGCTATATATAACAGACTGGTGTTTGTTAATGAGAATGATACACTGGGAGGCTATATATAACAGACTGGTGTTTGTTAATGAGAATGATACACAGGGAGGCAATATATAACAGACTGGTGTTTGTTAATGAGAATTAAACACTTGGAGGCTATATATAACAGACTGGTGTTTGTTAATGAGAATGATACACTGGGAGGCTATATATAACAGACTGGTGTTTGTTAATGAGAATGATACATTGGGAGGCTTTATAGAACAGACTGGTGTTAATGAGAATGATACACTAGAAGGCTATATATAACAGACTGGTGTTTGTTAATGAGAATGATACACTGGGGGGCTATATATAACAGACTGGTGTTTGTTAATGAGAATGATACACTGGGAGGCTATATATAACAGACTAGTGTTTGTTAATGAGAATGATACACTGGGAGGCTATATATAACAGACTGGTGTTTGTTAATGAGAATGATACACTGGGAGGCTATATATAACAGACTGGTGTTTGTTAATGAGAATGATACACAGGGAGGCAATATATAACAGACTGGTGTTTGTTAATGAGAATTATACACTGGGAGGCTATATATAACAGACTGGTGTTTGTTAATGAGAATGATACACTGGGAGGCTATGTATAACAGACTGGTGTTTGTTAATGAGAATGATACACTGGGAGGCTATATATAACAGACTGGTGTTTGTTAATGAGAATGATACACTGGGAGGCTTTATAGAACAGACTGGTGTTAATGAGAATGATACACTAGAAGGCTATATATAACAGACTGGTGTTTGTTAATGAGAATGATACACTGGGGGGCTATATATAACAGACTGGTGTTTGTTAATGAGAATGATACACTGGGAGGCTATATATAACAGACTAGTGTTTGTTAATGAGAATGATACACTGGGAGGCTATATATAACAGACTGGTGTTTGTTAATGAGAATGATACACTGGGAGGCTATATATAACAGACTGGTGTTTGTTAATGAGAATGACACACTGGGAGGCAATATATAACAGACTGGTGTTTGTTAATGAGAATTATACACTGGGAGGCTATATATAACAGACTGGTGTTTGTTAATGAGAATGATACACTGGGAGGCTATGTATAACAGACTGGTGTTTGTTAATGAGAATGATACACTGGGAGGCTATATATAACAGACTGGTGTTTGTTAATGAGAATGATACACTGGGAGGCTATATATAACAGACTGGTGTTTATTAATGAGAATGATACACTGGGAGGCTATATATAACAGACTGGTGTTTGTTAATGAGAATGATACACTGGGGGGGCTATATATAACAGACTGGTGTTTGTTAATGAGAATGATACACTGGAAGGCTATATATAACAGACTGTTGTTAATGAGAATGATACACTAGAAGGCTATATATAACAGACTGGTGTTTGTTAATGAGAATGATACACTAGCTTGGAGGCTAAATATTAGTGATGTTGTGATGTTATGTAGATGCAGCTAAGTTATTGTGTATATAATAGTGTGAGAGCTCGAGAGAACTTCTGTGTTGGCAGGGAAATTTTAATGTCTCAAAATAGTAAAAAAGTAATGACATAATAAATGTATATAATTGTACATGTATATAAAAACATCTAGCTTTGTCAGTCTAGTATGCTTGCATTGTCTCAAAATTGTTAGCTTGCATGTTGTTGGTGTTACAAGCTCATTGAAGATGTGAGAAACATTTAATACTCTGATTATGTATGATGTTTAACAAACAGCACTTAATTTAGTTTTCTGGACATAAAGTAGACTGATGATTATCATTTTGTTTAGTGTTGTGTGAATGATAATCACAACATCACTTAAACAGAAATATAACAGTTCTGAGGTTTACATGTATGTCAACTATCAAAGTATCCTGTATTTATACTGTGTTGTGACAGTTCAGGATCCATGTCCATCGGCTCGGTGTTTTTCCCATGTGGAGTAATCTCCCCTGTATAACTGCAGTAGGACTAAAACTTGACAAGGTCTAGCGTAGTCGGTAACATGATAGTATACCATATAATGTGTATGGTTGGAACCCCAGTCAACTCTGGTCCCCTCCTCTTCTTCCTCTTCTCAGGAAAACAGTTTTCATCCAATAATTTTGACCATAATTTACCAATCTCCCTCGAAATCTCCCCCATTTAAGTCCAAACTCACACAAACTCAAAATTTACATCCTGTGGTAAAATGATATCCTAGTTAATGTAGGGTGTGTGTAATGACCATAATATGTGTGTCTGGATCAAATGAATACTTTTTGAAGTTGTTTTGATACATGAAAAGGGGAAAACAAATTGAGCAATGCAGTTTTAGACATATTTCATGCACTTTCTCCCTCATTGGAAATGTGGAATGGGGGGAGATCTCCCCCATTGGAGGTTTCAGAGGTTAACACCTATGTATCAGTTCTTTCAGAAAAGGCAAATCAAATTGTTTTAACTAGTTCATCTTTGAAATCTGATGGTCCAAATCTAAAGAGAACAAAAATATCGTTGGAGATCTGAGCTACCACCATGAAGTTTATCATTTTAATGATCCCCGTATGTGAATGTATACTGTAACCACGAGTCTCATTGATGTGTACTTTAACTTCTAATTGTCAAAATATAACATACTAGATCATTGATGAACTAGTGCACCCTAAAAATATCAGACAATACAGAAACTGATTAGTGCAATCAAAATTTAGTGTTTATTTCCAACGCATAAGGCACTAAAATATGCATGTATATTCAAAGTTAGGAGAAATTAATGTATACTGCTCCAAACTGAATTGATATTTTTTCATTGTCAGTTACGACACTATTTTATTTTACACCTGATATACTAATTGACATATACATACATAATACCTGCAGATCCTGTAAATGAACAGTATTATATGAAGTGTTTTTAGTTCTGATAAACTGATACTCCAGGTCGCAGTGTTTATAGCGGCTACCATAAAAAGTTTATAAATTGTTCATAGCAATCATAAAGAGTATGTGTTTTTAACTCCCCCAGATCAAATGTTTCAGGGTAGTGATGTTTGATGCCCCATGAACAAATTCACTTTGTTGATTAGGTTAACTGTCCTGCGATAGGAAATATTCTAGGATTATATTGAGTGCTGTATAAGATAGAAACGTGTTGAGGTTGTGATTTATAGTTCTTTATACAGCTAGAGGAGTAAGCTCAACCACTTCTAACTTTTCAAATTATAATTTCAACAGTTAAGACCAAAACTAGCTTTAAAATTTTGCTTTAAAATATGGTGATGATTGTTAAGTTCAAAAGCGAAGGTGATACTTTTCTTTAAATAACTATCTGGTTATGTTTCAAAGTCTTAATCTATGTTCAGTTTTTATGGTGTTTGTTGATACAGGTGTAATAAAGGTTTTACTGCATGCTCACAATGTTAACATAGACTCCCATGTTAAATATTAGTTATGTGAACTAAGGTGCACAGTAGCATCAATATTGATTGTTATTTATTTATAGAAATTAAGAGTAACAAGATACAGACTAATTTACCCAGTAGGATTTCCGTGTAAATTGATCTTGTTGCATGCATTTTTAACTTAATATGATTTTCTTCCTTCATCAAGAATTGTGATTTACAAACTTAAGCAAGCATTACGGTTTTAGTTATACATTAGATCCAGAATATTACCACTGATACAGTGTATCTAAATTGTTGGTGTAGATTTATTTTACCGGTAATACAATGTATTAAGATTGTTGGTGTATAGAGGATATTCAATGGTTTCCCTGTTAAATATCAAATATATTTCACGAGTATTGCAGATTTTTTTTATACTTTCACGAGTGTGTAGCACGAGTGAAAATATTTTTAAAATCTGCCTTTCGAATGAAATATATTTGATATTTATTGGAAACCCTTGAATTTTCTTTTTATTACATTTTCAAAATTCCCAAAAGTTTGATTTCATTTTTAAAATTTGCGGTTGCAACTAATCGGGACGAAGTGCCTAATTAATATGCCACAGGATGAACTTCTATGTTTTGTTCAAAATATAGTGAAAATACAAAAACATATCAATAACATCAATTAGATATCTATTAATGTTCTATAATACTTTAAAGGTATTTGATTTCCCTACTTTATATGATCTCATTTTAGAATAACAGAAAAATAGTACACAAACAGTGTGCAATGATATATCGGACCCAAACTTACATGTATATCATCATTAGTGATGATACAAGAAGTGATGATATAATTTTGATCAAGTTGATATTTTCTGATATTTCACTGGTAAAAATTTAATAAAAATTTGTATTACAAGTAATGCAATGTATCCAGATTGTTGGTGTAAAGATTTATATTACCGTTATAAATGTAATGTATCCAGATTGTTGGTGTAAGTTTATATATGTATTACCAGTATTGTCCTCTAATATTGTTTGGGTGAAGCTATGTCTGTCCTAGTTAATCAGCAAATTCAACTTATAGGAAATTACAATTAAACCATATTGGAATTAGTTGTATACCTAAGTTCCCAAAAAATCGGTATAGGACAAATGTACCACAGTACATACCATCACAACATTATACCGCGGTATACTGGTAAAACAGCCCAGCCCTACCGCTCACCTGCTGTTGTTAACTTTTAAAATTAGTGAAATAGTAAATACAATACCTCCCCCCCTCCTGTTGTTAACTTCAATGAAATAGTAAATACAATACCCCCTCTCACCTCCTGTTGTTAACTTCAGTGAAATAGTAAATACAATACCCCTCTCAGCTACAATACAATAGTAAATACAATAACCCTCTCACCTCCTGTTGTTAACTTCAATGAAATAGTAAATACAATACCCCTCTCAACTACAATGAAATAGTAAATACAATACCCCTCTCAACTACAATGAAATAGTAAATACAATACCCCCTCTCAACTACAATACAATAGTAAATACAATACCCCCTCTCAACTACAATACAATAGTAAATACAATACCCCCTCTCACCTCCTGTTGTTAACTTCAGTGAAATAGTAAATACAATACCCCTCTCAGCTACAATACAATAGTAAATACAATAACCCTCTCACCTCCTGTTGTTAACTTCAATGAAATAGTAAATACAATACCCCTCTCAACTACAATGAAATAGTAAATACAATACCCCTCTCAACTACAATGAAATAGTAAATACAATACCCCCTCTCAACTACAATACAATAGTAAATACAATACCCCCTCTCAACTACAATACAATAGTAAATACAATACCCCTCTCAACTACAATACAATAGTAAATACAATAACCCTCTCAACTACAATACAATAGTAAATACAATACCCCTCTCAACTACAATACAATAGTAAATACAATACCCCCTCTCAACTACAATACAATAGTAAATACAATACCCCTCTCAACTACAATACAATAGTAAATACAATACCCCCTCTCAACTACAATACAATAGTAAATACAATACCCCTCTCAACTACAATGAAATAGTAAATACAATACCCCCTCTCAACTACAATACAATAGTAAATACAATACCCCTCTCAACTACAATGAAATAGTAAATACAATACCCCCTCTCAACTACAATACAATAGTAAATACAATACCCCTCTCAACTACAATGAAATAGTAAATACAATACCCCTCTCAACTACAATGAAATAGTAAATACAATACCCCTCTCAACTACAATGAAATAGTAAATACAATACCCCCTCTCAACTACAATACAATAGTAAATACAATACCCCTCTCAACTACAATGAAATAGTAAATACAATACCCCTCTCAACTACAATACAATAGTAAATACAATACCCCCTCTCAACTACAATACAATAGTAAATACAATACCCCCTCTCAACTCCTGTTGTTAACTTCAATGAAATATTAAATACAATATCCCTCTCAACTACAATGAAATAATAAATACAATACCCCTTTCACCTCCTGTTGTTAACTTCAATGAAATAGTAAATACAATACCCCTCTCAACTACAATGAAATAGTAAATACAATACCCCCTCTCAACTACAATACAATAGTAAATACAATACCCCCTCTCAACTACAATACAATAGTAAATACAATACCCCCTCTCAACTACAATACAATAGTAAATACAATACCCCTCTCAACTACAATACAATAGTAAATACAATACCCCCTCTCAACTACAATACAATAGTAAATACAATACCCCCTCTCAACTACAATACAATAGTAAATACAATACCCCCTCTCAACTACAATACAATAGTAAATACAATACCCCTCTCAACTACAATACAATAGTAAATACAATACCCCCTCTCAACTACAATACAATAGTAAATACAATACCCCCTCTCAACTACAATACAATAGTAAATACAATACCCCCTCTCAACTACAATACAATAGTAAATACAATACCCCCTCTCAACTACAATACAATAGTAAATACAATACCCCTCTCAACTACAATGAAATAGTAAATACAATACCCCTCTCAACTACAATACAATAGTAAATACAATACCCCCTCTCAACTACAATACAATAGTAAATACAATACCCCTCTCAACTACAATACAATAGTAAATACAATACCCCTCTCAACTACAATACAATAGTAAATACAATACCCCCTCTCAACTACAATACAATAGTAAATACAATACCCCCTCTCAACTCCTGTTGTTAACTTCAATGAAATATTAAATACAATATCCCTCTCAACTACAATGAAATAATAAATACAATACCCCTTTCACCTCCTGTTGTTAACTTCAATGAAATAGTAAATACAATACCCCTCTCACCTCCTGTTGTTAACTTCAATGACATTGAAATACAGTACCGCATCTGTTTGGAGAAACCTATAGCTACATGTACCATCAGATGACTCTGCAGTGTTTCAGAAAAGATTGTCTCATTTTGGTTATTCTAGACAGGTTGTACTGTTGAGTACAGTTCTATCTAAATCTACTCTCACCATTATATATCATAGCCCTGTTTATGTTAGTCTGGTTTTGAATTGTTGTTTATTATTTAAGTGTGCTATGCAAATGTTATAGCTACAAGTAGTGCAATCAAATTTTATATTTATCTGGTTTGTAATTGAGACCTGTTAAAACAAATCTTTGCATGAAAATATCTAAAATAAAAACAAATGACAAAAGTTCTCTTCTGTTTTGTTGTTATTGTTGATGTCTCTGTGCATACCCTTGGTAATGATATTGTTAATTTCTTTTTTCACCCAATTTCAGCTCAGCCCTTATAGCAAATCAAGTCTATTAAGAGTAAATTAAATAAATAAATTGATTGATTCTTAGCCTCAAGTGAAGCCATACTAATCTTTGAAGGAAAATTTGAACATAACTTTTTTGTTATGAATGAAGTTGGAAAAGCCATGTCTGCATTATATCCTACATTGCAAAATTAATCCGGTCAGAAAATCAACCTACCTATTTCTTAATTTAAAAGTTCACTGAATGTTTTAAATAATTGAAACATGTGACCTGAAAATGGAGTCAAGATCAACCATATAATCCTTTATCAGCACAAAAATTGTTGAAGATGTTCTTTATGGAATTGGGTCAAAATAATTTAGTTATGATAAAAAAAATATAACCCTACATTCTAGCATGTCAAGGTAATTTAGTTGTGAAAAAAATTATAACCCTACATTCTGGTATGTTACAGCTGGCTAAATATCACCACCCTTGATTTATTATTTATTCTGAAATAACCGTTGACAAGTTTTAACAAATATGACCCATAACATTGAAGGTTGGTCATGGTTATTCATTTCCAGACTTCAGAGCCCTTCATCATAGCATGTTAATTGTCAAAGTTGCTTTTAACAGACCTGCCCCTTTGTAACCTTGAATACAGGTGAAGGTCATTCATTGAACAAACTTTATTGCCCTTTATTTCCGTATATTACTGCAAATTATCATCAGCTTGGACCTTTGGTTAAGTATTCGGAGAAGATATTGTTTAAGATTTAAAAAAAAAAAAAAACAACAACAACATTTAACCAATGATATTGAACTAGGGGAAAGGTCATTCATTTGATCAAAATGACTACTCTTTGTTGATATGTCCAAAAATAATCACCAGAGGCCTTCTGGTGGTTCACATTCAACAAATTTTACCCCTGTGACCTTGACTATGGAAACAGCTGTATGTATATGAGGGTGATTCCATAATTAATCCTGAGAGGAAGGTGGGAAGGCACCTGTATAATTATATCAAGGGTGGTGGGATTAAAACCTGATCTCCATTCTATTCTTTACCGGTATATTAAATCTCTTAATATTTGATGGATGGTTGCGTCTCTGAAAAAGTACCAGTTGATTCTGGAATAGCCCTAAGTGACATTGATTCATGAAAATTGTTACGTATGGCATGTTTCAGCCATGTAAAGGAAGATCTCCTGTAATTACAGAATCTTCATACAGTAACTTGACATATTCTGATAGTATCATTAATCAATCAAATTTAATAAAATATATGTATTATTTTTAATAATGATAAAATGATAATGAAAACATTCTTTGATTCAGACAATTTTGATGAAAGTCTTTGCACTTTGACGTTTTTGTGTGGTAGATTGTCCAGATAAAACCACCGTTACCAGGCTATCGGCCCTGATATGCTTCAGCACCTTTCCCAGACGCTTATCCATTCGGCCAAGGAGTTTCTGCAACAACAAATGGTGAATAATCACTTAGTGATATTAAAGCAGTGCTGCATGTTTATCTCGCAACACAGTTACATACTGTCCAACCGATGTGAACATTTTGCATATTAACGTGTTATCATATATTATAAGTTTTGTGTTAAAAAGTGAAAAATAATTTTTTTCCCTATGAATATGAGCCCTATAGGCTATCATAATTTTGTTCTACTTCCCAAAAGTTTACTTTTCGCTGCATCTTGTTCAGTATCTCTATTGAATTCTTTGTAGAGCATGGCTAGCAAATAGGATAACTAATACAGTCTGCGGATGGTGATAGCTATTAGGATAACTAATACCGCCTGCGAATGGTGATAACTTGCACCTGATTTAGTGACCTTGACATCCATTTGAAGAAATAGGAGGACATATTTTGGAGCTCATTAAGGGCCATCACTCCGTTAAAATAGGTTGAAATCAGAATTCAAAATGCTGATGCACAACTAAACATAACACACTGACCATTCAAGTGAACCTGACTGTATGTTATTACTTAAAACAGATGGAGATTTCTGGACAGGTTATTTTGCATAAATGGCAATAAAACCCTTAAAATGGCCAAAATCTGATACTAAGATATCAGTGACTGAGTGTACTAATACAAAATTCACTGATCATTCAAGTGCCAGTTAGTTATGCCAGACAGACTGGATTGGTTTCAGTAACATCCCACCCCAACTCCCATTCCTAACTTTGTTGCGAGGGGTATTGAAGGCTGAAACATGAAGACACATTTTTACCTTTTTATCCTCCTCTGTCTGGCCTTCTTCCTGTTCTCTTTTGTATGAAGGAAAGCATGTGTAGACAAAGTCGTGGTATTCTACATAGGACTTGGTCAGTGATTTACTTGTCCTGTCACAGTCAGATTCCATGGCAACCACATCTTGATCAGCATGCTGTTGTACAACAGTCGTCTCGTCCACCAGAGCCGCTAATAAAACACAGTGTTGAAAAATTAACAGTAAAAATTACTCCAATGTGATTAAAATACAGATCCTCACTATTACTTTCGTGTGTAGGATCTGACAGCGACCAGTAAAAGGTCATGTGCAGGTGACCTTTATTATTTTCATATGTTGGAAATGATCAGCCAATCAAAATGCACCTTGTAAACGGTGTTTGGTAGATGAAAAAAATGGCGGCGGATTGAAGCGAAGAAGAGAAAATCATTCTGGGCGTTATGTAAAATTTAATTAGTATATTTTATGATAATTTCTTTACCTTCAATTGTTATTTCTTTTCGGACAAACGAATAACTACAAATTAAACTGATAATGTCTAAAAAGAACACATGCCTTGGCGTAGAGTCCGCTGAGCTCGGCGCCGCCATTTTTGTATAGGGTTGTTCGGGTTTCTCGCTACTTTACTCTGGTTTAACGACAAGTGTAGAAACAAATCGAAATTAGCTTTTCATTTTCAGAATCTGGTAAGCAGCGATTTGATTGGTGAATACAAAGGTCATCTGCACATGACCTTCTACTGGTTGTTGTCAGATCCTACACACGATAGTAATAGTGAGGATCTGTATTTTAATCAGATTGAAATTACTCTACATATTCATAAGGCCAACTATAGCTAAACACAGTGTCAGAAAGTTAACAGTCAAAATATTACTCTACATTTCCACCAGGGCAGCTACCGTAGTAAAACACAGGGCACAACAAGGTACTGAAGGAGTTGAAGCCTACGTAAGAAATATGACTCATCCTGGAACTCTCAGAAAATGGCCATAATAAACTTTAATGTGAAAATTCAACATGGCTGAAATAGTGTCAGCAAACAACTACTGTCAAAATCTAAGATGGCCGTCTGTCAGGCATACTGTTCAGAACTGCCCGGAAATGAGACATTGCATAACTAAGGACCAAGGGGAAAATTCATATGTTCCTTCAGGTTATACTTGTCAAGAAATAGCGGTAACAAACATACCAAATATCAATAATTATCTGCAGATTTTATTCATCTTTGAATAACTTTTCAGTCTTAGTTTATTGTACATGTTTTACAAACAAGAGGCCCAATGGGCCTGCATCGCTCACCTGGTATTAATCTCTGACTTACATTATAGTGTAACCCTAAAGTCCCGTAAAATCTTTTAATGTAAGACATTTAGAAGAACATCTTAAGATTTAAACATATTTTACCCCTGTGACCTTATAAGACAACATCATTTTCATTTTCAAATTTTGTTTGGCTTCATCCCAGGACGCTACCAGCCAAATTTCATGTCTCTAGGCAAATAAAGATAAAGGTCATTTCTTTTTCGCAAACTTTGTCAGGCTTCATCCAAGAAACCTTTCAGCCAAATGTCATGCTTCTAGGGCTTTTGGTACTTCAGAAGAAGTCGTTTGAATGTTTTAACTCGCAAACTTTGTCAGGCTTCATGCAAGGAACTTTTCAGCCAAATATCATGCTTCTAGGGCTTTTGGTATTTCAGACAAAGTTGTTTGATGGTTTCAACAGATTTGACTCCTGTGACCTTGAATATAAGTCAAGGTCATTTCTTTTCGCAAACTTTGTCGGGCTTCATCCAAGGAACCTTTCAGAAATATCATGCTTCCAGGGCTTTTGGTATTTCAGAAGAAGTTGTTTAAAGGTTTTAACAGATTTGACCCATGACCTTGAATATAAGTCAAGGTCATTTCATTCCGCAAACTTTATCGGGCTTCATCCAAGAAACCTTTCAGCCAAATGTCATGCTTCTAGGGTTTTTGGTATTTCAGAAGAAGTCGTTTAAAGGTTTTAACAGATTTGACCCCTGTGACCTCGAATATAGGTCAAGGTCATTTCTTTTCGCAAACTTTGTCAGGCTTCATCCAAGAAACCTTTCAGCCAAATGTCATGCTTCTAGGGTTTTTGGTATTTCAGAAGAAGTCGTTTAAAGGTTTTAACAGATTTGACCCCTGTGACCTCGAATATAGGTCAAGGTCATTTCTTTTCGCAAACTTTGTCGGGCTTCATCCAAGAAACATTTCAGCCAAATATCATGCTTCTAGGGCTTTTGGTATTTCAGGAGAAGTCGTTTGAAGGTTTCAACAGATTTGACTCCTGTGACCTTGAATATAAGTCAAGGTCATTTCTTTTCGCAAACTTTGTCGGGTTCATCCAAGGAACCTTTCAGCCAAATATCATGCTTCTAGGGCTTTTGGTATTTCAGAAGAAGTTGTTTGAAGGTTTCAACAGATTTGACTCCTGTTACCTTGAATATAAGTCAAGGTCATTTCTTTTCGCAAACTTTGTCAGGCTTCATCCAAGAAACCTTTCAGCCAAATGTCATGCTTCTAGGGCTTTTGGTACTTCAGAAGAAGTCGTTTGAATGTTTTAACTCGCAAACTTTGAATGTTTTAACTCGCAAACTTTGTCAGGCTTCATGCAAGGAACTTTTCAGCCAGATATCATGCTTCTAGGGCTTTTGGTATTTCAGAAGAAGTTGTTTGAAGGTTTCAACAGATTTGACTCCTGTTACCTTGAATATAAGTCAAGGTCATTTCTTTTCGCAAACTTTGTTGGGCTTCATCCAAGGAACATTTCAGCCAAATATCATGCGTCTAGGGCTTTTGGTATTTCAAAAGAAGTCGTTTAAAGGTTTTAACATATTTGACCCTTGTGACCTTGAATATAGGTCAAGGTCATTTTTTTCGCAAACTTTGTTGGGCTTCATCCAAGGAACCTGGCTACTGGTCAAATATGAAGTCTCTATACCTGACGGTATTTTAGAAGAAGTTGTTTGAAGGTTTCGACATTTTTGACCCCTGTGACCTTGAAATTAGGTCAAAGTGATTTTTTTTCGCAAACTTTGTTCAGCTCCTTCCAAGAAATCTACCAGCCAAATTTCATGTCACTGGGCCTTTCAGTATTTTAGAAGAAGTTGTTTGAAGGAAAAAGTTGACGGACGCAGGACGGACGGACGACGGACGCTGCACCATCACATAAGCTCACTTGGCCCTTCGGGCCAGGTGAGCTAAAAATCAATAGGAATTAATATTTACGGAAGTCATCTTGCAGAAAACAAATAAGATTGTTAATAGACATGATTGATATAAGCTCGCCAATCCATAATAGGCCTGGTCAAAATCATCCCTTGAACTGGACAATTCTGTCTCAGAGAAGTAGGGTGGAGATTATATATCATTCATGCTACAGTGTTGACAGTGATTATGATGAATATGGTGGTTGAGTGGTTTGATCTTTTTTTCAATTAAGAGAGAAAGTCCCTACAACAGCCACAAGACAACAATGTTATTATAGGTAGAGCCTACCTGTTTTGTTAAGCTCTTTGACGATACTAAACAGGCTCTTGTAGGAGCTATTGGAGCTGTTTTTGAAGAAGGACCTCCTTCTGTCTATGATTTGCCTATGTGACAGACTCTCTGACTTTGGTACGGACTCCACATCTACCAAGGTTGGTGTGTCCCTTGTTCCCTGCATAGAAGATGTCGCAATTCTTTGTTGCTGATCAGATTTGGAGTCTGCATCTTCAAGCTGATCAGATTTGGAGTCTGAATCACTTTTCTGGTCAGCTTTGATGCCTGCACACCCTTGATCTTCAGGTGGAAACATTGATCCACCAAGTACACAATCACCAAAAGCAATATCTGCAACAACAGGTTAAACACATATATTATCTATATTTGAATTTAGGAAATGATTGACAAGTCCCAATGATGCATTAGGTTAAACATGATTTAAATCCACCCAGGTATGATGTAGTAGTAGTGTTTTAGAGCAAAATTACAGTTATCTTTCTCTTTGGGGCCCTGCCCCTCATTCTCCATAGGCCTAGGAAAAGGTTACACAAGGTGCACAGCACACGACAATGGACAGAGCATGATGGCATCATAACCTAAAAATTCAGTATTTTTTAAATAAAGACAACATTTGAACTACAATTAAAAGTTAACTCAGAGTTATACCATTGGCCAGCTTGAGTTTGACAAGTTCCATTGTGGCTGTAGCATCTTCTATTGAGTTATGACCAACTGATGAATCTGTCTGGATATCTCGTCTGTAAAAACAATAATAGAAAGTTCTCAGTAATCTGTACAGCGAGTCAGTACTCGGTATTCAGCACAGTGAGTCAGTACTCAGTATTCTGTACAGTGAGTCAGTACTCAGTATTCTGTACAGGGATTCAGTACTCAGTACAGGGATTCAGTACTAAGTATTCTGTACAGTGATTCAGTACTTAGTATTCTGTACAGGGATTCAGTACTTAGTATTCTGTACAGTGATTCAGTACTCAATATTCAGTACAGGGATTCAGTACTCAATATTCTGTACAGTGAGTCAGTACTCAATATTCTGTACAGGGATTCAGTACTCAGTACAGGGATTCAGTACTCAATATTCTGTACAGTGATTCAGTACTCAGTATTCAGTACAGGGATTCAGTACTTAGTATTCTGTACAGTGATTCAGTACTCAATATTCAGTACAGGGATTCAGTACTTAGTATTCTGTACAGGGATTCAGTACTCAATATTCTGTACAGTGAGTCAGTACTTAGTATTCTGTACAGTGATTCAGTACTTAGTATTCTGTACAGTGATTCAGTACTCAATATTCAGTACAGGGATTCAGTACTCAATATTCTGTACAGTGAGTCAGTACTCAGTATTCTGTACAGGGATTCAGTATTCAGTATTCAGTACAGGGATTCAGTACAAAGTATTCTGTACAGTGATTCAGTACTCAGTATTCAGTACAGGGATTCAGTACTAAGTATTCTGTACAGTGATTCAGTACTCAGTATTCTGTACAGGGATTTAGTATTCAGTATTCAGTACAGGGATTCAGTACTCAGTATTCTGTACAGTGATTCAGTACTCAGTACAGGGATTCAGTACTAAGTATTCTGTACAGTGATTCAGTACTCAGTATTCTGTACAGTGAGTCAGTACTCAATATTCTGTACAGTGATTCAGTATTCAGTATTCTGTACAGGGATTCAGTATTCAGTATTCAGTACAGGGATTCAGTACTAAGTATTCTGTACAGGGATTCAGTACTAAGTATTCTGTACAGTGAGTCAGTACTCAGTATTCTGTACAGTGATTCAGTATTCAGTATTCAGTACAGGGATTCAGTACTAAGTATTCTGTACAGTGATTCAGTACTCAGTATTCAGTACAGTGATTCAGTACTAAGTATTCTGTACAGTGATTCAGTACTCAGTATTCAGTACAGTGAGTCAGTACTCAGTATTCTGTACAGGGATTCAGTATTCAGTATTCAGTACAGGGATTCAGTACTAAGTATTCTGTACAGTGATTCAGTACTCAGCATTCAGTACAGTGATTCAGTACTAAGTATTCTGTACAGTGATTCAGTACTCAATATTAAGTACAGGGATTCAGTACTCAATATTCTGAACAGTGAGTCAGAACTCAATATTCTGTACAGTGAGTCAGTTCTCAATATTCTGTAGTGAGTCAGTACTCAATATTCTGTACAGTGAGTCAATACTTAGTATTCTGTACAGTGAGTCAGTACTCAGTATTCTGTACAGGGATTCAGTACTAAGTATTCTGTACAGTGAGTCAGTTCTCAATATTCTGTAGTGAGTCAGTTCTCAATATTCTGTAGTGAGTCAGTACTCAATATTCTGTACAGTGAGTCAGTACTCAATATTCTGTACAGTGAGTCAGTACTCAATATTCTGCTCAGTAGGACATGATACCTCTGTCATTGTTGTTACATCACGGTTACCTCAGAAACACAGCAGTAAGGCGCTTCAATCCTGTCTTCCTCTTTCTGTCTCCATTAAGATTGTACATCACACTGGTGTCCATCACATAGGGGTGAAACATCTGTCAATAGTAGGAGGCATGTTTAAGGGTGAATAATAGTCAATCATGTCTGAGCTACAAGTGCTGTATTGAGAAGTTACTTCACGGTTTTTACATAATTAATTAAACCCATTTATCTTGGAAGTACACCATAGTAACTAATTTCAGATTTTTTCATACTTGCCAACTTTTTGAAATTTCCATGGAGGAGATTACGCGTGCTCAGAATTGAAAACATAAATAATATGTATACATGTACATTCCGAGGAAAAAAACATTTTTAAATGGCTTCTTCTGAGCTCTTCTTTCAGATGAGATCATCAGATCTTTAAAAATAGGAACAGTTAAGCAGATTCCAAAGTTAAAAAAGCAACATTTCAGGGTCCAAAATCAGGAGTCTCCCTCCTAAATAGGGAGGGTTGGCATTTTGGCAAGTATGTTTTTTCTAGTTTTCAAGTTCTTAAGCAGTCGCTCAAAGAAAAGGTCGATGGGTGACAAACGACCCACCACAAGCTTTGTTCCAGGTGTGTGTTACGTCATCTTCCAGGTGGGCTAAAACTACTTATCAATTCATGTGAGTTTCAAGAAAACTACAAGGGTGTTTTTTGATGAACAAAATGAATATTATATCTCCTCATGATCACATTAATCACTTTGAGTATTAGCTTTGAACTTACTTCACATTTGATATAAAGGTGAATGTCAATGTGACTCAAACACATACATGTATCTCCAATGGTCTATCACACCGCCCTTAATGTCTGCATCAACTTAAACTGTATAACTGATTTAGACTGTAAGACATACTGTAGTTCTGAAAATGTTTACTGCGTCATAAATGAATATTGATAAAAGATGTTCCTAGCGTTATATCTAATAGGTAGGCATCAAAAGATATATGTGGTAGATATTTAATTATACCCCCGCAACGAAGTTAGGGGGGGGGGGGGTGTATTGGAATCAGGGTGTCAGTCTGTCCATCCATCCGTCCATCTGAAGACAAAACAATGTACCTGCTACTCCTCTTAAACTTAAATAGGGTTATACAAACTGTTCCTGTTATAATGACATCCTTATAATTAACTAGGGTTATACAAACTGTTCCTGTTATAATGACATCCTTAACTTGAGGTTTTTTTTTGTAAAACCCATTTTTATGAGAAAACTACTTACCACATCCAATTATTATGCAAATGAGTTCTACAACTACCAGTTCTTTAACTCCCAAAACGAAAGTGAAAACGCCCCGTGCGAATACGAAACTAACATGTGTCCATACCGGACGTAGTATAGAATGCGCACGCACCTCGAGCTTCCTGGTAAGTAGTTTTCTCATAAAAATGGGTTTTACAAAAAAAAACCTCAATTTTATATCAAAAACAATACTTACCACATCCAATTATTATGCGAATTCGTCTTACCTAGTGGATCCTCCAAACCGGAAGGACCATGGCAAATCCAGGAGGGCGGTAACCTGGTCACAGTCAAGGTACCTAAACCAAACTCCTACATGGAGAACCCCAAATTAAAAAATGGAAAGACCAATTCAAGAATAGGTCTTCCATTGCCATGCGAATGCATAATTTAAAAACATAAAAAAGTGGGGGGCACTTAAATTGACTCTGAGGTAGGTGGATGAGCCACTGACTGGGCAACAACCACCGGACCCAAAGAGTAGAGCTTGTCTGAGAAAGATGACAGAGATCTCAGATAAAACTCTGTGAATGTAGTGTGTCCTCGCCAAAAGGCTGAGGACATCACCTCAGAAAACGGAGAGCCGTTGAGAAGGGCCCAAGAAGCGGCCAATGCTCTAACCTCATGGGCCCTGACCTTGAAAAGTCTTCTGACATCCTCAGAAGAAGACTCATAAGCCAATCTAATCACTTGACAAATCCATCGAGAAATGGATTGAGCCGAGATACTAGACTGACCACCTTTGATAGGCAAAAAGAGCCTAGAATGTGACTCTCGATCCCCCCCTGTCTTGTCCAAGTAATACCGGAGGGCTCTGACAGGACAGAGAAGCCGATCACGCTCGTCCTTACCAACTATGTCAGAGAGAGAAGGAATGCGAATAGGTTCTGGAGAAAAACCAGGAACCTGATTCTTCGCAAGGAAGGAAGGTTCTGTCCTGATAGTTACAGAGGAATAATTCCTACCAAAACGTAAACAGGAGGAATGCCCAGACAAGGCATGAACCTCACTACGCCTTCTCCCTGATGCAAGGGTGACAAGAAACACGGTCTTAAAAGTCAAAAATTTCAAGGAGGCTTGACTCAGGGGCTCATAAGGAGCACCTAAAAGAGACTGCAGAACCAAGGCTAAGTCCCTTTGAGGAGTTAGCTGCCTTATTCTAGGTCTCTCAATGGTAAAACCTCTGATGAGGGCTGACAAGGAGGGAGAAGAACCTACCTCTGGTCGCCCTGCAAATGACAAAATACCAGCAATAGCCGAACGATAGCCGGCAATGGTACCAGGAGCCAATTTCTTGCTGCGAAACAAATGCAGTAGAAAATCTGCGATTAGGGGAACAGAGGCCTTGAGCGGATCAACTTGCCTCTGACCACACCAATCGCAGAAGATGCTCCATCTAGACTGGTAGACTGCTGCGGAAGAAGACCTGATGGATCTAGCGATACAGTCTGACACCGGTCCAGAAAAACCCTCCTGCGCGAGACCACCGGAGATAGCCTCCACGCGTGAAGGTGGAGTATAGCTGGCCGGGAGTGCATGATTCTGGACCTCGGCTGCCGCAACAGGTTCCACCTGGGTGGAAGAACCAGAGGTTCTTCCACCAGAAACGACAACATCTGAGGAAACCATGGTTGTCTCGGCCACAAGGGAGCCACCAGAATTAAGGAGCAAGGTTGCTCCTCGTACTTCTGGAGGACCTTGGCCACCAAGTTGAATGGGGGAAAGGCGTAAGCATGGAACCCCTTCCAGTCCAGAGACAGAGCATCTACTGCCCATGCTGCTGGATCTGGTACGGGAGACACAAACGTTGGTAGCTGATGGTTCAATGCTGTGGCGAATAGGTCTATAAGAGGCCTGTCCCAGACCTGACATATTGCTCTGAATATGGACGGGTCGAGTTGCCACTCGGTCAGCACCGGCCGAAGACGCCTCGACAGGGTGTCTGCGAGTACATTGAGCCTGCCTGGAAGGTGCTTGACCTGAATGGTTAAGCTCATTTCCTGACAAAGAAGCAGAATGCGAATGGCAAGGGCACACAGGACGTGAGACCTGGTGCCCCCCTGTTTCTGCAGATAAGCTACAACGGTTGAGTTGTCTGTTGCCACACAGATCACCTGATCTTCCAGAAACGACCTCAGGTTCTGGATGGCCAACAATACCGCCCTCATCTCCAGCACATTTATGTGCTCGGAAAGATGATCCCCTGTCCACACACCTGAGCGAGCCTGCCCGTTCAGGTAGGCTCCCCAACCTGTCTTGGACGCATCGGTATACAGGGTCATGGTTGGCGAATGCCTGTTTAAGGACACCCCTTTCAGGACATTGTTCCGAACTGTCCACCACAGGGCAAAATCCTTCACCGATTGATTGAGAGGGATTGAGATCTCCCAATCTCGTGATGCAGGAACCCATTGGCTGAGGAGAAACATCTGCAGAGGTCTGATATGCAGTCTGCCCAAAGGAACTACGTCTGCTAACGAGTTCAGAAACCCCAACAGACTGAGGTACCAGCGAACCTGAACCGCAGAACTCTGGACAAACTGCAGCACCAGACCCCTGGCCTTGATGAACTTCTCCTGAGTTGGAAGGACGAGGCCCCTGGCTGCGTTGAACCTGTAGCCTAGGAACACAAAGTCCTGAGAGGGAGACAGTTCCGATTTCTCTTGGGAGGGGATGAACCCGACCTTGAGGAAGAGACTCAGAACTAGTCGAGTATCCTGCACCAGGGACTCCTTCCTCGAATGAAGCATGAGGGAGTCGTCGAAGTAAATATGGATATTGATACTCCGCTGGTGCAGGAAGCCTACCACTACCTGAAGCAGTTTCGTAAAAACCATGGGGGCAGTGGTAAGGCCAAAAGGCATAGCCCTGAACTGGAAAACCTTGCCCTCGTAAGAGAAGCGAAGGTACTTCCTGTCCGACTTCCTGATTGGAATATGAAAGTAGGCATCCTTCAAGTCTATTGAAGTAGCCCACATTCCTTCCCTGACTGAGGCAATAATTCCTCTCGGGGTTTCCATCTGAAAGTGGGGAGAATCCACGAACCGATTGAAGGCACTCAGGTCTATAATCGGCCGCCAAGCTCCCGACTTCTTCTTCACCAGGAAAATTCTGGAATAGAAGCCGGGAGTGCAACGGTACCGTGGAATCTCCTCAACTGCCCTCTTCTCTACCAGGGTAGCAATCTCCTGCCTTACAGCCAGGGCCTTCACTGGATCCCCCGGAGGAGGGAAAAAGATCGGCTCTGGCGTAAGCGGAGGTTCCCGTGACAACGGGATGCTCAATCCTTCCGCAACTACCGACAACGCCCAACTGTCTCGCGTAATCTCCTTCCATTGAGGAAGGAACGCAGACAACCGTCCTCCTACTGGGAGGCTTGGCTGTGGAAGGGGAAGACCTTCCCAAAGCTCCAAGGGGTTGTCGATGTCCCTTATAGGACCGGTAGAGCGAGACCCTTGATCTACCCGGCCGGCCTGACATGACAGAGTTGCGGAAGGAGGGAAGAAGTCAGGAACGCTGCTTCTTACCCCCAGAGGGTTTGGTGCCCTGCTTGCCTTTACCTTTGGCTTTGGCCTTAAAGGGAGACTTAGCCTTGGCTGCAGACTGAGTCTGGCGTGGCCTCGACTTAGCCTTCTTCTTGGCCTGGCCCGAACCCTGAGAGGTTCCAGCTTTACCAGCAGCTGACACTTTAGAGACTAAAAGTGCCGAAGCTACCGGGTCCTCCTTAACTTCCTTCTGAATAGAAGGAAGAGTACCCCCAAAGAGCCAAGGGCCCTCAAAGGGAGAGGACAAAAGCCTTGACAGGTAAGGCTCTTCAATGGGCTTGCCTTTGAGTACAGAAGCACGCCTGGCAAGCACCAAATTGGCTAACAGTGTGCACTGTAAAGCCGCAGAGGCCTTAAGACAATTGTGCAATGATGAGGTTACCCTATCCTGCACAGACCGTCTATCTCTCTCATCAACTTCAGACTCTCCCACAGGCACCTCTGACAGCCGAAAGAGAGTGACTGTAAGAAAATCAAAGTAGGAGAGGACCTGGAGAGAGAGTCTAAGAATCTTCTCCAGTTTGTGGTGTTCCTTAGCAGGAAACACCACTTGGTCGGTCGCCGCTCCTGGCCATTGCCGAAGCTCATGAGTTTCCAGCTTAGCTGGTAGACTTCCAAGCTTGGC
Organism: Mimachlamys varia; assembly: GCA_947623455.1. Classification (NCBI taxonomy): domain Eukaryota; kingdom Metazoa; phylum Mollusca; class Bivalvia; order Pectinida; family Pectinidae; genus Mimachlamys; species Mimachlamys varia. The sequence continues at coordinate 13,272,545 of OX392527.1, read as the reverse complement.
GTTGTGAATGGCATAATCTGATGTTCTGACTTCAGACAAATCTGCCAAACTCAACTGCAGGCCAGATGCACCGGATGCACGAGAAGAAGACCCTGCCTTCTCTACCATCCTAGCATGGGCGACAGCCAAAGCCGAGGAAACAACAGAACCCTCAGGCAAAGACTTGTCGGAACGAGCCGAAACCTTAGGCGGCACTAGCTGACTCAGCAGCGTAGTAGCCTCAGGAATGGCAGACGCCGCAGGAGGAGGGCAAACCTCCTCCCCGAGGATTCTGGCAACGTCAGCGCGAAGCGCCCGCATACCAGATAGAGCATGGTGAGCTTCAGCCTCACCCTCAACCTCTACCTCATTCACAGCTGAAACCTCCCCATCATCATCAGATTCCGAAGATTCCGAGACACGATGAGGGGAGGGAGGTTCTGACCGAGCCTCAGTCAGAATACTCCCAGGTGACAGACTGAGGACGTCATCGTCCCTGTCCCCTATCTCCACTCCCATATCTCCCCTGGAAGTAGACACATCAGTGTCCACTGCCAAGGGATAAATAACTGGGTGGAGACTCTCTGAGAAGGTCCTTTTACGAGCTCTCTTAGGCTCTGATGGGCCAAGATGAGGCTCCAAGGTTCTTCTAGAAGCAGGGATATTGGTCTTGGAGCGAGATGTCCTAAAAGACCTAATAGGCCTTTTAAAAACACTACTCTCCCTAACCCCAGAGGTGGACGGGGGCGGAACATTCAGCGTACCTCCCACCTGCTGAGATGAGACCGGACCCCAACCCTGGTGAAAGCCCGGAGGATAGCCAGGGTTGTACCCAAAACCCTGAGGAAATGGGGCCATGGGGCCAGAGGGAAAGGAATGACCCCAATACTGGCCAAACTGGCCAGTTGAAACATGGGGTGGGAAACCCTGACCATAAGGAAAGGGTGAACCGCCATTCCCCCCCGGGGCAAAACCAGAGATGAATGGCCGAGGGCCAGACATATGACTGGTGTGCTGTTGGAAAGCACCAATGCCTTGATGCCTAGTACCAGTATGGGGTCCAAAGGAGCCATACCCAATACCATGGGGTGTCGCCTGACTCTCGCCAGACTTGCCACCTTCTCCATTACCCATGGGCGCGGCCCACGGGTTCCGTACGGTGTGGGCTGGCACAGTATTAACCCCAAAGGGGTCAAAACCGGATACCTCACCGGGAAGGGGAAGGGGCCGAGAAGAGATATGAGAGGTAGCAGTGCTACAACCTGAAGGGCCCAGATAATTCAAGTTATCAGGTCCCAAAGGATCCTCATACATATCCCTAACCCCACCAACAGGTGCTCCAGGGCTGACCAAAACGTCAGAAATAGGAGGACAACCCAACCCCTCCATAAATGAACCAACATCTGTGGAAGGGGGGTCAACCCCCGTGTCAACAGGGTAAGAAACACCTGTACCCTCTAAACTTGAGCCAGCCTTAGGCTGGCTAGGTTTAGAAGGAGGCAGGGCCTCTGCCAACGAGGACCCTGCCGAGGGACTGTCCATGGGGTCTACGGAAGAGGACTTAGCTTTGTCCTTCCTCTTACCCCGTTTATCCATCCTGGACAAGTCCTTCATGATGTCAAAAATAATAATAATAAGAATATTTTACCTTTATTTCGTAAATAAAACAAACGTAATTCACAAAAAACACCGAAAAACGAAAACGAAAGTACACGTGTACAGACACGGAAACGACCGGTAACCAAAACACGTGGTTATGGTACCGGCGTTTGAACACGTTTCCGACAATAAAATACGGTGAAAAAAGGCAAAATAGATATATAAATGAGACAGGGGAAACTGGTTTAAACAACGAAGAAACAATAACACAATGACACAACTATACCGCACTCCAAAACAATCTCGAAAGTTAAGAGCAAACGCTAGGCCATGTGCTTCTTCGGAGAGTTGAAGAAAGAGGAAGCTCGAGGTGCGTGCGCATTCTATACTACGTCCGGTATGGACACATGTTAGTTTCGTATTCGCACGGGGCGTTTTCACTTTCGTTTTGGGAGTTAAAGAACTGGTAGTTGTAGAACTCATTTGCATAATAATTGGATGTGGTAAGTATTGTTTTTGATATAAAATAGGGTTATACAAACTATTCCTGTTATAATGACATCATTAAAAAGGGTTATACAAACTATTCCTGTTAAAATGACATCCTGAAATAGGGTTATACAAACTGTTCCTGTTATAATGACATCCTTAACTAGGGTAATACAAACTGTTCCTGTTATAATGACATCATTAACTAGGGTTATACAAACTGTTCCTGTTAAAATGACATCCTGAAATAGGGTTATACAAACTATTCCTGTTATAACGACATCATTAACTAGGGTTATACAAACTGTTCCTGTTATAATGTCATCCTTAACTTGGGTTATACAAACTGTTCCTGTTATAATGACATCCTTAACTAGGGTTATACAAATTGTTCCTGTTATAATGACAACCTTAACTAGGGTTATACAAACTGTTCCTGTTCTAATGACATCCTTATCTAGGATTATAAAAACTGTTCCTGTTATAATGACATCATTAAAAAGGGTTATACAAACTGTTCCTGTTATAATGACATCCTTAACTAGGGTTATACAAACTGTTCCTGTTATAATGACATCCTGAAATAGGGTTATACAAACTGTTCCTGTTCTAATGACATCCTTATCTAGGATTATAAAAACTGTTCCTGTTATAATGACATCATTAAAAAGGGTTATACAAACTGTTCCTGTTATAATGACATCCTGAAATAGGGTTATACAAACTGTTCCTGTTATAATGCCATCCTTAACTAGGGTAATACAAACTGTTCCTGTTATAATGACATCATTAGCTAGGGTTATACAAACTGTTCCTTTTATAATGACATCTTTAACTAGGGTTATACAAACTGTTCCTGTTATAATGACATCTTTAACTAGGATTATACAAACTGTTCCTGTTATAATGACATCCTTCACTCACCTGTAGAGCATTCAAGTCACCACACAGCGACTGACCAACCAGAATGGCATCATCAGGGAGAATCTTCCTGAAGTGTTTTTGGACATCACTCAAACGCGTCTTAACTGGATCAAGAATCTGCTTGGTAACGCCACTATATCTGTATAAAACAAAAACAATCTAACTGTTAGTCAGTTTGAGTTAGTGAATCAAAAGTCCCTCCAATTTAGAATTTAGATGTTTTATTCATAACTGTGACAATAATTTCATATTTTGCCTTTAAAACAATCTGTGATGTGTACAGTAAAACCCCACTTACTTAAAACTTGTGGGACCCTCATCAATAGTTAGAGGGATACAGTAAAACCCCACTTACTTAAAACTTGTGGGACCCTCATCAATAGTTAGAGGGATACAGTAAAACCCCACTTACTTAAAACTTGTGGGAACCTGATCATTAATTAGAGGAAGACATGGTATTTGAGTAATCTGAGATTGGCTGGATATAGCCGAACTCTAGATCTGTCAAGACCAAAAAAACAATTCAACGAATGAGGGGTATCCACGTAAATCTGGTTTCAGTAAGTGGATTTACTGTATAATGTATCAAACTCAAATACTTTTGTTCAGCAGATTTTACATTTTAGTTTAGAGCTTACCTTGTGACGTAGTCACGAATTTTGTTATGCGGTTTCACAAATGTGTCATAGATACACTCCAAGTTCTCGTTTACCAACGAGACACGAGTCAACTCATTCTTCATTTTAACTGTTAAACACTTGAAAATAATAAGACAACATTAATTAGCATACAACGCAATAGGTTACTATGATCAATCAACAATGTCTTTTTTGCTATACAAAATTATGTTTTCTAAAAAAACTGACCATTTTCACCTGCTCAATAATCTGGTGGCCTATTTTTTCATCAGCTACAGATTCATTTCAGAGTTTTGCCAATGTGGCCTGTCGGGTTATGTTTTACTCTACATTATGTGTGATTTGAGTCCCTGGACTCCTAAAGGCCCAATTTACAAATATTGTAAGTAACTTTCTGCAAAACTTGAAGCGGAAATCAAGCCTAATAATTTTTTCATATTTATAGATTTAGTTAAGATTAACTGATATGAGCAATATTCAAGATGAATTCTTACACGGTTACCAGTACAGCAGCAGTTGAAACTCAGTATTTGTAAACATGTGTCCATTTTGAACTGTCTTCTAACTTCGGCTTGTTGTTGAAGTTGGACCCACCTGAATTATTTTTAATTCTATGGATTTTTCTGTCAAGAGTTTCTTGTTAGTTACTAATCTAGTTTACTTTGTTTTAGGCTTATTTTTGCATGGTTATCAACTAGATTTTTTTTCAGAATTTTTCAGAATCACGAAAAATTTCCTTAAGTTACGTATATTGGGCCTTTACAGTAGAATTTGTGGGTCCCAGGGAAAATCCTGTATAAAAAGGTAAATTTGTCAAATAAAGCATGTATACAGGTAAATATGCAAATGATGTAAGGTACATGTACAGGTAAATCTGTCATCATAGCATGGTACATGTACAGGTAAATCTGTCAATAAAATTTTACCTATTTTTAACTTTCCTAGAGCCATAATTGTTTTTAGTTGAGGGCTTAATTAAATGTTCCACAAATCTAGGAAATAGATAATATAATAACCTTTTTTGTTTGACAACTAGTGGTTTATCATGCACACTATACTCTTTCTTTAGTATATCTGAGCAAAATAAATCTCTATTATCATATTGCTCCAGTTAAAGATTACTTCATGTACATTGTATGCATACCATTTCACAATCCACTGCAAAAATGGGACTACGGTTTGTCACTGTTCCATATTCTTCTTTGGTGTAGACAAAATCTGTGTCTGAAAACAAACAAACAATGTCACAGTCGTCAACTCTAGATCTTGTTTCTAAATGATACTGTCACAGTAGTCAACTCTAGATCTTGTATCTAAATGATACCGTCACAGTAGACAACTTCAGATCTTGTATCTAAATGATACCATCACAGTAGTCAACTCTAGATCTTGTATCTAAATGATACCGTCACAGTAGTCAACTCTAGATCTTGTATCTAAATGATACCGTCACAGTAGTCAACTCTAGATCTTGTATCTAAATGATACCGTCACAGTAGTCAACTCTAGATCTTGTATCTAAATGATACCGTCACAGTAGTCAACTCTAGATCTTGTATCTAAATGATACCGGCACAGTAGTCAACTCTAGATCTTGTATCTAAATGATACCGTCACAGTAGACAACTTCAGATCTTGTATCTAAATGATACCATAACAGTAGACAACTCCAGATCTTGTATCTAAATGATACCGTCACAGTAGACAACTCTAGATCTTGTGTCTAAATGATACCGTCACGGTAGTCAACTCTAGGTCTTGTATCTAAATGATATCGTCACAGTAGTCAACTCTAGATCTTGTATCTAAATGATACTGTCACAGTAGTCAACTCTAGATCTTGTATCTAAATGATACCGTCACAGTAGTCAATTCTAGATCTTGTGTCTAAATGATACCGTCACAGTAGTCAACTCTAGATCTTGTGTCTAAATGATATCGTCACAGTAGTCAACTCTAGATCTTGTGTCTAAATGATATCGTCACAGTAGTCAACTCTAGATCTTGTGTCTAAATGATACTGTCACAGTAGTCAACTCTAGATCTTGTATCTAAATGATACCGTCACAGTAGTCAACTCTAGATCTTGTATCTAAATGATACCGTCACAGTAGACAACTTCAGATCTTGTATCTAAATGATACCGTCACAGTAGTCAACTCTAGATCTTGTTTCTAAATGATACCGTCACAGTAGTCAACTCTAGATCTTGTATCTAAATGATATCGTCACAGAAGTCAACTCTAGATCTTGTATCTAAATGATACCGTCACAGTAGTCAACTCTAGATCTTGTATCTAAATGATACCGGCACAGTAGTCAACTCTAGATCTTGTATCTAAATGATACCGTCACAGTAGTCAACTCTGGATCTTGTGTCTAAATGATACCGTCACAGTAGTCAACTCTAGATCTTGTCTCTAAATGATACTGTCACAGTAGTCAACTCTAGATCTTGTATCTAAATGATACTGTCACAGTAGACAACTCTAGATCTTGTATCTAAATGATACCGTCACAGTAGTCAACTCTAGATCTTGTATCTAAATGATACTGTCACAGTAGTCAACTCTAGATCTTGTATCTAAATGATACTGTCACAGTAGTCAACTCTGGATCTTGTGTCTAAATGATACCGTCACAGTAGTCAACTCTAGATCTTGTCTCTAAATGATACTGTCACAGTAGACAACTCTAGATCTTGTATCTAAATGATACTGTCACAGTAGACAACTCTAGATCTTGTATCTAAATGATACCGTCACAGTAGTCAACTCTAGATCTTGTGTCTAAATGATACTGTCACAGTAGTCAACTCTAGATCTTGTGTCTAAATGATACTGTCACAGTAGTCAACTCTAGATCTTGTATCTAAATGATACTGTCACAGTAGACAACTCTAGATCTTGTATCTAAATGATACCGTCACAGTAGTCAACTCTAGATCTTGTATCTAAATGATACCATCACAGTAGTCAACTCTAGGTCTTGTATCTAAATGATACTGTCACAGTAGTCAACTCTAGATCTTGTATCTAAATGATGCTGTCACAGTAGACAACTCTTGATCTTGTATCTAAATGATACTGTCACAGTAGTCAACTCTAGATCTTGTATCTAAATGATACTGTCACAGTAGACAACTCTAGATCTTGTATCTAAATGATACCGTCACAGTAGTCAACTCTAGATCTTGTATCTAAATGATACTGTCACAGTAGACAACTCTAGATCTTGTATCTAAATGATACTGTCACAGTACACAACTCTAGATCTTGTATCTAAATGATACAGACGAGTTATAAAGCAGTCTGTGTGTGACCCCTATATCTAAACAACCAAATATTGCTACAGAATTAATTCCTTTTGGAAACGTTTCCAAATCAATTAGCTGTTGACTAAATATAAATACAAATGACCTGAAAATCAAAGCACTTACTGTTGTTGAGGTTAGGCATGGGGAAGCCCTCCAGTACCATTTGTGATGTACTCAACAGGAGATGTGTCCTAGGAAAGCAATCTGTGGCTGGCAGTTGCTCAGACGTCACTTCAAAGTTCTTCATTTCTGACTTTTCTACAATTTCTTGTTTTGGTTCGTTTTTCATAGCACTGACTTGACCTGCTGGTGGTACTTTCTCACCAATAATTGGAGCCATTGATTCCACATTAATCAATGTGTAATGTTTTTCACTTTTAGCTTTCCTAATCTTTTCCCTCAGTGATAATGGAACATAAAGCAGTTCGTCTGCTACAGAAGAGCCGTACTCCACAGGAGGAACCATGTCGACCGACTGAAACAAAAACAGGATACAATACCTATATGATATTTCACAGTGAGGAATGTGTTAAAATCACCATTTCCACACACAACATTTCCAGTCCCGCCCCCTAATCACTCTTGAATCCACCTCTTAATTTGAGGAATTTTGACTTTTCATTACAAGTCTTTGATGAAATCTAATCTACCTATATATACTCACCATTTCAAAGAACTTCTGTAAATTTGAAAAACTTTCTGGATGTGTTTGATAATCATCGCTTCCAACTCCATCCAACACGATGACCACAACACCAGCAACTTTGCCTTGTCTCAGTAACTTACACCACCTGGTGACACAAAAACAATAACTCACACACATTTCAGCTTTTCTGAAAATTATCTATTATTAATGAAGTACAGATGTACACAAAACACAATATGTACTTTGTTGATGTAAATTCTCCTAACCATCAACATTTATTAGCTGTCAATCAATGAAATACCACCATCCTATGATCCTATTATAATTAATCGGTAATACATGTAACACTATCACATAGTTAATCAGTAATACATGTAACACTATCACATAGCTAGTCATAGAACAATATACTACCACATGATCACATAGCCAGAGTCATCGAAAAACACACATGATGACATAAACGTAGTCATTGCATGATAACACTATTAGGTAGTCTTTGAATAATAACTAGGGCTGTCAATCATTGATATGATTATCCAGTTAACCTTTCATAAAATCATAAGCCGGTAAATATTAATTTCAGGAACTGTTTAATTGCAGATTTTATAAATGTACATGTATATAGAAATACAGATTTTATAAATTAATGTACATGTATAAATACATACAGATTTTATAAATTAATGTACATGACATATATAAATACAGATTTTATAAATGTACCGGTACATGTATATCTAAATACAGGTTTTTGTGAGACTCATTTGTCATTTTTTCCACAGCTTCGTTTGTCAATTAGATTATATTACCTCCCTTATATTGCACCATTTATTTAGGTCATGATGATTAAGCCTAGATCACAAATTATGTCCTTAGTGAAAAGCTGAAAACTAAACAGAGGATAAATGCAACATGGATTGAACTTGAAAAAAACGTATATATACTTTTACAATTTAACAGTTACTGCCAGAAAAGATTTTCCATAAATAAATTCACAAATTTTCATTTCATCAGGATATCTTGGCACTTATTGGACCATATTATTAGAGGAATTGTCTCTCCATTACAGAAATACTCAAAACTATCCCCTTAGTCTGGAACGATGCTTGGATCGAATTATCAATACTATCATATTGCATACAAAGTTTGACCTTAACAATTGATCTGATGAACTTGAGGTTTGGTTAATTGATTTCTTGTTTGGTAACCTTTATTTTATAAAATGTCATAATAAAATGTTAACATGGTTAAGAAATGTAAAATTTGACCTGGACCTTTAATCTGATGATATTAAGCTAGCTAGAGGGGGTGTAAAATATGAGCTCACCTTTGATCCCATAACCTTGAGGTTTGGTTAATTATTGTTACATGTATGTAATTAGACAAAGTGGACGACTATTGGAATCAATGCTGTTTTCCTTTTAGCGTTTGAAACAATCAAACACATAAGGCCTTTGATCTTTGGGTAAAGCTTAGATCACAATGACCTAATGACAACGTACTGCATATCATCTATTGGTGATGCAAGTAAGTTTCATCAATATATCTTAAACAGTTTAAAGTTATTGACAAGAATTATTGGAAAAATTCACATTTATTTGAACTTTTACCTTGACGTCAAAGGTCACAGTGACATAACATCAACTTTAGGTGAATGTGTACTGGACAAGATATTATTAGAAGAAAGAAAAGAACCAGAAGAATCAGTGCTAATATATATAATATACATTGTCTCCATAAGGGAAGACTTGATAACAGGCTGTAATTCTAGAGACTTACCTTGGTCTATATGAAGAGAGATTACCCTGAATGGCATACAGCAACAAGTGTTGTACGTCCATCATAAACAGAGGCGGCAATGTAGAAATCGGACTTTCCTTACACAACATAGCACCGTACTCTGACGCAAGGGCATCCAATGTCAGGAACAATTTTGCTTTATCCTGGAAAAGAATATAATAAACAAAATTTCAGTATTGTGGAAGAACAATTGGAAGACAATACATCACAGCTGTTATTATAAATTTGTATATTTATAGTGATATAATGAAAGATTGAAATGCAACCTCTTCATATTTTATGACGGTTATCGTATGGTGTACAATAGGAAATTAATTCTTGGAGAAGAACATATTGAATTGACTCAATCTTGAAATCACTTGTAGCTAGACTATATGTATCTAAAATGATGTGATACCTAAGGGAGCATAAGATATTTAATCTGATGTACAGGAGGGAGAAACCACTGATGCCTGTTAAGCTACATGGCAAATAAATGATGGATTTTTGTCTAATAAAGACTTTATGACCTTTACAGAGTGACAACTTCAACATTGTTTCCTGATTGTGATGCTAGAACACCAAAACCTATAACTTATGTATTTGTGACAACCTTAGAAGTAATATTCAATTGGAATTTTGAATTACCATGCTAGCTTTCTGTTTTTCCCGTAGTGTTTTACGAAGTTCCAGTAAGGCATTTCCTGATAGTTTAGGCTTGGCAACCTCTTCAGATTTATCCTCCGATAGTTTGGTTGAAGTCTTTTGGGTAACAAATGAAGCAATATCTCCAAAGGCCTCTGGAATCTTCTGTTTCTTAGCTTGTGTATGAACTTCATCATCATCATCCGAATCTTTCATACTGGCTTTTACCTTTAAATGAAAATAAACAGAACTCATAAATACATCAATTATACAGCACTGACAAATTAGCAAACACTGATCAGGACAAAAACGGAATATATTGTCTCAAAGATTTGTCATTTAATAATATCATGTAACTAGCATAACTTACAGTCACTCTGGTAGGAAATTATGAACAAGTGAAAACTGGGGACTCTACTGACAGATTGTAGCAACTGTAGGCAATAATAACATTGGTTTTGGAATAATAAATATTTCAGTTATGACTGTATCAATTCATATGAGGTATACATGTCGAGCAGTAGTTGGATAGTTGACTGCTCCCACATTACATTTTGTGGCAGTGTTATAGTGACTCATTGTGATAATATGGTAAGGCTAGATCCCGTCTGATATGGAAGGTGTATCAATACACAGGAATGGCATTCAATGGTATATGAAGGGAAAATACTGCGAAACAGGCAAACTAGCATCATTTCAAGTATAATTAAACCTGTACACTAATTCCCTCAGTTTGCTATCCATTTAATATAATGTATATACAGACCCCATTGGAAATCAGCCACTAATTAATTAATCTTAAGTAAATGGCACACAGCTCTTTTCTTAAATAATGTGATATTTATAAATAATAATATATGCTGTACAAGGTTAATTAAGCAGGAAATATGTATAACTTTCGCTTTTCTTTAGATCACTGCTATTTACATTTCTTATCCAGATGGATTCTGGGGATGCCAGTGATATGGGAGTTACTTCCCCTTATTCACCATAGAGGTGGTGAACAAAGTTGTCTGGTGAATGACTAACATTGATAGTCATTCCAGATGAGGACATGTTTGCATCACACAATGTAGTGTCTCTATTTATTTACACACCTATAGGGCGTGGCGAATCTATACATGAAATTCCTTGAACAGAAAGTTATTGCCACAGTCCCTGTCATGTGTGCCCCTTCATTATGGAAAAGGTATTTGTGGATGATGTGCTGGAGGTGTTTTAGAAAGGAAGTGTGGGAAACTTGACCCAACATCTAACCAATGTAACACTGTGGACGACACGAACAGAATCAAGTTCACCCACAAGGAGGAGAAGGATAATTCCATACCAGGTACTCTCATGGTGAGGAAACCAGGAGGATCAATCAAGTTGTTAATTAATATACCGCAAGCCAAAGCACAAGGACCAGTTTCTACGTTTTACACCTCAACATCCTTTGTACTGTAAGTTAGGGAGTACTTATAATTAGGACTCTGCTTGACTGGTGTAACATGGTTACAGAACAGGAAGACAATATAATGAAGGAGCAGCATATTACATCAGCGCTCTGTTAATTTGGATACCGGAAATGGACAATCAAGATGGTAAAAAACAAGATCCAAATCATTCTAGTGACACAGAAGAAAACCATGGGCAACATTGTAATTCCATATATGTCATAGGAATATCAGAGACCATACAAAGGATATTAAAGAAACACAGAATCTCGACCAGCATGAGACCACTCCAGACCACATTTTATTGTGTGTACATGATTCGGTGTAAGAACTGTGACTCAGTAGACAACTATACATTGGTGAAACTGGATGGGAATTTGGCACACAATTGAAGGAACATCAAAAAGAAGTAGAGTCAGTTGGTCACAACAGGAACTTCACTAAGTCAGAAAGGAAAACATTAGAAAGAGGAATGAATAAGACTGCCATAATGGACCATGTCACCAAAGAAAAACAATGTCTGCATTAACTTGGAGCAGCTAAGATCTTGGACAAAGACAGACAACCAACGACTAGGCCAAGTGAAGGAGGCCATCCAGATACGCAAACAGGGGCCCCTTATGGACAGAGACCAGGGGGCTTATCGATTCAGCCAGGTTCAGCCAGCTTTGTCCACCACCTAATCGTGAATAAGGGGAAGTAACTCCCATATTACTAGCATCAACAGTGACCAAGCTGGTGGTATAAGGACTCACACAACTAAATAATTTACTATATGTTATTACTAAGCTTTAGAGCTAATAACTTTAATATTTGAAGTTCAACACTAGTGACAACTGCCTGGATTCACAGATACATACATGGCAAAGACTTCAAATGACATTTTATCAGAAGTTTCGTGGCATTTTAGCTCGCTACGGGCGTCTGCTTCGGACAACTGGAAATTTACATATCAAACCAGTGAAAGGGGACGGGAACACCCTCTGACTTTTGACCCCATATCAATCCGCCATCACATATCAAAATCTACCAAAAGTATACATTTTTGTAAAGTTAAATATCTATAGATTTCATTCAATGCAGAATATGTCAACAATTACCTATTTAGATTATTCAGAATCACTGTACTTAGCCGGAACAAATTTTCGGTAGGGACTACAAACGTATGAAACACTTCGTGATAGGCTGATTTAGTTGTGTGATTTCTTTAAAGGGTCCCAAACCTTTAAGATGTTGAAATAAAGTTAACTATTTGAAAGCATATACATTTCCGAGTAAAATGGTGAAGTTTGGTTGAAATTGAATAATAAATTATGAAGAAAACACAAGTTATTGCACCTGATGTACGTTTGCTATTCAGAGTTAGCACCAGATGTTTTTCATTTCTTTTGCATAACATTAACCTCTAGCACCTCAATTAAGCACGCAATTAGCAATTTCATATTTTGCCCACAGATCAAATACGCATACCACTCAACAGTTTTGGAAAAGAAATCTTGTTATTTTACTTTCTGTTAATTTTACAGTCTCTGAAGTAATTAATTTTTTATTTTAAGTAAATTTCATTTAATTTTAACAATTAAACACATTTAGAATTCACACAAAACTCCAAAATTCTACAGAAAACTTGAGTCATAAAGGGTTATTAGATATCCCTCTTAACTGTTTATCTATCAATTACACAGGCTTACATATAACACTTATAGCTCCCCGGGGTGCAGCCACTTTACAGGGAGAATATTGGGGGTAGGGGAGATGTAATGCCATAAACAGCTTATTGTATGTGTAAACAAAGATTACAAACACATTAAATCAATAAACAAGATGCTGAACAAGGTATATATTGTGACGGGAATAAAGAAATACCTACATTTAACTAAAAATATGGAATTTTAAGTTGGATTAAGCCACCAAAACCTACAAGGGACACATACACATGTATAATTTCATATGTGCATTTTCTATACAAGCCTATTCCGTACTAGTTCTAGTTATTGCTTTCTTCTGGCTATAAAAAAACACATACATTTGTAATTTGTATGGATAAAGAAGCCTAAGAATGACTGGCCAGAGTTGGAACTAGGAAGTGGGGGGGGGGGGGGGGGGGGGGGTGCTGGTTGTGCAGGACAACACACTAGATTCTATCTCTATTGGATGCTAAAACCTGCTACATATATCAAGGAAGTACTTCTAGCACACACGCATATCAATTATAACAGGTTATTGAACCAAACTTTATTTAAAACCTGAGTATAAGGGTCAGTCCAACAATACAGGCTTCAACATAGGGCCATGTTTAGCCAGATTTTAGCTAGTTTTGAAGGTTTTTTTCAAATTAAATATATCTGCATACTGAAAAAATGTGCTAACACTTAATGACAGTGGTTGTCTTTGAAAAAATAAAAAACCGGAAGCACAGAAAAGGTTATAGAGGTCAAGTTCATTGAGCACATGGCTAGTTCTCTTAAAGGACTCACACAACTAAATAATTTACTATATGTTATTACTAAGCTTTAGAGCTAATAACTTTAATATTTGAAGTTCAACACTAGTGACAACTGCCTGGATTCACAGATACATACATGGCAAAGACTTCAAATGACATTTTATCAGAAGTTTCGTGGCATTTTAGCTCGCTACGGGCGTCTGCTTCGGACAACTGGAAATTTACATATCAAACCAGTGAAAGGGGACGGGAACACCCTCTGACTTTTGACCCCATATCAATCCGCCATCACATATCAAAATCTACCAAAAGTATACATTTTTGTAAAGTTAAATATCTATAGATTTCATTCAATGCAGAATATGTCAACAATTACCTATTTAGATTATTCAGAATCACTGTACTTAGCCGGAACAAATTTTCGGTAGGGACTACAAACGTATGAAACACTTCGTGATAGGCTGATTTAGTTGTGTGATTCCTTTAACCGTCAGACGTCTGAGTAAGAAATCTAAATAGCAGTGATCTAATTTAAATTAAAATTTAAAATATTATGTTTTAATAAAATTGACTGTTATATCTCAGTTTTATCAAACATATTGTGACACTTTGCAAAGTGTACAGAACTATTTTTTTAAGTGTTCATTAAAATGCTTTATACCCCAATATTTTTGTAAATTAGTCACCCCCCTGATACCATTTGGTATTGGCAAATTCCACGTTTTTATAGGCATTGCACTCTTACCAAACCAGATATTGTGTCGGAGCCAGAGCAAACTCGGGCTACAATATACTGTACATGTACTTTAAATTATCTGAACTGTATTATGTTATATTTTCAAATGTTTGGATATCACCTAAATAATAGTAATTAGCTTTGCCAGATCCAGACACACTAGATCACTAAATCAACTGCAAGTTAATGTTAAAAATTGAAATCAACTAGACAAAAAAATTTACTTGATTTTTCCAGTGTTAGTGCTAAGTTATCTTTAAAACTTTTTTTTACTATCGTACCGCTTCCACATCTTTAGCTAACTGAAGGAAAGCAACAGCTTTTCTCTTCTTCGATTCGATGCGCTTGACTTTCTTAGAAGATTGAGAGTCCAACGATTTTTCTTCTGTGGTCATATTGTAAAGTTGTAATCAAATGTGAAAAGCACAGTTCACAAATCACATCAATTTAGGGTACCGTCAATTTCTAATCATCTGTCAATTTCGTGAAAGCTTCTTGTACTTCTGTGTCTCCATCTTCATTATAAAAATAAAAGTGTCATAAGTTTCCTGGAGTTTATACAGTCAGATACCTCGTCTCTTCATGGACTCGTCATATTTCGTCTTCGTTTCACGTGTTATATTTGTTAATCCCTCTCGTTCTAAAGCTTTGAAAAAGAAGCCTACAAATCGCCGTCTTAAAAGCACTCACATGACCCAGAATGAATAAATATCATAACAATCTTGATCTATTTAATGCTTTGTAGAACCTTGTGCGGCAATTTTAAACTGTGTGCTGCATGCCTGGGAATGAAAACCACCAAGGAATTGGCGAGGTAACTGTTTCCAGTCCGAATCAATTATCCAGTTTGTCTTCGATGACTGCTGACCTAAAGCGAAGTTTAAATTTCGCCCTGTATGATCAGGACAGGACCGTTTGTAATGGGATTCTGTTCACTTTGTTCAAATTTGTACTGTAGTGTAGCCTTGTTCAGCATGCTGCCAAAATTAAGTTTATCCGTACCAAGAATTCCCTTTGTTCAGAATCAAGGATTGATGTTGTTCAATAGTTAGGTTTTATTTCCGTATAAACGACATTACTTATCGTAAATTTGTTTCAAATATAAACATTATCGGCACTGTGAACGGTAGAAGGGAGGTAACTCGTAGTAAACAATCTTCAAAGAAAATTGAAATTCATTCATTTTACATCGTTGGTTAGTTCTGTGATTTTTGGACATAGACTGTCTGCCAATTACCGTTACGGAATAATATCGTAGCTTCAAAGTGTGACTTTTAAACAGTACCCTTTCTCAATTTGCTTATTTTTCATTAAGTTGCAAAAATCTGAAAAAAAAAAATGCATTCCCTGGTCCTGATTATTTAAACATTTACTAAGACCATATTGGAGTCACATTAATAATTCATTGATAATTTATTAACTTCATTTACCTGTTCTTGAATTAACTTAGTTGTGTTAATAGGACATAAAATGAAATGAAACCAAACAGGCTTTTAATAAGGTAACTGGTGTAGTTCTGAATAAAGATATTTTACAAAAATCATATTTACAAAAAAAAAGAAGAACATATGTACAGACAAGGCTCCTACATATACTGGTCTGCAGGTTATAGGAATCTGTTGACTGATTGGGAATACATTTTGTACAAATTAAGACGGCCACCAGTACAGCAATGTTTAGTATTGATACTGTACGATTGTTGTATCTCTATACATATTCCTCAGGAACTATTGGACATGTCTTTCTCAAATTTCTCATAATTGAGCTATGATATTTGGGGATAGATTGGAAAAATATAGAACTGATCAGTAGCTGATTGTGATTGATCTTATCCGACCCATTACATATGCATTTGTGTATACTGTATGTACACTGTATATATATCATGTTACTCTAAAATGTTTTACATGTTGCAGATATACTAGATTGTATATTTTAATTATGTATAAACAGGGAACTTGGACTGTTGCGGAGACGGACACTTTCAGCATCTAGTAGCAGTAAATACTCAAGATCTTCAAGTAATGATTTTCGTTACCTAGTTACAGTGCATGTTTAAATGTTTATAACTTACAATTGTCATCACCCTTTATACACTCGGTGAGAACCGAAAGGTTAACATATATATACTATAGCCTTCCATGATAGGAAATCAGTGGAAAATACTTTTGTAGTCTATAAAATTGAAAGTGGAATATATACAAATGCAAGCTAAGCCTAACCAATTCTTTTTTTAAAAAACTGGCTTATGAGGATTTGTGTAATTGAATTTTATATAATGCAATTTTAATGTAAATATGATGCATAATATATCAGAAATGAACTAAATTATTATAAGTTAAAATGTCATTGGGCTAATTTCAAAGATATACAAGTTTTTAAATTTGGCTGGAATAGAACTTTTTATATATGATAAGAAATACATGAGGTAAATTATTTTTGTTAAAACTGGGGAAAAAACAGGAAGCAGTCATTGAAATATCAGAATATTGTGTCAGATGATTATTAACATCTATATTTCGTTCATATCAAAAGAAAATCCAGAGTCACTGGGTAATATTCTAAGGTGTTAATAAGGGAAAAGACCGAAGTGTTCCGAAAAATTGATCAATTTTTAGAACAGGCAGAACCAACTCCCTTAAAATCATTGAAGTCCGAAGTGGTTGTCCATATAGTCCAGATGCTTTTTCGAAAATAATTAAATTACTCCCGTTACTAAGCAAAAAGTTACAAGCAACAAAGTTATAGTATATTATGAAATCATGTGAACTAACTCATAAAAATGATGCTATCCATCTTATTATTATTATTTCTTTTACATTTTCAACTTAAAGCCACTCAAATTATTCGTCAGCTTCACCAAACTTAATGGGAATTTAATGATCTGCACATTTCTTGTCATTATAAAGCCATTTTGTAGTTCAATGTCAATAAGAAATAATTCATATAATTTTATGATTGTAAAATGTTGTTTGATCACCAGGACGGTGATGAGGTGTTTTAATTTATATAAATGAACCATGGGTAATTCAAAATGATACCAAGGTAAAGTCAATAATGATGTCTCTCATTATCTTTTTCTACATGATGTCATGTAAAATGTAGTATTGTACATTATTGTCATAATCATTGTTTTTTGTATTTTTTTTTTATTTCACTAGGTCAGCCTTTTGAATACCTTATAGTTTTGGACTTTGAATCCACTTGCTGGAAGGAGAAGAAATTCCAAACACAAGAAATCAGTAAGATTTTTATAATATGAGCAAAAATTGGTAATAAAATAGCATGACTTTTGGATGGTTATATATATATCACTGGCATAGAATGGTACAGGTACAAACTTTATCAAATGTTAGAGTTCCAATCTGTTGAAACACCAAAATGCCCTTACTTAATAAAAAGTAGTGAATTGTAATGAATATGGCCAGTATCTTGCTGGCTATGTTTGCTAGTAGATCTATAATTATTAAACTGCAATTAATCATCTTTTAATAGCTATATATCAGTCTGTTACTAAACAATGTCTTTATCATTGAAATCTCTGGTACTACATGAAGTTGTCTGTTGAGTCTTTGGTTTGCATTGTTCCAGTTGAGTTCCCAGCAGTGCTTCTAAATACAGCCACAGGTGATATTGAGAGTGAGTTCCAGTATTACGTCCAGCCACAGGAACACCCGATCCTCAGTGACTTCTGTCGTGAACTGACTGGCATCACTCAGGTAAATAAGTATTTCTTAAGGGGAGACATGTTCAACTTCATAGATAATACATTAAATGTAAATCCTTCAAAATTATTCAGTATACATTATACTTATCTTTCCAGACATGTAAATCAACGTGACTATCACACAAGGTATGTGTTTATATGTAACCTACAATTATCAAGGATTACAAGTTTAAAAAATGTTTTGACTATTGTGTCTTGTACAGGAACTGGTCGATGAAGGTATTCCACTGAGACTTTGTTTTGACTATTGTGTCTTGTACAGGAACTGGTCGATGAAGGTATTCCACTGAGACTTTGTTTTGACTATTGTGTCTTGTACAGGAACTGGTCGATGAAGGTATTCCACTGAGTATCGTGTCTTGTACAGGAACTAGTCGATGAAGGTATTCCACTGAGACTTTGTTTTGACTATTGTGTCTTGTACAGGAACTGGTCGATGAAGGTATTCCACTGAGACTTTGTTTTGACTATTGTGTCTTGTACAGGAACTGGTCGATGAAGGTATTCCACTGAGACTTTGTTTTGACTATTGTGTCTTGTACAGGAACTGGTTGATGAAGGTATTCCACTGAGACTTTGTTTTGACTATTGTGTCTTGTACAGGAACTGGTCGATGAAGGTATTCCACTGAGACTTTGTTTTGACTATTGTGTCTTGTACAGGAACTAGTCGATGAAGGTATTCCACTGAGACTTTGTTTTGACTATTGTGTCTTGTACAGGAACTGGTCGATGAAGGTATTCCACTGAGACTTTGTTTTGACTATTGTGTCTTGTACAGGAACTGGTCGATGAAGGTATTCCACTGAGACTTTGTTTTGACTATTGTGTCTTGTACAGGAACTGGTCGATGAAGGTATTCCACTGAGACTTTGTTTTGACTATTCTATCTTGTACAGGAACTGGTCGATGAAGGTATTCCACTGAGACTTTGTTTTGACTATTCTATCTTGTGCAGGAACTGGTTGATGAAGGTATTCCACTGAGACTTTGCCTGAGAAAGTTCTGTAAGTGGTTAGATGGCTTGTGTAAAGATAAGGGTGTAACATTCTCTCCCTCCCCCAGGGGCCAACAGTCAAGCTCTAAGGCTGCAACTTTTGTCACCTGGTCAGGTAAGACCTGTTATGATTTTTATATGAATGATGAAACCTTATATTCTTATCTATTACACCCTACTATAAAAGATTTCTAAGATAATGAGGTTTAATCGACAGTCTGTTAGTATGACACCTGTTTTTTTCATGACAATATCTCTTACTGTATTATTATACGCCACTCAAATGGTGGAGGTAAATTGGAATGGCTTTGACCGTCCATCTGTTTGTTCATTGGTATGTTCGTTCGTTCCTTCGTTCGTTAGTCTGTCAACATGGTTTGACTGACACTTTTCCAGACAACTATTTGGAAGATGTTGATGAAACTTCACACAAAAGTTACATGCAGGAAGATCTTAATCGAGTCAACTTTGAAATTCTTTTAATATGTCGTTGCTGAGTTATGGCCCTTTAACTTTGTTAATTTCAACAAATGTAAGAATGGTCTTTGTCTGACACTTTTCCGGAGAAGCATTTGGAGGATGTTGATGAAACTTTACACAAAGGTCATATGCATGAAGATATGAAACGGAGTCAATTTTGAGATTCATTCTATATGTTGTTAGACTTGTTACAGAGTTATTGGCCTTTAACTTCGAAAAATTCAACAAATGTAAAAATTGTCTTTGTCTGACACTTTTCCGGAGAACTATAGAGAGGATGTTGATGAAACTTCACACAAGGGTTATATATATGCATAAAGACCTGCAATCAAGTCAATTTTGAGATGAATTCAATATGTCGTTACAGAGTTGTGGCCCTTTAACTTAAAAAAATCAACATATGTAAGGATGGTCCTTGTCCGCTTCGTAATAATGCTCAATGATTTCGCAGGTGGGCGTATCATCTACCGTCCCTGGTACTCTTGTAATTTTTCAATTGTCATTTTAGCCCCTACTGGTGCAACAAGTAGCTAGATATGGTATTAGCTAGCCCATAGGCAACAGTTCTAGTTCCTCAGTAATAGACACTTTCGAAAAATGGTGAATTTCATAAAATCATGGATGGGTCACCAAGTCACCTTAATTCAAATTGCGGTAATAGATTGTAAAGTAAAAGTTACTAGGTATTTGGATGTTGTTTTGAAATGTAACACCAGATCTTTGATGACTTCAGACTGGGATCTAGGTGTGTGCCTTTTCAATGAGTGTAGAAGGAAGCAGCTGCTGAAGCCGCCACAACTCAACAGCTGGATTGATCTGAGAGCAACATACAGGAAGTTTTACAATCGGCGTCCACAGGGTCTGAATGGCGCTCTACAGGACCTCGGCATCACATTTCAGGGGCGGGAACATTCAGGTGAATATCATTTTAGCTTTTTATTGGTTCTATGTCCTCATATAAGGTACCACCATAGGGATGTAGAACAGGTACCACCATAGGGATGTAGCAAAGACGTTGTTTATGACTTTGGTGGAGTCCTTG
Organism: Mimachlamys varia; assembly: GCA_947623455.1. Taxonomy (NCBI): domain Eukaryota; kingdom Metazoa; phylum Mollusca; class Bivalvia; order Pectinida; family Pectinidae; genus Mimachlamys; species Mimachlamys varia. The sequence continues at coordinate 13,251,664 of OX392527.1, read as the reverse complement.
CTGGGAAGTAGAATCCATAAACTACCTTGCTTGTATAAACATTTTTACCATAAAAAAGGACAACAGAAAATGAGATACCACTAATGTTCAAGGCTAAGCTTGTTTGGAAAAAAATAGGGAATGAAAGCTTCCTTTGTGAGCTTTTCGAAAATTATTTCTCATTTGTCATGCCGAGTGTAACTGAAAGATGCCATGTTGAAAACAGCTCAATAAGCCATGCCACAGTATGCCAAATCAGTGGAATTAGCAATCAAAAACTATATAGACATTTTGCCCAATTACACTCTTATTACCAAATTTCCAAATTTTGAGTGAAATATAATATCTTTGAATGTTGGAGTGCTGTGTATTTCAGTCAAGTCACATGTTCCACTTAAAGAGTTATTGCCCTTTGTTCTGTAATCTGTATTGAGTGTAAACTGAGGATGCTGATCTATGTATAGCTTGTACTATTTAATCTGTATTGTGTGTACACTGAGGATGCTGATCTATGTATAGCTTGTACTATTTAATCTTTTTGTGTGTACACTGAGGATGCTGATCTATGTATAGCTTGTACTATTTAATCTTTTTGTGTGTAAACCGAGGATGCTGATCTATGTATAGCTTGTACTATTTAATCTTTTTGTGTGTACACTGAGGATGCTGATCTATGTATAGCTTGTACTATTTAATCTTTTTGTGTGTACACTGAGGATGCTGATCTATGTATAGCTTGTACTATTTAATCTTTTTGTGTGTACACTGAGGATGCTGATCTATGTATAGCTTGTACTATTTAATCTTTTTGTGTGTACACCGAGGATGCTGATCTATGTATAGCTTGTACTATTTAATCTTTTTGTGTGTACACTGAGGATGCTGATCTATGTATAGCTTGTACTATTTAATCTGTATTGAGTGTACACTGAGGATGCTGATCTATGTATAGCTTGTACTATTTAATCTTTTTGTGTGTACACTGAGGATGCTGATCTATGTATAGCTTGTACTATTTAATCTTTTTGTGTGTACACTGAGGATGCTGATCTATGTATAGCTTGTACTATTTAATCTGTATTGTGTGTACACTGAGGATGCTGATCTATGTATAGCTTGTACTATTTAATCTTTTTGTGTGTACACTGAGGATGCTGATCTATGTATAGCTTGTACTATTTAATCTTTTTGTGTTTGTTGCTTTATTTCCAGGTCTGCATGATTCCCGTAACACTGCACGGCTGGCCTGGAGGATGACCAAGGACGGGTGTGTGTTAACCACCACTAAAAGTCTCCAGCCGGTATGACTGATTATCGCTAGACATCATGTAGAATATACTGTCTTTAACCCAATTATTAAAGGGGATATTGTGTCAAATTCTTATTATTAAGGGAATATTGTGTAAATTGCTGAATTTTGACAAGTTTTATCATTTAACTTTTGGTATCTTTTACGTAAAACTGTCAAATATATTGTTTGTAATTTTGTCATTTGATATCAGCTAACTTGTTTTCCACCGTTGTTATTCGGCTTTCTAGATTTCACATTACTCAGTCTTTTAATTTTAATATGTATATTGATTAATGTTAATTAGATATTTATGCATGTTTTTATTTATAATTATGTATTACACATCCTGTAGTTTAATAGTATTTTTATTCAATGCATGTTAAGAATGATTTTAATAAATGTGATATGAGATAGATGTTTTACAAATAAAGCCTGTTAACATATAGCTTGGTTTGTGGTTTGTTATCAGAGTTTGGAATCAGGTTTAAAGATGGGATTGCCAAAACCAGTGCCTGTTGATAGTAGCAAAGCTGTAACAACTCTTGTGTCTATTGAACCTGACTCTGCTGCCCGGGACACCCTCCCTGCTGTCCAAGCCTTACACAGTCCCAGTTCAAGTCCATGTAACAAGAGGAGGAAAACCGACACTCGTTCATCACCACGTCTTAGTATCTTACATTCCTCACCAACTAGGAACATTTTGGCTACAACTGTTTCTAGTCCAAGGACTTACAGCATAACCAATGACAGTCGAGATATGGTTACAAAGGTCTCCAGTCCAGGGTTTAGTGGAAGTAAAATACCTATTTGGTCTCCGAAGGCTACACAGAATAGGAAGCTGCCTTATGCAACAAATTCATCCATAGTAGATCAGATTTATAGAGATCCCTCTCCTCAGGAAATAGCTAAGGTACTATCCACACCAGATGTCAGAAAACCGCCAGGTATCACTGGTCTACGAACCAGAGACATTAACATCACAAGTAATACTCAACATCTTATTCAAACCTCCAACAGAAACATTACAGTTTTAAAAACTCCAAAGAACTTAAAGGCAACAATTTCAAACATTCAGTGTAATGTTTCTGCAAACAGATCAATCAAATCGACTAAGAATCTGTCTGTGTCTGCCTCATTCAAAACTCCTAGTCATGTTGGACATCTTCAATCCAGAACTTCAAACTTTTCATTGGTTTCACAAGAAAACACAGAACAGAAAAGCTTAACCTCATTCCGTGGTTTTGTAACCCCGACCAGTTCTTCCACCAAAATGCCAAACAGGACTACTAGTAGTATGAAGGGAACTCCACCTTTATGTGGATGTGGCAAGCGATCAAAGAGGCGTATGGCTCAAACACCAGGGCCCAACATGGGGCGGGTTTTTTTCACTTGTGGGGCTGGATCTTGCCAAAGTAATCCACATGATAAAAAGAAAAGTTGTGAATTCTTCAAATGGGAATCGGCTGTCAGGACATATTCTAGCAACAACAGTTCCTTCCAAAACAGTACAAACAGATCAAATACTAGCTTACCATTCAGACAGGTTGGATTGACAAGTGTGTTTCAACAACGAAAAAGTCTAGGTGTTAGATCTGCGGGTCTACGGCCTCCAATCAGATGAAGATGATCACAGACTTGGCACTTACATCGAAAAAGAAAGTACATACCAAACTTGTGAAATTGGATTTTAATGTGTTGAATAGTTATAAGATCAAAATCTTTATACCCCGCAATGAAACAAGGGGAGGGATACACTGGAATCACCGTATCCGTCTGTTAGGTAAAGGTTTCTTAAGAGGCTTGTGAACTTTTCAATGTTTGTATTACAGTGTTGATATTTGGAGTGAGAATTCTTACAGGGTTCATCATTCACTTCATTGAGTCAAAGTTTTGAAAAAAAAAGTTTTTGCCCTGTTTTGGACTTTTTTCACATAAAGTACAGGTTAAGGATTCAGGGCAAGTTCCTTTAGAGGCCTGTCGAGCATTTTATATTTGCACTATGATGTCAATTTGTGCAGTTAGAATACTAATGAGGTTCAACATCCATTTCATGTAGACAAATTTGGAATGATTTGAAGGGGGGGGGGGGGGGGGGGGTGGAATTAAAATGCCATGTTTTAAACTTTTTTTTGCTGAAAGCGGTATGCATGGGGCATTAGCCTTCTCTGTGACCATGGTGACAGCTTTGGTTATTTATCTGTATACATAGTTGCTTTTCTTTTAGGTAAAATTAGAAATTTCACCTACATTTCTTACATTTGTGTTTTCCTTGATACTTTTATAAATAGAACTTTTCAAAGTTCAGTGCTTTGTATGCTTCTAAAAAGATGGTACAATAAGTTCTCCTGGCAGCATTTAAGATGTCTTTTTATGTTAACTTCTTATTCTGAGTCGCATATGTCATTCATACATGCACATGAAAGTAGTAATACTTCAAAAATCTGATGAGGCTTCGTAAGGTTGTTGTATAGGAATGAAAATGATACTTCATAAAATTACATTCCTGGATTATATATGCTGCATGTATCTGATGTGGTGAAATTTGCCATTAGTCATCTTGCTTATACGGCCATGACTATTAATGGTTTAAAGTTAAATAGTTAATTTTATTTTTTAGGAAATGTCACTTTCATTTTTAGATTATGTTTTAAAAAGGGAATGTCATTAAATTTTAGTTTTATTTAAGTACAATGTATAAATAAATGTATAGATAGAAAACATTTTCTTTATTCAATGATATTGCTAAGTGCAGTTTGTCTGTTACTTACATGGCATATACAGGTACAATTTTGTTCTTTTTTTTTATTTCATAAATTTAAAAAAAATTGTTGACATTTTAAAGACACAAGAGTCATGTCTGTACAGAATATCTTCTCGATATTTGATCAAGAGAAAGACAATAATAATGATTTTATTCTTGCTTTTTAGCTAAGTTTATGTTGTAGCAATAACTTGTAACTTCAAATTCGCTTTAAAGTTTATAATCCAAACATCTTTCCCTTTAAGCTGTATTTCTCTATCTCCTTTTTCATTAAGCTGTATTTCACTTTCTCCTTTCACGTTAAACTGTATTTCTCTTTCTCCTTTCCCATTAAGCTGTATTTCTCTGGCTTCTTTCCCATTAAGATGTATTTCTCTGGCTCCTTTCCCATTAAGCTGTATTTCACTTACTCCTTTCACGTTAAACTGTATTTCTCTTTCTCCTTTCACGTTAAACTGTATTTCTCTTTCTCCTTTCCCATTAATATGTATTTCTCTGGCTTCTTTCCCATTAAGCTGTATTTCACTTACTCCTTTCACGTTAAACTGTATTTCTCTGGCTTCTTACCCATTAAGATGTATTTCACTTACTCCTTTCACGTTAAACTGTATTTCTCTTTCTCCTTTCACGTTAAACTGTATTTCTCTTTCTCCTTTCACGTTAAGATGTATTTCTCTTTCTCCTTTCCCATTAAGCTGTATTTCTCTTTCTCCTTTCCCATTAAGATGTATTTCTCTGGCTCCTTTCCCATTAAGCTGTATTTCACTTACTCCTTTCACGTTAAACTGTATTTCTCTTTCTCCTTTCCCATTAAGCTGTATTTCACTTACTCCTTTCACGTTAAGATGTATTTCTCTTTCTCCTTTCCCATTAAGATGTATTTCTCTTTCTCCTTTCCCATTAAGATGTATTTCTCTGGCTCCTTTCCCATTAAGCTGTATTTCACTTACTCCTTTCACGTTAAACTGTATTTCTCTGGCTTCTTACCCATTAAGATGTATTTCTCTGGCTTCTTTCCCATTAAGCTGTATTTCACTTACTCCTTTAACGTTAAACTGTATTTCTCTTTCTCCTTTCCAATTAAGATGTATTTCTCTGGCTTCTTTCCCATTAAGATTTATTTCTCTGGCTTCTTTCCCCCATTAAGCTGTATTTCTCTGGCTGCTTTTCCATTAAGCTGTATTTCTCTGTCTCCTTTCCCATTAAGCTGTATTTCACCGTCTCCTTTCACGTTTAGCGGCATTTCTCTTGCTCCTTTTTCATTAAGCTGTATTTCACCAGCTTTTTTCCATTTAACTGCTTTTCTTCAGCACCCTTTCTTTCCGCTCCCTGGCTTGTTTCCCATTAAGATGTATTTCTCAGGCACATTTCCTATTCAGTTTTATTTTTACCTATTAGCTATACATTGCTCATGTATCCTTCCCATTCAGCCGTTGTTCTCCATTACTAACTGTATTTCTCTGCCAGCTTTACAATTGAGACGTATTTCACCCTTCACCATTTCCCGTTTAGCTGCATTTGTCTTGCATCTTTCGAACTATAATCCAGCTGTATCTCTTCGGAAACTTTCCAGTTAAACATTTTTCTGACACCTTTCCCGTTTGTCTGTATTTCTCCGCCACCTTTCCAGCTAAACATTTTTCTGACACCTTTACCTGTTGTTTCTACTTATTCGTTCTTTTGACTTTCTTAAACTGATAAGTATTTCTTCAACTGATGAGTCTTAACTGATAAAATGGTCATATACATGTATGGTACTACACAACTAGTAGTTTTATTCTGCATCGACTCGCTGTTTGTTTAGTAATTAATTTTTACACAACAATTAGCTGACTCTAGTATGACTATTACAGTTCGAAAAACTAAATTATGCAATAATTGTCGATAATGTTTGAAACTTTTGTGATTGGTTTTCATGAAGTAGTCCCTTTGTAGTTAAAGATAAGTTTCATTGGATATCGTTGACTTTCAGTAATAGGTATATTTTTCTTGGTTATAATCATTTGAATATCCGTAAAATTGTAATAATTAAAGGTACACCAAAACACGATTTACTTTTATACCTCACGAGGTTTCTGAAAAATGTTTTGAATTCCGTGCCTCTTATCACTTTGTGTTAAAGAAAACGTGAAATAAAGATACCAAGGAGTGTATTTTGTTTCTGCTTGTTTTTTAATTCATCTTACGTACATTTTTTCTTGTTGGGGGTGGGGTGTAGAAAAGTAGAACATCAAAACATCAGTCAATAACGATCAAGATCAAAATATTGGTACAAGAGATAGCTATATGATTATGATGTTAGGTATTCAAACGTTTCAGTCTTTCATTGCTGATGATAATTAGTGTCCTACAGGTGAAACTGAGTAGAGGACTAGGTTTTCTGTCCGTCCGTTCATTTTTTGGTTAAGGTATTGGTTATAGTTTTGGAAAGGTTCACGAATATAAATCGGTTTTTTTCGTCGGAAAGCAATAATTCTGATTGATATCGACATTGTACTGTTGGAACATCTATCTGGGCACATCATGTATAATTAACAAACTGTAACAGAGCCGGATGGCAAACGATTCAATATGGATTTGATGGGCATTACTCTTTTCATAACTTAAAAACTTTTGAGGGAGAAATCCATAAAATGCAATTTGTATGCACTTAAGATGTTTTTACTTTATTTGTTTTTTGCTTTTTGATGGTAAACATGAAAAAAAGTCGATGATGAAATGTCTTTCATTAATATCTTTTTTTTTATGTAAATAGCATATACTTATGTATATATCTTGTTTTTGTCTTGTATGGTGCACATACTCGTATTGTTTTCTTATAATGTACATCGCAAAATATTCGTGAAAGATTTTTTTCGCGTTACATTTAAATTTAACATTTCAATATTAAAACTTTAACCTAAACCCTGCAACTGCTATATACATTGTGATATGGGAATTAAACATCTTAAGAGAAGTGACCTAACTTCAATAATACACTGTACCATACCAAGATATCATATACATGTATAGTTAAGTTCTGATGAACGGACTTGATGCTGCTGGTAAAACAACAATTCTCTATCGACTGAAACTAGGTGAAGTTGTCACGACAATTCCTACAATAGGATTCAACGTGAAGACGGTCGAATATAAGAATATACAGTTGGTGACTTGGGACGTAGGAGGCCGGGGCAAGATACGTCCACTTTATAGACACTACTATAGCGGAACTAATGCTATTGTGTTTGTAGTTGATAGCTCTGACAAAGACAGAATTGAATATGCCCGGGAAGAACTCCACAAAACCGTGACAGAGGAATCGCTGAAGAATGTTGTGATTGTCGTGGTTGCCAACAAACAGGATAAAACTGGAGCTTTAACTCCATTGGAGGTCACCGAGAAAATGGACATCAACACTATCCGTAAAACCCATACGTGTAAAGTGTTCGGTACGTCAGCCATCACAGGGGAAGGGTTGTACGAGATGTTGGACTGGCTTGTAGACGCTACTGCTAGAAAACAAGCAGAAGGAATATTGACAGGAAAGGACGAGGATACAACTGTGAAAAAGGAATCAAAATCATTTTACTTATCGTCACTAACTTCATATCTCAAAGAAGTGTTTTCAAAGGTGTGAAACAAGTCATTTTTGATTGGTGATCTGACGTTCGTCAATATGTTAATACGGTATTAAAAGTATTCATGCACTGACTGATTTATTAACTAATGGTAATGAAGTAATGAATAGTATTCGTTGTGAATATCACTCATTGTTGAAATAACTCATATTCATGTGTTTTTTATTTGATTGTTTTTATTAATTAGTTACCTTATTGTTATTAAACCTTATGTTAATACTTTATATCGGTTCATATTTGTTTTGGATTTATAGCACAGATCGAAACGAATACAAAACTGTATTCAGATGAGTTTAGGGAGTAAAGCTTTATTTTCCTGTTTTCTTTCCAAATTAGGTGAGGGTTTTCGGCGACTTCCCCATTAATCTATACTGTTCATGTTTCCTATCCATTTTGCTCTATTTCCTTGGCATCATTTAGATATATTTCTTTTACATCCTTCCCATTTAACTGTATTTCTCTGTCACTTTTCTCTTTATTTAGCTGACACTCAATTTGCCTGTATTTTTCTCGCATCTTTCAAATTAATATGTACTCCTTCAGCACCTTTCTCATTTTGTTACAATTATAGATATTTTTCGGAACACGTTTTACGTAACTAAGTTCACCGTTTTGTGTAAATAAGTAGTGTTGTTAAAATACTTTTTCCCCTGCACTTCTATTGTTCAACCCTGATACCTCCTTATAAGACAGCAAGCTCTGTTTACTCAGAGAAAATGACAAAACAAGGTATTGGCGGAAAATGGCTCATCTCTTCAATGACCGAATATTTATTTTACTGATTTTTGTAGAAAGTTTTAACACATTTTAAAATTGCATTTTTTATGCGTAAAGGTGCGGCCTATAAATAAAGCGAACTTCAAAATGTGCTGCGAGCCGGCTGCCCCAACCTGAATCAGGGAGGTAGGTTTATCCAATGCGCAGACCAGCTGGCCAGGTGTTGTCTCACCATGATGCCTTACAATAACCTAATAAGGTAACTAACTTAATAAGGTAACAAACATACATACAAAACATATAATGAAACATATTCATTTTATAAAGGGTGAGGTGGGAGGGTTTAACCAGTTTTTTTCTAACACAGGTAAACAAATACGAGTAAGAGATATTTGATTGTATCGAAAGTATAAAGATGGCAGTCAGCGTCAGCTTGATATTTGACCTGGCCCAAATGGGGTTCACATGCTGAAACAGGGGTCAGCGATCACGTGGTACACTCTTGGCCAATTAAATTGTAACCCAAGATAAAAAGCCGGGAAGTACAAAATAAATAGATACTTTTGAGAAAAAAGTTGTCTATTGCTAGACTTCCCCCCCCCCCCCCCCTGCAATTCTCTTGTTCAACCCTGACACCTCCTTATAAGACAGCAAGCTCTGTTTACTCAGAGAAAATGACACAACAAGGTATTGGCGGCAAATGGCTCATCTCTTCGATGGCCGAATATATATTTTACTTATTTTTTTAGAAAATTTTAACACATTTTAAAATTGCATTTTTTTATGAGTAAAGGTGCTGCCTATAAATAAAGCGCCACAAAACATCATAAAAGTGAAACGTTATGATGACGCCGCCACCTTTGCCGGTCATTCTTACACCAACTGGGCCAAATACCAGAATTTCAACACACAGACATATCGCTGATAATGACATGAACTAAAGAAAAAATAGAGGAAATAACAATAGTTACATTATCATAAGACCAAAGACATTCGGTATAGTCCCTAAAAACGGGGGAGGTAATGAAGTGTGTGATATTAAACATACTTAATACGGTATTAAAAGTATCCATGCACTGACTGATTTATTAACTAATGGTAATGAAGTAATGAATATTATTCGCTGTGAATATCACTCATTGTTGAAATAACTCGTATTCATGTGTTTTTTATTTGATTGTTATTATTAATTAGTTACCTTATTGTTATTAAACTTTATGTCTATACTTTATATCGGTTCATATTTGTTTTGTATTTATAGCACAGATCGAAACGAATACAAAACTGTATTCAGATGGGTTTAAGGAGTAAAGCTTTATTTTCCTGTTTTCTTTCCAATTTAGGTGAGGGTTTTCGGCGACTTCCCCATTAATCTATACTGTTCATGTCTCCTATCCATTTTGCTCTATTTCCTTGGCATCATTTAGATATATTTCTTTTACATCCTTCCCATTTAACTGTATTTCTCTGTCACTTTTCTCTTTATTTAGCTGACACTCAATTTGCCTGTATTTTTCTCGCATCTTTCAAATTAATATGTATTCCTTCAGCACCTTTCTCATTTAGTTACAATTATAGATATATTTCGGAACACGTTTTACGTAACTAAGTTCACCGTTTTGTGTAAATAAGTAGTGTTGTTAAAATACTTTTAAATTATAAACTGTAATAGGATAGAATTGGACATTTCGCTCATGCAGTTTTGAAAGGGAAACCAACTATATATATTTTTTCTCGTAATTTTTGATCGGATGTGATATTAATCTATCAAAATTTGTTTTAAAGTTTAATGTGAAAATGAAACAAAAAAATAAGCACTTCTTTCTATATTTGAGAAATATTCATTGAGAAGTATTAGATATCTTTGTGTGGTATGAAGATGAACGTTTTTGAGTATGCTCATTGGTGTGTCTACATGTTGTGATTGACAATGATGACTCGCTTCTCATTTGAAGACTTTATGTTTACTGTGATGTGACCCAGATTAACATGGAGGGTGCCGTCGATAAAGCAGAAGACGCTTACTCTTCCGGAGCATCTGATCTTATTCTTCTGTTCTTTTACGAGGGTCTCCATGTAAATCTTTCCTTTGTTCATATTCTGCCTCTGATTTAATCGATTTTGAGTTCAGAGTATGGTTTTGTCGACGCTGTGGTACTCTCTGACCGTTTTTATTCTTCATGATGCATACACGTGTCTTGTTTGAATACATATAACTACAATTATTCACTGTGACAAATACATGGGTTCGTTTTTTATCATTTTGGACCAAGTTATAAAATAGATATTTTCGTGTCATATTTTGATTCAACATTTTATTAACAACACTTTGATTTACATCCGTCTACTGTTACACAGAATACAGTACGTGTTGCAAGACTTAACACGTTTAGGAAAACAGTAACATCCAGATATTAGCTAATAACTGATAATTGACCTCTTCCCTCGTACCATATCATAGCTATTGATCTGTTGGATCGAACTGACTTGTTCAAATCTTTTACCAGAGCAAGGTAATATATCAATATCATTCTGTGCTTATTTCTATTCTGAATCGTTTATAACACACACAAAAAGCCTTGCTATATTTCCCAACTGGTTGATATAGTAATATGATATCTTCTGTTGTACATAGTAAACATTCGGTTATCGCCCCTCGATCAGGCTGTCATTTGTGACAGCGTGGCCTTGTTTACATACCTACCAGTGACGTGTGTAGTAAGGTGTATATATATATATACCTGACAAGGCATACCGTACGTATTGTATACGAACGTTGTGTTTGTAGAGTGACCATAACAGCAACGATGGGTGGTATATTTTGCAAATTATTCCGCAAACGTCAATTCAGAGTTCTGATAAACGGACTTGATGCTGCTGGTAAAACAACAATTCTCTATCAACTGAAACTAGGTGAAGTTGTCACGACAATTCCTACAATAGGATTCAACGTGGAGACAGTCGAATATAAGAATATACAGTTGGTGACTTGGGACGTAGGAGGCCGGGGCAAGATACGTCCACTTTATAGACACTACTATAGCGGAACTAATGCTATTGTGTTTGTAGTTGATAGTACTGACAAAGACAGAATTGAATATGCCCGGGAAGAACTCCACAAAACCGTGACAGAGGAATCGCTGAAGAATGTTGTGATTGTCGTGGTTGCCAACAAACAGGATATAACTGGAGCTTTAACTCCATTGGAGGTCACCGAGAAAATGGACATCAACACCATCCGTAAGACCCATTCGTGTGAAGTGTTTGGTACGTCAGCCATCACCGGGGAAGGATTGTACGAGATGTTGGACTGGCTTGTAGACGCTGCTTCTAGGAAACAAGCGGAAGGAATATTGACAGGAAAGGACGAGGATACAACTGTGAAAAAGGAATCAAAATCATTTTACTTATCGTCACTATTTTCATATCTCAAAGAAGTGTTTTCAAAGGTGTGAAACAAATCGTTTTTGATTTAAGGTTTGACATTCGTCAAAATGTTGACACTATTTTAAGATTTGTTATTCATTCATTTTTTAATAGCTTTGAAATTACGATATTCGTCGTAAACTTTAAAACATTTACCATGTTCGTTTTGATATCGCTCACCGTTGAAATAGCACATATTGATCTATTATGAATTTTTATTATTCCCCCTCCAGTACTTAATTTAGTTTTGCATATAAATCTGTCGGTAGACCACATGTTGTCGAATTAATATCTTAATTGTGTTGATGTTTCATATGTTGGTTTGTCATTGGTATTAGATAACCCCTATTGATTTTCAGGCCTGAAGTCTTTAGGTGCAATGCAGTGACCTATACATTTCTACAATATCTTGAAAACTCTATGCAAATAATGAAATCTCTCTAAGTACCATTAGCATATACTTTGAAAAGTTTTAATTTTTATCATTATGTCCAAATTTTAGTGCCTAAAATCATAAATGAATGCCTACGTAGATTACTGTAAAACTACTTTTATTACAGTAATAATATCAAATCCTCCTTTTACTGTCCTATCCTGCGCCAATTTATAAATAACCTCTCACTCAAAAATCATTATTTATTGGTGCACATTTTTTTAATTGTGGTAACATAATGTAATGAATGCAATGCAACCGTTAACTGATGAAAAGAGGAATAGTAGCACATGCTAAACTACAGTATGGCAAGCCAACAGCTACCCACTGGTTCTTTTTATCATTGACATATTCAGAATGTCGTGAATTCAGATGACTGAGTGAGGTGAGGGGGCATATGATTATGTTTAACAATCATGTTTTAATATCCATTTGTTAAGTTATTGTTATTAAACTAAATGTCAATGTTAATAAATCGTGTTTGTTTTTAAGTACAGGAACGAATATAAGCTAGAGTGCCGGAATAGGCAAGGCAATAAGTGCCCGTCCCTTGACAAAGTGAAACATGTAATTTTATCAAAATGGGGAAAACAATTGTTCAATTGCAATATCAAAAAGAAATCACAGTTCCATCGTCTTAATTCGTTGAAACCTACAAAGAGTGAATAAATTTGAACATAACGAGAGAAACTATACTGACAAGAAATATATAAGGTACAACAATTCTTTCAGATATACATTTAATTGAATCAAACCGATGGTCAGGAAAACACAACATCATGTCATGGTGAATAAACGTACAAATATGAATATTAAAGTGGAAATAACTCTTCAAAATAAATTGAAATCGTAACGATGTCCAAGAAAACATAAATTCATGCAATGGTTTAAATTCATGCTATGGTTATGTACACAGGTTGACAGATATGGGATGAAACTGGGAGAGCTCGTCAGACATAAAAGTTTATGGCGGACCACGGCATAACATAATATATCTCGTCACTTCATGAACGTAAAAAAAGTGTATAGAGATGGATAAGATGAATTGTACACCATGAGAGAAAACCAAAGTAGCACTATTGTAGAACTAATACATGGAAGTAATTGAAACACCATACACTTTCCCAGCGTCTTCCGTTTAAATAAGGAAATTAAGGGAGCGTTTTTGTTATTCCTTAGGAATCTTTCTCTTGTGAAAAGTCAACATTTTCTGCCGACTTTTCTTATGTGAATTTTTGGAAAAGGGAGTGCATGGCAAAATAGAAAATGTAAAAAAAAATATATGGTAGCGAACTAGTTTAAAGTGCTATGCTCGGTCAAAGATACCAAAATTAGCAAAACACGTGATTTATGTGAAAAATGCTGTTTTGGCCAATTGCAAAACAATTTCATTCAATCTTCCAGTTTTGTGACCAAATATGTATGAAAGTTTGCAGAAATGACAAAAAAAGTATTTTCTTATTAATTATGGAAGTAAAAAATTCTTTTAGCTCAAAAAATAAATTAAAGTTACCTACTAAGCTATACGATAAACGTGACGTTTTATATTTTCCCATTTCTCGATAGTAATATAACATCTCTGCTTCTCCAACTTATGGTGTTTACATGTCGCAGTTATTCTAGGGCTTGCTTTAAATATCATGATTTTCGTGATCGATGTAGACTCACTTGAGTAGTGGCACGGTACATAATATACACACTTTCGTTGTGCGCCATTTGAAAGTATACAAAACTACTATAATTTTACTTCTAACTTCATAAAATAAAGGGGTTTTACGTTCCTTCTGCTTCTACATCAGTTAAGAAATTTTGGATTCCCACCTTTTGCCCCTTAGCATCACTGACGAGTCCAAGGAGGACGAAATAGCTCTATGGTGCAGTTTAATTAAAAAAAATCGGCATACTGTATCTATTACTTAAATTAAAATGTGCAGCATATGTGTGTGTTACGTCATCTTTGATGACAATAACATCAGTATTTAAATAAGCTTGTTACATTGCCATGGGACGGGACGGGACGGGACGGACATGGGTAACACTATATGCCTCCGCCCCCATTTCATTGCGGGGGCATACAAATTATGTTGATTTTCAATCTGTCGCGGTTTTCAAACTGTTAACATAGTTCGACATTTATTAATATTTTTATATCTGTTGGAATTACTTGCGCTGTGTATCATGTTTTGTCTCTACATGTCCCTGTGTCAAAGGTATATTGTACCCTGTATACAGTAAAAATAAATAAGAGAATACCGAAGCGTTAACAAAATCACAATCCAAACTCAATATCGATAAACCCTGGAATACCGAATCAACTGCGACATGTAAACACCATAGGTTGGAGAAGCAGGGATGTTACTATCAAGAAATGGAAAGTTAACGATCGGAAAATTGAAATCATCACGTTTATCGTATAGCTTAGTAGTAAGATGTCCATGTTGGTCGTAGTTTAAGTAGAGATCGAGGTAAGCAGCTGATGTAGAAGAGTCTGTTGTGTCCTTTATTTCAAGTTCAGAAGGGTATATACGATCGACGTGGTCAGCGAACTTCTTGTTGTTTATAGACAACATATCGTCGATATATCTGAAAGTGAAATTAAAAGATTCGGCAAAGTTTTTGTTACCTGTCCTGATTAGTTCCTCCACAGCCTCGTATGAAACAAAAACAAGTCAGCTAAGAGTGGGGCACAGTTTTGTTCCCATGGGAATGCCAACAGTCTGCTGGAAAATCTTTTCTCCGAACTCAAAAAAAAATGTTGTCGACCAGGGATTCAATCATCCTTACTACATCTTCTTCAGTATATTTCCTCTTAGCTTTTGTCGTGTTTTTGACAAAGTATGCTCCAAGATAGCTAACTACCATATATTTGTATCGTCGTCGGCCTTTCTTGGAAAAGAAAGCTCTCATAACAAGAATTCGGAGACGTTCCTTCAATATTGTATGAGGTATGGTAGTGTACAGGGTGGAAAAATCAAATGTTTTGATCGAAAAGACATTTGTTAGGAGGGGGTGTTCAAGATTGATCAAAAGATCTTTCGAGTTTTTCAAAATCCACATCCCATTAATTCCACTTCTGGAGTATACAGTGTCACAATATGACTGAAGCCCTGATTTTATGGTATTAAGAATTGTAGTAAGGAGTTTTGATAATGGCTTGGTCGAGCAATTGGCAGATCCAGCGATAAAACGTTGCTTATAAGGATTCTTGTGTAGTTTCGGTATCCAATAAAGACAAGGTAGGTCAGCATCTTGCTCATTAACCGGTACCTGGAACGATTGTAATACAGAAGCATGGTTGGACAGTATTTCATCTTTGGAAAAACCAATAATAGTTGTTATTGTGACGTATGAGAGGTGAGCGCAAGGACTGGTTGAGAGTGTCACTTTGACCCTGCATGACCCTATACTCGTGCACGTGGAAAGCCTCGCCTGGGCCCGGCCTAGGTGAGTATGACCCAAAACACGTTTAGACCCCGCACGGTATGGACCTACATATTCTATACAACTCGTCCGGAATCAGCCAATGCGCTTTACGGCCACAGTGTTATTTTAAGGTAAGCTAATTTAATTATAATAAAAGTATTTAACTAATGAATGTAATTTATTTAAACCATTTATTAGAGATTCTTTATATATAGTTAATTTAATATAATTATATTTAAATACCTGGTCCATACTGTTAAAATATCTAACAGCGGACATACGCGTGGTCATGTCAAAGTGAGGATAAAAGTCATGTTAATTATCATAATGTAAATTGTAATGAGTGTTACCTTGAAATGAAATAGAATTTAATATATAAAATATACGTGTATGAATATTTAATACTTTATGGTTTTAAATATTTTAATTAACGGCATTGGTTACACGTGTCCGTCCATATATTGTCAGGTAGTGTTCTTTTTATTTCAGGTTGCTGTCTCCTTTACGTGTGTTTTTATGTTGTCCAAAATAAATGTTGTGTCATAATTCATACGACTTGTTGGAGCATAAATTTCAATAAGAAATATTGTTGACCAACAGGGTTATTTCCCCTGTAACAGCTTATGTCAGCTGAAACTGCGTTGCCTTGTATATAAACCATCGTGTGACGTGTAGCGATGTGTTCATATTTTAAAATAAATACCCGATATAGCGTATTATACGTATTATTTTATTAACAATGGGAGGAACACGTAGTTTGAAGAAATCCTCCCGTAAAAATGGATTGGTTGTGTCCTTAAACGGACTTGATGCTGCTGGTAAAACAACATTGTTTTACAGACTGAAACTAGGTGAGGTTGTCACGACTGATCATACCATAGGAGTTAACATGGAGACATTCGAACATAACAACATTAGGTTGGTGACTTGGGACATAGGAGGCAGGGGCAATGTTCGCCCTTTGATGCGGCATTTTTATAGCAGAATCAACGCTTTGATATTTGTGGTTGACAGTAATGACAAAATGCGCATCGACATTGCTCGGGAGGAACTCCAACAAACCGTGAAAGAGGAATCACTGAAGGATGTTGTGTTGGTGATTGTGGCCAACAAACAGGATATAATCGGAGTGTTAACTCCACTGGAGGTCACCGAGAAAATGGACATCAACACTATCCGTAAGACCCACACGTGTGAAGTGTTCGGTACGTCAGCCATCACCGGGGAAGGGTTGTACGAGATGTTGGACTGGCTTGTAGACGCTACTTCTAGGAAACAAGCAGGAGGAATATTGACAGGAAAGGACGAGTATACAACTGTGAAAAAGGAATCAAAACCATTTTACTTATCGTCACTAACTTCATATATCAAGCAAGTGTTTTCAAAGGTGTCCGATTTGAGGTTTGACTTTCGTCAAAATGTTGACACTATTAGATTTGTCGTTGTAGATATTGACTTATTCATTCATTTTGTAATAGCTTTGATAATGTATTAACGATATCCGTCGTAAACTCGTAAAACATTGGCAACGTTTGGTTTTTTATCACTAACCGCTGAAATAGCTCATATTGATATGTTATAAATTTATTGCAATGCTTCCCCCTCCATTTCGAAGGAGAGGTAGTAGTTTGGTTCGCTATACCAAATTTTGTCCAATCAATATCTTATGAAATTGGTAAATATTTTATATTTTTGTTTGTCATTTCTGTAATATACGCCCTATTGATGCCCAGGTCTAAAACCATTGGGTGCAATGAAATGTCCTATACAATTGTTATCAGCCCGATATCTTGAGAACCCTATACAAATCTCGCATTTTTGTCTGAGTACCATTAAGTATCTTCTTTGAAAGATGTCAGCTTTCTTATCATTATACGAAATTTATTTAGTGCCGAAAATTATGAATGAAAAGGTGCAGCACATGTGTGTGTTACGTCATCTTTGTATTGCAGTAATAGTATAAAGGCATCTTTTTACTGGATTATCCCTCACGTATTTATAAATGATGTTATCTCTCACTCAAAAATCATTATTTCTTGGTCACATATTTATAAGTGTGGTCACATGTTATAATGAATGAAACGCTACAATTAACTGATAAAATAAATTAGGAAACAGCAGTACAGTATGGTAGGTTACACACCGGTTCTTTTTATCATTCACATATCAAGAATGATTATTGGGTGATTTCAGATTACTGAGTGAGGTGAGGGGGCATATGATAATGTTTAATATTTTTTTTTATTTTGTGTTCAAGTACAGAAACAAGGAACAAGAGGGCCGGGTTGGACAAGGTTCAATTGCAATGTCATAAAGAAATCAGTTTTCATCGTCTCAATATATTGAAACACAAAAATTAATCGTAGATGGTTTAACACTGGGAGAAAGATGACGTAACACACACAATTTGATATATACAGTATACCGAAAAAATGGATTAAACCGCATCATACAGCTGACCTGAATGTATCCTGACCAGATCTAGATTGAGAAATATATAGGTTACGCTAAATCTTTCAGATACACATTTAGTCGAATCAAACTTTTGTTCAAGAAAACACAACCTCATGTCATAATAAATGAATATACAAAGTTTGAAAGAGACTAGTTAAGGGTCATCTAAATAGGTAAATTATGTTGAATTCTAAAACAACAGAAAACAACAAAGTATGGCACAAATACTATTGTCATGTAAACCAAAATGTTTTTGATCACATGTACTTTCTTAATATATTCAATAATAAGCTCTGTATGATAATAGATTCTTGAATAAAGTGACTTTGTGTCAAGATGCATCATGGGATAATTTTAAGTTACGCAAATTATAAAAAATAGCATAAAGGGAAGGCATTTCAATCAACAAAAATGCTCTTATTGGATATCTTTAGGACTTCTTAAAATAACAAGAAGGCTTTTTTTTAGGAAAAATAGTTAAACCCAGAGTTAACGGTAAAAAACGCAGATTTCATAAAAAGAACAACTCAATTTCCATAGTTTTAACATTTACCATGAAAACAGTCAAACTTTGTTCTGAAGTCTTAATAGTATATGATATGAACCTTTCAATATTTTAAAGTATCTCCATGCATGCCTATTTCAGAAAAAAAAAAACATTTTTAGTCGTCATTTGCAATTCAAGGTCAAAGCAGAATCAATGTGTATGCTTTGATAGAGCCGAAGTCAGTCAAACATTTGTCCCTAGATATCGTCTGCTATAGACATTTGAGAGTATGACGACAATAATGTTTGTGCAACATGTATAACAACCCGTTTTGCGGGTGATGTTGTTCTGGTGATTAAGATATGGTCCCAATACAATTTTTTACGGTAACTTAATCTAGGTCGGTGGGCGAGTTCTGGAGTATCCAATATTACACCCGTATAGTCCGAGGCCTATGTCATAACTGATCTTATAAGCATAATAATTCCATTTAGTACATTTTCACAATAGCAAAAGAGAACATACAATTATAGTATGAGTGACATCCGTCGTTAATCCAAACGGCCTTTCAGAACCAATTAAGCCGTACCCGACTAGGTGAGATCATTCTTCCTAGCTGTCCTTTGTCAGAGTCTGACCTGGTAAGACCAATTAATCCTGCTACGCAGAATTCAACAGGTATATGGTATAACGGTGAACATAGTTAATACATGATTTAATCTTACAACAATGATTCAAACGAATTATATATAACGACTTCAAAGGTAAAGTTTTGTAAATAGAACTTATCTAAATTAACCCGAGTTGTGGAGAATTAATGATACAAACAATTTACATGAAATAGTTCCAGTATATCAGAATGTCAGATGGAATAAATGAAATGAAAGTTCGGAACTTTGTAGCTAAAAATACACCAAATAAGGAACTAAATCAATGTTCAAAGTTAACACTTTTATCATAAAATTTCGTTACGATACATGTATGATCTACATGGGCTAATTTTCCCACCCTGGAACATGCATTTATTTTGCAAACATCTTGGCGAGTAACATGTCAAAAGCAAGGTATGTGGTAAGCCAGAATACATACAAACAGTTAATCAAGCTACTTGTGAAATTTGTCCGAAATATTGCTTGTGATTAATTTATAGATAGACTTTTAGACCATCCTTAAACAAGTTGCATAGATATCTCCAGGCATAATTTCAATCGTGAAATACAAAAGAAGCTGTAACTCTTCCATAAACATAACTTCATGTCATGGTTATGTACACAGGTTGACAGAGATCGGGTGAAACTAAGGGAGCTCTCCGGACAAATAAAAGTTTATGACGGATAACACCATACCATTAATATGTCCTGTCACTTCAGGGACGTATAAAAGTGTATGTGGATGGATTAGATGAATTCTGATGAAATAACAATATAAACTTGCCAAAAATAAACTGCTCGGTGCGTAGAGAGATATGTTCCCTGTAATATCAGAATTGGGTGAAGTGAACGTTGTAACAGTGACGTAACTGGACAGTTAATCTCCCACAAACCCTACATGTTTGATAATGAAGAGTAGTAGACACAGCAGGAAAAGTCAGCTTTTTTATGTAAAGATATCACTAATATACAATCGTCTTTAGTTCAGTGCATAATAAAACTAGGTATTCTGGAAAGTAAAGCGTCTTCTGTTTTATCGACCACACCGGCCATATAAACCTTGATCACATCCCTTGTAAATGTCAAGTCCCCCAAATTAGAATCGAGTCATCATTCTCAATCACAACAAGTCAGCATACTATTGAGCGTATTCTAAAAACTTAAACATTCATTCTGCACAAGGATACCCCAGGTAGCGCTGAAGAACTAATACATGGAAGTCACCATGTACATTTTCGGCGTCTTCCGTTCAAATAGAAAAATCAAAGGAACGTTTTTTGGTTCTCTTAAAACACGAACTGAAATATATATACACCGTATATATATACCGTATCTGAAAAAAAAAACATGTTTCAGAAGTTTGGTAACAAAATGTAAGAAGTTAATGTTCTTCTCAGATACAGTCTGGTATTGTATAGTAAGATGTTAGATTTCATCTTCTAAAATGTACTCAAAGAGAAAACTAAATACTTTAGTGAAACAAAACTATTATTCAGTCGAACACGATGAAAACCAAACATATGAACAAAAGATAAAATGATATTGCGACCATTGAGGTCTTTGTACATCGATAATTATATAATGGCGATCTTAACGTGAGTACCGCAAGTTATTTTACCCCCAACACAATGTACCAATTCACTTTTTTAGTTTTTAATAATTTCATTATCATCCTCATCCTGAGAAGTAAACACGGAAAATGCTATTTCTGATAAACGTACACCACCTGTACAAATATATTTACTATTTATCAGATGATATATGCATTACCCTTGTTTTTTAACTGAATATTTCTACCGTAATGTATAAGCCGATATAGAAGCGTAAATCATGATAATTTGGAATCGATAGAAACACATCGAGTTGGATGAAATGTTGATGCAGTAGCCTTGTTTATCCGAGGTGTTGGATAGACGATGCTAGCGCCTGTGTTTGATGGTCTCAAGGTAAACAGGGTTATATCCCCTGTGGCGGCATATTTTACGAACTATCACGTGACCAGAAGCGATACGTTCATGTTTATAAACACTCAACAGCATACGATATACAATGGGAGGAACAAGTAGTTTGGACAAATCCTCCCGTAAAAAAGAATTGATCGTGTCGCTAGACGGAATCAATGCTGCTGGTAAAACAACATTGTTTTACAGACTGAAACTAGGTGAGGTTGTCACGACGAATCATACCACAGGCATTAGCATGGATACACTCGATCATAACAACATCAGTTTGGTGACTGCGGATTTAGGAGGAAGAGGCAATATTCGACTTTTGATTAAGCATTTTTATAGTAGAATTAACGCTTTAATATTTGTGGTTGACAGTAATGATAAAATGGGAATTGATATCGCTAGGGAGAACCTCCACAATACCGTGAAAGAGGAGGCATTCAAGGAATCTGTGTTGGTGATTGTGGCCAACAAACAGGATATAACTGGAGCTTTAACTCCACTGGGGGTAACCGAGAAAATGGACATCAACACTATCCGTAAGACTCACACGTGTGAAGTTTTCGGTACATCAGCCATTACCGGGGAAGGATTGTACGATATGTTGGACTGGCTTGTAGATGCTGCTTCTAGGAAAAAAGCTGTAGGAATGCTGAGAGAAAATCAAGGGTGTTCAACTATAAAAAAGGATTCAAAATCATTTTCCTTTCTATCATCATTGTCATACATCAAACAAGTGTTTTCAAAAGTATGAAGAAAGTCGTTTTCAAATAATGATGCACTTTCGAACATGTTGTTGTCTAGCTTTATAATAACTACGAACATAGAGTACGAAATCAGGTACATCTATCATTTAGGGAAAATCTTCAACTTAGGGTTTTCGCATACTAATAAATCAGCAGGATCCCTTCGGAAATTAGAGACCCTTAATGCACTAGGCCTATAAGGCTTCATGGGTCATCTCGGGTAAATGGATACAAATGTTATTAAATTCAAAATCTGTGATATTTTCCATCTGTGATATTACATTGTCCATCAACATATTGATTCCATGTATGTTACTGTTTACCGGAATAAATATTATGATGATGATTACTATTAGCAATCTAGTAACTTTGGAAGGTCGTCGCACATAGGTGTGTCCGCCCACTCTAACAACTAGAGTGTTTCGGGGCGAATCTCGGACAAAACCTAGATAGATATGACAACATCGTTACTTTTCCTCTCCCGTTCAGTAAATGTTAATATATAACCTATCGTTTCTCATCGATAATCAAAAATGTTTATTCTGTCAAACATGTTATATCAAAACAATTCTTAACTGTCAAGCATTGCTTTTATCTGTAATCGGATACACAATGTTGATACATTCTTTGGAAAGTCGTTTTTGAATGGTCCTGACGTTCGAAATCACATGTATGCATCTCACAATCCATGTTATATAAAATCAAATATTTACAGTAGATAATTGGAAAATGTATTGTTAATTACGAACCAGAGACACAATTTGAAGTTGGGCATGGCTATATTCAAAATACTTTTAAATATGTAAAGCATTCTAGGCATTAGGGAATTCTTGCACATATACCTTGCTTAGAGAATACAAACTTTCTTTTCATCGCAATTTTGCAAAAAAAAAAAGAAAAGTTTATTCTGTTTAATTCTAGTTTCGTTTATGTCCATCATACTAGTGTAATAATGAAATGATTTTGTTTGAAATACAATTGCCCATATCCTCTGTGTTGATATTAAATGGAACTCAAAACAGTATACACATTCTCAGGTGGTTGCTGGGATTAATCATTCCGAAGTTTGAGTAATGTGTACTATTAGCAGCAGAATAATCTGTTATTCAATACTTTCCACTATTGATGATCATCCAAACTAATGTTTACACAATAAAATATAATTAGTGCTCTCTTTTTATCATTCACTATTGTTCAACTTGCTGGACACTTTGTCAACTGCAATCCGGTTTTCATTAGCCAAACGTATCTCTCATAAAATCAGTTTCCTGAAACCAAATTAAGTATTAATAGGCCTTGAATGATATGATTATACGTAACTCTGTATCAATCTCGCCAAAGTTTGCTTAGAAAACACATGTGTATTTTTATTTATGATTTACAATTAAAAGTTCATAATATTCCCACGGTCTAAACTATAAATGCACAATAACGAGAGATAAATGAACGGTAAATTTTTCAAATGACGCATAATAGTTATTTTATACACGCTTTCCATTTATACACATATTTGTGGTGCCTGGTGAATCATGTTAATCACAGGGGACGAAAGTCGATGAAAATGTCTACTATTCATCAGTAATTTAATATTTGAACTTGCAACCATACTTGCAAATGGCAAGAGATATATTCATTTGAAAAAAGTAGGAAAGTATCAAGGAATCAGTACAGAAATAGAGAAAATGGAATGAAATTCTCAAAAAATCGTTTAAATCATAGATGTTTCTCAGTTGATCTGATAAGGAATGTTTGGATTTCACCAGTACAGAACCATGGCTCTCAGGATAATGGTTACTGAACAGAGTTGTATTACTATTTCAGACAAAATAGAAGTATCAATTATCTCCATACATATCTCCCTAAATACTCCAAATAAAGCTTAACTTCATACATAAAGCATTCCCATGGGAACAAACTGTGTCCCACTCTTAGCTGACTTGTTTTTTGTTTTCATACGAAAATGAATTTGTGGATGAGCTAAATGGGATAGGTAACAAAAACATATGCTGGCAAGGTCGATTGTATATACCCTTCGGAACTTAATAAAAAGGACACAACATACTCGTCTACATCAGCTGCTTACCTTGATCTCTACTTGAAATATGACCAACACGGACAGCTTACTACAAAGCTATAAAATAAACGTTACGGTTTCAAATTTCCGATCGTGCACTTTCCAGTTCTTGATAGTAACATCCCTGTTTCTCTAACATTTGGTGTTTACATGTCGCAGTTGATTCGTTAAACTAGGGCTTGCTCTAAATATCGTGATTGATGACAAACAAATGAACAACACAGGGATTCAAGAGATGCATGTTGATCAGATCTATAGCGATTGTTCAAGGAAAGAAGGACCACTGGGGCAACATCTGACGATCGTAATATTCGTTCCTGATTTCGTTTTAACATACATTTAGGGTTTAACCTTTTGTAAGAGTGTTAGTTTCATCATAAATATGGCGAAACATGGTGCCGACAGCTCTTTCTAACTTTCGTCTTCTAAGTGCAAGTCAAATGTATCCCCCTTCCGCAGAAATAATCTTCATTTCCTCCAAAAACACGCAAAATTTACGTGTCTCAAAGTTTCGGCGCCTGGCCGGCCACTTCGTTACATATTCATTGAGGTTGACGTAACCCGCGTGCTGGACTTTTGCTGTCATTGGATGCCTTAATTTAAAGGAAGACCGCCATCCAATGACAGCGTAAGGCTCCGCGTGCAGTGACGTCAACCTCAATGAATATGTAATGAAGTAGCCGGCCAGCCGCCGGAAACTTTGAGATACGGAAATTTTGCGTGTTTTTGGAGGAAAAGGAGATTATTTCTGCTGAAGGAAGATACATTTGACTTGCATTTAGGAGGTTTATAAAATAAAAATTATCCATCTTTCCAACAGTACCAAGCGTGTTTTCGTACCTCAACTAGAAATGTGATTTTTGATGCAAGAAAGGTTGGTGGGGTCGATTTTTCGATCTGGAAAGCTTTCCACCCTTTAGCTTTTATGATCATTGGGGGGGGGGGGCATTTTTATCGAAAATTGATCTTAACCCCCCAAATGTGTAAAATTACTCGAAACACCCTATTTTAGGTACAAAAAAAACTAGCTGTAACACATTCTCAGGTCCCTGTGGTAAATCCTGCAATCATTTAAAACAGATATTCACAATGCTTTATATCAATTCAGGCCTATTTACTATACTTTTAGGACATCAAGACGGAATACGATATAGTTCAATTTTGTTCAAGTCTACAGAGAGTAACTTCACGCATATGTGTATGAAACTTTTACACCGATGTATTTAATTTTCGATGATTATAAATACCATGATAAATTAAATCAAGAAATTATTTTACATTCCGCAGACCCGACAGAACCGGGAAAGCTCACGTGCAACGTATTGACTGATAAAGCATTTTGTATCGACTAAAGCACTGCTTGATCCGGCAGTAGCTATCGATGTCGATACCTGTGATGATTGCAGGAGAAAGGGTATTACTCAAAATAACTCTTCTTACAAAACATATTTATATATACAAAGGATACGATTCGCCTCACATCATACAAAGGATCCTGATTTCAACAATATGTCACGTATACATTTCGAGAAAAGGATATAAAGGTAAATACATACAAGTGGTACTTGATAGAAACTACATTTGTATCAGACGTTCTTTATACATCAAAAGATTAGCAAGCCCTGCCAGTCTAAACAAACCCACAGCAGTCTCATTTAATAATACAAAGCTATCATATTTCCATTAACCTTAATGATTTGATAAAAACCATCTAATGATAAGTTTATGTCTCCAGTAATAAGCTAAAAGATAACCCCAATACTCATTTATTTAGAGATAGGTACTAAACACATCGAATGTTCCTCCAAAGTAAAATAAAGATTGTACAATTACCCATATCAGCTGCCAATATGCACTTTAAATTCACATGTGTAAAATTAATTTACACTTACAGTTTGCAAGTTTGCTTTTTAACTTTCTGCACATCAAAGTCTCGTGTGTAGAATGCACACAAAAGTTTATTGACGAAATTCTACAATTGCAAAAATTAGTGACATTCAAAAGATAAACAAATGATTAAATGTCCTGGAAATAATGGTAAAATACAAGGCCCATTTCAAGAATTGTCAACACGATACTTATGGAAAAATTCCACCTGTCAATCGCGTGACTCACATTCTGCCAGGTTAGTATAGGACGCCGGTCAACGTCCTCCGACACCACCGGGCAGTGTGCGATATCATCCGTCTCTGTCAAGGGGATATTCTTCTCATCCGTCCTTGGTATGGTCTCACTTACTTTTCTGGCAGGGACGTCTCCTATTTTATTACAGTTACTCTTGTATGTTCGCCAGGTCACCAACATTGTTAAAAATCGTAGATGACACGGAATATCCCTCGTGTCACTTCGGTAGTGGTAATTCAGCGATAAAATTGTACACATACATACGATGACGTTATTGGCGAGATGAATACAAAGAATCAGGCTCACGACGGGAACATCTGTAGACAATGGCGGTAACTGATCCATAACAATAGTCATGAAGATTGCCAGAGACAGAAGAACAGTGATGGAGTAGCTGGCCTTCTCTCCACACTCAGCTGGAAGGAAAAACACAAATATGTTCATACCGATCAGGAAGGCGATGGGGATGAACAGATTCAGAAGTAAGAACTCTGGTCGACGTGACAACTGCACGGATAAATCAACATACTGGGATTGGTTTACTCCGGGAAATAACAACTTCTCTGTGAGGTTCAACGCGTCCACAGTCCACTGACCATTATCCACCAGTTGGTCCAGATAAACAGTTGACGGGACGGAGATCACTTCGCCCATACTGTAGCCTAGGTGGCTTATCATCAGATGACAAATATGAGAGTCGAACGGAAAGTATTTGATAAATGGTTTACAAATACTCTCGAGGTACGTAGCGAAGACCAACGTCGCCCAGCCTTCCGAGGAGTACTGAACATGAAGCATGTCCTTCTCTTTGCTAAGGAAGCCGAAGCTGCCTGCTGGGTTCAGCAATACCATTGGCGGAAACCAAACATCAGGGAGGGGAAGGTACACAACTGTGATGTTGTCGTATTCGTCCCTGTTCCAACGTATGTACTCATCTGTCCACTGTAGCATGAAGAAAAGGTGTGTTCCCAAAACACTCTCCACGATGTTAAACTCTTTCACCATACGGAAAAATACATTTATATGTACAAATAGTTTATCATTTTGATTTCGGAGCGGACGATTTGACTTTGTATAGTTCTGCAAAAGGTTAAATTTTAAACGTGTCAAATTCTGATATGACTGACCAGTTACACTTGAACATAAAAGGAAGACAGTGATGACAGACAGCACTAGCATGATTATACATTGGTTACCTTGTTATTCCTCGTACACTCAAAGTTGGTCTGTAGTCGTGACACTTCCAGCACCTATGTCACTACATGAATGATGGAAAGAGATGGCGATATTACATGCAATCACTTAACTGTTATCTTTTTATCTAAAGCTAAACCTAATTGAACAGAAACCGCCTCGCCTTTCAACAAAATTGATTCAGAGACAACAGTCAAAGGACGAGTCGACAATCTAAACATCACAAACACTACGTTGACTATTTACAAATCTGTTGGGAAAGGCTAGCAGAAGTATGTTCATAGGAGTCGATCAACATAATGTCAGATGTATTGTTTGCGTAAGTAATAGCATCTCCGTTAATTGTCTGATAAGGTTGAAATGTAAATTGATTTTGTAACAAACGTTGGCGTATTCGATTATGAATTATGCCGTATACGACTGGTTAACTACGCTAAGTATAATTACTGACAGCAGGTGCTGTATTTGTACAACTGATTAACTAGTACGCGAGGTATAATTACAGACAGCAGGTGCGGTATTTCTACAACTGAATAACTAGTACGCGAGGTATAATTACAGAGAGCAGGTGCTGTATTTGTACAAATGGTTAACTAGTACGCGAGGTATAATTACAAAGAGGAGGTGCTGTATTTGTACAACAAGTTTACTAGTACGCGAGGTATAATAACAGACAGAAGGTGTTGTATTTGTACAACTGGTTAACTAGTACGCGAGGTATAATAACAGACAGAATGCGGTGTATTTGTACAACTGGTTAACAAGTACGCGAGGTATAATAAAAGACAGAAGGTGTTGTATTTGTACTACTGGATAACTAGTACACGAGGTATAATTACAGACAGCAGGTGCTGTATTTGTACGACTGGATAACTAGTACACGAGGTATAATTACAGACAGCAGGTGTTGTATTTGTACAATTGGTTAACTAGTACGCGAGGTATAATTACAGACAGGAGGTGCTGTATTTGTACAACACGTTTACTAGTACGCGAGGTATAATTACAGACAGCAGGTGCTGTATTTGTACGACTGGATAACTAGTACACGAGGTATAATTACAGACAGAAGGTGTTGTTTTTTTAAAACTGGTTAACTAGTACGGGGGTATAATTACAGACAGCAGGTGTTGTATTTGTACAACTGGTTAACTAGTACGCGAAGTTTGATTACAGAGAGGAGGTGTTGTATTTGTACAACTGGTTAACTTGTTCTCGAGGTATAATTACAGACAGCAGGTGCTGTATTTGTACGACTGGATAACTAGTACACGAGGTATAATTACAGACAGAAGGTGTTGTTTTTTAAAATTTGGTTAACTAGTACGGGGGTATAATTACAGACAGCAGGTGTTGTATTTGTACAACTGGTTAACTAGTACGCGAGGTATAATTACAGACAGGAGGTGTTGTATTTGTACAACTGGTTAACTTGTTCGGGAGGTATAATTACAGACAGAAGGTGTTGTATTTGTACAATTGGTTAACTAGTAAACGAGGTATAATAAAAGACAGGAGATGTTGTATCTGTACAACTGGTTAACTAGTATGCGAGGTATAGTTACAGAGAGCAGGTGCTGTATTTGTACAACTGGTTAACTAGTACGCAAGGTATAATTACAGACAGCAGGTGCTGTATTTGTACTACTGGATAACTAGTACACGAGTTATAATTACAGACAAGAGGTGATGTATTTGTACAAATGGTTAACTAGTACGCGAAGTATAATTACAGACAGCAGGTGCTGTATTTGTACTACTGGATAACTAGTACACGAGGTATAATTACAGACAAGAGTTGATGTATTTGTACAACTGGTTAACTAGTACGCGATGTATAATTACAGACAGCAGGTGCGGTATTTCTACAACTGATTAACTAGTACGCGAGGTATAATTACAGACAGCAGGTGCTGTATTTGTACAAATGGTTAACTAGTACGCGAGGTATAATTACAAAGAGGAGGTGCTGTATTTGTACAACAATTTTACTAGTACGCGAGGTATAATAACAGACAGAAGGTGTTGTATTTGTACAACTGGTAAACTAGTACGCGAGGTATAATTACAGACAGCAGGTGCTGTATTTGTACTACTGGATAACTAGTACACGAGGTATAATTACAGACAGCAGGTGTTGTTTTTTTTAAAACTGGTTAACTAGTACGGGGGGTATAATTACAGATAGCAGGTATTGTATTTGTACAACTGGTTAACTAGTACGCGAGGTATAATTACAGAGAGGAGGTGCTGTATTTGTACAACTGGTTAACTAGTACGCGAGGTATAATTACAGACAGAAGGTGTTGTATTTGTACAACTGGTTAACTACTACTCGAAGTTTGATAACAGAGAGGAGGTGCTGTATTTGTACAACTGGTTAACTTGTTCGCAAGGTATACTTACAGACAGAAGGTGCTGAATTTGTACAACTGGTTAACTAGTACGCGAAGTTTGATTACAGAGAGGAGGTGCTGTATTTGTACAACTGGTTAACTAGTACGCGAAGTTTGATTACAAAGAGGAGGTGTTGTATTTGTACAACTGGTTAACTTGTTCTCGAGGTATAATTACAGACAGAAGGTGTTGTATTTGTACAACTGGTTAACTAGTACGCGAGGAATAATTACAGAGAGGAGTGCTGTATTTATACAACTGGTTAACTTGTTCGCAAGGTAATATTACAGACAGAAGGTGTTGTATTTGTACAAATGGTTAACTAGTACGCGAAGTTTGATTACAGAGAGGAGGTGCTGTATTTGTACAACTGGTTAACTAGTACGCGAGGTATAATTACAGACAGGAGGTGCTGTATTTGTACAAATGGTTAACTTGTTCGCGAGGTATGATTACAGACAGAAGGTTTTTTTTTGTACAACTGGTTAACTAGTACGCGAGGTATAATTACAGAGAGGAGGTGCTGTATTTGTACAACTGCTTAACTTGTTCGCAAGGTAATTTACAGACAGAAGGTGTTGTATTTGTACAACTGGTTAACTCAATACAATATACATATTCTCAGGTGGTTGCTGGGATTAATCATTCCGAAGTTTCAGTAGTGTGTACTATAAGCAGCAAAAGAATATGTTATTCAATACTTCCCACTATTGATGATCATCCAAACTTATGTTTACACAATAAAATATAATTAGTGCTCTCTTTTTAATTATCATTCACTATTGTTCAACTTGCTGGACACTTCGTCAACTGCAATCCAGTTTTCATTAGCCAAACGTATCTCTCATAAAATTAGTTGC
Source organism: Mimachlamys varia (assembly GCA_947623455.1). Lineage (NCBI taxonomy): Eukaryota > Metazoa > Mollusca > Bivalvia > Pectinida > Pectinidae > Mimachlamys > Mimachlamys varia. The sequence continues at coordinate 13,221,079 of OX392527.1, read as the reverse complement.
ATGAAACCAAATTAAGTATTAATAGGCCTTTAATGATATGCTTATACGTAACTCTGTATCAATCTCGCCAAAGTTTGCTTAGAAAACACATGTGTATTTTTATTTATGATTTACAATTAAAAGTTCATAATATTCCCACGGTCTAAACTATAAATGCACAATAACAAGAGATAAATGAACGGTAAGTTTTTCAAATGACGCATAATAGTTATTATATACATGCACACGACACTTTTCATTTATACACATATTTGTGGTGCCTGGTGATTCATGTTAATCACAGGGGACAAAGTCGATGAAAATGTCTACTGTTCATCAGTAATTTACTATTTGAACTGGCAACCATACTTGCAAATGGCAAGAGAAATATTCATTTGAAAAAAGTAGGAAAGCATTAAGGAATCAGTACAGAAATAGAGAGAATGGAATGAAATTCTCAAAAAATCGTTTAAATCATAGATATTTCTCAGTTGATCTGATAAGGAATGTTTGGATTTTACCAGTACAGAAACTTGGCTCTCAGGATAATGGTATCTGAACAGAGTTGTATTAATATTTCAGACAAAAATAGAAGTATCAATTATCTCCATACATATCTCCCTAAATACTCCTTTCGGAACTTAAAAAAGGACACAACATACTCGTCTACATCAGCTGCTTACCTCGATCTCTACTTAAAATATGACCAACATGGAGAGCTTACTACTAAGCTATAAAATAAACGTGATGGTTTCAAATTTCCGATGGTGCAATTTCCATTTCTTGATAGTAACATCCCTGCTTCTATAACCTATGATGTTTAGATATCGAAGGAGGATTCAAGAGATGCAGGTTGGTAAGAACTTTGGACAAGTTCTATAATCGCCAACTTTGTCTCGTTAAGAAATATTTTGTGTCTTTGTGTGATATGAAGATGGTCGTTTTTGAGTATGCTCATTAGTGTGCTTAATACTCCTAGAATAACAATCAACTTTGATATGTAAACACAATAGGATTGAGAAACAGGGATGTCACTATCAGGAAAGGGAATGTTCAAGATCTGAAAATCAAAATCGTCGGGTTTATCGTACAGCTTAGTAGTAACCTGCCCGTGTTGGTCAAAGTTAAAATGAAGACTTGTAATAAGTAACAACTATTTGTTAATGTGCGGACTTGGTACATGGCATTTTCTATTATTGAACAACCTAAGCAAACATGACGGCTGCTGAGATATCGCGTAGCATTGTGAGACTAGACAATCTTATTGTAAACGTAAAATACTTGAAAATATGTTTTTATCACAAAATCTTATTTTAATATCAAAGACAGAAAACATGTAAACATAAGTTGTTATCTGTTTTGTATCGTATTTATGATCTACGATGTTTATTGGCAAAATGATGTCATTGTACAAAAACAGTTTAGTATATAAAGGATACTAATCACAACATCTAATATAAAAGACATTTACAATATCACAATGTGCAAAGGATATCACTAAAAGTGAAGCCATCGTAGTACGAAAGGCTGTGATACATACAGTGTTGCTTGTTATTGTTTATAGTCCTTGAACAAGGTGTTGTTTTTAATATCCATTGCACAATGTGTAATTGTTAAAACCCTTTGAATGGTGTGTAACATTCGTTTTAATATTCGTTGTACGATAGGTTGTTAACAGACGATGATCGTACAAAGGGTATTGATCACAACATATTATAAAGGATGTTAACATTACACGAAGCACACAGGATTTTTATAGTAGGATATCGTACAATAGAGAAAACATGGTTAGTATCTTACAATACCAAGTTTAATTTGGCGATGGTTAGAAAAGACAAGATGGCGAGCACCGGTTGGAGAGCCATTTTCGTCTTTTCGTCGCGAGCAGTGTATTATGTTTATCCTGCAATCATTTAACACAGATATTCACATTGGACAAAGCATAAACACCATTTGTTTACCTTGTATTTTACTGAAGTCATGCGCAGGTTATGTCGCATATGAATATATCAATTTAGGCCTATTTACTACGTTTAGGACTTCAAGACGAAATACGATATAGTTCTATCTTATTCAAGTCTACAGAGAGTAACTTCATGCATATGTGTATGAAACTATAACACAAATGCATTTAATTTTCGATGATTAACATTTAAGTTTCATGATAAATTAAATCAAGGAATTCTTTTACATTTCGCAGACCCGTCAGAACCGGGAAAGCTCACGTGCGACGTATTGACTGATAAAGCATTTTGTATCGACTAAAGCAATGCTTTATCCGGCAGTAGTTATCGATGTCGATATCTGTTGTGATTGCAGGAGAAAGGGTATTACTCAAAATAACTCTTCTTACAAAATATATTTATTACAATATATACAAAGGATACGATACGCCTAACATCCTACAAAGAATCCTGATTTCAACAATATGTCACGTATACATTTCGAGAAAAGGATATAAAGGTAAATGCATACCAGTGGTACTTGATAGAAAAAACGGGTAGTAGACGTTCTTAATACCTTAAAAGATAAGCAAGCCCTGCCAGTCTAAACAAACTCACAGCAGTCTATTTTGATAATACAAAGCTATCATATTTCCATTAACCTTAATGATTTGATAAAAACCATCTAATGATAAGTTTATGTCTCCAGCAATAAGCTAAAAAATAACCCCAATACTCATTTATTTAGAGATAGGTACTAAACACATCGAATGTTCCTCCAAAGTAAAATAAAGATTGTACTATTACCCATACCAGCTGCCAATATGCACTTTAAATTCACATGTGTAAAATTAATTTACTTTTTAACATTTTGCACATCAAAGTCTCGTGTGTAGAATGCACACGAAAAGTTTATTGGCGAAATTCTACAATTGCAAAAGTTAGTAACATTCAAAAGATAAACACATGACTAAATGTCCTGGAAATAATGGTAAAATACTAGGCCCATTTCAAGAATTGTCAACACGATACTTATGGAAAAATTCCACCTGTCAACCGCGTGACTCACTTTCTGCCAGGTTAGTATAGGACGCCGGTCAACGTCCTCCGACACCACCGGGCAGTGTGCGATATCATCCGTCTCTGTCATGGGGATATTCTTCTCATCCGTCCTTGGTATGGTCTCACTTACTTTTCTGGCAGGGACGTCTCCTATTTTATTACAGTTACTCTTGTATGATCGCCAGGTCACCAACATGGTTAAAAATCGGAGATGACACGGAATATCCCTCGTGTCACTTCGGTAGTGGTAATTCAGCGATAGAATAGTACACATACATACGATGACGTTATTGGCGAGATGAATACACAGGATAATGCTCACGACTGGAACATCTGTAGACAATGGCGGTAACTGATCCATGACAATAGTCATGAAGATTGCCAGAGACAAGAGAACAGTGATGGAGTAGCTGGCCTTCTCTCCACACTCAGCTGGAAGGAAAAACACAAATATGTTCATACCGATCAGGAAGGCGATGGGGATGAACAGATTGAGAAGTAAGAACTCTGGACGACGTGACAACTGCACGGATAAATCAACATACTGGGATTGGTTCACTCCGGGAAATAACAACTTCTCTGTGAGGTTCAACGCGTCCACGGTCCACTGACCATTATCCACCAGTTGGTCCAGATAAACAGTTGACGGGACGGTGATCACTTCGCCCATACTGTAGCCTAGGTGGCTTATCATCAGATGGCAAATATGAGAGTCGAACGGAAAGTATTTGATAAATGGTTTACAAATACTCTCGAGGTACGTAGCGAAGACCAACGTCGCCCAGCCTTCCGAGGAGTACTGAACATGAAGCATGTCCTTCTCTTTGCTAAGGAAGCCGTAACCTCCCGCTGGGTTCAGCAATACCATTGGCGGAACCCAAACATCAGGGAGGGGGAGGTACACCACTGTGATGTTGTCGTATTCTTCCCTGTCCCAACGTATGTACTCATCTGTCCACTGCAACATGAAAAAAAGGTGTGTTCCCAAAACACTCTCCACGATGTTAAACTCTTTCACCATACGGAAAAATACATTTATATGTACAAATACGTTATCATTTTGATTTCGGAGCGGACGATTTGACTTTGTATAGTTCTGTAAAAGGTTAAATTTTAAACGTGTCAAATTCTGATATGACTGACCAGTTACACTTGAACATAAAAGGAAAACAGTGATGACAGGCAGCACTAGCATGATTATACATGGGTCACCTTGTTATTCCTCGTACACTCAATGTTGGTCTGTAGTCGTGACACTTCCAGCATCTATGTGACTACATGAATGATGTAAAGATGGCGATATTACATGCAATCACTTAACTGTAATCTTTTTATCTGAAGCTAAACCTAATTGAACAGAAACCGCCTCGCCTTTCAACAAAATTGATTCAGAGACAACAGTCAAAGGAAGAGTCGACAATCTAAACATAACAAACACCACGTTGACTATATATATATATATTTACAAATCTGTTGGGGAAGGCTAGCATTAGTATGTTCATAGGAGTCGACCAACCTAACGTCAGATGTATTGTTTGCGTAAGTAATAGCATCTCCGTTAAGTGTCTGATAAGGTTGAAATGTATATTGATTTTGTAGCAAACGTTGACATATTCGATTTTGCCGTATACGACTTGTTATCTAGTACGCGAGATATAACTACAGACAGTAGGTGCAGTATTTGTACAACTGATTAACTAGTACGCAAGGTATAGTTACAGACAGCAGGTGTTGTATTTGTACAACTGATTAACTAGTACGCGAGGTATAGTTACAGACAGCAGGTGCTGTATTTGTACAACTGGTTAACATAATACGTAAGGTATAGTTACAGACATCAGGTGCTGTATTTTTACAACTGGTTAACAAGTACGCAAGGTATAATTACAGACATGAGGTGCTGTATTTGTACAACTGGTTAACTAGTACGCGAGGTATATTTACAGACAGCGGGTGCTGTATTTGTACGACTGATTACTTAACTAGTACGCGAGGTATAATTACAGACAGCAGGTGCTGTATTTGTACAACTGGTAAACTAGTACGCGAGGTATAACTACAGACTTGAGGTGCTGTATTTGTACAACTGGTAAACTAGTACACGAGGTATAATTACAGACAGCAGGTGCTGTATTTGTACAACTGGTTAACTAGTACGCGAGGTATAACTACAGACATGATGTGCTGTATTTTTACAACTCAATATTAACACAATAGACCGTTAACTAGTGTAGTGGGGAAATAGCCTACTACTATAATACTAACACATGCATATCACTCTATCTCTGTGTATATCGCTTTCCGGTCCTCAGGTTTCATGTAATATAAACCTGATTTTTAAAACGAATGTTTAAAGTTTTGTTAATAAATCCAATCTTTTGTTAACTTCCTTAGATGCAGACTAAGAGTAAATAATGTTTTTTTTTCTCTGTCTGATCTTAAGGATGTACAACTCTAAGACGTCAAAATGTTCCTGTATCCAACACTTGTGGGGTAACATGGTAGAAAAAAACCCCAAAGATAATGATATGTCAGTGTGCTTATTTTTGTGCTATGATCGGTCAAAGATATCAATATGACATAATAAGTGATAAAAAGTGAATTTTGTAATTTTGACCAATTGTAGGACATCTTCATACCATATTTCCTAATTTGTAATCTGAAACATATGAATGCTTGTAGAATTGACAAAAAAGGAAGTTTCTTTTAAGTTATGGAAATAAAATTTCTCTTTACTATTTTATCTCAGGAAAGGAATTCGAGTTGCCCCTACCCCTTGTATCGAATGAGAAAATCCTCATTTTGTCATCATATTTTGTAGATTTTCCGCTTAATAAAATTTAGCGTATCAAAAGAAAATGGGTTACTCTGTCTAAAATCGTCATAAAAATGGGAGGTACGTGTGTTTCATTTTTGGTCCTTCACTATTTGTGGGTTTTTTTTCACCATTTCGGGGTCAACAATAAAAAGTACTCCAGTTACACTAAATATATGAGAAAAATACCAAAATTATTTAATTATCCACTTTGTTGTATAATATTTCCATTATATTGAATATTATAAAATTGTACAGTAAAAATGAACGTGCTTCAATCAAAAATGGCGAAACACTGAGGTTTTTTAAGAGATAGATCTAGCAGCAAAAGGTGAATTTTCAGTCTTTGGAAAAAATACAGAATGGCCGCCGAGTTGGTATTTCGTTGTTTTTTTTATTAAAATTCGTGTCAAAAAAATCTACAAAAAACAGACATCTAAATTTTCACATTATTTTCAGATGCATTTTATGCTATAAAAAATTATTATTTTTTTTAAAAATATAATACAAAACCTTTAGATGAGATCAAAACTAGTCTTGAACGTGACTGAAATCTCATAGGTATACAGTACATCCTTTAAGGCCCAATATACGTAACTTTAGGAAAGGTTTAGTGATTTTGAAAAATTCTGATAAATAATCCAGTTGATAATCATGCAAAAATAAGTCTAAAACGAAGTAAACCTGACGGTAACTAACAAGAAACTCTTGACAAAAAAATCCAGAAGAATTGAAAATAGTTCAGGTGGGGCCCACTTCAACAACAAGCCGAAGGTAGAAGACAGTACGAAAGTGTACGCGTGTTTACAAATACAGAGTTTCAACTGTTGTTGTACAAGTAACCGCGTAAGAATTCGTCCTGAATATTGCTGATATCATTTAATCTTAATTAAACCTATAAATATAATAAGTTATTAGGCTTGATTTTCGCTTCAAGTTTTGTCGAAAGTTACGTATATTGGGCCTTTAAGCAGAACGATTTAAAATAAAGTTATGATATACAATGTTTTATATAGAGTAATTTAGTATTTACGTGTTTGTTATTGCATGTTATCATCAGGGTAATCGTATCATCAGTTTCTTCGTGAATCAGATATATACTGGTAATGATTGTTTTAATTCTAAATAAGTGACGACACATCTATAAAAAAAGAATATTATATATTAGATTGATCATCTTCACTCTCATATCTTGTCATAAAGGTTGGCTTTGTTTCGGGTTTCACGTTTACTAGAAACAAAATAATACCAAAACCAGGATAAGAACACAAAATCGATATTACTCGAGTAAAATACGAACAAATGAAAGATTTATTTGGAGATCTTCGAGGGTACATTGTACAACCAGTATAAAACCTAGCTTATCTTCCGCTTTATCGACGACACCCATCATGTGACGCATATGTAAAAGTAACGTCACGTCCTCGCATGAAGGTATCGGATAGTTACAACAATGCTACAGGGCATTTTGATAAAAAATAATGAAGCATCGACCTTCATATCTCACACAATGAAATAGCTATTTCCTAATGAGGTTATGATAGCGACCATCGAACCAGTCAACAGTGTTTCTCAGCCCACCTCTTTGAAAATCTTCTGTTGTAATATAAGTTTGTCAGCAAATCCTTAATATCCATTTCTATTGCAATTGCTTGTGTATTTCTTAACGGAAACCTTATACACTGTATTGTATCACGATTTTGTGTTTGTTAAAATGATTCCCCTACTAATCCCACATGGAATAGTATTCAGTAACGGTACGCTGATTTTATTTTCAGTTAATGATTGATTTAATTTTCATTGATTTGCCAAATTATAGATTATTTTGTTGTGTGAGGTATCATTAAGTATTTCATTCACCTATAAAAAATCATGAATTTTACAATAGATATAACTAATAAAAACATTCAGTTAGATTTCAAAGTTGGATTGCTGTTTTCACTCGTGAAAAATGTCAAAATATTAGCCAAACTCGTTTAATGTATTTGGTATTAATGAAGATACTGTTAGATTTTCTGTTTATTACATTTTTGTTGCAAAAAGTCCATCCGGAACACAAACCAACACACCAAGTTGACTATACTTGGTGTACATGGTTTTTGACACTAGCAAGTCTAGACACTTCGATGGAGCAAAATATAGTCCTCTCTGTAAATATTTAAATAAAATGTGAAATTCGTCATTAGCTTCTTTTCATCACTCATTTTAATTAACAATGCATTTCTCTTCATATTTCAAATAAGTATCTCATATTACTGTAATTCTTGAAAAAGTCCCCTCATCAACGCAGATCATTACGCAATGTTGATAACCGCCGAATCTACAGTCGGTAAGATGGTGAAAAGCGGGGGAAATGATGAGTTGTTTTGTCAACATTTATCCTGATGATAAAGTATCAGTACCACAAAGGCTTATGTGATTTATGCTTTTCCCCTAGCACTGTCAGAGATGATCCTAGTTCTCTTTTGCAACTTGGAGACACTGTGGACATTCCGTGTTTCGTTCGACCCAAGTTTCCTCCGATCAAACAGATAGAATCGCTGACTTGCACGATATAACAGGTTCCTTAAAATAAAAGGTAAATCTTAAATTAAACGCCTGTTTTCCCAGAGAAATTACCCGAATGATGCGACAGATCTGATAATTTTGTGCAGTAAAATGAGGCCTTCATGTCGTTAAGCTAACCAGTATTTGAACAGATGTGCAGCTTGAGGTTTTCCCAAGCTAGTTTGTAAGACGACGTAACACACGAATATCCTCCACCTTTTAAATTTAGTAATAGATACAGTATGCCGAAAAGAAATTGAATTGAACTGCATCATACAACTGTTTCCTCCTCCTAGGACTCTTCAGTGATGCTAGAGGCCAAAAGTTGGGAATCCAATATTTCTAATGTAGAGGCAGAAGCTGTGTTTTGATTGGTCAAATCTGCAAAAGTGATATTTTCGTCAAGTGAAAAAATATAATACTTTTCACTATTAAAAAATATCACTTTTATAGAATGAATAATTTTCGATATTTCACTGGTAAAGATGTAATAAAACATAATGTGCACGAGACATTCATTCTTTTTTTAGGAAATCGTTCAACTTGGCTTCACTGTGATATGATAAGGGTCCTCCGGAAGAACATGCCGCTACTGGTTATGCTGATGTGTTCGTAAATATAGCATCGCGTGCCTTCAAATAAATAATAAAATGCCCGTCTCAAGTAATGTCAACATGATACAAATGAAGAAGTTCCACCAGTCAATCGCGTGACTCACAATCTGCCAGGTTAATACATGACGCCGGTCAATGTAGTCCGACAACACAACATGGTGTACAATATCGTCCATTCCTGTTTTATCTCGATTATCCTCTTCCTCCTCCGCCCTTTCTGGTATATTTTCTGTTGATTTTCCTGTGGGGGCGTCTAATATTTTGTTGCAATTACTTCGGTAGACTCGCCAGGTCACCAACATGGTTAAAAATCGTAGATAACACGGTATATCCCGTGTGTCATTGCGATAGTGGTAATTCAGCGATAGAATTGTACACATACATACGATGACGTTATTGGCGAGATGAATACACAGGATAATGCTCACGACGGGAACATCTGTAGACAATGGCGGTAACTGATCCATGACAATAGTCATGAAGATTGCCAGAGACAGGAGAACAGTGATGGAGTAGCTGGCCTTCTCTCCACACTCAGCTGGAAGGAAAAACACAAATATGTTCATACAGAACAGGAAGGCAATGGGGATGAACAGATTCAGTAGTAAGAACTCTGGTCGACGTGACAACTCCACGGATAAATCAACATACTGGGATTGGTTTACTTCGGGAAATAACAACTTCTCTGTGAGGTTCAACGCGCCCACGGTCCACTGACCATTATCCACCAGTTGGTCCAGATAAACAGTTGACGGGACGGAGATCACTTCGCCCATACTGTAGCCTAGGTGGCTTATCATCAGATGACAAGTATGAGAGTCGAACGGAAAGTATTTGATAAATGGTTTACACGTGCTCTCGAGATAAGTAATGAAGACCAACGTCGCCCAGCCTTCCGAGGAGTACTGAACATGAAGCATGTCCTTCTCTTTGCTAAGGAAGCCGTAACCTCCCGCTGGGTTCAGCAGTACCATTGGCGGAACCCAAACATCAGGGAGGGGAAGGTACACCACTGTGATGTTGTCGTATTCTTCCCTGTCCCAACGTATGTACTCATCTGTCCACTGCAGCATGAAGAAAAGGTGTGTTCCCAAAACACTCTCCACGATGTTAAACTCTTTCACCATGTGGAAATTTACACTTATATGTACCAACAGCTTTTCAGTTTGATTTCGAAGCGGGCGATTAGACTTCGTATAGTTTTGTAAAAGGTCATATTTTAAACGTGTCAGATTCTGATACGAGTACCCAGCTACGATTGAACACACAGAGAACGTGATAATAGCACGCACCATGAGCATGATCACTGGTAGATCACCTTGTTTATCCTCACTGCCGGTGGTCGGGACTGTGTTTGTCCTCAGACGCTCACTGCCGGTGGTCGGGACTGTGTTTGTCCTCAGACGCTCACTGCCGGTGGTCGGGACTGTGTTTGTCATCAGACGCTCACTGCCGGTGGTCGGGACTGTGTTTGTCCTCAGACGCTCACTGCCGGTGGTCGGGACTGTGTTTGTCCCCAGACGCTCACTGCCGGTGGTCGGGACTGTGTTTGTCCCCAGACGCTCACTGCCGGTGGTCGGAACTGTGTTTGTCCCCAGACGCTCACTGCCGGTTGTCGGGACTGTGGTTTGTCCCCAGATGCTCACTGCCGGTAGTCGTGACTGTCTCCTCCAGTAGATCATATATGACTGATTACTAATGGGGAATATGGTGACATAAAATGAATATCCCACATCAAATTGCTGTATCTGTTGATTAGGAACAAAGCCTAGCTGAGCAGAATTCCCTCGCCTTTTAACAAAACTGATTTCAACAACAGTCAGTGGTTGGGTCAGTCATCACCGTCCGCCATTGAGGTATTAACAAATCAGTGGGGAAAGCTTTAAATGTAAACCGGCTTCAATATAATACCATGTAGAATTACGTGAGGTGCATCATCATTGTAAATAAATCATCGTTAAGCGTATGTTGACTTGCAATAGTATTGATTTGTACCACACATGAGTTTATTCTATTATACCTTAAAGAATTGGCTATTGCCACCTCGCCATGCTATATTAGTGATAAGAGGAATTGTCGTTTGATCTAGTCCTCTTCTGTACTATATCTCATACGTTTGTTCTTCAAAACATTGACAATACACATACTCTGATAATCAAATACAAGATAGAGTAATGTAAAGATAGTGGAACAAGTAACTACAATCAAGAAAATTTTTAATACTCATATACAGAATACATAGAGGATATCTAAAGGTGTCTTCAGTAATACGAATTATATTTCACGAAAGGGGCTAATATTTTGATATTTTTCACGAGTGCGCATCACGAGAGAAATATCAAAATATTAGCAACACGGGTGAAATATATTTCGTATTACTGAAGATACTTCATATCTTAAATAGTATGTCATATTACTAAAATAATGTAAAATATCTTGAAAAAGTCCCCTCATCAATGCAGATCATTACGAAATGATGAAAACCGTCGAATCTACCGTCGGTAAGATGATGAGAAGCGGGGGTAATAATGAGTTGTTTTGTCAACATTTATCCAGATGATAAATATCAGTGCCATTCAGGCTTGTGTGAGTTACACTTTATCCCTATCACTGTCAGAGATGATCCTAGTTATCTTATACATATACTTTTGGCTATATTTTGCGACTTGGAGACGCTGTTGATTCTCCGTGTTTCGTTTGACACAAGCTTCCTCCGATCAAACAGATGGAACTGCTGACTTGCACAGTATAACAGATTCCTTAAAATGAAAGGTAACTGTAGAATTAAACACTGAAATTCTGTACAGTAAAATGAGGTTTGTGTGTCGTTAAGCTAACCAACATTTGAACAGAAGGGTAGTTTGAAGTTTTTCCCAAGCTTTTTTTTTTAGTTTGTAAGCTGTGCTTTGATTGGTCAAATCATTATTTTTCACTAGTGAAAATATCACTTTTATAGGATGAATACTTTTCGATATTTCACTGGGGAAAAAATTTAATAAAACCTAATCCCCCTTGATTCTCATACTCATATCCAGAATATAACCTAATCCTTCTGTACTCTCATACTCATATACAGAATACAACCAAATCCCTTCTTACGCTCATACTCATATACAGAATACAACCAAATCCCTTCTTGCTCTCATACTCATATACAGAATACAATCCGATCCTTCCTTACTCTCACTCATATACAGAATACAACCCAATCCCTCCTTACTCTCACTCATATACAGAATACAACCCAATCCTTACTCTCAATCATATACAGAATACAACCCAATCCTTCCTTACTCTCACTCATATACAGAATACAACCCAATCCTTACTCTCACTCATATACAGAATACAACACAATCACTCCTTACTCTCACTCATATACAGAATACAACCCAATCCTTCCTTACACTTACTCATATACATAATACAACCCAATCCTTCCTTACTCTCACTCATATACAGAATACAACCCAATCCTTACTCTCACTCATATACAGAATACAACCCAATCACTCTTTACTCTCACTCATATACAGAAAACAACCCAATCCTTCCTTACACTTACTGATATACAGAATACAACCCAATCCTTCCTTACTCTCACTCATATACAGAATACAACCCAATCCTTCCTTACTCTCACTCATATACAGAATACAACCCAATCCTTACTCTCACTCATATACAGAATACAACCCAATCCTTACTCTCACTCATATACAGAATACAACCCAATCCTTCCATACTCTCACTCATATACAGAATACAACCCAATCCTTACTCTCACTCATATACAGAATACAACCCAATCCTTACTCTCACTCATATACAGAATACAACCCAATCAATCCTTACTCTCACTCATATACAGAAAACAACCCAATCCTTCCTTACTCTCACTCATATACAGAATACAACCCAATCCTTACTCTCACTCATATACAGAATACAACCCAATCCTTACTCTCATTCATATACAGAATACAACACAATCCTTCCTTACTCTCACTCATATACAGAATACAACTCAATCCTTCCTTACTCTCACTCATATACAGAATACAACCCAATCCTTCCTTACTCTCACTCATATATACAGAATACAACCCAATCCCTCCTTACTCTCATATACAGAATACAACCAAATCCTTCCTTACTCTCACTCATATACAGAATACAACCCAATCCTTCCTTACTCTCACTCATATACAGAATACAACACAATCCTCCTTACTCTCACTCATATACAGAATACAACCCAATCCTTCCTTACTCTCACTCATATACAGAATACAACCCAATCCTTACTCTCACTCATATACAGAATACAACACAATCCTTCCTTACTCTCATTCATATACAGAATACAACCCAATCCTTCCTTACTCTCACTCATATACAGAATACAACCCAATACTTACTCTCACTCATATACAGAATACAACCCAATCCTTCCTTACTCTCACTCATATACAGAATACAACCCAATCCTTACTCTCAATAATATACAGAATACAACCCAATCCTTCCTTACTCTCACTCATATACAGAATACAACCCAATCCTTACTCTCACTCATATACAGAATACAACACAATCACTCCTTACTCTCACTCATATACAGAATACAACCCAATCCTTCCTTACACTTACTCATATACAGAATACAACCCAATCCTTCCTTACTCTCACTCATATACAGAATACAACCCCATCCTTACTCTCACTCATATACAGAATACAACACAATCACTCCTTACTCTCACTCATATACAGAAATCAACCCAATCCTTCCTTACACTTACTGATATACAGAATACAACCCAATCCTTCCTTACTCTCACTCATATACAGAATACAACCCAATACTTCCTTACTCTCACTCATATACAGAATACAACCCAATCCTTACTCTCACTCATATACAGAATACAACCCAATCCTTACTCTCACTCATATACAGAATACAACCCAATCCTTACTCTCACTCATATACAGAATACAACCCAATCCTTCCTTACTCTCACTCATATACAGAATACAACCCAATCCTTACTCTCACTCATATACAGAATACAACCCAATCCTTACTCTCACTCATATACAGAATACAACCCAATCCTTCCTTACTCTCACTCATATACAGAAAACAACCCAATCCTTCCTTACTCTCACTCATATACAGAATACAACCCAATCCTTACTCTCACTCATATACAGAATACAACCCAATCCTTACTCTCATTCATATACAGAATACAACACAATCCTTCCTTACTCTCACTCATATACAGAATACAACCCAATCCTTCCTTACTCTCACTCATATACAGAATACAACCCAATCCTTCCTTACTCTCACTCATATATACAGAATACAACCCAATCCCTCCTTACTCTCATATACAGAATACAACCAAATCCTTCCTTACTCTCACTCATATACAGAATACAACCCAATCCTTCCTTACTCTCACTCATATACAGAATACAACCCAATCCTTACTCTCACTCATATACAGAATACAACACAATCCTTCCTTACTCTCATTCATATACAGAATACAACCCAATCCTTCCTTACTCTCACTCATATACAGAATACAACCCAATCCTTACTCTCACTCATATACAGGATACAACCCAATCCTTCCTTACTCTCACTCATATACAGAATACAACCCAATCCTTACTCTCACTCATATACAGAATACAACCCAATCCTTCCTTACTCTCACTCATATACAGAATACAACCCAATCAATCCTTACTCTTACTCATATACAGAAAACAACCCAATCCTTCCTTACTCTCACTCATATACAGAATACAACACAATCCTTACTCTCACTCATATACAGAAAACAACCCAAAACAACCCAATCCTTCCTTACTCTCACTCATATACAGAATACAACACAATCCTTACTCTCACTCATATACAGAAAACAACTCAATATTTCCTTACTCTCACTCATATACAGAATACAACCCAATCCTTCCTTACTCTCACTCATATACAGAATACAACCCAATCCTTACTCTCACTCATATACAGAATACAACCCAATCCTTACTCTCATTCATATACAGAATACAACACAATCCTTCCTTACTCTCACTCATATACAGAATACAACCCAATCCTTCCTTACTCTCACTCATATACAGAATACAACCCAATCCTTCCTTACTCTCACTCATATATACAGAATACAACCCAATCCCTCCTTACTCTCATATACAGAATACAACCAAATCCTTCCTTACTCTCACTCATATACAGAATACAACCCAATCCTTCCTTACTCTCACTCATATACAGAATACAACACAATCCTCCTTACTCTCACTCATATACAGAATACAACCCAATCCTTCCTTACTCTCACTCATATACAGAATACAACCCAATCCTTACTCTCACTCATATACAGAATACAACACAATCCTTCCATACTCTCATTCATATACAGAATACAACCCAATCCTTCCTTACTCTCACTCATATACAGAATACAACCCAATCCTTACTCTCACTCATATACAGGATACAACCCAATCCTTCCTTACTCTCACTCATATACAGAATACAACCCAATCCTTACTCTCACTCATATACAGAATACAACCCAATCCTTCCTTACTCTCACTCATATACAGAATACAACCCAATCAATCCTTACTCTTACTCATATACAGAAAACAACCCAATCCTTTCTCTTACTCTCACTCATATACAGAATACAACACAATCCTTACTCTCACTCATATACAGAAAACAACCCAAAACAACCCAATCCTTC
Source organism: Mimachlamys varia (assembly GCA_947623455.1). Lineage (NCBI taxonomy): Eukaryota > Metazoa > Mollusca > Bivalvia > Pectinida > Pectinidae > Mimachlamys > Mimachlamys varia. The sequence continues at coordinate 13,205,313 of OX392527.1, read as the reverse complement.
CTTACTCTCACTCATATACAGAATACAACACAATCCTTACTCTCACTCATATACAGAAAACAACTCAATCTTTCCTTACTCTCACTCATATACAGAATACAACTCAATATTTCCTTACTCTCACTCATATACAGAATACAACCCAATCCTTCCTTACTCTCACTCATATTCAGAATACAACCCAATCTTTCCTTACTCTCACTCATATACAGAATACAACCCAATCAATCCTTACTCTTACTCATATACAGAATACAACACAATCCTTCCTTACTCTCACTCATATACAGAATACAACCCAATCAATCCTTACTCTTACTCATATACAGAATACAACCCAATCCTTCCTTACTCTCACTCATATACAGAATACAACCCAATCCTTCCTTACTCTCACTCATATACAGAATACAACCCAATCAATCCTTACTCTTACTCATATACAGAAAACAACCCAATCAATCCTTACTTTCACTCATATACAAAATACAACCCAATCCTTCCTTACTCTTTCTCATATACAGAATACAACCCAATCAATCCTTACTCTCACTCATATACAGAATACAACCCAATCCTTCCTTACTCTCACTCATATACAGAATACAACCCAATCAATCCTTACTCTTACTCATATACAGAATACAACACAATCCTTACTTACTCTCACTCATATACAGAATACAACCCAATCAATCCTTACTCTTACTCATATACAGAATACAACACAATCCTTACTTACTCTCACTCATATACAGAATACAACCCAATCAATCCTTACTCTTACTCAAATACAGAATACAACACAATCCTTACTTACTCTCACTCATATACAGAATACAACCCAATCCTTCCTTACTCTCATTCATATACAGAATACAACCCAATCCTTCCTTACTCTCACTCATATACAGAATACAACCCAATCCTTCCTTACTCTTACTCATATACAGATTACAACCCAATCAATCCTTACTCTTACTGATATACAGAATACAACACAATCAATCCTTACTCTCACTCATATACAGAATACTACCCAATCCTTCCTTACTCTTACTCATATACAGAATACAACCCAATCAATCCTTACTCTCATATTCATATACAGAATACAACCCAATCCTTCCTTACTCTCACTCATATACAGAATACAACCCAATCAATCCTTACTCTTACTCATATACAGAATACAACCCAATCCTTCCTTACTCTCACTCATATACAGAATACAACCCAATCCTTACTCTCACTCATATACAGAATACAACCCAATCAATCCTTACTCTCACTCATATACAGAATACAACCCAATCCTTACTCTCACTTATATACAGAATACAACCCAATCCTTCCTTACTCTTACTCATATACAGAATACAACCAAATCAATCCTTACTCTCACTCATATACAGAATACAACCCAATCCTTACTCTCACTCATATACAGAATACAACCCAATCCTTCCTTACTCTTACTCATATACAGAATACACCCAAATCAATCCTTACTCTCACTCATATACAAAATACAACACAATCAATCCTTACTCTCACTCATATACAGAATACAACCCAATCAATTCTTACTCTCACTCATAAACAGAATACAACCCAATCTTTCCTTACTCTCACTCATATACAGAATACAACCCAATCAATCCTTACTCTTACTCATATACAGAATACAACCCAATCCTTCCTTACTCTCACTCATATACAGAATACAACCCAATCAATCCTTACTCTTACTCATATACAGAATACAACCCAATCCTTCCTTACTCTCACTCATATACAGAATACAACCCAATCCTTCCTTACTCTCACTCATATACAGAATACAACCCAATCAATCCTTTCTCTTACTCATATACAGAAAACAGCCCAATCAATCATTACTTTCACTCATATACAAAATACAACCCAATCCTTCCTTACTCTTACTCATATACAGAATACAACACAATCCTTACTTACTCTCACTCATATACGGAATACAACCCAATCAATCCTTACTCTCATTCATATACAGAATACAACCCAATCCTTCCTTACTCTCACTCATATACAGAATACAACCCAATCCTTACTCTCACTCATATACAGAATACAACCCAATCCTTACTCTCACTCATATACAGAATACAACCCAATCCTTACTCTCACTCATATACAGAATACAACGCAATCCTTCCATACTCTCACTCATATACAGAATACAACCCAATCCTTACTCTCACTGATATACAGAATACAACCCAATCCTTACTCTCACTCATATACAGAATACAACCCAATCAATCCTTACTCTCATTCATATACAGAATACAACCCAATCCTTCCTTACTCTCACTCATATACAGAATACAACCCAATCCTTACTCTCACTCATATACAGAATACAACCCAATCCTTACTCTCACTCATATACAGAATACAACCCAATCCTTACTCTCACTCATATACAGAAAACAACCCAATCCTTCCTTACTCTCACTCATATACAGAATACAACCCAATCCTTACTCTCACTCATATACAGAATACAACCCAATCCTTACTCTCATTCATATACAGAATACAACACAATCCTTCCTTACTCTCACTCATATACAGAATACAACTCAATCCTTCCTTACTCTCACTCATATACAGAATACAACCCAATCCTTCCTTACTCTCACTCATATATACAGAATACAACCCAATCCCTCCTTACTCTCATATACAGAATACAACCAAATCCTTCCTTACTCTCACTCATATACAGAATACAACCCAATCCTTCCTTACTCTCACTCATATACAGAATACAACACAATCCTCCTAACTCTCACTCATATACAGAATACAACCCAATCCTTCCTTACTCTCACTCATATACAGAATACAACCCAATCCTTACTCTCACTCATATACAGAATACAACACAATCAATCCTTACTCTCATTCATATACAGAATACAACCCAATCCTTCCTTACTCTCACTCATATACAGAATACAACCCAATCCTTACTCTCACTCATATACAGAATACAACCCAATCCTTCCTTACTCTCACTCATATACAGAATACAACCCAATCCTTACTCTCAATAATATACAGAATACAACCCAATCCTTCCTTACTCTCACTCATATACAGAATACAACCCAATCCTTACTCTCACTCATATACAGAATACAACACAATCACTCCTTACTCTCACTCATATACAGAATACAACCCAATCCTTCCTTACACTTACTCATATACAGAATACAACCCAATCCTTCCTTACTCTCACTCATATACAGAATACAACCCCATCCTTACTCTCACTCATATACAGAATACAACACAATCACTCCTTACTCTCACTCATATACAGAAATCAACCCAATCCTTCCTTACACTTACTGATATACAGAATACAACCCAATCCTTCCTTACTCTCACTCATATACAGAATACAACCCAATACTTCCTTACTCTCACTCATATACAGAATACAACCCAATCCTTACTCTCACTCATATACAGAATACAACCCAATCCTTACTCTCACTCATAAACAGAATACAGCCCAATCCTTACTCTCACTCATATACAGAATACAACCCAATCCTTCCTTACTCTCACTCATATACAGAATACAACCCAATCCTTACTCTCACTCATATACAGAATACAACCCAATCCTTACTCTTACTCATATACAGAATACAACCCAATCCTTCCTTACTCTCACTCATATACAGAAAACAACCCAATCCTTCCTTACTCTCACTCATATACAGAATACAACCCAATCCTTACTCTCACTCATATACAGAATACAACCCAATCCTTACTCTCATTCATATACAGAATACAACACAATCCTTCCTTACTCTCACTCATATACAGAATACAACCCAATCCTTCCTTACTCTCACTCATATACAGAATACAACCCAATCCTTCCTTACTCTCACTCATATATACAGAATACAACCCAATCCCTCCTTACTCTCATATACAGAATACAACCAAATCCTTCCTTACTCTCACTCATATACAGAATACAACCCAATCCTTCCTTACTCTCACTCATATACAGAATACAACACAATCCTCCTTACTCTCACTCATATACAGAATACAACCCAATCCTTCCTGACTCTCACTCATATATACAGAATACAACCCAATCCCTCCTTACTCTCATATACAGAATACAACCAAATCCTTCCTTACTCTCACTCATATACAGAATACAACCCAATCCTTCCTTACTCTCACTCATATACAGAATACAACACAATCCTCCTTACTCTCACTCATATACAGAATACAACCCAATCCTTCCTTACTCTCACTCATATACAGAATACAACCCAATCCTTACTCTCACTCATATACAGAATACAACACAATCAATCCTTACTCTCATTCATATACAGAATACAACCCAATCCTTCCTTACTCTCACTCATATACAGAATACAACCCAATCCTTACTCTCACTCATATACAGAATACAACCCAATCCTTCCTTACTCTCGCTCATATACAGAATACAACCCAATCCTTACTCTCAATAATATACAGAATACAACCCAATCCTTCCTTACTCTCACTCATATACAGAATACAACCCAATCCTTACTCTCACTCATATACAGAATAAAACACAATCACTCCTTACTCTCACTCATATACAGAATACAACCCAATCCTTCCTTACACTTACTCATATACAGAATACAACCCAATCCTTCCTTACTCTCACTCATATACAGAATACAACCCCATCCTTACTCTCACTCATATACAGAATACAACACAATCACTCCTTACTCTCACTCATATACAGAAATCAACCCAATCCTTCCTTACACTTACTGATATACAGAATACAACCCAATCCTTCCTTACTCTCACTCATATACAGAATACAACCCAATACTTCCTTACTCTCACTCATATACAGAATACAACCCAATCCTTACTCTCACTCATATACAGAATACAACCCAATCCTTACTCTCACTCATATACAGAATACAACCCAATCCTTACTCTCACTCATATACAGAATACAACCCAATCCTTCCTTACTCTCACTCATATACAGAATACAACCCAATCCTTACTCTCACTCATATACAGAATACAACCCAATCCTTACACTCACTCATATACAGAATACAACCCAATCCTTCCTTACTCTCACTCATATACAGAAAACAACCCAATCCTTCCTTACTCTCACTCATATACAGAATACAACCCAATCCTTACTCTCACTCATATACAGAATACAACCCAATCCTTACTCTCATTCATATACAGATTACAACACAATCCTTCCTTACTCTCACTCATATACAGAATACAACCCAATCCTTCCTTACTCTCTCTCATATACAGAATACAACCCAATCCTTCCTTACTCTCACTCATATATACAGAATACAACCCAATCCCTCCTTACTCTCATATACAGAATACAACCAAATCCTTCCTTACTCTCACTCATATACAGAATACAACCCAATCCTTCCTTACTCTCACTCATATACAGAATACAACACAATCCTCCTTACTCTCACTCATATACAGAATACAACCCAATCCTTCCTTACTCTCACTCATATACAGAATACAACCCAATCCTTACTCTCACTCATATACAGAATACAACACAATCCTTCCTTACTCTCATTCATATACAGAATACAACCCAATCCTTCCTTACTCACACTCATATACAGAATACAACCCAATCCTTACTCTCACTCATATACAGGATACAACCCAATCCTTCCTTACTCTCACTCATATACAGAATACAACCCAATCCTTACTCTCACTCATATACAGAATACAACCCAATCCTTCCTTACTCTCACTCATATACAGAATACAACCCAATCAATCCTTACTCTTACTCATATACAGAAAACAACCCAATCCTTCCTTACTCTCACTCATATACAGAATACAACACAATCCTTACTCTCACTCATATACAGAAAACAACCCAAAACAACCCAATCCTTCCTTACTCTCACTCATATACAGAATACAACACAATCCTTACTCTCACTCATATACAGAAAACAACTCAATCTTTCCTTACTCTCACTCATATACAGAATACAACTCAATATTTCCTTACTCTCACTCATATACAGAATACAACCCAATCCTTCCTTACTCTCACTCATATTCAGAATACAACCCAATCTTTCCTTACTCTCACTCATATACAGAATACAACCCAATCAATCCTTACTCTTACTCATATACAGAATACAACACAATCCTTCCTTACTCTCACTCATATACAGAATACAACCCAATCAATCCTTACTCTTACTCATATACAGAATACAGCCCAATCCTTCCTTACTCTCACTCATATACAGAATACAACCCAATCCTTCCTTACTCTCACTCATATACAGAATACAACCCAATCAATCCTTACTCTTACTCATACACAGAAAACAACCCAATCAATCCTTACTTTCACTCATATACAAAATACAACCCAATCCTTCCTTACTCTTTCTCATATACAGAATACAACCCAATCAATCCTTACTCTCACTCATATACAGAATACAACCCAATCCTTCCTTACTCTCACTCATATACAGAATACAACCCAATCAATCCTTACTCTTACTCATATACAGAATACAACACAATCCTTACTTACTCTCACTCATATACAGAATACAACCCAATCAATCCTTACTCTTACTCATATACAGAATACAACACAATCCTTACTTACTCTCACTCATATACAGAATACAACCCAATCAATCCTTACTCTTACTCATATACAGAATACAACACAATCCTTACTTACTCTCACTCATATACAGAATACAACCCAATCAATCCTTACTCTCTTTAATATACAGAATACAACCCAATCCTTCCTTACTCTCACTCATATACAGAATACAACCCAATCCTTCCTTACTCTTACTCATATACAGATTACAACCCAATCAATCCTTACTCTTACTCATATACAGAATACAACACAATCAATCCTTACTCTCACTCATATACAGAATACAACCCAATCCTTCCTTACTCTTACTCATATACAGAATACAACCCAATCAATCCTTACTCTCATATTCATATACAGAATACAACCCAATCCTTCCTTACTCTCACTCATATACAGAATACAACCCAATCAATCCTTACTCTTACTCATATACAGAATACAACCCAATCCTTCCTTACTCTCACTCATATACAGAATACAACCCAATCCTTACTCTCACTCATATACAGAATACAACCCAATCAATCCTTACTCTCACTCATATACAGAATACAACACAATCCTTACTTACTCTCACTCATATACAGAATACAACCCAATCAATCCTTACTCTTACTCATATACAGAATACAACACAATCCTTACTTACTCTCACTCATATACAGAATACAACCCAATCAATCCTTACTCTTACTCATATACAGAATACAACACAATCCTTACTTACTCTCACTCATATACAGAATACAACCCAATCAATCCTTACTCTCTTTCATATACAGAATACAACCCAATCCTTCCTTACTCTCACTCATATACAGAATACAACCCAATCCTTCCTTACTCTTACTCATATACAGATTACAACCCAATCAATCCTTACTCTTACTCATATACAGAATACAACACAATCAATCCTTACTCTCACTCATATACAGAATACAACCCAATCCTTCCTTACTCTTACTCATATACAGAATACAACCCAATCAATCCTTACTCTCATATTCATATACAGAATACAACCCAATCCTTCCTTACTCTCACTCATATACAGAATACAACCCAATCAATCCTTACTCTTACTCATATACAGAATACAACCCAATCCTTCCTTACTCTCACTCATATACAGAATACAACCCAATCCTTACTCTCACTCATATACAGAATACAACCCAATCAATCCTTACTCTCACTCATATACAGAATACAACCCAATCCTTACTCTCACTCAGATACAGAATATAACCCAATCCTTCCTTACTCTTACTCATATACAGAATACAACCAAATCAATCCTTAATCTCACTCATATACAGAATACAACCCAATCCTTACTCTCACTCATATACAAAATACAACCCAATCCTTCCTTACTCTTACTCATATACAGAATACACCCAAATCAATCCTTACTCTCACTCATATACAAAATACAACATTATCAATCCTTACTCTCACTCATATACAGAATACAACCCAATCAATTCTTACTCTCACTCATATACAGAATACAACCCAATCTTTCCTTACTCTCACTCATATACAGAATACAACCCAATCAATCCTTACTCTTACTCATATACAGAATACAACCCAATCCTTCCTTACTCTCACTCATATACAGAATACAACCCAATCAATCCTTACTCTTACTCATATACAGAATACAACCCAATCCTTCCTTACTCTCACTCATATACAGAATACAACACAATCCTTCCTTACTCTCACTCATATACAGAATACAACCCAATCAATCCTTTCTCTTACTCATATACAGAAAACAGCCCAATCAATCATTACTTTCACTCATATACAAAATACAACCCAAACCTTCCTTACTCTTACTCATATACAAAATACAACCCAATCAATCCTTACTCTCACTCATATACAGAATACAACCCAATCCTTCCTTACTCTCACTCATATACAGAATACAACCCAATCAATCCTTACTCTTACTCATATACAGAATACAACACAATCCTTACTTACTCTCACTCATATACAGAATACAACCCAATCAATCCTTACTCTTACTCATATACAGAATACAACACAATCCTTACTTACTCTCACTCATATACAGAATACAACCCAATCAATCCTTACTCTTACTCATATACAGAATACAACACAATCCTTACTTACTCTCACTCATATACAGAATACAACCCAATCAATCCTTACTCTCATTCATATACAGAATACAACCCAATCCTTCCTTACTCTCACTCATATACAGAATACAACCCAATCAATCCTTACTCTTACTCATATACAGAATACAACCCAATCAATCCTTACTCTTACTCATATACAGAATACAACACAATCAATCCTTACTCTCACTCATATACAGAATACAACCCAATCCTTCCTTACTCTTACTCATATACAGAATACAACCCAATCCTTACTCTCACTCATATACAGAATACAACCCAATCCTTCCTTACTCTCACTCATATACAGAATACAACCCAATCAATCCTTACACTAACTCATATACAGAATACAACCCAATCCTTCCTTACTCTCACTCATATACAGAATACAACCCAATCCTTACTCTCACTCATATACAGAATACAACCCAATCCTTCCTTACTCTTACTCATATACAGAATACAACCAAATCAATCCTTACTCTCACTCATATACAAAATACAACCCAATCAATCCTTACTCTCACTCATATACAGAATACAACCCAATCAATCCTTACTCTTACTCATATACAGAATACAACTCAATCCCTCCTTACTCTCATACTCATATACAGAATACAACTCACTCCCTCCTTACTCTCATACTCATATACAGAATACAACCCAATCAATCCTTACTCTCATATTCATATACAGAATACAACCCAATCCCTCCTTACTCTCATACTCATATACAGAATACATAGAGGTATTCAATGTCTTCAGTCATTTTTTGTATTACTGAAGGTACTTAACCATACATACTGGTGTCTTTACCTGTATAAACCATACATACTGGTGTCTTTATCACTATAAACCACACATACTGGTGTCTATAACACTATAAACCATACATACTGGTGTATTTATCACTATAAACCATACATACTGGTGTCTATAACACTATAAACCATACATACTGGTGTCTTTATCACTAAAAACCATACATACTTGTGTCTTTATCACTATAAACCATACATACTGGTGTCTATAACACTATAAACCATACATATTGTTGTCTATAACACTATAAACCATACATACTGGTGTCTTTACCTGTATAAACTATACATACTGGTATCTTTATCACTATAAACCATACATACTGGTGTCTTTAACACTATAAACCATACATACTGGTGTCTATAACACTATAAACCATACATACTGGTGTCTATAACACTATAAACCATACATACTGGTGTCTTTATCACTATAAACCATACATACTGGTGTCTATAACACTATAAACCAGACATACTGGTGTCTATAACATTATAAACCATACATACTGGTGTCTATAACACTATAAACCATACATACTGGTGTCTATAACACTATAAACCATACATACTGGTGTCTTTACCTCGATAAACCATACATACTGGTGTCTCTAACACTATAAACCATACATACTGGTGTCTATAACACTATAAACCATACATACTGGTGTCTTCAACACTATATCTATAAACCATACGTACTGGTGTCTATAACACTATAAACCATACATATTGGTGTCTATAACACTATAAACTATACATACTGGTGTCTTTACCTGTATAAACCATACATACTGGTGTCTATAACACTATAAACCATACACACTGGTGTCTATAACACTATAAACCATACATACTGGTGTCTATAACACTATAAACCAGATATACTGGTGTCTATAACATTATAAACCATACATACTGGTGTCTATAACACTATAAACCATACATACTGGTGTCTATAACACTATAAACCATACATACTGGTGTCTATAACACTATAAACCATGCATACTGGTGTCTTTACCTGTATAAACCATACATAATGGTGTCTTTATCACTATAAACCATACGAACTGGTGTCTATAACACTATAAACCATACATACTGGTGTCTTTATCGCTATAAACCATACATACTGGTGTCTATAACACTATAAACCATACATACTGGTGTCTTTACCTCGATAAACCATACATACTTGTGTCTCTAACACTATAAACCATACATTCTGGTGTCTATAACACTATAAACCATACATACTGGTGTCTTCAACACTATATCTATAAACCATACGTACTGGTGTCTATAACACTATAAACCATACATATTGGTGTCTATAACACTATAAACTATACATACTGGTGTCTTTACCTGTATAAACCATACATACTGGTGTTTTTATCACTATAAACCATACATACTGGTGTCTATAACACGATAAACCATACATACTGGTGTCTATAACACTATAAACCATACATACTGGTGTCTTTATCACTATAAACCATACATACTGGTGTCTATAACACTATAAACCATACATACTGGTGTCTATAACACTATAAACCATACATACTGGTGTCTTTATCACTATAAACCATACATACTGGTGTCTATAACACTATAAACCATACATACTGGTGTCTTTATCACTATAAACCATACATACTGGTGTCTATAACACTATAAACCATACATACTGGTGTCTTTATCACTATAAACCATACATACTGGTGTCTCTATAACACTATAAACCATACATACTGGTGTCTATAACACTATAAACCATACATACTGGTGTCTATAACACTATAAACCATACATACTGGTGTCTCTATCACTATAAACCATACATACTGGTGTCTACAACAATATAAACCATACATACTGGTGTCTATAACACTATAAACCATACATACTGGTGTCTTTATCACTATAAACCATACATACTGGTGTCTTTAACACAATAAACCATACATACTGGTGTCTATAACATTATAAACCATACATACTGGTGTCTTTATCACTATAAACCATACATACTGGTGTCTTTATCACTATAAACCATACATACTGGTGTCTTTAACACTATAAACCATACATACTGGTGTCTTTAACACTATAAACCATACATACTGGTGTCTATAACATTATAAACCATACATACTGGTGTCTTTATCACTATAAACCATACATACTGGTGTCTTTATCACTATAAACCATACATACTGGTGTCTATAACACTATAATCCATACACACTGGTGTCTATAACATTATAAACCATACATACTGGTGTCTTTATCACTATAAACCATACATACTGGTGTCTTTAACACTATAAACCATACATACTGGTGTCTATAACACTATATACCATACATACTGGTGTCTATAACACTATATTTACAGTCTGTTTGGAATTGATAGTATATTGCCTATACATTTCTACGATTGTCTACTGAACTTTATTTTCCGATAAAATCAGTGGATCACGCGCCTATTGGCGCAGCGCGCAGTAATACACTCCGTTACAATTTGAACACGAGGCCGCGTCACTACTTTCTAGACTCGATCAATATCCTGCCGCGTAGTATGTGTTAATTTATTTAAGAAATAAATAAAAAGTATTTTAATGGGTTTTTTTTAAATACAATAACAGTAACAAAGACAGTATGCTTTGTTCATATATGAACTTATGTGAAAAAATAACAATAAAAAGATGTAATCTTTTGGAACTTTTTTGTTTACTTGTTGACTAAAATTTCGCGGGAGTTCGTCACCTCATAAGGCGGCTGTTTCAACAGTCTACCGAAACCAAACGATACTGTTTGATTTCATCGCAATTAGTATCATAATATCTGATTAAAGAAATAATTACACGTGGGAATATAAGGTCTGGACAGTAAATATAAGGATTAAAGTTTCTTTCTAGTGGTTTTATCAAAGGATAAAGTTCAGTAGGATATCGATAGTTGTTTCATTGAACGCTTCGCGTTCCATTCCAACTATCGATATCCTACTGAACTTTATCCTTTGATAAAACCACCAGAAAGAAACTTTAATCCTTAAATATACCAGACATACTGGTGTCTTTATCACTATAAACCATACATACTGGTGTCTATAACACTATAAACCATACATACTGGTGTCTATAACACTATAAACCATACATACTGGTGTCTTTATCACTATAAACCATACATACTGGTGTCTATAACACTATAAACCATACATACTGGTGTCTATAACATTATAAACCATACATACTGGTATCTATAACACTATAAACCATACATACTGGTGTCTATAACACTATAAACCATACATACTGGTGTCTATAACATTATAAACCATACATACTGGTATCTATAACACTATAAACCATACATACTGGTGTCTATAACACTATAAACCATACATACTGGTGTCTATAACACTATAAACCATACATACTGGTGTCTTTATCACTATAAACCATACATACTGGTGTCTTTATCACTATAAACCTTACGAACTGGTGTCTATAACACTATAAACCATACATACTGGTGTCTTTATCGCTATAAACCATACATACTGGTGTCTATAACACTATAAACCATACATACTGGTGTCTTTACCTCGATAAACCATACATACCAGGGGCGTAGCTGGAGGTATTTTGATGTGCAAGCCCCGCGATGTTTACAAGTAGGCTAGGGGGTCCTTCTGGAAAAAAATCACTTTTAAACTAAGTGGTACCATTGCTTTGGACTTGTTTGAATAAACTTTGTCTGGCATATCATTATACAAATTATTAATGCAAGAATGGAATACGTCAGTTTCATTTCCATGATGTATGGAAATAAAACATTATCCATATATCCGTTTCGATAAAAATGCCCCCTCAATGATCATAAAGGCTATCATTGAGGGGGCATTTTTATCGAAAATTGATCTAACCCTCCCCCTCCCCAAGTGTAAAATTACTCTAAACACCTGAGTTTAGGTCCAAAACTAGTCGTAACAAAGTCGCAGGTCCCTGTAATACGTCTCTGTTAATAAGTACATGGATGTATATGTTATGTAATTATTTCAATTACTCTTGCTTGCTTTCTGAAGCATAACTTTGTACAATTCGAACAGGCCTACTTACACGAACGTTCCTCAACTTACGGAATTTTTTTAACTTAACATCTCCACGGGCAAACATTACAGAATTTACGGGAAAATCTTAACTTAAAAATATTTTCCTTCATTTCTGTAATGCTTTCCTATGGAGATGTTTTGGCCGGGCTCATTAATAATTGTATTCGCTGACATTTTGTTTGAACTGACCGAAAATTTAGTAAATACTGACCCTTCTTTTATTACTCTTAGAATTATAAAAGAAGGGCCATTTCTTATCACAAATCTAATAAAACCTAATATGACATGATTATACGAAAAAGTCTGCCTAGCAAACTTCTTGCAGTCTGGTCTGTTAATCTGACGAGTCGACAAAAAAGAGTTACAGTATCAGTGTGAGTATTAAGAATAGAAGTGGAATTATGAAATTTCTCGCCTTAATACACATACTTTGGACAATGATGTGCAAGCACGGGCTTATGTTTCAGTTTCAGATATATTTTATTGATTTAACAATTGGATTGAGCAACAGGCGTAGCCTATATCAGCTCTCTCCTTAACTTCCTTTATTTACATACATGTATATTGTAATATCTGGACATAAACACACATACATTATCCACTCATACTCTAGATCACCCTACACATATGTACAATCACAGGCACAACATGCATATTTTTATGCAAACATATACTTGTACTAACATACAAACTTACATGCATATATATACACTCATACATACAGTAATTTGAAATACAAATACATACAACAAGAATTACGCGTAATTGTATGTCTCGCCCTTCCCGCTTTGCCGATAATATTTAAGTAACTACGTAAAAATTAGTATTACAAAATATATACAGCAAGATTATATCTGTAACATAGCCAAGTTTCAATTTAATTACATATCAATAACACTATAAATAGTGGATGCTAACGTCAATTCTCAAAATTTCCATGCTTTTACCCAAGAATGTCCTCCAATTTTCAGTAAGGTATTCAGTATGACAACATTAGTAACTACCCTAAGTTTCAATTGAATCCGATATCAGTCACACTATAAAAGGTGGACTTCAACGTGAATTCTCAAAATTCACATGTTTCTGCCCCAAAACAGCGGAACCTGCAAATGAATTTCCTCCAAATTTCATTACGGTGTTCAGTATGATGATATCAGTAACTTACTGTAAGTTTTAATTGAATCTGATATCAGTGACACTATAAAAGGTGGACTTTAATGCAAATTCTCAAAATTCCCCTGTTTTTGACCCAAAACAGCAGCACCTGTATATAAATTTCCTCCACATTTCACTAAGATGTTCAGTATGATGATGTTAGTAACTACATAAAGTTTCAATTCAATCGGATATCTGTAACAATATAAAAAGTGGACTTTAACGCAAATTCTCAAAATTCCCATGTTTTTGCCCCAAAACACCAAAACCTGTAACACAATTTCATTTAAATTGAGGTAAGGTATTAAGTATGATGGTTTGAACAATGTGACCATCTTTCAATTCAATTGGATAATTATAACACTGTGAAGAGTGGATTTTAACGCAAATGTTGACGTCGCCGCCGCTGGAAAAGTAACACCTAAGTCTCGCTTTCTCGACTATCGTCCAGGCGAGACAAAAATCATGTTGACATTCATAAATATATAGACATTCACACCCGTATACAACAGACACACTTACAACATATAACACAACAACTACCCCCCCCCCCCCCCCTCCCCCTTTACATTCATGCTCACACTATATATTGTTGCAACCTGTACAAACTGATCTATACAGGTTACACAACATATGTTATTGGAGCATGTTCTCTGAATGGCATGGGACTACTTATTATACATCATTACTGTAGAAATATAGTGCTGCTAGGATGAACCCGACTATCAATGGGCACCATACTTCATATATTTTAGCATAATTATTTACTTATACATGTATATTATTATTTACACTTCCTACCGATAGGTATGTGCTTACATGGCAGCTACGCCCCTGCATACTGGTGTCTCTAACACTATAAACCATACATACTGGTGTCTATAACACTATAAACCATACATACTGGTGTCTTTATCACTATAAACCATACATACTGGTGTCTATAACACTATAAACCATACATACTGGTGTCATACCTCGATAAACCATACATACTGATGTGTCTAACACTATAAACCATACATACTGGTGTCTATAACACTATAAACCATACATACTGGTGTCTATAACACTATATCTATAAACCATACATACTGGTGTCTATACCTCTATTAACCATACCTACCGGTGGCTTCAACACTATAAACCATACATACTGGTGTCTTTATCACTATAAACCATACATACTGGTGTCTATAACACTTTAAACCATACATACTGGTGTCTTCAACACTATATCTATAAACCATACATACTGGTGTCTCTTAACACTATAAACCATACATACTGGTGTCTCGTTCCCCTGTTTTGTATTTATATGTATACGTGTATTTATTAAAGATTCCACCACTGAATTAGAATAGATTATATTTGAGGCGAAGGTCCTTGGTATGCTAACACTACTTTCTCGGTACCCTGCTTTGTATATATACGTGTATTTATTGTTCCACCACGGAATTAATATAGATTGGATAAGTCGATGGTTCTTGTTATATATATGCTAACCATACTTTGGCCCTACCCAGCTTTGTATATATACGTGTATTTATTATTCCACCACGGAATCAATATAGATTAGATAAGTCGATGGTTCTTGTTATATATATGCTAACCATACTTTCTCGCTACCCTGCTTTGTATATATACGTTTATTTAGATTAGATAAGTCGATGGTTCTTGTTATATATATGCTAACCATACTTTCGCCCTACCCAGCTTTGTATATATACGTGTATTTAGATTAGATAAGTCGATGGTTCTTGTTATATGTATGCTAACCACACTTTCGCCCTACCCAGCTTTGTATACGTGTAACATAGTATCGTAATGCCGACCAGTGACCTATACATTTCACTGATTGACCAATGGGCAGAGCCGTTACGGTCTTACGTAAGTTTACATGTTGTATCATATTCTAGTGGCTTTGTTGTTGATCGGGCCGGAGCTCGCTCGGACACGTCGACCTTTAACAGACCTAACAGTACTCGCCAACACGACAACAGGTATGGTGATCATTTTATTTTATTTGTCTATTTCTGCAGGATGTAATCAATTTATAGCGGTAGTATATATATATACAACTAGAAATAATATAATGTTTATAATTAAGTATCTGGTATAACAAATATGATTTAACTTGGCCATATCGTGCAGGTAGATACGGATATGCAGACTTGTTTACATTTTGAGACTCCGTGTCGGCTTTGTTTTCTAAAAATAACAACTATTTGTAAATACGTGTACACATGTATCTGGTTATACATGTTCATACGTTGTACTGAAAGCCTGCTTGAAGATGTTACAATGTTATAATCAGATACATAAATATACTGTGTAAGTCAGTGTACATGTAACATAGACACAAATATATCACACACATGTCCATGTATAATTGATGGTAGGCGCACACGAAGAAACTGTTAACGTTAAATCGATTTATTCCTTTATTGAAGAATACAAAGGACGTATCTGATATGGGTACCTAATCGATATCTTACAGCTGTGTACAGGACCGTTTACACTAGCAGCATCAGTTTAACGTCCAGTGGTGAAGTTAGTTATTGACGCATTCCGATTTGTAGACTCAATCCTAAGCTATTTCACGGAATTAGATTAGACTGAAATAATCTTCCTTTTGAAAATCTTCTAGAATGATATTCTGGCATTTTGACCATTAACTAATTAATTTTCTAACGAGATCAGCTGTGTTATGACTTATTGTATCATCAGACTATATCTGATCCACTAAATATTCGGAATCCACCAGAAACCACATCGATAAAACCCTTTGGACAAAATGGAACCAATTTTCAATTTTTCAGTTTCAATTTTCAATTTCTTTTATTCCAAGTGCAAAATACAGCATATAGGATTTTGCCGTATGAAAATTTTAAGCAATATTGCAATCCATTTATGTAAGACCTATCGTCGTAGGGAGGGTTACTAGCTAGCGATCTATATCCACCCAGCCTGTTTATAAACATACGTACGCGTGTTTTCATATATATAACCGTAGATCGTAGAAGCACCACGTGCCAACCGCCATCTGGTCATTACCGGTGAAATGAATAGCTACTGTGAGATATGTAGCGCCACGCTAATTATAATGACGTCTTGGGAGGCGAGTTCTATATACACTCAATACAGACAGTCGTGGTGTCGAATATTTTCTCCTCAATTAGATGTATCTATGTTTTCTTTCCTATCCATAATATAGGTCAACACAGCCAATCATTCGTTTTTGGAACTTTGCAGTTTTTCTTATCATTATACAGTTATTCTCTACTGCATAAACAAATAGGTTGAAACTTTAAAAAGCTAGACCTGACATAAAAAAACGGACTAATTCCGTGATTGTGTCGATAAACACCCTACGGTGGCACTGTCATATATCAAAATACTGTAATTTTGCCCGCGGCCAACTGGTAAGTCGTCGTAATAGCCGTGATAATCTATCATGATAAAGAGCAGTCATGATGTGCTTTTCTGAAAGGTATCAGCGGACGCAAAACTGGTTTTCGAGAACAAGATTGATTCGCAAATGTGCTGCATATGTACTGTATCTGACAATCATAAATAGTGTTAAAACGTGTACATAGAAATCTCACCCGAGGGTTCAGAGGTTAAGACGAAATCCAAGGCGTGTCAAGGTTTTTGAGTTAGAATCATGCTGATTGACATTCTTTATTTGCTTAAGTTTAAAACTCATTGAATAAGAAAACATAGGTAACATACATGTAAGACATAGTACAATCAGTACATTAACAAACATGCACGTTGACCTCTCACACATAATTCACATCCTCTCTCAGAATCACTCGAACACATTCATTCACACAATTCAGGCAGTTTACAATAGGATAGACTGACAGTAAAAACACATTACTGGACTTGTAAGTTTCTTCTTTCTAATGCTAACCCAAGATATTTACCAAGATTGGAGAGTTCTTTCATGTTATTTGTGTTAAATAATTGAATTAATTTAAACATATATACCTGGATTTCCTATATAATATTGTTTAATATATTCATCTTTATACATATTACATTTGATCAGGAAATGATATTCATCTTCAATGTCATTATCATTACATTATGCAGCAGCCACTACTAGAATACTTCAATACTTTATATACATGTATATACGGTAGAATTATTTTCTCATATCCCCTCGAGAATGCGTATACCCGCCATCTCTTGTGGCATGATATTTTACAACCCATGTAGGGTAAATAAGCGAAACTTTGGAAAACCTCAGGTTCCGCCAATGTGGGAAACCCTTTGAATTTCCTTTATCACCTATATACTGCTTTGTACCACACAACTGGTAGCATTATCACCACGGGCTGACGTTATGCGAAGAAGTTCGGAACGACTTGAAAAGAACTTGAGAACAGATTTTCCCATTTCCCAGCACTTAGGAATGGGTTTTAAAGGACGCCTGTTCGTGCCGATTAATCTCGTTAACGGAAATAGTATCAAAACAAAAGTGATCAGCGTAAAAAAATAGTCCGTCATAATTATGAATAGTTGTGAGAATAATAACAGTTTTAAGCGAAAATGTGCATACAAATAAGCCAGTGGTTACGCTTTAATAGAAGGTAGTAGTATATAATGATAAACAGCTTATCATACGGTATTTTGTTATGTTTGGAACAGAGAAAACCTGCTAAGTTTTGATAGTAATTGAGCCACCTGCAAATCAAACCTAACCTGGAACATAATTATGAAAATAGAAACCTGTTGCGTTTTGTTTATAAGAGAATTCAAGAAAATGAAAACTTGTTAAAATTTGATAGTACGAGAACCACAGAAAATAAAATCGTGTTAGGTTTTGATAGTACGAGAATCACAGAAAATAAAATCGTGTTATGTTTTGATACGTGTAGTTAGGAAACTTATGAATATTGAAATTTGTTGCGTTTTGATAGTTAGAGATCCACCGATAATGAAAACATGTTACCTTTTTGTTAGAGAACAAAAGAAAATAAAAATAACCTGCTACGTTTTGATATTATGGAATCCAAAGAAAAAGAAGACTTGTTATGTTTTTGTCTGAGAAAATAAAAGCTGTTACGTTTTGATACAATGCAATTAGATCGTGGTCACATCTACGGTCACGCACATAATTGGCCATATATAGGGGGTGACCGTAGTCGACCATAATTACTATGGGATGACCGTAGATGACCATAGTAGTGGATAACCGTATACAGTCGACCATAGTGGTGGATGACCGTAGTCGACCATAGTGGTGGATGACCGTAGTCGACCATACTGGTGGATGACCGTAGTCGACCATAGTGGTGGATGACCGTAGTCGACCATACTGGGGGATGACCGTAGATGACCATAGTGGTGGATGACCGTACAGTGGACCATAGTGGTGGATGACCGTAGCTGATCATAGTGATGGAGGTAGTTGACTAATTTGGGCATGACCGTAATTGACTGCATATTGGGGGATAGCCGAAGATGGCCACAGTGGTGGATTTACAATTATTTGCCCATATTGGAGATAACCGTAATTGACTGTTATGCGGATTGAGAGTAGTTAAACAGTGTGGGATGGCCGTAGTTTACTTAAGTGGTGATGACCATAATCGACTGCTGTAGTAGACTTTATTAGTGGCCTTAGTTAAACGTATTAAGTAATTACACGAAGTTCTAATCATTTATTTTTTGTTTCACAGATGGATTGATTGACTGTCAAAATGATCGCCATGGCAGTAAGAGATACTCTTATGAAAGGGATACAGGAATACTATGAAGCCAACCGCTACACTGATGTCACAGTTGAAGTCGGGGACCAGTCGTTTTACTGTCACCGGATCGTGCTCTCAGCTGTCTCCAAGTTCTTTGATGCCATGTACTCGTCCGGGATGAGAGAATCCATGGAAGACAGGGTGTGTTTAAAGGACATCACACCGTCCGTTTTTAAACTTGTCATTGCATACGTATACCAGGACATCGACGTCCTTACCGAACACACCGCGGAGGACCTCTTCAAAACCTCATCTCTCCTTCAGATTGACTCTCTACTTAGAAAGTGCGAGGCATTCATGGAAAAGAAAATGAACACAGAAAACTGCTTGGGGATTTGGAAGCTAGCTAGGGCATTTCACAATACAAATCTGGAGGACATGTGCTGGATATATATACAAAAACATTTTGAAGAGATCCGCTTTAATGAAGAGTTTGTTCGACTTGAACTCGATGAACTTTGTGAGATCATTAAAACAGATGACTTAGACGTGGCACGGGAAGAGCATGTCTGTGATGCCGTATTACGCTGGGTAGACGCTGATGAGGGGGAGGAGAGAAGGGATTCTATAGGTGTTGTGTTCTCTCACCTCAGATTAACCCTTCTCAGTTTAGATTATCTATTAAACGAATTGGACTCGCTGCAACTTGTCCAGTCAAACGATATCTGTGCTAAACTGGTTAGACAAGCAGTAAAACTACATGCTCTTCCCGCCAAAAGGAATGACCAGTGTCATCTGTTGCAGCCACAAAGGAGAAGCTCTGATAAAGAGACTGTACTGGCAGTGATAGGCCGACGCCTGAAGGAGAACGGCGAGAGGGTAACGGAATTCATTGCTTACAGCTTCGCTGAACAAAAATGGTATTCACTTCATCCGACACCGCCGAATGTTGGCGACGAGTTTGCAACTTGTTGTCATGGAGAAGATCTCTTCATCACGGGAGGCACCAACAAGCTAAACAGCTGCTACTATTTCTCATCCAAACTGTCCAGGTGGCGTAGCCGTGGGTCCATGACGTCAGGTCGTTACCGCCATTGCATGGTATCGGTGAAAGATTCCCTGTATGTTTTGGGTGGATACAACGCCGGAACTATGAAGAGTGTCGAGGAGTACGACGTTCGGAACGATATGTGGAGACCAGTTGGTGACCTTCACATAGGTATAGACGCTTCGTGCGCTGTGGCAATTGGAAACAAGATATACACATTTGGGGGATGGCTTGGATGTGCCGAGGAAACTGCAGCAATCCAGTGTTTCAACACTGAAACCTACGCTTGTACGCATGTCAGCAATCTCCCGAGCCCTAGCAAGTTCACCAGAGCGGTTGTTTGTGGAAACAGAACAGAAGTTTTGTGTTCCGAGGGCCAGTTGGTATCTTTTGTCGGAAACAGAACTACCAAGCTAATCGGAAAGATTCCGCATTTCTACAGAAAGCACTTCAGTATGATACGCGACAACAGCGATAGTGCTAGACGTTTAATTTTGGGTGGAGAAGACACCTACTGCAATCGTCAGACATGTTCGGAGGTCACACAGCATCAAGACATACACGCCATCACCGGGGACGAAGTGTCCGTGTGTGATGACCGACAGTTCCCTACTACGATGGAGGTCGATGGTTGCTTCTACATGTTTATCAACAAACAGGAGTTCCACACAGACTACGAGAAAATGCTCATCGAGTTTGATGTGTGAGAAAGAGGATTTTCTCAAATCAACTTATCTACAAAATCAGAATTTAAACATATCAATTACAGTAAAAACTGATCTACAATATCAACAAACAACTCATCAAGCTGTTGATTTTCAGTATTTGTTAGATATACACTTTTGTCCTAAGTTATCAATATTTATATTCAAATTTATTTATAAACATACTTTTCGTATAAAGTTTTGTATGTATAATTGTATATTAATTGCTTATTAGGCGTGTATGTGTAATTGTTATATATTATGTACTAGCTGTGTGTGTGCAATTGTATATTAATGATGTACTAGCTGTATGTGTGTGAGTGTGTGTGTGTGTGTGTGCAATTGTATATTAAATATGTACTAGCTGTGTGTCTAATTGTAAATTAATTGTGTATTAGTTGTGCATGCCTAATTGTTTATTAATTGTGTATTAGATGTGTATGTGTGATTGTATTTTAATTGTGTATTAGTTGTGTATGCCTAATTGTTTATTAATTGTGTATTAGATGTGTATGTGTGGTTGTATATTAATTGTGTACTAGCTGTATGCCTAATTGTTTATTAATTGTGTATTAGATGTGTATTTGTAATTGTATATTAATTGTGTGTGTGTAATTGTATATTAATTGTGAATTAGATGTGTATGTGTGATTGTATTTTAATTGTGAATTAGTTGTGTATGTCTAATTGTATATGAATTCTGTATTAGATGTGTATGTGTGATTGTATATTAATTGTGTATTAGTTGTGTTTTTGTAATTGTATATTAATTGTGTATTAGATGTGTATGTGTAATTGTATATTAATTGTGTATTAGATGTGTATGTGTGATTGTATATTAATTGTGTATGCCCCATTGTACATATATAGACTGTAGTTTTGTGTGAATAATTTAATCATGTATGTATTGTGTTCTGTGTGATGTAAGCCTAATTCATAAATTTTTAATATATTCATTTTAGAACTTAATCAATTTAGATTTTATTAAATTATTTAGTATATAACATATCCTGTCGGTGTTACCTATATGTTTAAATCGGATTGACATATACTGGCGCTATTTATAAACATGAATAAGTTATTAAATTGTTGAACAAAGCTGTTTTTATTTTTCATTTTTATCAAAAATGCTCCTGAATAGAGATCGTCCCTCGCTGTTCAACGTGAACAAGCTATTTTCTCTCCAATACCACACCCTCCGATAGAAAACCCAACACCAAATACTGTGAATCCACGTCAGTATTGACGTATTCAAATTATTTTTGACAGAATCTCATTTTTTTACATAAAAATGTAAAGTTATGAAATAAAAGCAAATGAATTTTTGGTGCGTCTATCGCTGTATGACCCGACGACTAAGTCACATACCGCACCACCAGCACGTGCGACACCCAGCTTGAAGGCCCTCTATCAGAAGGTATGACACTGAAGGGAAAACAATCTTCGGCTTATTCTGTCCCATCAAACTCCAAAAAATATATACATATTCTCTAAGTTGCGGGCTTTTACCATGTAGCATACCCATCACCAGTCCTTCAAGGAGTGGCAATCTTCATCTAAAGATCAGTGTCGTTTGACGGCTGTATAGGTTTGTGAGATGAAGGCTGGACCTTTCATCAGACCTTGTGTAGCATAGTGAACCAATATATATACACGGATGTACGTGTGAACCGATATACATGTATATAGGGATGTACGTATGAACCAATATACATGTATATAAGGATGTACGTATGAACCAATATACATGTATATACGGATGTACGTATGAACCGATATATATGTATGTACGTGTGAACCGATATATATGTATATACGGATGTACGTGTGAACCGATATATATGAGACTGTGTGACCGAATACGTATCACATAAGGCTGTTCGACCCAATATGTACATTTGTGTTTGATGATGAACACGTAACGAAATGATAAGGTCAGTGTCTGTAACCATAGAGACAGTTCGAACGCCTGAATACATTCAAATACTGGAGGCAGTCAGAAGGACGAATAACAAGTTCACCCATTCTGCTCCTCAATCATGTTAAAATATGGTCACAACGATTACTCCGACATCGGTCATTTGCTATCTTCGAAAGCATGTCAAAGAAAGTTTTCAATTCATGTTTGTGTTCAAAGCAAAAATAACATACCAATCATTGTGTGCATGTCTGTAGCTGCGGAGTTGTGTTATACAGTGTAATGTAAGAGCAGTCCGCCACTAGTTTGCATGATTTAGAAAAAATCTTAATTCGCATTTTTTTCTGATTTGGAAAACGCGAAACAGATGTGCAACTTTACCTGGAGACGAATATCACGAGTTGTCGGACGCACAGACAGACAGACATCGTCTAATGGAATTGTCTATCTCTACTGTAAACGGCGAACGTTTGGCCTTTTAACTGAAACAGAGTTCGTTTCGGCAAACTTCCATTTTTTCTTGCTGATACGTCAGATGGACTCCACACCATTATACCTTCACCGCGGTGTAATGGTACTAATGGTCTATATTACACACAAATCATTGCGGACCGTTAACCGAGACACCGTTATTTACACAAGTAATGCACCCCAAGTAACGTTACATGGTAACATACTGAAGTATATTTACATACTTGTCAAATATCACAATGGTTTTCTCCTCTTTATTTGTCCAGATCTCAACGGCGAACATTGTTATTTAGTTTGTCCTATCATTCCCATATTGGAGACAATGCACAATGTGTCACAGTTAATAGACTGTAGCATAAACGTTTTAAGCCCTTATTTCTAGCCTGCCATGTATTTTTGTGCTCACGTCAGTTTTAATTCACTTATATTGTGTCAAACGCTCAAAAAGTAAATTGTAAACATTGAAAACAATATTTAATTTTCACTATCCTCAAATAATTTCCAAAATATCATTTCATAATTGATTTATATCCAGAACAAGAAATTGGGTTTGAACACAGAATCCATGTTTGAGCATGAGAACGGTTTCATGAAAACGGGCAGATCTTCTTTTGTAAAGACGAATTGCGATGCATGATGTACAGACTGATGTTAGAAATGGACAAAACCCAACACGCATCAACCTAGAGTTTACAGTCTGAGGTATCATCGGTACAACCAGTTAAAATGCAAAGAGACAGTAGCAGATGAACAAATAGTTACAATCTAATATATACCGGTAATATAAACTTTATTTATTTTACAACAATTATGAAACAAGTTATACAACTTATATTAATCACTCTTGTTGGCCCAGATGTTAGCGTCCGAGTGGTCTTATTGTAGGAGGAAACCGGAGTACCCGGAGAAAACCCACGTGGTCGGGCAGGTGACCCAATACATGTTCACGTCCGGTAGGGGAATCGAACCCCGGCCGCATTGGTGAAAGGCAAGTGCGCTATCCACTGCACCACCCGACCACTCAACTGTTACAATCTGTTGTTATATAATCAGCCGCTCGCGATCTTTCTGTTACCATGTTGATGGTGTATTCACTAAGTTCTTGTTATGTACCAACGTAAACAGACAAAACTATAAGAATATGACTCGTTAAACACGTAACCTATTACAGAATTATACAAAGTATAGCCGGTTGCTACTGCTACGAAATCAAGATGATATGTTGTTTGTACATATAAGTGATTTTTTTCCGTATGCTAAAATAATTTAACATCGTGGAGAGTGTTTTGGGAACACACCTTTTCTTCATGCTGCAGTGGACAGATGAGTACCTACGTTGGGACAGGGACGAATACGACAACATCACAGTGGTGTACCTCCCCCTCCCTGATGTTTGGGTTCCGCCAATGGTACTGCTGAACCCAGCGGGAGGTTACGGCTTCCTTAGCAAAGAAAAGGCCATGCTTCATGTTCTTGCTTCATCTGAAGGCTTGGCATCTCGAGAGCACGTGTAAACCATTTATCAAATATTCCCCGTTCGACTCTCATATTTGTCATCTGATGATAAGCCACCTAGGCTACAGTTTGGGCGAAGTGATCTCTGTCCCATCAACTGTTTATCTGGACCAACTGGTGGATAATGGTCAGTGGACCGTGGACGTGTTGAATCTCACAGAGAAGTTATTATTTCCCGGAGTAAACCAATCCCAGTATGTTGATTTATCCGTGCAGTTGACACGTCGAACAGAGTTCTTACTTCTGAATCTGTTATGTATGGGGAAAAAAATCAGAGAACACCAAAACGTCAACAAAACCATAATCCTATCTCAAAATCTATTAAACTACAGGCAAAATATGAACAAAGGAAATATTTACATGGAGACCCTCGTAAAACTACTAGAGAATAAGACCAAGTGTTCCGGAAGAGTAAGCGTCTTCTGCTTCATCGACGACACCCGCCATGTAAATCTTGGTCACATCCAAGTAAACATCAAGTCCTCAAAATGAGAACCATGCCATCATTGTCAATCACAACAATGAGCAAACAAATGGGCATACTCAAAAACGTCCATCTTCATGTCACACAAAGATACAGAATATTTCTCATTGAGACCAAAATGGCAACCATAAAACTTGCCCAAAGACTTCATCAACCTGCATCTCTCGAATCCCTGTGACGCAAGTTAGCGGCAGCTGACATCTATCACGAAAATCTCGATATTCATAGCGAGCCCTAGAATAACGAATTCGAATCAACTGCGACATGTAAACACCATAAGATGTTACTATCAAGAAAGGGAAAGTTCACGATCGGAAAATTGAAATCGTCATGTTTATCATAAAGGTTAGTAGTAAGCTGCCCGTGTTGGCCATAGTTTAATTAAGATCAAGGTAGGAAGCTGATGTAGGAGAGTATGTTATGTCCTTAATCTCAAGTTCAGTAGGGTAAATACGATCGACTAGGTCAGCAAACGTCTTGTTGTCTATAGACAACACATGGTCGATATACCTGAAAGTGAAATTGAAAGATTTGGTAAGTTTTTTGTTACCCGTCCTGATAAACCCTCGACAAATTCGGCCGCGTATGAAAACAAAACAAGTAAGCCAAAAGTGGGGCACAGTTAGTTCCCATTGGAATTCCAACAGTCTGTTGGAAAATCTTTCCTCCGAACTCAACAAAGATATTGTCAACAAGGAATTCAATCATTCGTACTTTATCTTCCTCAATATAGTTTATCCTAGCTTTTGTCGTAGTATGCTCCAAGGTAGCTCACGAACATATTTGTGTTTTTCCTTCCAGCTGAGTGTGGAGAGAAGGCCAGCTACTCCATCACTGTTCTCCTGTCTCTGGCAATCTTCATGACTATTGTCATGGATCAGTTACCGCCATTGTCTACAGATGTTCCCGTCGTGAGCATTATCCTGTGTATTCATCTCGCCAATAACGTCATCGAAGGTATGTGCACAATTCTATCCCAGAATCACCACTACCGAAGTGACACGAGGGATATTCCGTGTCCTCTCCGATTTTTAACCATGTTGGTGACCTGGCCAACATACAAGTGTAATTTCAATAATAGGAGTTATCCATACCGGAAAACCGTCAGAAATCATGTTCTCAAGTGTAAAGAGGAGTCTGGTTGTCGCTGGAACGGAAGATAGCACACACCGCGCTGTTGTGTCGGAGGACGTCTTATACTTACCTGGCAGAAAGCGAGTCACGTAATTGACAGGAGGAATTCTTCGTCTGTATCGTGATGTTCTACCATTCAGATTGAGACACGTGATCTTGTATCTAGAGGTTAATGTATATAAAACCGTTCCCCTATCCTACTCCGAATCAGCCCAAGATCCCAGAACATCGAACGATTAATCAAGAGTACATAAAACATGAGCTTCTTTACCTACAATCACAACGCCAAGGAAACAGATATGCAATTTAAACCGGAAGTAAAACAAGAATTGCTCTTGTCGAGCAAATGTTGCTTCCCTGGGCAGATATGGCGCTTGCAGGGTCGTCCGTCCACTAACCAGACCGAAATGTTTGGGTGTTATCGTCGGTTTCATCTCACTCATCGCCCGTCCACTAACCAGACCGATATGTCGGGATGTTATCGTCGGTTCCATCTCACTCATCGCCCGTCCACTAACCAGACCGAAATGTTTGGGTGTTATCGTCGGTTTCATCTCACTCATCGCCCGTCCACTAACCAGACCGATATGTCGGGATGTTATCGTCGGTTCCATCTCACTCATCGCCCGTCCACTAACCAGACCGATATGTTTGGGTGTTATCGTCGGTTTCATCTCACTCATCGCCCGTCCACTAACCAGACCGAAATGTTTGGGTGTTATCGTCGGTTTCATCTCACTCATCGCCCGTCCACTAACCAGACCGATATGTCGGGATGTTATCGTCGGTTCCATCTCACTCATCGCCCGTCCACTAACCAGACCGAAATGTTTGGGTGTTATCGTCGGTTTCATCTCACTCATCGCCCGTCCACTAACCAGACCGATATGTCGGGATGTTATCGTCGGTTCCATCTCACTCATCGCCCGTCCACTAACCAGACCGATATGTTTGGGTGTTATCGTCGGTTTCATCTCACTCATCGCCCGTCCACTAACCAGACCGATATGTCGGGATGTTATCGTCGGTTCCATCTCACTCATCGCCCGTCCACTAACCAGACCGATATGTTTGGGTGTTATCGTCGGTTTCATCTCACTCATCGCCCGTCCACTAACCAAACCGATATGTCGGGATGTTATCGTCGGTTTCATCTCACTCATCGCCCGTCCACTAACCAGACCGATATGTCGGGATGTTATCGTCGGTTCCATCTCACTCATCGCCCATCCACTAACCAGACCGATATGTTGGGATGTTATCGTCGGTTCCATCTCATTCATCGCCCGTCCACTGTTTGAGTGTTATCGTTGGTTCTTTCTCACTCATCGTCTGTACTGATAGAGGTAGCCCTGATCCGTAATGATACAGGTAGCCCTAATCTGTAATGATAGACGTCGCCCTGATACGTACATGTAATGATAGAGGTAGCCCTGATCCGTAATGATAGAGGTAGCCCTGGTCCGTAATGATAGAGGTAGCCCTGATCCGTAATGATAGAAGTCGCCCTGGCCCCGGTTTCATCAACGTTCCTTAACTTAAGGAAACTCACTTGGCTCATAGAAATGGGGCGTCACCTAGCTTGCCTATTTTCTCAACACCGAAGGAGACGGGGTATCGGTCACTTCACGTACTGTTGCATCAAATGAGATCAAAATATGAAATTATGAAAAATCGTGGCCAAAACTTTTTAACCTAAAAATCTCCACAGGAAAGCATTACAGAATTTAAGGAACGTTCCTTAATTACGGATTTTCCCCTTAAATTCTGTAATGCTTTCCTATGGAGATTTTAAAGCATAACCTCAAGCTCTGGCCCGCAACCCTTCTAAAAGGCCTATAGATTGGGTCATTATTTTCGACGTTTCCGCTAAGATCGATAAAAAAAACCTAAGCGGCGGGTAATTTAACACACCTTGCTACTGACACGAACTTATAATTATATAGCAATCTAATCTAAGTCCTTGCTACTGATGGCAAAATTAATATCTCGAAAGAAAATTTTAAAAAAAAACGTTAAATTAGTGGCCAAAAACTAAATTTGCGTGTATTCAATATTTTGTAGATCCATGGAATTAGATAGTTACATTAAGTCCGTTGAATCTTAGTATTCGACGCCGTATCATATATATATTAGTGATAAGAAAGTCTGTTGATTTTGTAAAAAAAATGAAAACGTAAATAGGCCTAGACTAGACTTAATCATTCAAATAATTCCATGTGTAAAAGTTTATCTGACCACCATACTTTCACATTACACAATTTTTTTCTCACACAAATGTTCATTTGAAAGTTATCTCGGTCTTTTAAAGTTTTTGCAAACGAATATTTTTTGTGATGAAAAAAATCGCGTCGGATGCAATATATAGATGTCTAGATCACCTTCTAAAAAGGGAATGATATTTTTACTGTATTGTGAAAAAAATGACCCCTTTCGAAATAATGTTAAAAGACTAACCATTTAGGAGAATCAAATTGTTCAGATTCTTCATAGACTAGGTTTGAATCAGATAGCCGGTAATCCATCAGCATTTTTAAAGGAAATCAAATCTGGAAGAATGTGAAAGTCTGCAAGACAGTATGGTTAAAGGGAGATCACTCTAATTGTAGGTCATAGGTTAACAACTGTGTGTATCAGAGCGAGACGGATGTCAACTGACTAGCTGTGCATTATTTCTTTCTTCTCTGCAATCGTCGTAACGTGTACCTTTTCCTGGTGTGCATCAATTAACTGTCCATGTAAAAAACACCGACTAAAGGATATGGGGTAAGTTATTTTCCTTGTTCCAGACTAGCCTATTGTGTACCCTTTTAAGAGAAAATAAAACGAAAGACGCTTGTAGAATGTAGGACTACATCAATCAGCTGTGTTCTGTCAAACGTTTCTTGCAGTTACCAGGTTACTGTGAACTCGAATGGGTCTATGCGGATGGGTCGTTTATCAATGTTGTATGCACATTATGTTTTGACTGTTTTGATGATAAATTTGATAGAAAAAAACTTTTCAAA
The DNA here is from genome assembly GCA_947623455.1 of Mimachlamys varia. Taxonomy (NCBI): domain Eukaryota; kingdom Metazoa; phylum Mollusca; class Bivalvia; order Pectinida; family Pectinidae; genus Mimachlamys; species Mimachlamys varia. The sequence continues at coordinate 13,174,251 of OX392527.1, read as the reverse complement.
TCGGTAAACTATTTTGACCGTTTTAATGTGTACGGTGCTTCCATCCCGTCTCCAATATCACTACCTGACAGCATCAGAACCCACTGAAACAGTTGCCTAGCTTCCAGTGCATAATCTGTCTCTATAAACAAAAAGGACGGGCAGTTATGTGTTTATATTTATATAGATGTTATTTGTAAATGCATATTCAAAGATGCATATATGTTCATTGATAATAGTGATAGGTAAATGTATAATTACTTTTCAAGCACAAGCTATGTAAATGTATATATAGGCCTAGGGAATTTCCCTTTACATTGAGCATTGGAATGGATACCCAAGGGTCAGTCCCAGCTAGGTAAGACACTATTCCTTGTATATACCTGATATCTGATCAATCTATAATAATATTAGACACTGTTGAGTTTAATTATATATGAGTTTTAAATGTATTTGCATGTGGATATATTCATGGATTCCGGTGATTTAATGGAGGCAAAATAGCGAAAAATGTCCATGTCATTTACAGTAGCAATTTTGATGAGGGGTTTATTGGTTTGCACACGTCGGCCAGTATAACACATCTTGTCTTGTCTTTATCTCTGATCACGCAATGATACTTTACTTTAGCTTGCTTGTTATGATATTTCTGTGCATTGGTCATTGCGGTAGTGGATGACACCTATTCGTTTTCATGTTTAATATTAGTCATGAAATGAAATTCTATAACCAATACAAGTGGTTTCTGCACAACAAAAGTTTATGCCAAGGTGATGCCAACAGTCCCTACAACTAATAATATCATTTAACCATTCAACTTCCACCACTGGGTCGCAGGTTTGAGGCCTACGCCGGTGACAGTTGCCAGGTACTTCCCGTTCCACCACTGGGTCGCGGGTTTGAGGCCTACGCCGGTGACAGTTGCCAGGTACTTCCCGTTCCACCACTGGGTAGCGGGTTTGAGGCCTACGCCGGTGACAGTTGCCAGGTACTTCCCATTCCACCAATGGGTCGCGGGTTTGAGGCCTATGCCGGTGACAGTTGCCAGGTACTTCCCGTTCCACCACTGGGTCGCGGGTTTGAGGCCTACGCCGGTGACAGTTGCCAGGTACTTCCCGTTCCACCACTTGGTCGCGGGTTTGAGGCCTACGCCGGTGACAGTTGCCAGGTACTTCCCGTTCCACCACTTGGTCGCGGGTTTGAGGCCTATGCCGGTGACAGTTGCCAGGTACTTCCCGTTCCACCACTGGGTCGCGGGTTTGAGGCCTACGCCGGTGACACTTGCAAGGTACTTCCCGTTCCACCACTGGGTCGCGGGTTTGAGGCCTACGCCGGTGACAGTTGCCAGGTACTTCCCGTTCCACCACTGGGTCGCGGGTTTGAGGCCTATGCCGGTGACAGTTGCCAGGTACTTCCCGTTCCACCACTTAGTCGCGGGTTTGAGGACTACGCCGGTGACAGTTGCCAGGTACTTCCCGTTCCACCACTGGGTCGCGGGTTTCAGGCCTACGCCGGTGACAGTTGCCAGGTACTTCCCGTTCCACCACTTGGTCGCGGGTTTGAGGACTATGCCGGTGACAGTTGCCAGGTACTTCCCGTTCCACCACTGGGTCGCGGGTTTGAGGCCTACGCCGGTGACAGTTGCCAGGTACTTCCCGTTCCACCACTGGGTCGCGGGTTTCAGGCCTACGCCGGTGACAGTTGCCAGGTACTTCCCGTTCCACCACTTGGTCGCGGGTTTGAGGCCTACGCCGGTGACACTTGCCAGGTACTTCCCGTTCCACCACTGGGTTGCGGGTTTGAGGCCTACGCCGGTGACAGTTGCCAGGTACTTCCTGTTCCACCACTGGGTCGCAGGTTTGAGGCCTACGCCGGTGACACTTGCCAGGTACTTCCCGTTCCACCACTTGGTCGCGGGTTTGAGGCCTACGCCGGTGACAGTTGCCAGGTACTTCCCGTTCCACCACTTGGTCGCGGGTTTGAGGCCTATGCCGGTGACAGTTGCCAGGTACTTTCCGTTCCACCACTGGTTCGCGGGTTTGAGGCCTACGCCGGTGACACTTGCCAGGTACTTCCCGTTCCACCACTTGGTCGCGGGTTTGAGGCCTACGCCGGTGACAGTTGCCAGGTACTTCCCGTTCCACCACTGGGTCGCGGGTTTGAGGCCTACACCTGTGACACTTGCCAGGTACTTCCCGTTCCACCACTTGGTCACGGGTTTGAGGCCTACGCCGGTGACACTTGCCAGGTACTTCCCGTTCCACCACTGGGTCGCGGGTTTGAGGCCTACGCCGGTGACAGTTGCCAGGTACTTCCCGTTCCACCACTGGGTCGCGGGTTTGAGGCCTACGCCTGTGACACTTGCCAGGTACTTCCCGTTCCACCACTTGGTCACGGGTTTGAGGCCTACGCCGGTGACACTTGCCAGGTACTTCCCGTTCCACCACTGGGTCGCGGGTTTGAGGCCTATGCCGGTGACAGTTGCCAGGTACTTCCCGTTCCACCACTGGGTCGCGGGTTTGAGGCCTACGCCGGTGACAGTTGCCAGGTACTTCCCGTTCCACCACTTGGTCGCGGGTTTGAGGCCTACGCCGGTGACAGTTGCCAGGTACTTCCCGTTCCACCACTGGGTCGCGGGTTTGAGGCCTATGCCGGTGACAGTTGCCAGGTACTTCCCGTTCCACCACTGGGTCGCGGTTTTGAGGCCTACGCCGGTGACACTTGCAAGGTACTTCCCGTTCCACCACTTGGTCGCGGGTTTGAGGCCTACGCCGGTGACAGTTGCCAGGTACTTCCCGTTCCACCACTGGGTCGCGGGTTTGAGGCCTATGCCGGTGACAGTTGCCAGGTACTTTCCGTTCCACCACTGGGTCGCGGGTTTGAGGACTACGCCGGTGACAGTTGCCAGGTACTTCCCGTTCCACCACTTGGTCGCGGGTTTGAGGCCTACGCCGGTGACAGTTGCCAGGTACTTCCCATTCCACCACTGGGTCGCGGGTTTGAGGCCTACGCCGGTGACAGTTGCCAGGTACTTCCCGTTCCACCACTGGGTCGCAGGTTTGAGGCCTACGCCGGTGACAGTTGCCAGGTACTTCCCGTTCCACCACTTGGTCGCGGGTTTGAGGCCTACGCCGGTGACAGTTGCCAGGTACTTCCCGTTCCAACACTGGGTCGCGGGTTTGAGGCCTATGCCGGTGACAGTTGCCAGGTACTTTCCGTTCCACCACTGGGTCGCGGGTTTGAGGCCTATGCCGGTGACACTTGCCAGGTACTTCCCGTTCCACCACTTGGTCGCGGGTTTGAGGCCTACGCCGGTGACAGTTGCCAGGTACTTCCCGTTCCACCACTTGGTCGCGGGTTTGAGGCCTATGCCGGTGACAGTTGCCAGGTACTTTCCGTTCCACCACTGGGTCGCGGGTTTGAGGCCTACGCCGGTGACACTTGCCAGGTACTTCCCGTTCCACCACTTGGTCGCGGGTTTGTGGCCTACGCCGGTGACAGTTGCAAGGTACTTCCCGTTCCACCACTTGGTCGCGGGTTTGAGGCCTATGCCGGTGACAGTTGCCAGGTACTTTCCGTTCCACCACTGGTTCGCGGGTTTGAGGCCTACGCCGGTGACACTTGCCAGGTACTTCCCGTTCCACCATTTGTCGCGGGTTTGAGGCCTACGCCGGTGACAGTTGCCAGGTACTTCCCGTTCCACCACTGGGTCGCGGGTTTGAGGCCTATGCCTGTGACACTTGCCAGGTACTTCCCGTTCCACCACTTGGTCACGGGTTTGAGGCCTACGCCGGTGACACTTGCCAGGTACTTCCCGTTCCACCACTTGGTCGCGGGTTTGAGGCCTACGCCGGTGACAGTTGCCAGGTACTTCCCGTTCCACCACTGGGTCGCGGGTTTGAGGCCTACGCCTGTGACACTTGCCAGGTACTTCCCGTTCCACCACTTGGTCACGGGTTTGAGGCCTACGCCGGTGACAGTTGCCAGGTACTTCCCGTTCCACCACTGGGTCGCGGGTTTGAGGCCTATGCCGGTGACAGTATCCAGGTACTTCCCGTTCCACCACTGGGTCGCGGGTTTGAGGCCTACGCCGGTGACAGTTGCCAGGTACTTCCCGTTCCACCACTTGGTCGCGGGTTTGAGGCCTACGCCGTGACAGTTGCCAGGTACTTCCCGTTCCACCACTGGGTCGCGGGTTTGAGGCCTATGCCGGTGACAGTTGCCAGGTACTTCCCGTTCCACCACTTAGTCGCGGGTTTGAGGACTACGCCGGTGACAGTTGCCAGGTACTTCCCGTTCCACCACTGGGTCGCGGGTTTCAGGCCTACGCCGGTGACAGTTGCCAGGTACTTCCCGTTCCACCACTTGGTCGCGGGTTTGAGGACTTTGCCGTTGACAGTTGCCAGGTACTTCCCGTTCCACCACTGGGTCGCGGGTTTGAGGCCTACGCCGGTGACAGTTGCCAGGTACTTCCCGTTCCACCACTGGGTCGCGGGTTTCAGGCCTACGCCGGTGACAGTTGCCAGGTACTTCCCGTTCCACCACTTGGTCGCGGGTTTGAGGCCTACGCCGGTGACACTTGCCAGGTACTTCCCGTTCCACCACTGGGTCGCGGGTTTGAGGCCTACGCCGGTGACAGTTGCCAGGTACTTCCTGTTCCACCACTGGGTCGCAGGTTTGAGGCCTACGCCGGTGACAGTTGCCAGGTACTTCCCGTTCCACCACTTGGTCACAGGTTTGAGGCCTACGCCGGTGACAGTTGCCAGGTACTTCCCGTTCCACCACTTGGTCGCGGGTTTGAGGCCTATGCCGGTGACAGTTGCCAGGTACTTTCCGTTCCACCACTGGGTCGCGGGTTTGAGGCCTACGCCGGTGACAGTTGCCAGGTACTTCCCGTTCCACCACTTGGTCCCGGGTTTGAGGCCTACGCCGGTGACAGTTGCCAGGTACTTCCCGTTCCACCACTGGGTCGCGGGTTTGAGGCCTATGCCGGTGACAGTTGCCAGGTACTTCCCGTTCCACCACTGGGTCGCGGGTTTGAGGCCTACGCCGGTGACACTTGCAAGGTACTTCCCGTTCCAACACTTGGTCGCGGGTTTGAGGCCTACGCCGGTGACAGTTGCCAGGTACTTCCCGTTCCACCACTGGGTCGCGGGTTTGAGGCCTATGCCGGTGACAGTTGCCAGGTACTTTCCGTTCCACCACTTGGTCGCGGGTTTGAGGACTACGCCGGTGACAGTTGCCAGGTACTTCCCGTTCCACCACTGGGTCGCGGGTTTGAGGCCTACGCCGGTGACAGTTGCCAGGTACTTCCCGTTCCACCACTGGGTCGCGGGTTTGAGGCCTACGCCTGTGACACTTGCCAGGTACTTCCCGTTCCACCACTTGGTCGCGGGTTTGAGGCCTACGCCGGTGACAGTTGCCAGGTACTTCCTGTTCCACCACTGGGTCGCAGGTTTGAGGCCTACGCCGGTGACAGTTGCCAGGTACTTCCCGTTCCACCACTTGGTCGCGGGTTTGAGGCCTACGCCGGTGACAGTTGCCAGGTACTTCCCATTCCACCACTTGGTCGCGGGTTTGAGGCCTACGCCGGTGACAGTTGCCAGGTACTTCCCGTTCCACCACTGGGTCGCGGGTTTGAGGCCTATGCCGGTGACAGTTGCCAGGTACTTCCCGTTCCACCACTTAGTCGCGGGTTTGAGGACTACGCCGGTGACAGTTGCCAGGTACTTCCCGTTCCACCACTGGGTCGCGGGTTTCAGGCCTACGCCGGTGACAGTTGCCAGGTACTTCCCGTTCCACCACTGGGTCGCGGGTTTGAGGCCTACGCCTGTGACACTTGCAAGGTACTTCCCATTCCACCACTTGGTCGCGGGTTTGAGGCCTACGCCGGTGACAGTTGCCAGGTACTTCCCGTTCCACCACTGGGTCGCGGGTTTGAGGCCTATGCCGGTGACAGTTGCCAGGTACTTTCCTTTCCACCACTTGGTCGCGGGTTTGAGGACTACGCCGGTGACAGTTGCCAGGTACTTCCCGTTCCACCACTGGGTCGCGGGTTTGAGGCCTACGCCGGTGACAGTTGCCAGGTACTTCCTGTTCCACCACTGGGTCGCGGGTTTGAGGCCTACGCCGGTGACAGTTGCCAGGTACTTCCCGTTCCACCACTGGGTCGCAGGTTTGAGGCCTACGCCGGTGACAGTTGCCAGGTACTTCCCGTTCCACCACTTGGTCGCGGGTTTGAGGCCTACGCCGGTGACAGTTGCCAGGTACTTCCCGTTCCAACACTGGGTCGCGGGTTTGAGGCCTATGCCGGTGACAGTTGCCAGGTACTTTCCGTTCCACCACTGGGTCGCAGGTTTGAGGCCTATGCCGGTGACACTTGCCAGGTACTTCCCGTTCCACCACTTGGTCGCGGGTTTGAGGCCTACGCCGGTGACAGTTGCCAGGTACTTCCCGTTCCACCACTTGGTCGCGGGTTTGAGGCCTATGCCGGTGACAGTTGCCAGGTACTTTCCGTTCCACCACTGGGTCGCGGGTTTGAGGCCTACGCCGGTGACACTTGCCAGGTACTTCCCGTTCCACCACTTGGTCGCGGGTTTGTGGCCTACGCCGGTGACAGTTGCAAGGTACTTCCCGTTCCACCACTTGGTCGCGGGTTTGAGGCCTATGCCGGTGACAGTTGCCAGGTACTTTCCGTTCCACCACTGGTTCGCGGGTTTGAGGCCTACGCCGGTGACACTTGCCAGGTACTTCCCGTTCCACCATTTGTCGCGGGTTTGAGGCCTACGCCGGTGACAGTTGCCAGGTACTTCCCGTTCCACCACTGGGTCGCGGGTTTGAGGCCTATGCCTGTGACACTTGCCAGGTACTTCCCGTTCCACCACTTGGTCACGGGTTTGAGGCCTACGCCGGTGACACTTGCCAGGTACTTCCCGTTCCACCACTTGGTCGCGGGTTTGAGGCCTACGCCGGTGACAGTTGCCAGGTACTTCCCGTTCCACCACTGGGTCGCGGGTTTGAGGCCTACGCCTGTGACACTTGCCAGGTACTTCCCGTTCCACCACTTGGTCACGGGTTTGAGGCCTACGCCGGTGACAGTTGCCAGGTACTTCCCGTTCCACCACTGGGTCGCGGGTTTGAGGCCTATGCCGGTGACAGTTGCCAGGTACTTCCCGTTCCACCACTGGGTCGCGGGTTTGAGGCCTACGCCGGTGACAGTTGCCAGGTACTTCCCGTTCCACCACTTGGTCGCGGGTTTGAGGCCTACGCCGTGACAGTTGCCAGGTACTTCCCGTTCCACCACTGGGTCGCGGGTTTGAGGCCTATGCCGGTGACAGTTGCCAGGTACTTCCCGTTCCACCACTTAGTCGCGGGTTTGAGGACTACGCCGGTGACAGTTGCCAGGTACTTCCCGTTCCACCACTGGGTCGCGGGTTTCAGGCCTACGCCGGTGACAGTTGCCAGGTACTTCCCGTTCCACCACTTGGTCGCGGGTTTGAGGACTTTGCCGGTGACAGTTGCCAGGTACTTCCCGTTCCACCACTGGGTCGCGGGTTTGAGGCCTATGCCGGTGACAGTTGCCAGGTACTTTCCGTTCCACCACTGGGTCGCGGGTTTCAGGCCTACGCCGGTGACAGTTGCCAGGTACTTCCCGTTCCACCACTTGGTCGCGGGTTTGAGGCCTACGCCGGTGACACTTGCCAGGTACTTCCCGTTCCAACACTGGGTCGCGGGTTTGAGGCCTACGCCGGTGACAGTTGCCAGGTACTTCCTGTTCCACCACTGGGTCGCAGGTTTGAGGCCTACGCCGGTGACAGTTGCCAGGTACTTCCCGTTCCACCACTTGGTCACAGGTTTGAGGCCTACGCCGGTGACAGTTGCCAGGTACTTCCCGTTCCACCACTTGGTCGCGGGTTTGAGGCCTATGCCGGTGACAGTTGCCAGGTACTTTCCGTTCCACCACTGGGTCGCGGGTTTGAGGCCTACGCCGGTGACAGTTGCCAGGTACTTCCCGTTCCACCACTTGGTCCCGGGTTTGAGGCCTACGCCGGTGACAGTTGCCAGGTACTTCCCGTTCCACCACTGGGTCGCGGGTTTGAGGCCTATGCCGGTGACAGTTGCCAGGTACTTCCCGTTCCACCACTTGGTCGCGGGTTTGAGGCCTACGCCGGTGACACTTGCAAGGTACTTCCCGTTCCAACACTTGGTCGCGGGTTTGAGGCCTACGCCGGTGACAGTTGCCAGGTACTTCCCGTTCCACCACTGGGTCGCGGGTTTGAGGCCTATGCCGGTGACAGTTGCCAGGTACTTTCCGTTCCACCACTTGGTCGCGGGTTTGAGGACTACGCCGGTGACAGTTGCCAGGTACTTCCCGTTCCACCACTGGGTCGCGGGTTTGAGGCCTACGCCGGTGACAGTTGCCAGGTACTTCCCGTTCCACCACTGGGTCGCGGGTTTGAGGCCTACGCCTGTGACACTTGCCAGGTACTTCCCGTTCCACCACTTGGTCGCGGGTTTGAGGCCTACGCCGGTGACAGTTGCCAGGTACTTCCTGTTCCACCACTGGGTCGCAGGTTTGAGGCCTACGCCGGTGACAGTTGCCAGGTACTTCCCGTTCCACCACTTGGTCGCGGGTTTGAGGCCTACGCCGGTGACAGTTGCCAGGTACTTCCCATTCCACCACTTGGTCGCGGGTTTGAGGCCTACGCCGGTGACAGTTGCCAGGTACTTCCCGTTCCACCACTGGGTCGCGGGTTTGAGGCCTATGCCGGTGACAGTTGCCAGGTACTTCCCGTTCCACCACTTAGTCGCGGGTTTGAGGACTACGCCGGTGACAGTTGCCAGGTACTTCCCGTTCCACCACTGGGTCGCGGGTTTCAGGCCTACGCCGGTGACAGTTGCCAGGTACTTCCCGTTCCACCACTGGGTCGCGGGTTTGAGGCCTACGCCTGTGACACTTGCAAGGTACTTCCCATTCCACCACTTGGTCGCGGGTTTGAGGCCTACGCCGGTGACAGTTGCCAGGTACTTCCCGTTCCACCACTGGGTCGCGGGTTTGAGGCCTATGCCGGTGACAGTTGCCAGGTACTTTCCTTTCCACCACTTGGTCGCGGGTTTGAGGACTACGCCGGTGACAGTTGCCAGGTACTTCCCGTTCCACCACTGGGTCGCGGGTTTGAGGCCTACGCCGGTGACAGTTGCCAGGTACTTCCTGTTCCACCACTGGGTCGCGGGTTTGAGGCCTACGCCGGTGACAGTTGCCAGGTACTTCCCGTTCCACCACTGGGTCGCAGGTTTGAGGCCTACGCCGGTGACAGTTGCCAGGTACTTCCCGTTCCACCACTTGGTCGCGGGTTTGAGGCCTACGCCGGTGACAGTTGCCAGGTACTTTCCGTTCCACCACTGGGTCGCGGGTTTGAGGCCTACGCCGGTGACACTTGCCAGGTACTTCCCGTTCCACCACTTGGTCGCGGGTTTGAGGCCTACGCCGGTGACAGTTGCCAGGTACTTCCCGTTCCACCACTTGGTCGCGGGTTTGAGGCCTATGCCGGTGACAATTGCCAGGTACTTTCCGTTCCACCACTGGTTCGCGGGTTTGAGGCCTACGCCGGTGACACTTGCCAGGTACTTCCCGTTCCACCACTTGGTCGCGGGTTTGAGGCCTACGCCGGTGACAGTTGCCAGGTACTTCCCGTTCCACCACTGGGTCGCAGGTTTGAGGCCTACGCCGGTGACAGTTGCCAGGTACTTCCCGTTCCACCACTTGGTCGCGGGTTTGAGGCCTACGCCGGTGACAGTTGCCAGGTACTTTCCGTTCCACCACTGGGTCGCGGGTTTGAGGCCTACGCCGGTGACACTTGCCAGGTACTTCCCGTTCCACCACTTGGTCGCGGGTTTGAGGCCTACGCCGGTGACAGTTGCCAGGTACTTCCCGTTCCACCACTTGGTCGCGGGTTTGAGGCCTATGCCGGTGACAATTGCCAGGTACTTTCCGTTCCACCACTGGTTCGCGGGTTTGAGGCCTACGCCGGTGACACTTGCCAGGTACTTCCCGTTCCACCACTTGGTCGCGGGTTTGAGGCCTACGCCGGTGACAGTTGCCAGGTACTTCCCGTTCCACCACTGGGTCGCGGGTTTGAGGCCTACGCCTGTGACACTTGCCAGGTACTTCCCGTTCCACCACTTGGTCACGGGTTTGAGGCCTACGCCGGTGACACTTGCCAGGTACTTCCTGTTCCACCACTTGGTCGCGGGTTTGAGGCCTACGCCGGTGACAGTTGCCAGGTACTTCCCATTCCACCACTGGGTCGCGGGTTTGAGGCCTACGCCTGTGACACTTGCCAGGTACTTCCCGTTCCACCACTTGGTCACGGGTTTGAGGCCTACGCCGGTGACACTTGCCAGGTACTTCCCGTTCCACCACTGGGTCGCGGGTTTGAGGCCTATGCCGGTGACAGTTGCCAGGTACTTCCCGTTCCACCACTGGGTCGCGGGTTTGAGGCCTACGCCGGTGACAGTTGCCAGGTACTTCCCGTTCCACCACTTGGTCGCGGGTTTGAGGCCTACGCCGGTGACAGTTGCCAGGTACTTCCCGTTCCACCACTGGGTCGCGGGTTTGAGGCCTATGCCGGTGACAGTTGCCAGGTACTTCCCGTTCCACCACTGGGTCGCGGGTTTGAGGCCTACGCCAGTGACACTTGCAAGGTACTTCCCATTCCACCACTTGGTCGCGGGTTTGAGGCCTACGCCGGTGACAGTTGCCAGGTACTTCCCGTTCCACCACTGGGTCGCGGGTTTGAGGCCTATGCCGGTGACAGTTGCCAGGTACTTTCCTTTCCACCACTTGGTCGCGGGTTTGAGGACTACGCCGGTGACAGTTGCCAGGTACTTCCCGTTCCACCACTGGGTCGCGGGTTTGAGGCCTACGCCGGTGACAGTTGCCAGGTACTTCCCGTTCCACCACTGGGTCGCGGGTTTGAGGCCTACGCCGGTGACAGTTGCCAGGTACTTCCCGTTCCACCACTGGGTCGCAGGTTTGAGGCCTACGCCGGTGACAGTTGCCAGGTACTTCCCGTTCCACCACTTGGTCGCGGGTTTGAGGCCTACGCCGGTGACAGTTGCCAGGTACTTCCCGTTCCACCACTGGGTCGCGGGTTTGAGGCCTATGCCGGTGACAGTTGCCAGGTACTTTCCGTTCCACCACTGGGTCGCGGGTTTGAGGCCTACGCCGGTGACACTTGCCAGGTACTTTCCGTTCCACCACTTGGTCGCGGGTTTGAGGCCTACGCCGGTGACAGTTGCCAGGTACTTCCCGTTCCACCACTTGGTCGCGGGTTTGAGGCCTACGCCGGTGACAGTTGCCAGGTACTTTCCGTTCCACCAGTGGTTCGCGGGTTTGAGGCCTACGCCGGTGACACTTGCCAGGTACTTCCCGTTCCACCACTTGGTTGCGGGTTTGAGGCCTACGCCGGTGACAGTTGCCAGGTACTTCCCGTTCCACCACTGGGTCGCGGGTTTGAGGCCTACGCCGGTGACAATTGCCAGGTACTTCCCGTTCCACCACTGGGTCGCGGGTTTGAGGCCTACGCCGGTGACAGTTGCCAGGTACTTCCCGTTCCACCACTGGGTCGCGGGTTTGAGGCCTATGCCGGTGACAGTTGCCAGGTACTTCCCGTTCCACCACTTGGTCGCAGGTTTGAGGCCTACATCGATGACAGTTGCCAGGTACTTCCTGTTCCACCACTTGGTCGCGGGGTTGAGGCCTACGCCGGTGACAGTTGCCAGGTACTTCCCGTTCCACCACTGGGTCGCGGGTTTGAGGCCTACGCCGGTGACAGTTGCCAGGTACTTCCCGTTCCACCACTGGGTCGCGGGTTTGAGGCCTACGCCGGTGACAGTTGCCAGGTACTTCCCGTTCCACCACTGGGTCGCGGGTTTGAGGCCTACGCCTGTGACAGTTGCCAGGTACTTCCCGTTCCACCACTGGGTCGCGGGTTTGAGGCCTACGCCGGTGACAGTTGCCAGGTACTTCCCGTTCCACCACTGGGTCGCGGGTTTGAGGCCTACGCCGGTGACAGTTGCCAGGTACTTCCCGTTCCACCACTGGGTCGCGGGTTTGAGGACTACGCCGGTGACAGTTGCCAGGTACTTCCCGTTCCACCACTGGGTCGCGGGTTTGAGGCCTATGCCGGTGACAGTTGCCAGGTACTTCCCGTTCCACCACTTGGTCGCGGGTTTGAATGCCGGTGACAGTTGCCATGCAGGTACTTCCCGTTCCACCACTGAGTTGCGGGTTTGAGGCCTATGCCGGTGACAGTTGCCAGGTACTGCCCAGTGGTTGGTGGTTTTTCTCCACTTTGAAAGAACACTGACTTTCCTCCACCACCAAAATCTGGCACATCCTTAAAATAACCACAGCTGTTAATAGGATGAAAATTCAACAAACCAAACTTTCAGGTTGCTGAATGTTAATGACTTTGACCTACTTTTGAGGTCAGTCACTGCATGTACAGTCAGTAAGACACCTTTGAAAGCATCCAGAGCTTTTTACACAAATACACAGATTTATTCTGACTGTAGGAAATTGAAATTTCTTCTGCTGTCAGTTCAATTGTTAAAGCTTAATTTTTTAAGATTATAATATTAAAGATTCTGGTGGAATTATATTTTACATAATATATTTTACAGCGCTGTATTTATAAAAAGAAACAATTAAAGCTTGACCAACAGGCAGCTTATAACAAGCCTTGTTGAGTATTTAACTTACAGGTGACAAACCTTGTTGGGTATTTAACTTACAGGTCACAAACCTTGTTCAATATATTTAACTTACAGGTCACAAACCTTGTTCATTATTTAACTTACAGGTCACAAACCTTGTTCAGTATTTAACTTACAGGTCACAAACCTTGTTCAGTATTTAACTTACAGGTCACAAACCTTGTTCAGTATTTTACTTACAAGTCACAAACCTTGTTCAGCATATATTTAACTTACAGGTCACAAACCTTGTTCAGTATTTAACTTACAGGTCACAAACCTTGTTCAGTATTTAACTTACAGGTCACAAACCTTGTTGAGTATTTAACTTACAGGTCACAAACCTTGTTGAGTATTTAACTTACAGGTCACAAACCTTGTTGAGTATTTAACTTACAGGTCACAAACCTTGTTCAGTATTTAACTTACAGGTCACAAACCTTGTTCAGTATTTAACTAACAGGTCACAAACCTTGTTCAGTATTTAACTTACAGGTCACAAACCTTGTTCAGTATTTAACTTACAGGTCACGAACCTTGTTCAGTATTTAACTAATAGGTCACAAACCTTATAGCTTCTTCGTTATTTCAGCTCATCCATGTGTATGTGCAAATTACAAATACACATGTAATCAGTCAATATGATTGCTCAGCATGAGCTGTTTCCAACCCATGTATGTAACACATTTCCTTGTACAGATGTAAGGAACATAAGTCATGTATATGCAGCTTTTAATGATAAAAAGAACAGCATAGATGGAATATATAGAATGGGTGTCTATATTTGTCCATCAAGTAATGTCTGTTGCTCAGGTGGACTTTGTTTTCTTCAGTACACTACTAGGAGGGGCAAGCTGTGTACAATGTAGGTCACTTCCTTATGAAAGGATATATAACTATTAAAATTGTGCTGTCATAGAACGTGAAGCTTTGTTAATCTAGAATAGTATTTTTAGACTTCCCTAGATGATTCAAAATGTAAAACTAATTAATGTGTTAGTTAAGGTGTCCAGATCCCTGTATGTTTTTGAGGGATCAAAATTGGAATCTAGATAGGCATACACCATAGAGTGAAGAAAAGATTGGTGCATCAGTGGTGCTTACATTTGAGAATGTATCATTGAATATCCAATATAGATTTATCCTGCTGATATTTTTTGAAGTCAAATCTCATTAGGAATAGGTATATATATATTTGAGATTGTCAAAATTTTAAGTGAAATTAAACATAATATAAAACATTTGGTTGTGTGTTTCTGCCTGGTACAATAAGTATACCCAAGAGTTTGTGTATTTGTGTGGTATTAAATAGCCTAGGGTTGTGTGTATCTGTATGGTATTGAGTACCCAAGGGTTGTGTGTATCTGTATGGTATTAAGTACCCTAGGGTTGTGTGTATCTGTGTGGTACTAAGAAGCCTAGGGTTGTGTGTATCTGTGTGGTATTAAGTACCCTAGGGTTGTGTGTATCTGTGTGGTATTGAGTACCCAAGAGTTGTGTGTATCTGTGTGGTATTAAGTACCCTAGGGTTGTGTGTATCTGTGTGGTATTGAGTACCCAAGGGTTGTGTGTATCTGTATGGTACTAAGTACTCTAGGGTTGTGTATATCTGTGTGGTATTAAGTACCCTAGCTATAGGGTTGTGTGTATCTGTGTGGTATTAAGTACCCTAGGGTTGTGTGTATCTGTGTGGTATTGAGTACCCAAGAGTTGTGTGTATCTATGTGGTATCGAGTACCCAAGGGTTGTGTGTATCTGTGTGGTATTAAGCAGCCTAGGGTTGTGTGTACATGTATCTATGTGGTATCAAGTACCCGAGAGTTGTGTGTATCTATGTGGTATTGAGTACCCAAGGGCTGTGTGTATCTGTATGGTATTAAGTACCCTAGGGTTGTGTGTATCTGTGTGGTACTAAGAAGCCTAGGGTTGTGTGTATCTGTGTGGTATTTAGTATCCTAGGGTTGTGTGTATCTGTGTGGTATCAAGTACCCTAGGGTTGTGTGTATCTGTGTGGTATTAAGTACCCTAGGGTTGTGTGTATCTGTGTGGTACTAAGTACCCTAGGGTTGTGTGTATCTGTGTGGTACAAAGCAACCTAGGGTTGTATGTATCTGTGTTTTATTGATTACCCTAGGGTTGTATGTACCTGTGTGGTACTAAGTACCCTATGGTTGTGTGTATCTGTGTGATATTAAGCAGCCTAGGGTTGTGTGTATCAGTGTGTTACTAAGTAGCCTAGGGTTGTGTGTCTCTGTGTGGTACTAAGCAGCCTAGGGTTGTGTGTATATGTGTGGTATTGAGTAGCCTAGGGTTGTGTGTGTCTGTGTGGTACTAAGTAGCCTAGGGTTGTGTGTATCTGTGTGGTACTAAGTAGCCTAGGGTTGTGTGTATCTGTGTGGTACTAAGTAGCCTAGGGTTGTGTGTATCTGTGTGGTACTAAGCAGCCTAGGGTTGTGTGTATATGTGTGGTATTGAGTAGCCTAGGGTTGTGTGTGTCTGTGTAGTATCAAGCAGCCTAGGGTTGTGTGTATCTGTGTGGTACTAAGTACCCTATGGTTGTGTGTATCTGTGTGATATTAAGCAGCCTAGGGTTGTGTGTATCTGTGTGGTACTAAGTAGCCTAGGGTTGTGTGTATCTGTGTGGTACTAAGTAGCCTAGGGTTGTGTGTATCTGTGTGGTACTAAGTAGCCTAGGGTTGTGTGTGTCTGTGTAGTATCAAGCAGCCTAGGGTTGTGTGTATCTGTGTGGTACTAAGTACCCTATGGTTGTGTGTATCTGTGTGATATTAAGCAGCCTAGGGTTGTGTGTATCTGTGTGGTACTAAGTAGCCTAGGGTTGTGTGTATCTGTGTGGTACTAAGCAGCCTAGGGTTGTGTGTGTCTGTGTGGTACTAAGTAGCCTAGGGTTGTGTGTATCTGTGTGGTACTAAGTAGCCTAGGGTTGTGTGTATCTGTGTGGTACTAAGTAGCCTAGGGTTGTGTGTGTCTGTGTAGTACTAAGCAGCCTAGGGTTGTGTGTATCTGTGTAGTATTGAGTAGCCTAGGGTTGTGTGTATCTGTGTAGTATTGAGTAGCCTAGGGTTGTGTGTGTCTGTGAAGTATTAATTATAAGAAGCCTACTGTTGTGTGTATTTGTGTAGGACCTCTGACTAGTAGACCAGCATTCTGACTAGGATCTCGAGCCAGCAGGTATATAACCCAGGATCTCAGACTTGTAGACTAGAATTCTAACCCAGAACCTCAGACTACTAGACCAAAATTCTAACCCAGGACCTCAGACTACTAGACCAGAATTCTAACCCAGGACCTCAGACTACTAGACCAGAATTCTAACCAAGGACTTCAGACTAGTAGGCCACGATTCTAACCCCCAGGCCCTCAGACTAGTAGACTTGGATCTAACCCAGGACCTCAGACTAGCAGACTGGGATCTAACACAGGACCTCAGACTAGCAGACTTGGTTCTAACCCAGGACCTCAGACTAGCAGACTGGGATCTAACCCTGGACCTCAGACTAGCAGACTGGGATCTTACCCAGGACCTCAGACTAGCAGACTGGGATCTATCCCAGGACCTCAGACTAGCAGACAAGGATTCTAAGCCCAGGACCTCAGACTAGCAGACTTGGATCTAACCCAGGACCTCAGACTAGCAGACTGGGATCTAACCCAGGACCTCAGACTAGCAGACTGGAGTCTAACCCAGAACCTCAGACTAGCAGACTGGAGTCTAACCCAGGACCCCAGACTAGTAGACTGGGATCTAACTCAGGACCTCAGACTAGCAGACTGGGATCTAACCCTGGACCTCAGACTAGCAGACTTGGATCTAACCCAGGACCTCAGACTAGCAGACTGGGATCTTACCCAGGACCTCAGACTAGCAGACCGGGATCTAACCCAGGACCTCAGACTAGCAGACTTGGATCTAACCCAGGACCTCAGACTAGCAGACTGGGATCTAACCCAGGACCTCAGACTAGCAGACTGGGATCTACCCCACGGCCTCTGACTAGCAGACTGGGATCTTACCCAGGACCTCAGACTAGTAAACCGGGATCTAACCCAGGACTTCAGACTAGCAGACCGGGATCTAACCCAGGACCTCAGACTAGCAGACTTGGATCTAACCCAGGACCTCAGACTAGCTGACTGGAGTCTAACCTAGAACCTCAGACTAGCAGACTGGAGTCTAACCCAGGACCTCAGACTAGCAGACTGGGATCTAACCCAGGACCTCAGACTAGCAGACTGGGATCTAACCCAGGACCTCAGACTAGCAGACTGGAGTCTAACCCAGGACCTCAGACTAGCAGACTGGGATCTAACCCAGGACCTCAGACTAGCTGACTGGAGTCTAACCCAGGACCTCAGACAAGCAGACTGGAGTCTAACCTAGGACCTCAGACTAGCAGACTTGGATCTAACCCAGGACCTCAGACTAGCAGACTGGGATCTAACCCAGGACCTCAGACTAGCAGACAACCCAGGACCTCAGACAAGCAGACTGGAGTCTAACCCAGGACTTCAGACTAGCAGACCGGGATCTAACCCAGGACCTCAGACTAGCAGACTTGGATCTAACCCAGGACCTCAGACTAGCTGACTGGAGTCTAACCCAGAACCTCAGACTAGCAGACTGGAGTCTAACCCAGGACCTCAGACTAGCAGACTGGGATCTAACCCAGGACCTCAGACTAGCAGACTGGGATCTAACCCAGGACCTCAGACTAGCAGACTGGAGTCTAACCCAGGACCTCAGACTAGCAGACTGGGATCTAACCCAGGACCTCAGACTAGCTGACTGGAGTCTAACCCAGGACCTCAGACAAGCAGACTGGAGTCTAACCCAGGACCTCAGACTAGCAGACTTGGATCTAACCCAGGACCTCAGACTAGCAGACTGGGATCTAACCCAGGACCTCAGACTAGCAGACAACCCAGGACCTCAGACAAGCAGACTGGAGTCTAACCCAGGACCTCAGACTAGCAGACAACCCAGGACCTCAGACAAGCAGACTGGAGTCTAACCCAGGACCTCAGACAAGCAGACTGGAGTCTAACCCAGGACCTCAGACTAGCAGACTGGAGTCTAACCCAGGACCTCAGACTAGCAGACTGGAGTCTAACCCAGGACCTCAGACTAGCAGACAACCCAGGAACTGAAGATTGACATTGCTCTGAGTGAGCTAGTACCGATCAACCAAAACATCATCGGACAGGGAGCTTACTCTTAAAGAGATTTCTTACCAAAAATTACAAGGCCTTCATTTCCATGAATCATGCTCATCAATAACATGATTATGTTCAAGAGAAGCAATTTATATTTTACTTTACCATGTACAGCATTCATAATGACAATATTTTGATATCATGATTATAATGTCATTGAAATTGATTTCCTATATTAGAAGAAATAGGTAGGAATATGAAAGGTATATGATATATATTACAAACAAATGTGACACTGCACTTGTCATCTGATCAACACATAGTTTCAATGAAATAGAGGACATATGGCCTTGATGGATGTATCAGATTGCCCTCGTGTCATTTTATTATGTCTCCACAGTATTTTATTACTTCAGCTGTAGTCCAGGATATGTAATCATAGTATCAGTAATGATGAATTATTCACATTGATACAGAATGTATGGATTTTAATCAATATACAGCTGTAGGCTATACACTAGAATATAGTTCATCAGCTCAAAGAGGCAAAGAAAATATATTGCATTAGAAAGAATAAAAGAATAAAAAGAATAAATTAAAAATAGAAGATTAAAAACAGTCTGACACTGATGCATGGAGAATAGTAGTTTGTGAGGCTGAAGATGATGCTTACAAATTAAAGGCTGATGATGCTTATACATATACAGGTTTCAAATACTGGATGGACCATTTGTAAATTTCACATGGCGGTTACCCTTGGTTCTTAAAGGCCAATTTGCCCCAAGGGATGATCAAGTAATGGGATGTTTTGTTTTTGTTTTGTTTTTTCAAGGGTCTTTTTTTAAGCGATATTGATAAAACATTATAATATGATATTTTCATTGCAATAAATTCATTGATAGTGGTGTAACTTGTGATGTCCCTTTATTTTTATCCCTCGCTTTCACCGAAACAGGGGATATTAATTTGGGTTTGTCCATCCGCCCATCTGTCTGTCTGTCACACTTTGTTTCCATGCAATAACTGCAACAAATATTATCTGATTTTCTTGAAACTTGGTTACAAGGTAAAATGCCTAAAGGGTCGACCATGTTAGATTGCCACTTCTGGCAGACATTATTTGGCGGAGTTGTCTGGGTTGTTGTGATGGTGGCCCACCCTGTGGTGACAAGGTAGTGAGCCTGGGTTGTTGTGTGTGTGACCCCTCTGTGGTGACAAGGTAGTGAGCCTGGGTTGTTGTGTGTGTGTGGCCCTCCCTGTGGTGACAAGGTAGTGAGCCTGGGTTGTTGTGTGTGTGACCCTCCCTGTGGTGACAAGGTAGTGAGCCTGGGTTGTGTGTGATGGTGGCCCTCCCTGTGGTGACAAGGTAGTGAGCCTGGGTTGTTGTGTGTGTGACCCTCCCTGTGGTGACAAGGTAGTGAGCCTGGGTTGTTGTGTGTGGCCCTCCCAGTGTTGACAAGGTAGTGAGCCTGGGTTGTTGTGTGTGGCCCTCCCTGTGTTGACAAGGTAGTGAGCCTGGGTTGTTGTGTGTGTGGCCCTCCCTGTGGTGACAAGGTAGTGAGCCTGGGTTGTTGTGTGTGACCCTCCCTGTGGTGACAAGGTAGTGAGCCTGGGTTGTGTGTGTATGGCCCTCCCTGTGGTGACAAGGTAGTGAGTCTGGGTTGTTGTGTTGGTGGCCCTCCCTGTGGTGACAAGGTAGTGAGCCTGGGTTGTTGTGTTGGTGGCCCTCCCTGTGGTGACAAGGTAGTGAGCCTGGGTTGTTGTGTGTGGCCCTCCAAGTGTTGACAAGGTAGTGAGCCTGGGTTGTTGTGTGTGACCCTCCCTGTGTTGACAAGGTAGTGAGCCTTGGTTGTTGTGTGTGGTCCTCCCTGTGGTGACAAGGTAGTGAGCCTGGGTTGTGGTGTGTGTGGCCCCCCCTGTGTTGACAAGGTAGTAATTCTGTGTTGTTGTGTTGGTGGCCCTCCCTGTGGTGACAAGGTAGTGAGCCTGGGTTGTTGTGTGTGACCCTCCCTGTGGTGACAAGGTAGTGAGCCTGGGTTGTTGTGTTGGTGGCCCTCCCTGTGGTGACAAGGTAGTGAGCCTGGGTTGTTGTGTGTGGCCCTCCCTGTGGTGACAAGGTAGTGAGCCTGGGTTGTGGTGTGTGTGGCCCTCCCTGTGGTGACAAGGTAGTGAGTCTGAGTTGTTGTGTTCTGTGCCCCCCCCCCTGTGTTGACAAGGTAGTGAGCCTGGTTTGATGTGTTCTGTGGCCCTCCCTGTGGTGACAAGGTAGTGAGTCTGGGTTGTTGTGTG
Source organism: Mimachlamys varia (assembly GCA_947623455.1). Classification (NCBI taxonomy): domain Eukaryota; kingdom Metazoa; phylum Mollusca; class Bivalvia; order Pectinida; family Pectinidae; genus Mimachlamys; species Mimachlamys varia. The sequence goes on along the minus strand of OX392527.1, from coordinate 13,154,052 downwards.
TGGCCCTCCCAGTGTTGACAAGGTAGTGAGCCTGGGTTGTTGTGTGTGGCTCCCCTGTGTTGACAAGGTAGTGAGCCTGGGTTGTTGTGTGTGTGGCCCTCCCTGTGGTGACAAGGTAGTGAGCCTGGGTTGTTGTGTGTGACCCTCCCTGTGGTGACAAGGTAGTGAGCCTGGGTTGTGTTCGTGTGGCCCTCCCTGTGGTGACAAGGTAGCGAGTCTGGGTTGTTGTGTGTGACTTTCCCTGTGGTGACAAGGTAGTGAGCCTGGGTTGTTGTGTGTGTGACCCTCCCTGTGGTGACAAGGTAGTGAGCCTGGGTTGTTGTGTGTGGCCCTCCCAGTGTTGACAAGGTAGTGAGCCTGGGTTGTTGTGTGTGGCCCTCCCTGTGTTGACAAGGTAGTGAGCCTGGGTTGTTGTGTGTGTGGCCCTCCCTGTGGTGACAAGGTAGTGAGCCTGGGTTGTGGTGTGTGTAGCCCCCCCTGTGTTGACAAGGTAGTAATTCTGTGTTGTTGTGTTGGTGGCCCTCCCTGTGGTGACAAGGCAGTGAGCCTGGGTTGTTGTGTGTGACCCTCCCTGTGGTGACAAGGTAGTGAGCCTGGGTTGTTGTGTTGTGTGGCCCTCCCTGTGGTGACAAGGTAGTGAGCTTGGGTTGTTGTGTGTGTGACCCTCCCTGTGGTGACAAGGTAGTGAGCCTGGGTTGTTGTGTGTGGCCCTCCCAGTGTTGACAAGGTAGTGAGCCTGGGTTGTTGTGTGTGGCTCCCCTGTGTTGACAAGGTAGTGAGCCTGGGTTGTTGTGTGTGTGGCCCTCCCTGTGGTGACAAGGTAGTGAGCCTGGGTTGTTGTGTGTGACCCTCCCTGTGGTGACAAGGTAGTGAGCCTGGGTTGTGTTCGTGTGGCCCTCCCTGTGGTGACAAGGTAGTGAGCCTGGGTTGTTGTGTGTGTGACCCTCCCTGTGGTGACAAGGTAGTGAGCCTGGGTTGTTGTGTGTGGCCCTCCCAGTGTTGACAAGGTAGTGAGCCTGGGTTGTTGTGTGTGGCCCTCCAAGTGTTGACAAGGTAGTGAGCCTGGGTTGTTGTGTGTGTGGCCCTCCCTGTGGTGACAAGGTAGTGAGCCTGGGTTGTGGTGTGTGTAGCCCCCCCTGTGTTGACAAGGTAGTAATTCTGTGTTGTTGTGTTGGTGGCCCTCCCTGTGGTGACAAGGCAGTGAGCCTGGGTTGTTGTGTGTGACTCTCCCTGTGGTGACAAGGTAGTGAGCCTGGGTTGTTGTGTTGTGTGGCCCTCCCTGTGGTGACAAGGTAGTGAGCCTGGGTTGTTGTGTGTGTGGCCTTCCCTGTGGTGACAAGGTAGTGAGTCTGAGTTGTTGTGTTCTGTGGCCCCCCCTGTGTTGACAAGGTAGTGAGCCTGGTTTGATGTATTCTGTGGCCCTCCCTGTGGTGACAAGGTAGTGAGTCTGGGTTGTTGTGTTGGTGGCCCTCCCTGTGTTGACAAGGTAATGATCCTGGTTTGTTGTGTGTGGCCCTCCCAGTGTTGACAAGGTAGTGAGCCTGTGTTGTTGTGTTGTGTGGCCCTCCCTGTGGTGACAAGGTAGGTAGCCTGGGTTGTTGTGTTGTGTGGCCCTCCCTGTGGTGACAAGGTAGTGAGCCTGGGTTGTGGTGTGTGGCCCTCCCTGTGGTGACAAGGTAGTGAGCCTGGGTTGTTGTGTGTGTGTGGCCCTCCATGTGGTGACAAGGTAGTGAGCCTTGGTTGTTGTGTTGTGTGGCCCTCCCTGTGGTGACAAGGTAGTGAGCCTGGGTTGTTGTTTGTGGCCCTCCTTGTGTTGACAAGGTAGTGAGCCTTGGTTGTTGTGTTGTGTGGCCCTCCCTGTGGTGACAAGGTAGGTAGCCTGGGTTGTTGTGTTGTGTGGCCCTCCCTGTGGTGACAAGGTAGTGAGCCTGGGTTGTGGTGTGTGGCCCTCCCTGTGGTGACAAGGTAGTGAGCCTGGGTTGTTGTGTGTGTGTGGCCCTCCATGTGGTGACAAGGTAGTGAGCCTTGGTTGTTGTGTTGTGTGGCCCTCCCTTTGGTGACAAGGTAGTGAGCCTGGGTTGTTGTTTGTGGCCCTCCTTGTGTTGACAAGGTAGTGAGCCTTGGTTGTTGTGTTGTGTGGCCCTCCCTGTGGTGACAAGGTAGTGAGCCTGGGTTGTTGTGTGTGGCCCTCCCTGTGTTGACAAGGTAGTGAGCCTGGGTTGTTGTGTTGTGTGGCCCTCCCTGTGGTGACAAGGTAGAAAGCCAGTGTTATTGTGTTGGTGGCCCTCCCTGTGGTGACAAGGTAGTGAGCCTGTGTTGTTGTGTTGTGTGACCCTCCCTGTGGTGACAAGGTAGGTAGCCTGGGTTGTTGTGTTGTGTGGCCCTCCCTGTGGTGACAAGGTACTGAGCCTGGGTTGTGGTGTGTGGCCCTCCCTGTGTTGACAAGGTAGTGAGCCTGGGTTCTTGTGTTGTATGGCCCTCCTTGTGGTGACAAGGTAGTGAGCCTGGGTTGTTGCGTGTATGGCCCTCCCTGTGTTGACAAGGTAGTGAGCCTGGGTTGTTGTGTTGTGTGGCCCTCCCTGTGGTGACAAGGTAGTGAGCCTGGGTTGTTGTGTGTGTGTGGCCCTCCCTGTGGTGACAAGGTAGTGAGCCTGGGTTGTTGTGTGTTTGGCCCTCCCTGTGTTGACAAGGTAGTGAGCCTGGGTTGTTGTGTGTGTGTGGCCCTCCCTGTGGTGACAAGGTAGTGAGCATGGGTTGTTGTGTGTGGCCCTCCCTGTGGTGACAAGGTAGTGAGCCTGGATTGTTGAATTGTGTGGCCCTCCCTGTGGTGACAAGGTAGTGAGCCTGGGTTGTTGTGTGTGGCCCTCCCTGTGTTGACAAGGTAGTGAGCCTGGGTTGTTGTGTGTGGCCCTCCCTGTGGTGACAAGGTAGTGAGCCTGGATTGTTGTGTTGTGTGGCCCTCCCTGTGGTGACAAGGTAGTAAGCCAGTGTTATTGTGTTGGTGGCCCTCCCCGTGGTGACAAGGTAGTGAGCCTGGGTTGTTGTGTTGGTGGCCCTCCCTGTGGTGACAAGGTAGTGAGCCTGGGTTGTTGTGTGTGTGTGGCCCTCCCTGTGGTGACAAGGTAGTGAGCCTGGGTTGTGGTGTGTGACCCTCCCTGTGGTGACAAGGTAGTGAGCCTGGGTTATTGTGTGTGTGTGGCCCTCCCTGTGGTGACAAGGTAGTGAGCCTGGGTTGTTGTGTTGGTGGCCCTCCCTGTGGTGACAAGGTAGTGAGCCTGGGTTGTTGTGTGTGGCCCTCCCTGTGTTAACAAGGTAGTGAACCTGGGTTGTTATGTGTGGCCCTCCCTGTGGTGACAAGGTAGTGAGCATGGGTTGTTGTGTGTGGCCCTCCCTATAGGGACAAGGTATTGAATCTGGGTTAATGTGGTGTTTGTCGTAAGGGTTATAGTTTAGCAGATTTTAATTGTAATCTAGAAATGACTGTAATCCTTTGATTTCCAGTTAGCTCAGTGATGGCCCCACAGATCTGCGCTAGAAGCACATTTCTGTGTTGTTCGTGATGGAGTATGTACTAGTTTACCTGAGCTGTGTCTGTGAAAGCTTACTAGGTCTTAGCCTACAGCGATAACCTGGAGGGCTATATTTTCTGCTAACCTTTGAAAATGGCGAGTCATGGTTACTACAGAATCTTTAAGAAGAAATTTGCTGAAATTGCTGAGTCAGGACTAATGTATGACACAACCATCGGGTACACTTTAGCTCTTGATGATACAACTGTACTGGCTGAATTAACCATGTACCTTTTGCTTATCTTTTATTGTGCATCAACATTTCAATATGGTCCACTGATTACAGAGCCTATACATACTGCAATGGATACATAGTTACAGTACTAGTTTTATGGTCCACTGATTACAGAACCTAAATACTGCATTGGATACATATATAGTTACAGTACTAGGTTACAGGGAGGTTTATGGTCCACTGATTACAGAGCCTATAAATACTGCAATGGATACATAGTTAAAGTATGTACTAGGTTTATGGTCCACTGATTACAGAACCTATAAATACTTCCATAGCCACATAGTTACAGTACTAGGTTTATGGTCCACTGATTACAGAACCTAAATACTGCATTGGATACATATATAGTTACAGTACTAGGTTACAGGGAGGTTTATGGTCCACTGATTACAGAGCCTATAAATACTGCAATGGATACATAGTTACAGTACTAGGTTTATGGTCCACTGATTACAGAGCCTAAATACTACAGTGGCCACATAGTTACAGTACTGGTTACAGGGAGGTTTATGGTACACTGATTACAGATCTAGAGCCTAAATACTGTTTTGGCCACATAGCTACAGTACTAGGTTTATGGTTCACTGATTACAAAGTCTAAATACTGCCATGGCCACATAGCTACAGTAATGGTTACAGGGGGGTGGGGTATGGTTCACTGATTAAGAATTACATTGTATATCTGGCTGGTCCTGTGTATTTAATCCTGACCTGTGTATCTCAGATAGGATATCTAATTATCAGTACAATTAGCTCTTTTATAAAGACAACATCTTTGGTTAATCATTAACTGCATTGTTTAGTGCTTGCAGTTAAGTATTAAACTTTGAGCTCTGCGGAAATGTTTTGGGGGACAATGATAAAGACAGTGAGCTTGGTATCATGGTCTTAGTATTTGTGCATTGTTTTATCTACCCAGACATTCATATACACATGAAAATGAATGGACAGCATTGGAGGTACTTTAAGGTTAGTGAGCTGCAGCAAGAGAAGGTGAGCATTCAAAGTATATACATTTATACAAACTAGTATTTGGCCCTGGAGGATTTGGTTCTGATAGCAGAACACATCAATTTAACCAGGAAAGTTGAGCGGAAGCTATGAGAGGTGAACCTGTAGACTGAGGTGAGGATCTGTACAAAACTGTTGGTGTCAACATTGTAGTCAAGTATATGGGTTGGATATAGTAATTTGAAAGCAAGTCTGTCGTTGTTGATAGCTACAATGTATATGGTATTGAAGGAGATTTGCTGTTTGAAGGGACTGCGGTAATATTTAAACACAAGGCGTCTATCTGTATGGATTATGATACATTATGAAGACAATTTTATAAAAATGACATGTTAACTAGGGAAAGATGTCATCCAAGTACTACATGTAAAAGTGGGTAATATTGTTCCTGTGAAATAGTTGGTTAACCATAGGTGTAACCTGTTGCCTGTTTGATTGTCTTGGGCTGGTGCAGTGAGGTGTCACGAAAGCCTGCTATTTGAGTCGGTGTGATAGCGACTACACATGCTTCTCTGTCTGGTTTCTCTGCCTGGACGCCATGCACTAGCCTTGGATCATATCGTCAATGTCTAACACAGCCAAACATGTCAAAATCAATAATAAAATCAATTACTTAAGCTGATTTCAAAGGTTGATAGACTTTTGACAAGATAACATTACTCATTGTGCATGTTTTGATTTATACGTGATTGAAGTCTAGATAATGGTATATATACATACAGTATATGTACAGTTCAGTCCGTCAACCTCTGATTTATCAAATGTCGTACCAAGTTGACTTTTATCAAAATATCTCGGTGAATTAACGCTATGAATTGTAGCAGATTTGTTATACCCCCCGCAACGAAGTTGGGGGGGGGGGGGGGGTATACTGGAATCAGGTTGTCGGTCCGCCTGTAGGCACAATTTTGTCCGGCTTTGCATTCACTCAGTTTTCAACGGATCTTTTTAAAATTTTGTGGGAATAGACAGTTCAGTATACATGGTGTATATATGAAGATGTGACCCCTGAAGTAAATTTGATTTCGACCCTTTTTCAGAAAGTTATTCCCCTTTTTATGTAAAAAATGACCACAATTTTTCCGGCTATGCATTCGCTCAGTTTTTAACAGATCTTTTAAAATTTTGTGGGAATAGACAGTACAATATGTAAATGTGCCCTCTGAAGTAAATTTGATTTTTCGACCCTTTGTATTTTTTACTCTTTTAAGAGAGTTATTCCCCTTTTTTGTAAATGAGCACAATTTTGTTCTGCTATGCATTCCCTCAGTTTTCAACGGATCTTTTTAAAATTTTGTGGGAATAGACAGTACAGTGTGAAGATGTGTCCCTCATTTGTTGTACAAATAACTTTAAGGGGGAGGGGGGTATGAAATGGCCCCAGACAGCAGTTCTAGTTTCTGTATAAGATGATATAATGACATTTTAAAATTAAAGCATATTTGTCAATAGGTGTAATGGAAACTGAGCCAACATCTGTTTTTATCATGCAAACTATATCATATGCAGTACAAAATATTGCCGTCAATTATATATATATATATAATTATGTAACAGGAAAAGAAAATTGCACAGCCAGCTCGAGGTTCGAACCCAGGACCTTTCAAACTCTGGACGAACGCTCAACCAATTGAGCCATCAGGTCACCGAAGATCGACCTGATCTAGATTTGCTACATATATGTCAATGATATATAAGATTGCTGTAGATCACTGCTGTAACTTAAACCTGTACTTTCACTGCCAGAGTTTCTTACTACAGGCTGTGTTAGACTGAAGCAAACCCACCATGTCCAAGCCAACATTAGTGGGGGGGGGTAAATATTGTTGACACAGAGGGGGGGCACAAGCGCACAATCCGAATCACTTAGTTATCAGTCTTTTTCATCTCTTATAACAAAGATTTTCAATTTGCTGGGTATGAAATATACGATAAGTATAGTTCCTTTAAAAGTGTGTGTCTTGCTGTGGTCCGTGCACATATCAAATGTTTTAAAACCTTATGAATCCATTCAAAAACTTACCTTTTTACCTCCAAAACTGGCAATTTCACTATATATAAATTGCCACTGCCACCACCATTTCTACACACATGCACTTAATAGAAACAACACTTGAATCATCAGTAATTTCATTTATTGTACAATGTATATAACAAAACAACTGGAACTTAACAAAACAATTCAGATAATAAACATAGACTCTAGACTTGCTTTTTTGTTTTTCTTTTTTTCTTTTTTTTTCAGTTAATTGTAATGGTTACAATAAAGGCAGTACATGTGAACTAAAATTAACTTCACAATTCTTGAAGCCGTTTTTCAAAAACACAAGCTATTTGATTTCTGAAGTGGTGGAAATTGTCACTGCCATTAAATCAAACTGACCCTTTATGAAACCTGTAACGCCCTCTAACATAACAAAGTGACCCTTTATATAGAAAAAAAGAGGGTCACCACATGACGTCTGTTGACCAATGATTTCAGGACATTCTAGTCAAATGTGTGATTAAATAATGTTATATAGGCTATATGTTAGACTCAGGCAAACCTATACTTGTGCTACATGAGTTTATCATCAAATACATGCTCTGTTAGACTGAGGCATTCTGCAATAATGATACATAAGTTTATTAGGTCATCTGACCCATATATTCTGAATGATAGCCATTATAGAGCCATCCTGTTTCTTGCACCATGAGTAAATATTTTCAAATTTCAAACTGCTGAATTTTCACCATTGGAATTGAGCTGAAACTTGTGTAAAATGATCCAGAGATGGTCCTGATCAAGTGTTAATATTTTTAAGGCCGGCCGAAATCCAGTATATCTGCCATCTTGAAAAACATATTTCAATCTTCTCCTCAAATTCCACCAGTGAGATTGAGCTGAAACTTACCTGAAATGATCTTGAGGTGGTGCTATATCATTTGTTATTATTTGTTTTGCCCTGATCCGAAATCCAATATGGCCACCATTTTGAAAACACATTTTTAACTTGCAAGCTAAAACTTGCCTGAAATTATCCAGAGATGGTTCTGATAAAGTGTTGATATTTTTCAGGCAGATCCGAAATCGATTATGGCCACTATGACCGCCATTTTGGACACATATTTCAAATTTCTTCTCATGATCAAGTCCCATGGGTGGGATTAAGCTGAAACTTACCTGAAATAATCCCAAGATGGTTCTGACAAAGTGTTGTTATTTTTCGGGTCGGTTCTAAATCTAACATGGCATTATCAAGTTCCATCGGTCCATACCTTAAATTATCTATGTTATAGTCAGATGACCATTATGACCAGCCTCTTGTTACTATGTATACAAGCTTTGATAGACTGAGGCAAACCTATACTGACGCTACATGGGTTTATTACCACAGACTGTTAGACTAAGGCAAACCTATACTGACGCTACACGGGTTTATTACCACAGACTGTTAGACTGAGGTAAACTTATACTGACGCTATATAGGTTTATTACCACAGACTGTTAGACTGAGGCAAACCTGTACTTACGCTACACGGGTTTATTACCACAGACTGTTAGACTGAGGTAAACTTATTATGCTATAATGTACACAGGTTAAATACCACAGACTATTAGACTGAGGCAAACCTATACTGACGCTATATGGGTTTATTACCACAGACTATTAGACTGAGGTAAACTTATACTGACGCTATATAGGTTTATTACCACAGACTGTTAGACTGAGGCAAACCTGTACTTACTCTACACGGGTTTATTACCACAGACTGTTAGACTGAGGTAAACTTATTATGCTATAATGTACACAGGTTAAATACCACAGACTATTAGACTGAGGCAAACCTATACTGACGCTATATGGGTTTATTACCACAGACTATTAGACTGAGGCAAACTTATACTTACGCTACATGGGCTTATTACCACAGACTGTTAGACTGAGGAAAACCTATACTGACGCTATATAGGTTTATTACCACAGACTGTTAGACTGAGGCAAACCTGTACTTACGCTACACGGGTTTATTACTACAGACTGTTAGACTGAGGCAAACATGTACTTACGCTACATGGGTTTATTACCACAGACTGTTAGACTGAGGCAAACCTGTACTTACGCTACACGGGTTTATTACCACAGATTGTTAGACTGAGGCAAACCTGTACTTACGCTACATGGGCTTATTACCACAGACTGTTAGACTGAGGTAAACTTATTATGCTATAATGTACACAGGTTTAATACCATAGACTGTTAGACTGAGGCAAACCTATACTGACGCTATATGGGTTTATTACCACAGATTGTTAGACTGAGGCAAACCTGTACTTACGCTACATGGGCTTATTACCACAGACTGTTAGACTGAGGTAAACTTATTATGCTATAATGTACACAGGTTTAATACCACAGACTGTTAGACTGAGGCAAACCTATACTGACGCTACATGGGTTTATTACCACAGACTGTTAGACTGAGGCAAACCTGTACTTACGCTACACGGGTTTATTACCACAGACTGTAAGACTGAGGCAAACCTGTACTTACGCTACACAAGTTTATTACCACAGACTGTTAGACTGAGGCAAACCTGTACTTACGCTACACGGGTTTATTACCACAGACTGTTAGACTGAGGCAAACCTGTACTTACGCTACACGGGTTTATTACTACAGACTGTTAGACTGAGGCAAACCTGTACTTACGCTACACGGGTTTATTACCACAGACTGTTAGACTGAGGCAAACCTGTACTTACGCTACACGGGTTTATTACCACAGACTGTAAGACTGAGGCAAACCTGTACTTACGCTACATGGGTTTATTACTACAGACTATTAGACTGTGGCAAACCTTTACTGACGCTACACGGGTTTATTACCACAGACTGTAAGACTGAGGCAAACCTGTACTTACGTTACACGGGTTACTCACCACAGACTGTTAGACTGAGGCAAACCTGTACTTACGCTACACGGGTTTATTACCACTGACTGTTTGACTGAGGCAAACCTATACTGACGCTACACGGGTTTATTACCTCAGACTATTAGACTGAGGCAAACCTGTACTTACGCTATATAGGTTTATTACCACAGACTATTAGACTGAGGCAAACCTGTACTTACGCTACATGGGTTTATCACTACAAACTGTTAGACCGAGACAGACATTATATCTATTCATGCACTGCTAGCATTTGTGACTTCAGGCCTTGCTTGACATTTGAGTATGGATATACACTGCCATAAATTAAGTGTTTATGAGTTTACACATGATAAAGTTACATAATAATATACAACATTGATATAGCACCCTGTATATTTGTTTCTTGCCATGTAAAGCGTATGAATAATACCATTACTTCTCACTTATCAGTTGTATATCTAAGTCTTTGCATTGAGAATATTTTCTTAAAGTTTATAACACTTGATTTTTATAAGATGTGTTGCAATGATTTCATGTATATTTTATACTATAAAAAAGACCAATGTCAAATTACAGAAGTAGAAAGACTTAAAATGAATGTTTACTTATTTCTGTAACTCGGAACTGGAATGTGTTTTATATGAACTGATAATGATTAGCTACCGTAGCTGAGTTAATGATGAGCTACCGTAGCTGAGTTAATGATGAGCTACCGCAGCTGAGTTAATGATTAGCTACCGTAGCTGAGTTAATGATTAGCTACCGCAGCTGAGTTAAAGATTAGCTATCGTAGCTGAGTTAATGATTAGGTATCGTAGCTGAGTTAATGATTAGCTACCGTAGCTGAGTTAATGATTAGCTACCGTAGCTGAGTTAATGATTAGCTACCGTAGCTGAGTTAATGATTAGCTACCGCAGCTGAGTAAATGATTAGCTACCGCAGCTGAGTAAATGATTAGCTACCGTAGCTGAGTTAATGATTAGCTACCGCAGCTGAGTAAATGATTAGCTACCGTAGCTGAGTTAAGGATTAGCTACCGCAGCTGAGTTAAAGATCAGCTACCGCAGCTGAGTTAATGATTAGCTACCGCAGCTGAGTAAATGATTAGCTACCGCAGCTGAGTAAATGATTAGCTACCGTAGCTGAGTAAATGATTAGCTATGGTAACAGAGTAAATGATTAGCTACCGTAGCTGAGTTAATGATTAGCTACCGCAGCTGAGTAAATGATTAGCTACCGCAGCTGGGTAAATGATTAGCTACCGTAGCTGAGTAAATGATTAGCTATGGTAACAGAGTAAATGATTAGCTACCGTAGCTGAGTTAATGATTAGCTACCGCAGCTGAGTAAATGATTAGCTACCGCAGCTGAGTAAATGATTAGCTATCGTAACAGAGTTAAGGATTAGCTACCACAGCTGAGTTAATGATTAGCTACCGCAGCTGAGACAATGCTTAGCTGCCGCAGCTGAGCTAATCTTGCCTTCCTATGAAGTCATAAAATGAACGATTGGAAATATTTCTTGAAAATGATTAATGGGGATGATATACAAACAATGGTAATAAAAAGTTATGTTGATTTGAATTGTCTCAATTAGTTATACGGTGCATTGCATTTATTCTTCTTATCTCGTGTCAATATTAAGGTAGGTTTTGTTACCTTTCAATGGAAGCATTTTCTGTGCAATTGTCAATGCTACGGCATACTCACAAGCTTCATGTACATGTAGTATCGACGAGATGGTCTGGGAATGGTATCTGGAACAGTAATATATATTTAATTCACCCTTCCCACACAATTGATTCATGTCGCTCCGCCCTAGATGTTAGAACACTGTTAATGGATACTTCGAACAGTTTTTAGGTTCTTTGCCAGTCTGACTGTATAAAATCACTACATGCTTGAGCATTTAGTACACTTTCTCTTAATTATGCAGGCTACAATATAATTTGCCTCAAAGTTTCCCGAATACACATGCCAGTTGCAGCATGCGTGTTTGGCCTTTGTAATTTAGAGACGTGTTACATGTATGCAGTCGTATTCTGACAGGAAATCGAGGTATACCCAACGGTGGGAGATACACTAGGTGTGTGTATGCTGATAATATATTGATTGATCGTGTATACATATTATTAATCTTTACATATTCTGTTTAATATTGGTAAATGTTCTCTCCATTTCAGAGTTCTCCCAACGTGGAACAGCTGCATGGCGAACCATTCGTGGGACTTCACACTGTGCGTAGAAAGTAAACTATATCTCATCCGACCAATGACTAAATTGTGTTTTTCATCTATATTTTCCATCAGTTTGGCCGAGTTCTTTAGTAGTAATAATTTAAAAACTAAAAACTTGCTTTTCCAAAAATGGCAGAACTCCAGAGCAGCCCAAGAAAACAGAAAAAACGATCTCAAAGTATATCCTCTTCGTCCTCGTCTTCCTCAAGTGATTATACATTGGACTCTTCGTCATCCGGGTATTCCATGCCCCCTGCTCCCGATGGTGGCTGGGGCTGGGTTGTTGTGTTAAGCTCCTTCATGATAATGCTAATAAGTGATGGGTTTGCCTTTTCATTTGGAGTACTGTATACAGAATTGCTGGATGTTTTTCAGGAAAGCAAAAGTTACACGTCATGGATTGCCTCTCTATTCTATGGGGTACCTCTGATTTGTGGACCGATATCAAGTGCTTTAGCAACGAAGTATGGCTGTCGAAAAGTGCAGATTGTTGGTGGACTTATTGCTTTTACTGGTGTTTTTGCAAGTGCTTTTGCCAATTCCGTTGCAATGTTATGTGTTACACTTGGTATTATAGCCGGCTTTGGAATGTCAGTTGGATATGTTACTTCTATTGTAATGGTAGCGTTCTATTTCGAGAAGAAGAGAGCTTTGGCGACCGGATTAGCTGTCTGTGGCTCAGGATTAGGAACATTTTTGTTTGCTCCCCTTATTGAATATCTTATTGAACATTACACGTGGCGAGGATCGTTCCTTATTCTGAGTGGTGTCACATTGAATCTGGTTATGTGCGGTGCCCTATTGCGACCTTTGAAATTTTCACCACAAGAACAATGGAAAAGAAAACTGGAGGCTTTTGAAAAATTGTCAAAGACCGTTTCACGATCCATATCGAAAACGAGTCTTTCCGACTATATTCGCAGCAGACACACGAGTCACACGGATGATTTGGATTCTGATTCAGACACACCAGACCAGGAACATATTAGCTACTCTCAAGTACAACTTCCAACTTACATACGAAATGAACTTAAGAATGCACCAGACAATTTGGTTGTTGAAGTTACGAAAACTGGTAAAAATTGGCAGCATGTTCTTCGAACAAGTCATCAAAATGCTGTTGCTTGCAGTTCTTCAATGAACAATATGACCAGCTCCTGTTTGAACAAAGCTGTGGTTAATAATAATTGCACAGAGAACGGTCATTTATTGAACAATGATAACGGCTTCATCGGAGAACCCAAGATATCATTGATGGATAATGGAAGCGTATGGAAGAGAGATAATCAAAGGAGAAAACGCCAAGCGTTTCAATATTACCCACTTTACAGAAAAGATCTGTTCTATAGAGGAAATCTGATGAAACTGCCTCACTTTGAAATGCGTTCTTGTAGTTGTCCAGAGCTCCATCTGGGATCAATGGACGAGGAAAGCTCAGATGGAGGAGACTTTTGTCGGGTTAACAACCTTTTAAAGATCCCAATCCACATGATCAAAATTTTTAAAGCCATGTTTGACCTTGCCATTTTAAGAAATCCTCTTTTTCTTGTGTTTTTGTTGTCTAATTTTATGCTTTATTTTTGGTATGACGTACCATATGTTTTCATTGTTGATAGAGCCAAGGAATTCGGTATATCGGAGGATAAAAGTTCGTTGATAATATCATCTCTGGGAATCGCTAGCACACTCGGACAAATTCTTTATGGAATAGTAGGAGATCGGGACATAAATTTAGAGCTTCTGTATGGAATCTCCATCGCTGTTGCTGGAACAAGTGTTGCCTTGGTGCCGCTCTTCGTAGACCAAATCGTTCTGTGCATATTGGCTGCATGGTATGGAATTTTCGTTAGTGCTAATTACGTGCTGAGCTCAGTAATGTTAGTGCAATACTTAGGAATGGATAAGCTGACGAATGCCTACGGATTGACCATGCTGCTACAAGGGATAGCTAATATGGTTGGTCCACCAGTTGCAGGTAAGCTAAGTAAAGAAGATAGAGCGCACAACAAGTTCAAAAACTTTCAAATGTGATGTCGCAGCTGTTTTGCTTTATATCATATAAGCATTTCCCAGAGTAATTATACTACATCTAGATAGTCACACAGGGTTTATTTGTCCGAATTCGTGTACACTGTACTTTGTTTAAGGTTTGGTTGACGCTTTGGTATTCTCTGATTTTTTTTTTAATGAATGTTACTGCTTTTTCACTAATCACTTTTAAGAATACAAATCAACCATACGTGTCTCTTTCGAAATATATGAATACTTGCAGAATATTTGTAATTATAAAGGAAACTATATTGTTTATTAAATTTTTAATGAATCGCATGAAAAATGAAAGAATTAATGTACTCTACGTTGTAGGAAAATTATATGATGACTCCGGAAGTTATGACCGCACATTTTATGCTGGCGGAACCTTCATCGTGGCATCGGGGATGGCCCTTCTTGTGATTCCTGTCAGTAAATTTATGAAGCAGAGCATCTGGAGATGTCGGGAGAAAAAAACACAAAATACGTGTATCGGGTCCTCAGATGAGCCGGATACATTCACAGGTGAAGCAGATCCACTAACCGAAGGTCTACAGGAAGATGGACCCAAACAATTTTTGGAACTTGTTATTACAGAAATTGAAACGGTAGTGTAGCAGGGAACACAATTTCCACATCTGCCTTTTGATTCGAGTACGTGCTAATTGTGATCACAAGAACTTGTGACAATATTAAGAAATCGAAATGCCACAGGCTTCATTCATCAATCATTGTTTATAATTTATCGTTATGGATATCATTGTTCTGAACTAAACCGGAAGTTAAGTTGCGAGTCGAACTTAGTAATACCATTTTTTCATCGCGTACTTATGAAATACAGTCTTGCCGGGACCTATTTGTATGAACCTTCAAGTCTTTGCAGAGAAGTTTTATTCAAGAGCCAAATGTGTACTGTATACTTTATTTATTAGTATAACAGGTTTGAAGAATGGTGTTGAGCACCAAAACTAGCTTAAAACAACATGCATGTTTCGATTCACTTGCAAGGAAATTAACGTTATTTCCCCTTGATTTTTTTTGTCTATTCAAATTTTCTTTTTCTTGAAATGTAGTTTTTGCTGTTACATCCGATGCTAGAGTGCGTCACACACTATAGCTAGTGTTATGATAGCACATGCTAGAGTGTGTCGTTCACTATAGCTAGTGTTGTAACATCAGATGCTAGAGTGTGCCGTACACTATAGCCAGTGTTGTAACATCACATGCTAGAGTGTGTCGTACACTATAGCTAGTGTTGTAAAATCACATGCTAGAGTGTGCCGTACATTATAGCTAGTGTTGTAACATCACATGCTAGAGTGTGCCGTACACTATAGCTAGTGTTGTAACATCACATGCTAGAGTGTGCCACACACTATAGCCAGTGTTGTAACATCACATGCCAGAGTGTGCCGTACACTATAGCTAGTGTTGTAACATCACATGCTAGAGTGTGTGGTACACTATAGTTAGTGTTGTAGCATCACATGCTAGAGTGTGCCGCACACTATAGCTAGTGTTGTAACATCACATGCTAGAGTGTGTCGTTCACTATAGCTAGTGTTGTAACATCACATGCCAGAGTGTGTCGTTCACTATAGCCGGTGTTGTAGCATCACATGCTAGAGTGTGCCACACACTATAGCCAGTGTTGTAACATCACATGCTAGAGTGTGCCGTACACTATAGCTTGTGTTGTAACATCACATGCCAGAGTGTGTCACACACTATAGCTAGTGTTGTAACATCACATGCCAGATTGTGCCACACACTATAGCGAGTGTTGTAACATCACATGCCAGAGTGTGCCGTACACTTAGCAAGTGTTGTAACATCACATGCTAGAGTGTGCCGCACACTATAGCCAGTGTTGTAACATCACATGCCAAAGTGTGCCGTACACTATAGCCAGTGTTGTAACATCACATGCTAGAGTGTGCCGTACACTATATCTAGTGTTGTAACATCACATGCCAGAGTGTGCCGTACACTATAGCTAGTGTTGTAACATCACATGCCAGAGTGTGCCGTACACTATATCTAGTGTTGTAACATCACATGCCAGAGTGTGCCGTACACTATAGCTAGTGTTGTAACATCACATGCCAGAGTGTGTCGTACAATATAGCCAGTGTTGTAACATCACATGCCAGAGTGTGCCGTACACTATATCTAGTGTTGTAACATCACATGCCAGAGTGTGCCGTACACTATATCTAGTGTTGTAACATCACATGCCAGAGTGTGCCGTACACTATAGCCAGTGTTGTAACATCACATGCTAGAGTGTGCCGTACACTATAGCCAGTGTTGTAACATCACATGTCAGAGTGTGTCGTTCACTATAGCCAGTGTTGTAACATCACATGCCAGAGTGTGTCGTACACTTTCGTACGAGTACAGTGAACAACATATTTTCTGTTTCTGTTCCGTAGTTTGCTAATGTGCCACTATTATAATGGTTATACGCTGTTTGCTGTGTAAACTGTTGTTCTTCCTTCGTAGTTAGGATAATTTTCCATCATAGATTCCGTACGCTTATAGAGTGCAAGAACATGATGTTCATCGAGGCATTGGAAATTACGTTAGCAAATGTAATGCATAATAAACAGCTTTGGTACAGTGTTACGTAACCTTGAACGAAAGATGTTATGTAATCCACGTTACTCCGCCAGACACAATATGTGTTTATGGAAAAGATATAGAGACTTAACATTCATTATACCCTACTCTGATTATACAACAGTTGGGTCGGAGGTTTGGGGTTTTCTGTTAATGATAGCTTAGTTCATTTACATTTGTTATTGATTTAAAAGAAAATATTTATATTTATTTTAACATTTCCTAAATTTCCTATAGTTTAATTTAAATGAAACGAACTATAGTAGATTTTACTACGATATCTTGCCTATTCTTGTGTTTGTGTAGGTAGCCTATATTACGCAACCTGTTAATACGTGTTGGAAACATTGTGCCCAGTACGTATACTTTTACACATGCAATGTTTTTTAAACAATCTCGTTAAATGGCTGTTTCACCCTTTTCACATAGATGATTTAACTTCAGATTAAAGATTGTTATTATTTTGTTAGCTAATTTGCTTTTATTTGTGAAACTCTACTACATGTATTGTCGGGTGAATACTGATACGTAGTGTAGGCTGTGTTAATTTTGTTTATTTTTTGTTTGTACCTTATTTTTATCATTTACAATATTTTGTGTATGTGCCTTTTCAATTTAGTTAGTTGGAATGACGTCCAAAACTACAATGATGACTATCAGATTGACGATGTTTTCTGTGATCTAAGAAGAAATCATCAGTTGAAGTATTGACAGGGCTATATGTTATTCTCTGTAGTATCTGTCCTAGTTAGACGTCTGTGTCTTTCTATTTGGAATGAAGAGTGTTGCATGTTATCACATATCTGTGTAAACATGGCGAGATATCATTTTGATGTTTTATCAGCCTTGACTTAGATAAAAAAAAATTGGATTTCCCGTGTCGTACATCGAATAGTAAGATATAAAATCATCGCAATAACATTTTTTTCAGATGTTATGTCAAATGTATCGTTTTCCTTTTTCGCGACTGTAATGCTTTATTTTCATTGATGAATTTCATAGTCTTTTAACATTGCCCGAACTATGACCTCTTCTTAAACAAAATACTTTGATTTAAAGGGTGCAGCATATGTGTGTGTTACGTCATCTTTGACTAATACATACATCAACATTTCGATGTCTAACCGTTTTGTGTACCCCTTGTTCCGGGTGGCGAGGTGAAGGTTGAAGGGTGAAGGCTGCAGCCAGAAGTAATTGTTTACCATATTACCGAAGTAAAACGTAAAACAATGTGAAGGTCACAATGTAGAAAGTACAGTTAATGTCATTTATTTGTTTACTTACACTACCAAGGGGTACAGGTCACAATGTTGAATAGCATATTCCCCAACTCAAAATAACTACCATGATACCTTAAAATGCATTTTGTACCAGTGAGGCAACTTGGAATAATACATTATTAAAAATTGATTCTGAATAATAGCCTCGTTTTGGTTTACCAAATCAAACTAACACAATGTAGATTAACACACTATATTACGTCACTTATATGGTCATTGAGCTTTTTTGTATTTTTTTTTTTTATTTATTGGTATGAACTTTTTGAGTAGCTTTTCTTCATAAATTGTGAAGGAAAACTGTATGTAAAAAAGAAAAATGTATATACGTTTAAATTCCGAAATAACGATTCAGTCGAGAAAGTATATGCTGCCAAAATGTATAGATGGGACGTAAGAGAGTAAAATGTTTATGCAATGTTGGATCATTTTTGTACTTTAGCCAGAGAAGGGTTATTGATCAGACTTCGGTATGACGGCAGCATTGCATTTTTAGGTCAAAGTATTACAACACGTTCATAATGGTGTTTGTGATTCTACATAGCGGCGAAGATAAGTTGAATCCTACATCAAATGTTACTAGCATGAGGTTAAGTTTACCAAGTCCTGTGGTGTTTGATTAGTGCAGTACGGATAAAACACCGATAAATCAAGGGTTAAACAAGTGTAGGCCCTCCTGTTCAAAAGGAACATATTTATTGGCCAGTGTTGATGTATATGATCGTGTGTGGTTACAGAAAATCTCCGGGTAGCATTTTATCCACGTATTTAACTACAGGAATAACGCGTATATTCGATTCCGAATTTATATTCTTACTTTAATTGTATCGGAATCTTTTACATGTTATCTTGGTAAACCAATATTTTCATTTAAGTTTTGTTGAACAGATTACATATATCACATTCCTTACCCTGTTGGGCTCGTTATTGGATTATCACTGTACGGTTTACAAGTCATACAGATATATGGCTTCTGTTCTAAGTGTTAACTCTCACATTTTTATTGATTTCATCGTTAGCAGTTTTATAGCATGTTGTATACCATCTGAGCTTTCGACAAAGACTTACATAAATATACCACCTGAGATCTCAGCACAGATGGCGGCTGTAGGTCTATCACAGTCATAGATGGCGGCTGTAGGTCTCTCACAGTCAAATAACAGTTTCGGCACTTTAATATCCCATTGTCCTACTTTAGGGATTATTAAGACTATAAATAGTTCACAGTCAAAATGCTATATTTCACAACCCTATACGCAACAAGTTCTACATTTAATATTGTATTTCAGTATTTACACAGTGAGTATAATACAGAAAGTACTTGGATATACACGGCTGTTCCTACATTTTTTGTTTATCGTCTTGTTATTGTTTGTTGTATATTTTTATTGTTGTGAGGAATCTCTGGCAATGTATCCAAACACATTGCATGGAATGCAACTTTTATTTTATGTGTCATACTTCTATAAATAGTAATTAATTTTACCCTTCCCTCCTATTTATTCGGTACCTATATGTTTATAAGTTGTCTTGGTAGGTTTCGCTGATCTCATTCCGCATTACTTGTAGATCTGTAAAATTAACTAAATTATTTTCCCTTAATTATCGTCTTACTGTATATAGGTTCATTATTTTATCTTATTTGCCTTTATATATCTGGCAAGACCAGGTATCATCACATTACGGAAGCCGGCTAGTGCCACATGAAGTAATTTTTTTATGTCGTAATTACGACTTAAAATGTCGTAATTACGACTTAGTATGTCGTAATTACGACATAGTTATCTCGTAATTACGACTTAGTTATCTCGTAATTACGACTTAGTTATCTCGTAATTACGACTTAGTTATCTCGTAATTACGACTTAATATGTCGTAATTACGACTTAGTTATCTCGTAATTACGACTTAGTTATCTCGTAATTACGACATAGCTATCTCGTAATTACGACTTAGTATGTCGTCATTACGATTAAGTTATAGTGTACCCTCGACCTATTGCCACCCGAATCTACCCCCACCCTCGCATACCGCCACCTAAAACTCTAGAACGGATTTCTGTCCTATATAATTCCCTCGTTTAGCTCGCCACCCTCGCATACCGCCATCCGCCACACCCTTTAAAATACAAACGTCCCGAATCGCTATATATTTCCCTCGACGATAACGCCATATTGTTCTGTTTTTTAGAGATCGAGGAACTCTTTAGTGTTCCATTTGGAATGGCATGCGGCAAAAACAGATCAATAACTATTTTCAGAAATAAATTTGTGCCAATGTAGATCTATATGACGATATAATAATAAGCTTGTTTTTTAATAAAAAGTTGGAAATGCAATCTATTATTCAATTTAATTCATGGTTATAATTTTCATAATTCGATACTATCGTCACCCTCGTTATACCGCCATAATTGCTGTGGACGAAAGGTGGCGGTATAACGAGGGTTCACTGTATCTCGTAGTTTGGTCTGGTATATAGGAACCCCATTGGAAATAAGCCTTTAAGGCTTTATATGGACTATCCCAAGGAATTCAAGTCAAAATATATGATTATAACTACCATCTGTAATATTTTAAATTCAAAAGTTTTTATGTATTTAATTGTTCCTTTTACCTGAATAAATATTATTATTATTATAGTTTCTGTATAATGCTGTGTTTTCATTGGAACGGGTGTCTTGGAGTATTTGCTGTTGTTAATTAAAGGTAAGTTAGTTTATTATACCCATTCAATTCAGCCAGTCGCTGTCCCAGGCACCTCGGCCAATGAGAGCGTCTACGATATTAAGCATTGCCGCACATAAGATATTCCATAAGTCGTAATTACGAGATAACTAAGTCGTAATTACGACATACTAAGTCGTAATTACGACATACTAAGTCGTAATTACGAGATAACTAAGTCGTAATTACGAGATAACTAAGTCGTAATTACGAGATAACTAAGTCGTAATTACGACATACTAAGTCGTAATTACGAGATAACTATGTCGTAATTACGAGATAGCTATGTCGTAATTACGAGATAACTATGTCGTAATTACGAGATAGCTAAGTCGTAATTACGACATACTAAGTCGTAATTACGACATAAAAAGTTTACTTCATGTGGCACTAACCGGCTTCCGTATCACATAGCATGGGCGATGCACTGCCACATTCCTATCAAGTTGGAAGTTTGATGTGTATTGTTTAGAACAACCCATTTACACTTTCCTTAAAATCAATGGAAGTATATTGATACTATTATCCCGTTTATTAACCTTTGAATTGTCCAGAATTAATTTGGCCTTGGTTATATTGTATGTATATATGGACTTCGTTTGATAATGAATTGTTGAAAATAAAATGTGTATCTATTGAACTGTGTTGATCCTTCTCTCTCGTCTTTCGCTATAGTTTCGGACAAACGATCAAAGTGAAACAAAAGAAAGACAAAAAGGTCCTTTTATTATGACAAGTGAAAATCGTTCCTACTTCATTTCAGCATTGAACTGTTTTTGTATGGCATTTATGATCTATTTGCATATTGTGCTAGTCAATAGGCATCGGTCTTGCATAAAAATCTCAAAACAACCAAGTGCATTTTCTTGCAGCCGAGCTATATTTCCGCCAAAATCTCCAATAAAATGTCGAAAAAGTCCTGAAGCAGTGTTTGTGAAGTATATTTACTGTTAATCTTGACACCCAAGTGTTTACACTGTCATTCGTTTGGGAGTTCAAATCAAATGCCTCTTTTTCCAGGTTATATACGCTACGGGAAAAAACCACGTGGTCGTGTTCGGGTCAAGCTGTTGTCGTAGTTCTTGGATCTAGACGTATTGAAAAACACAGTAGAAAAATAACGTTAAATAATGCTTCAGTGAGTGTACTTCACTGAAAAATTATTAATCTTTCTAAAATGGAAAACCACATTTTATCTTTCACAATTGGTCTATTCTAAATGCATGTAACGTGCATTTATTTCGGTTATATAATGCGCCATATGTCATAAACCAAGGTGTAAGTTTTCTGTAAGTTGTAAAGAAACATGCCCATTCAGGGTAAACTCTCTAAAAACATACAAACACCAATGTCGTCATATCAGTGTTCTGACTCAACCTGCTATCGACACCTTCGCTTCGTTGTTATAATTATATATACAACATTTAAAAGAAATTCGTTCTGAAATTACATAAGAATGACGGATGGTCAGATATCAAGTATTTAATTATCGCTTCCATGCATAATATATATATAATGAGTTGTATTTTTTCTGGTTTTCATTCTGGTAACATTTGGTTAGGAGTTATTACATATCATGATCTGTTGTAGATATTCTCGTAACATATATGGAGTGAAATATAGGATGTATGTAAAATTATACTTCCAGTAAAAAAAAACTAATATTGACATGCCTGGCTGCTCGGTCGGCGTCACCAAATATACTTTCAATAAAAAAACTTTAATGCATAAATCATCTGATCTGAGGACGATGTATAATATATCATCATAACTAGGCTTAATTATACAGCATTATCATTGTTGAACGCATATACATGTATACACCCATTGACGCTGCGACATGAAGAGAGCACCGCTATTTTCCTTTGCCTTTGTATACATTTCAAACGACAAATAGTGAACACTAATCTATGTCTCGTCAGTTTTTTAATATGCGCATTAGCGTGATTGAGAATTATGCCTCAGTTCTCACTTTGAGGCCATGACATTTACTTGGGTTTGACCTAGATCTGCATTGTTGGCGACGTCAAACATTTAAACTTGTGTGTAAAGAACTACAATCTCCTTACTGTCTGTGTTAACAGTTTAACTGACAGTAGAAACAACAATCGTCTGTAATCATTTTTACTTCTTGTGCGTTAAGAAATTCTACAATATCCTTATATATGCGTAACAAGCTTCAATCTTTATACTTGCTGTCTGTGTATACCTTTTAACTGATGGAATAAAAGCAACAATAGTTTTACTTATTTGTGCATACATTTTAGTTCCCGATCAAGTGAACAACAACGATCTCGTGATCTTTGTACATGTAATGAACTATCCCAACGCTTGAATTGAAGGAGCTTGAAATTGCCTAAATGGGTGAATCGGTTAACTCACGAGTAAACAGACACGATATCATATAACACTTGTCTCATTGTCTTTGTCTAAGCTGTGAATAATTTAGCTAATGTTGTTATGGTCCTATAATACGGCGACATTCTATTTATCTGTCATCCGAATTGTATTCATTTCGACTGTACAATACTAATCTGGTAACAGTTCATTGCTTAAGTATACTACGATTTGCAATGGCGAATCACACGACGTTATTCTGACGCCATGTTGGACTACGTAATATCAAAGCTTTGCACTTCGCTTCAGATAACACGTATAATGGCTTTGAATCAATCGCTTAGATAACATTGATTTAAATCAGGCTATTATGACGTCATTTCTGGGCCATGTTGGGCTACGTTACGTCAACGCTTTGCACTCCGCCTCAGATAACATGTATAATGGATTTAGATCAATGGCTTAGATAATATATAATCACGCTGTTCCAGTAAATAAACACACATTGAAAAGGTAGAACGTTTACCGATTTTATCAAATTGAAATAGACACAGACATATCTAAAAACTATCCTTAATGTAAATATAAGTGACATTCTCAACAGTTCAATGTTTAAATGTAAGCTTGTCAGCAATACCAATGTGTTATACAGAACTATACTATTTTATAAAATATGGTCTATAACATAACATCGCCGTCGTCGTGGTGACTATCGTATTTAGTACAGTAGCCTTGTATATATTTCAGTCTCAATGTTTCAGATCGTTTGTGATCTAGTTGTCTCGTCACGTAGTGTATACATGTAACGAGATTATCTGTCTGCATTACACTGGCGAGTAGTGCCAACATTACGTCACTCTGTACCCAGTACACCGTGTCATTACGATATGTTGTTCGGCCCTCTACTAGCTGTACCTTGCATAATATACACCTACATTTAGCACTTTTGGAAATGAAACAAATGATTACATGAGTTATCCAGATCTTATTAGGAAAATCACCACTGTCAGTTTATGTTCTCTAACAATGGAGTTTTGATCAATGCGACGACCTGACCCGAAACACTGACATAACAGGTAGGTTTTTTGCACAGCCATGCTTAAGTGTGTGTATATGTAAGATAGGTTTGTGCCAATAATACACAACAGCACGACTGCTCCTCCGGGAAACTTTTCTATTGACTACTACCCTTGAATCGCCGATACTGGCCCAAACAAACTAACTTCTGGTTATAGATCTTGAATAGTCTCGTTGCATAACCTCACTCCTCCCTTGTATACTGTGGTAGACTCGTGTCATCTCGAATATCCGTACTGTGGCGGTCTTTTTTCACATCTCTACTCTGTTATATCTATGTACTGTATCTGTCTTAGATCGCATCTCAATTATATGTAATAACTATATGTACATTGTAATGTGTCTGTCTTAAGACACAGGGACCTGGGAATTGTTACAGCTAATTTTGGACCTAAATTAAGGTGTTTAGAGTAATTTTACATATTTGGGGGGTTAAGATCAATTTCCGATAAAAAAAACACCCTCAGTGGTCATACAGGGTAAAGGATGGAAAGATTTGGAGATCGAAAAATCGACACCACCTATCTTTTTTGCATCAAAAATCACATTTCTAGTTGAGGTACGAAAAAACGCTTGGTACCGATGGAAAGATGGATATTTTTTATTGTAAAAACATCCTAAATGCACGTAAAATTTGTCCTACTTTCGTAGAAATAATCTCAATTTCCGCCAAAAACATGCAAAATGTCCATGTTTCAAAGTGTTCGTCAGCTATCCTGCCACTTCTTTGCATAGCAATGAGTTTGACGTCACCTCATGCACTGGCCATTCGCTGTCATTGGATGTTTATATTAAGAGGAAGACCGCCATCCAATGTTTACTTGACTCCGAATTACGAGTTGTGGTCACTTCGGTATTTTCTTTTGTTAGTTTTCTTATACATAAATTGACACTCGCTGGAATCAGTGTTATAAGTTCAGATAGTGAATTAATCATATCGGCGACAATTTGAACGATCAATAAGTTGTATGAAATTCGGATTATAAAGGATGTTAACATTGAGGGTTAAAATCAGCATTCTCATGTGAAATTAAATAATATTTATTTTTAATCAAGGAATGAGAATATATTGATATTTGCTTTCTGGACGTATGCATTATGAATCGCTAACTTGATTTCTGACACATATGGAGAAAACCAATGTTATTATGATCTCATGAATGTTGAAAAAATTGTTTTCATTCTTTATATTGTATACTCATATTTTCACATGTTTAAATTTTCAGATGAAAACAATATTTAAAAAATTAAAACAGATATTTTTGTCCGTTTAACATGATGCTAGTAGAATGTCAGTAAATTTTAAACGCATCATTACCTGCAGATAAAAATCTTTATTAACGTAAATATAAGCATTGAACTGTAACCAAATTGTAATGTATATCACCCAAATTGTAATGTATATCACCCAAATTGTAATGTATATCACCAAAATTGTAATGTAT
This sequence comes from Mimachlamys varia, assembly GCA_947623455.1. Taxonomy (NCBI): domain Eukaryota; kingdom Metazoa; phylum Mollusca; class Bivalvia; order Pectinida; family Pectinidae; genus Mimachlamys; species Mimachlamys varia. The sequence goes on along the minus strand of OX392527.1, from coordinate 13,128,562 downwards.
ATCACCCAAATTGTAATGTATATCACCAAAATTGTATTCATATCAATTGTATACTATACCTTTTGGTAACAGTTCAATGCTTTAGTATACGAAACGATGAGGTCACCAAAATGAATGTTATTTTGTCCACGAGTCCGTGCATACAGATTGTAAATAAAGCAACTATTCAGCTGTCAGTTTTACTGGCTAAACGATTAGTGTCATATAAAACAAAGACTGACTCCCGTTTTTATATCCTTTCAGAACGAGACCAGAAATGTCGTAAAAACCGCTAACGTAGTCGCCCTTTCATAACTTGAGGAATGTTCGTGTGATTCTCTTCAAGAATAAGTAATTTCAGAATAAAATCTGTGACTGTGATCTCAATGTAATTCAAACTGACAGTAAAAGGCAGCAAGATCACTAAACACACGTCAAGTGCTTTTAAGTGGGCATTTAAGATACAGCCTTTCTATTGCAGTAAAACAAATGCTACACGAAGTGAAATGAAAGCTTAATCGCAATAAGATCTTAAAAGACCACTTCAGAAGGATAATCCTAACATGAGTTTCGGAATCAATATTAAACACACAGTAATTTCGTTTAATGGTTACCCGTTTGAAGGATACAGCGATACTTCAGTCCTGATTCGTAAATCTCCTTAAATAATTCAACGATAGAAACAATTTGTTTTCTAAGTACACATTGTATATACTTTTGAATGTAATGACGATTATGAATGGATTGAAAATATTGATTTTAAACTGTCACAGTGCTATGAAAGTTCGATTAGAGCGCTTTCGGGTATTTAGGGCCGTCTGGTATTTTCGGCCCCTTAAAATAAAATTCTTTTTTCAGGAGAACCAATCAGTGACGATGAAACATATTTACATTTCCCGACGCGCCTTCTATCGGCCTTTTCCTGACGATTGGCGGCGAATTCGAAACCTAGATTACATTGCACAAAAAAAAAAAAAAATCAAAAACGCTTGATATCTTGAAAGGTAAGACGATTTTTACGTAATTCTTAAAGTCCAATAACGCTGGTCTTAAGGTTGTATAGCCATCAGATTAGTCAATATCAAAAGAAACACGATGTTTTCAGACGATGCTACATTGAAAGTCAATGAATGAAAATGGTTCCGTCTAGCTACACTTCAACTACGAGTGGGACGAGGGCGGCTGAAAATTGCCGACAACTATTTGAAGGTCTGAAGTTTTCGGCCCCCAGTATATTTATCATGTAATGTCAGTTAATCATCACCAAATCTGATGGCATCAGTCAACTTTTGTTTTAACTCAAGCGAAGTTCCGATAATCTAGGGAATTCCCCAACATCCCACCAGACCTAATCTCCGAGAGGCCAAAACGGGGTAATTGCATAATAATATTGAGCTTCACATGGCAGAATGAATCAATCACATTCGATATCCCTCGGATCTTACAATACAATAAACGATACAAAAATATATTCTACATATAAAGTTTGCCTATTTTAGGTTTTTAAGAATATGATATTGAAGAGTTAAATAACTACGATCATTAATATATTGTCTTTGATCATCAAAAGAGGATCATTATGTTCTATAATAAAATTATTATACATTATATTTTGTGTATACATCACACACATTGTTAATAATATAATCATTACTGTAACAGATTTAAATCATTATTTATAAAAACATATATGTAAAATATGGTAAAATTTGGATTTTTTATTTGATTTGTACACATTTTTATTTCTGTTCACTTATTTTAGTCCGTCTCTTTTTCTTTCGATGGTTTTTCGTTTGCGTCTCCCCCCCCCCCCCCCCCCCCCCCCCCCCCCCCATTTCAATGGTTTTTGTGTTGGTGGTATCAATCATAAGGGTAAGTATTGTTTCTTTTCCATGTGCTAAATGTGTTAGATGTACAAAACTTAATTGAACTACCGATATTATGATTAAAATTTTCCATGAAAATGATTGCTTAATAGCTTTTGAATATTTTTTTTTTCAAATAATTATGTCATCCATTTCAGTATCTCTACATATCACTGAAATTTAATTAAATAAAATATTCTGCAGTTTATATCTAAATCTAATTTAATTTCAGAATGGCAACACCCAGGGGAAAGTACCACAAATACAGCCTTTGCAGAGTTGATTGAGGCAGTTGATCTTATTCGCGGCGGACTTCTTTCCATCAGAAAAGCCAGCAGGGAGTTTAATATCCCGAAAGGTACACTGCAGGACAAACTGAATGGCCGGAACATGGTCGGGGCCCGGTCAGGTCCAGCCCCAGTCCTCATAATGGGAGAGGAGGAACGATTGGTGTCTTGGTGTCTCCACATGTGTCGTGTACGATATGGGAGAACACGGGTAGAGTTCATTGATGTTGTTGAGAAAATCATAGTGACAGATGGTCGACCAACACTCTTCAAAAATGGCCGACCAGGTAAGGACTGGTACTACCAGTTTTTAAAGCGCCACCCAGAGGTTTTGGAACGTCAGTCGCATGACTTGAGGGAAGGAGCGGGCTGTCGTAAATGCCTTCAAAGTCAACGCATGGTTCGAGGATATCCAGAAATTTATGTCTGGGGAATCTGATGGGTTAAACATTATGAAAGATCCATCCAGGATATACAATGCAGATGAAAGTCGCCGCTAAACTTGGAAGGGTTATAGCACCTCTTGGTGCATAAACTGTTTATCAAATGACCTCGTCAAATAAAACGCAAATAACTGTCCTTACATGCTGTAGTGCCAGTGCACATTACATTCCCCCATCAGTTGTTTATCCAGGTTGTCGGTTTAGTTATATCCCACTTGAAGGTTTCACGGAGGCTGTCAAGGGTCGGACAGAAAATCGTTGGATGGACAGCGAGCTTTTCTTTCTTTGGCTTTCAACCACCTTTCATAATGCTCTAACTGAAAGGCAGGTGAAACGTCCAGTTCTGTTGTTTGTCGATGGTCACAGCACCCATGTAAATCTTCAAACCAGTGAGTTTTGTAGACAAAGCCAGATAACTCTGTATTGTCTCCTGGAACATGCAAGTCATGTAATGCAGCCATTGGATCTTTGTCTGTTCAGTGCCCTGAAGTCAAACTGGACCCCAGCTGTACGAAACTTTCAAATGGAGCACCTAGGTCAGAGTGTCACAGGTGACATTTGCATCAGTTTTTTAAGCAGGCTTGGCTAAAGTCCGCTAATGTGCGGGATGCAGTCCAGGGATTTCTGGAAAGCGGACTATTCCCATTAGACGCAGCAAAGATGGTCGACAGTAGCAAGCTGGCGCCAGGGAACCTGCTTGTCCACACGTCTCAAATTGTCAACGCATCAGAGGATGCAACGGCTTCATTACAACCTAGCACTGTCTCTCAATGAACCAGCACTCCAATGTCTTTCCCAGTTCCTGGCCTTGGCTATTTCGTTCAGCAGCTGTCATCACAGGTCATCAGCTGTGATGAACTTCCGGATAAACGATTTGCGTTCTTATTTACGGGTCTTGAGTAAAACATTAAATAAGATCATTTTAATATAGAAAATAGTTATACTGGATATTTGTTACATTGTTTGACGTTTTTTATCATTGCTATGATTTATAACTGACATTTTCAAATCCAAGCGGTATGTTGTTAGGCTACCGTAAACCATTCTGTAATTTGTTAGGCTACCGTAAACCATTCTGTAATTTGTTAGGCTACCGTAAACCATTCTGTAATTTTGTAGAACATGCGCAACTGTCTGCGCAGTGGTATTATTTTGAAAAGTATGGACCCGCCATAAGGATTCTGACAAAGATGACGGCCCTGGCCGCTTCAGTATCAAAATGCTCAACCCTGTGAAGAGAAACCGACATTTATACAGGTGATCCGGTCTAAACTGGGCGCCATCTTAATGGTTTCATGTACTCTAGTTTTTTGTTATCATCGGGTTCGTTTTAGTTTCAAAATGATTTCTAAGGTGTAAAAATAATAATAAAAAAAACAACGTAGTTTACCCTTACTGCATAGGAACAAAATCTATGTATGAAGAGTATCGGGAGAAATCAATAAAGAACACTGTCTCATCATGGGTGAAGATATAACATATCGTTTATCTTAAGTACAGGCATACCCGTGGTCATCAAAGGGTCACCAATGATAACACAACAGTATATAACACGAGCCATTGTAAGGTTAGTTTATGTTCATTATATTGTATCTGTACACATTCAAGTGCACCCTTAACATCCTGAAATATATTTCACTTAAAACAACAGAAATCGATATGCATTTCACGTTTGATATACGAATCAATAAATATGGAGATATGCAAGATATGGCTTACAATATTAAATACATTTCTGTTTATTAATAAAAGAATAATTTCGACGATTTGCAACGTTTCCAAAGTGGAACAACAATAAAAACAAAACCAGCGACGACGATGCAGCCTCCGGCCGACCAGAACGTCTCATTATAGGTCCCGTAGATATCATACAGCCATCCTGTAAATATACAGAGAACAACGTCTTACTAAAGGTCAAGTATATATCATACAGCCATCCTGTTAATATACAGAGAACAACGTCTTACTATAGGTCAAGTATATATCATACAACCATCCTGTAAATATACAGAGAACAACGTCTTACTGTAGGTCAAGTATATATCATACAGTCGTCCTGTAAATATACAGAGAACAACGTCTTACTATAGGTCAAGTATATATCATACAGTCGTTCTGTAAATATACACAACGTCTTACTATAGGTCAAGTATATATCATACAGTCGTCCTGTAAATATACAGATAACAACGTCTTACTATAGGTCAAGTATATATCATACAGTCGTCCTGTAAATATACAGATAACAACGTCTTACTATAGGTCAAGTATATATCGTACAGTCGTCCTGTAAATATACAGAGAACAACGTCTTACTATAGGTCCCGTATATATCATACAGTCGTCCTGTAATTATACAGAGAACAACGTCTTACTATAGGTCAAGTACATATCATACAGCCATCCTGTTAATATACAGAGAACAACGTCTTACTATAGGTCCCGTATATATCATACAGTCGTCCTGTAATTATACAGAGAACAACGTCTTACTATAGGTCAAGTACATATCATACAGCCATCCTGTTAATATACAGAGAACAACGTCTTACTATAGGTCAAGTATATATCATACAGTCGTCCTGTAAATATACAGAGAACAACGTCTTACTATAGGTCAAGTACATATCACACAGCCATCCTGTAAATATACAGAGAACAACGTCTTACTATAGGTGAAGTACATATCATACAGCTATCCTGTAAATATACAGAGGACAACGTCTTACTATAGGTCCCGTATATATCATACAGTCGTCCTGTAAATATACAGAGAACAACGTCTTACTATAGGTCAAGTATATATCATACAGTCGTCCTGTTAATATACAGAGAACAACGTCTTACTACAGGTCAAGTATATATCATACAGTCGTCCTGTAAATATACAGAGAACAACGTCTTACTATAGGTCAAGTACATATCATACAGCAATCCTGTTAATATACAGAGAACAACGTCTTACTATAGGTCCCGTATATATCATACAGTCGTCCTGTAAATATACAGAGAACAACGTCTTACTATAGGTCAAGTATATATCATACAGTCGTCCTGTAAATATACAGAGAACAGAACAACGTCTTACTATAGGTCAAGTATATATCATACAGCCATCCTGTAAATATACAGAGAACAACGTCTTACTATAGGTCAAGTATATATCATACAGTCGTCCTGTTAATATACAGAGAACCATGTCTTACTATAGGTCAAGTATATATCACACAGTCGTCCTGTAAATATACAGAGAACAACGTCTTACTATAGGTCAAGTATATATCATACAGTCGTCCTGTAAATATACAGAGAACAACGTCTTACTATAGGTCAAGTATATATCATACAGTCGTCCTGTAAATATACAGAGCACAACGTCTTACTATAGGTCAAGTACATATCATACAGTCGTCCTGTAAATATACAGAGAACAACGTCTTACTATAGGTCAAGTACATATCATACAGTCGTCCTGTAAATATACAGAGAACAACGTCTTACTATAGGTCAAGTACATATCATACAGTCGTCCTGTAAATATACAGAGAACAACGTCTTACTATAGGTCAAGTATATATCATACAGTCGTCCTGTAAATATACAGAGAACAACGTCTTACTATAGGTCAAGTATATATCATACAGTCGTCCTGTAATTATACAGAGAACAACGTCTTACTATAGGTCCCGTATATATCATACAGTCGTCCTGTAAATATACAGAGAACAACGTCTTACTATAGGTCAAGTATATATCATACAGTCGTCCTGTAAATATACAGAGAACAACGTCTTACTATAGGTCAAGTACATATCATACAGCCATCCTGTAAATATACAGAGAACAACGTCTTACTATAGGTCAAGTACATATCATACAGCCATCCTGTTAATATACAGAGAACAACGTCTTACTATAGGTCCCGTATATATCATACAGTCGTCCTGTAAATATACAGAGAACAACGTCTTACTATAGGTCAAGTATATATCATACAGTCGTCCTGTAAATATACAGAGAACAACGTCTTACTATAGGTCAAGTACATATCATACAGCCATCCTGTAAATATACAGAGAACAACGTCTTACTATAGGTCAAGTACATATCATACAGCCATCCTGTTAATATACAGAGAACAACGTCTTACTATAGGTCAAGTACATATCATACAGCCATCCTGTTAATATACAGAGAACAACGTCTTACTATAGGTCCCGTATATATCATACAGTCGTCCTGTAAATATACAGAGAACAACGTCTTACTATAGGTCAAGTATATATCATACAGTCGTCCTGTAAATATACAGAGAACAACGTCTTACTATAGGTCAAGTACATATCATACAGTCGTCCTGTAAATATACAGAGAACAACGTCTTACTATAGGTCAAGTATATATCATACAGTCGTCCTGTTAATATACAGAGAACAACGTCTTACTATAGGTCAAGTCTAAATCATATAATAATGAGTAATTCTAGGCATTCTAGTAACCTATTACATACATGCATGTAAAAAATTGGATTTCATTCAGTGACGAAAACAAGCTTAGAGTGAAAATAGGTCGATTTTCTCGTTCAGGCTAGTTCTTTCCCTGGTCACAGATATATAGTAGTGGGAGGGGCTTTATTCGAGAAAGGTAAAAAAAATTATCTGACAATCATTTTATAGTGACATAGGTCCGTGCCTAGCCCCTGTGATCGTGCACATGTTGAGCACCATTACATGTTGAAACAGTTCAACACTTTTTCTTTGAATGTCCTAGGCATAGAAATGCTCGACATGATCTATTACTTTGTCTTAATCTTTACAATCACCCTCACCAAGAACTATGTTATGTTCTCTATGGCTGTTCAGAGTGTAACGATACAATTAACAAAACAATTTTTGATAGTGTAATCAAATATATTACTGATACCAAACGATTTTAGATTTTATAGCTTTCTAAATTCTATAAGTCTACTAAAATAGATGTTTTGTTGAAAAATGATGAATATTTAACACTCCTCTCCTACTTGCACTAAATTTTAACTGAAATATCAGTGATTAGGTGAATGCTTGGCAACTGGACTCAACATAATTTTGGGAAACAACATACATAAACCTTAATTTCATCAATGTTGTAACAATTGTCCTCTGCCTTATTATCCGAGTGTACGTTTTAGTATTTCTGCTCTCTTGTTGGATGGGGAGAGAACCAAAACTTTACTACTATGGACACTCAGGACCAAACCCCTTCTATATGGGGAAGCGGATAGACTATACGTGCATCTCCCAACCATAAATACTATACAAAAAGTAAATACTGGATTATTTCCTACTGATCTATGAATATATCTAACACTCATAATAGCATTGAAACTAGAACCAGTTAGAGTTGTCTCCCTTTGATTCCCATAAATTATTATATATATATAATTGCCAATTTGGAAGAAATAAAATGGTAATGATTGATTCTATAGGTATAAATGTGTAGTTATGTAAATGTTATGTATATGTGAGTGTGTATGTGTGTGTGTGTGCGTATATGTTTGTATGTATGAATATATATTTACATTTGCTCTGCATTGCCACTATATAACACTACCAAGGCCAGTTCCGTGTTATGAGAGCATAACACTGTAGTGGTCATTATGACGTCATTACGATTGTGACGTCATAACCATAATGTTGGAAATAGCCGGCCGTTTCTGGCTGTTCGCTGTTCCATTTATTAGAAATCTACCTTAAATTTTCAGAACAAATGCAGAATATAAATATGAGTTTATTATCAAAACCAATGGAAAAATGTAAATATAAGCATTAAACATCATTCTGTTCCGTGTTATGGTCCTATAACACGGAACAGGAATGCAGACAAACAATTATAACGCGCTAACGCGCGTTATTCATTTTGTCTGCAATCCTGTTCCGTGTTATAGGACGTTAACACGGAACAGAATGATGTTTAATGCTTAAATGTTTGTATGTATGTATTTATGTATGTTTGTATGTATGAAATGTGTGCATGTATGTGTGTCTGTCCATGTATGAGGGCGAGATCACATGCATGATTGTTTATGTTTGTATAATATAAGTTACAATGTAATATATATATGTGTGTCTATTCTTGTCCACCTGTCCAGGGAGAAGACTTATATAGGCTATAACCTGCTGTCTAATCCCATTGATGTATGTCAATAAAATGTTTTGAAATGAAACCAAATAAAACAACATCCCAAATAAGTAATGTATTGCTAAAATATAACAGCTCCACTTATGATTAGAGTAAAACTAGAATAAAATAATTATATCAATAATTATAGCAAAACTAAATATAACAACTCCACTAATAAATATAGCACATCTAAATATAACAACTCCACTAATAATTATAGCACAACTAAATATAACAACTTCACTAATAATTATAGCACAACTAAATATAACAACTCAACTAATAATTATAGCAAAACTAAATATAACAACTCCACTAATAATTATAGCACAACTAAATATAACAACTCAACTAATAATTATAGCAAAACTAAATATAACAACTCCACTAATAATTATAGCACAACTAAATATAACAACTCAACTAATAATTATAGCACAACTAAATATAACAACTCAACTAATAATTATAGCACAACTAAATATAACAACTCCACTAATAATTAAAGCACAACTAAATATAACAACTCCACTAATAATTAGAGTAAAACTATCATTTAACTCTACAATAAAACTAAAATATAAAAACTCCACTAATAATTATAGCACAACTAAATATAACAACTCAACTAATAATTATAGCACAACTAAATATAACAACTCAACTAATAATTATAGCACAACTAAATATAACAACTCCACTAATAATTATAGCACAACTAAATATAACAACTTCACTAATAATTATAGCACAACTAAATATAACAACTCCACTAATAAATATAGCACAACTAAATATAACAACTCCACTAATAATTAGAGTAAAACTAAAATTTAACCTACAATAAAACTAAAATATAGCAACTCCACTTATAATTATAGCACAACTAAATATAACAACTTCACTAATAATTATAGCACAACTAAATATAACAACTTCACTAATAATTATAGCACAACTAAATATAACAACTCCACTAATAATTATAGCACAACTAAATATAACAACTCCACTAATAATTATAGCACAACTAAATATAACAACTCCACTAATAATTATAGCACAACTAAATATAACAACTCCACTAATAATTATAGCACAACTAAATATAACAACTCCACTAATAATTATAGCACAACTAAATATAACAACTCCACTAATAATTATAGCACAACTAAATATAACAACTCCACTAATAATTATAGCACAACTAAATATAACAACTCCACTAACAATTATAGCACAACTAAATATAACAACTCCACTAATAATTATAGCACAACTAAATATAACAACTCCACTAATAATTATAGCACAACTAAATATAACAACTTCACTAATGATTACAGCAAAACTATAATATAACAACTTCACTAATAATTACAGTAAAAGTATTATGTAACAACTCCAATGATAACAAAACAACTAATACGTGAAGTAATTAGTAAAAAATAACGTCTACATCAACTTCATTAATAGCTGTAGTACAACTAATATAATTAGGACTTCAAATAAATGTATAGAAATATAACCACTTTGGTAACAGTACTAATTTCCTTTGTCTTTTTACATTATTCATTATTTACATCATTCTTGCATTTGCTTTGAAATAAAGACACCCCTTCTTTTATTACGTATCAGTCAAATTATTAATAGCAATAAAATGGTAATCTGCTTGCTATGCAGAACACCTGGTTGGTTTTACCTGCGAATGGTGGTCCAATAAGATTGGCCGTTCCCTGAAGAAACATCATTATGCCAAACGCATCTGTAAGCTTGTCTATTCCAAGTATATCGACGATAATGACCGAGCACAGGGCCTCCGCAGCAGCAGACAGCAACCCAAACATGCCAGCAACAATGGTTGATGGTATGAAGGACGTAAATACCGGAACTAATGACAAAGAAGCACCACAAAGAATCATTGATACACAGTATAAATACGCTCTGTTCATCCATTCCCTGTCACCCAGGTATCCGTACAGTATATTTCCTATGGTGTGTAGGATGCCTATGACCGCCACCATTAACGAAGCATCCCTCTCGTTAATGCCCATTTCCTTTGCTCTGTCCACCGTAAACACGTACGGAACGTCATACCAGAAATACAAAATGAAATTGGAAAACGCAAACACAAGAAAGACAAGGTTCCCTAGAACACTTAAATCGACGAACGATTTAGGACAGGTAAACCGTGACTCGCTATGGTACTTCAATTTAATGTTTTTGCTGACCTCAGGGCAACTTTTAGATGCACGTATCATTTGTGGTAGGGATGCATTGCTTCCTCCTATTAAAGACGGGTGCTCGGGAACGTTTACAAATTTTATTGAAAGTTGACTTGTTCTGCGGAAGTCCTCGTCACAAGACGCCTCCATTTCGTATGATGTGTTCGAGGCCGAATCTGACGCCCAGTCACTGCATATTGGGTTTAATGTTTTAGTCGTCCTTGCTGGTTTTATTTCTGTTGAGGTGCTATTTGAGGATCTGGTAAGTGGGTACTCAGCAATGAAAGGTTGGCGACTATGGGATGTTATAGATGGATCAGAGTCTACAAACTTACATTTTACTCGTAATGGCCTGAAGAGTGCCCCGCACACCACAATGTTGCCAGCTACTCCACCCATTATGAGAACGGCTCCCCTCCACCCATACTCAGAGATCAAACGTTCCAAAATGGGTGCAAATAGCAATGTTCCTATACCAGCACCACATTCCGATAGTCCCGTCACAAGTGCGCGTTTCTTTTCAAAATATTCGGCCACTACAACAATAGAATTAAGGTAGGGAAGAGAGATACCCAAACCTGCAATGGCTCCATATGTTACACACAGAGATTCAATTGAGTTCACGAAATAACTTAAAACAAAACCGAAGCTTGTTATTACCCCACCTAGTATTGTTGCCTTTCTATAGCCAATTTTGTTTGTCACAAAACTAGCTAAAGGGCCACACAGTAGAGGAACTGCACAGAAAACAGACCCAATCCACGCCGTCTTACTTCGGCTTTCTTGAAAGTACTCTATTAGATTTGTAAAGAGGATTCCAAACGAGTAGGAGCAACCGTCGGTAATCACATTTATAATGAACGCACCGAGCACAACAAGCCAACCCCAGCCCCCGTCCGGTGGCTTAATGATGCTATCATCGTCCGATATCTCTTCTACCTTCTCATTGCTCTGTAGAATCCCATCCTCAAACTTAGAGGTATCCGATTCAGACTGAACCATTATAAACAGATAAAGTCATCCTTTGGGTTATTGTAGTCTGAAAATAGCAAAACAAAACACATTTTAGTATACACTATTACCCCAGCTATGTTTTTATACTGGAAGAGCAGACTTATTGGATGCGAGGGAATTTAATAGCATCTAATGCTTATACTTGTTATTGTTTTTGTAAATTAAATACTTCAAAACTTTCAATCAAGCAGTAATCGTAAAAGTATACAAATAATGATAGATATTATGAAAACTGACTAAAAGGAATTGCTTCTCATGTATATGTGTATGTTTAAATATATGCATGCGTGTATCTCGATGTGTATGTGTACACATGTGCGTGCGTATGTATGTGTACACAGTATGTATGTGCGTATGTAGAGCATACATGCTTGTGAGGGTGCAGTAGGATGTGTGTGTATATGAGCGTGCATGAGTGTTTGTGCACCTGTTTACGGGCGTGCAAGTGCGTCATGTATGCATTTATGTTAGTGTATTATCTATGTATTATATATAGTATACGCTAAATGTCTACATGCTGGTACCACCGTTTGTTACTTGAGGAAAGGACTTAAATAGGCTATGCCTGCTGTCCAATCCTTTTGTCAATATATAAATGTCATTAAAATTTCATGAAATGAGAAAGAACTAAATTAGAAAAACGTCCTTTGTAAAGGAAATATTTGATTTTATCACGCTATCTTATTATGTTATTTTTTATTTTACCTCAGTCATATGATTGAGGTGTTCCATATGATAGCTGCTTATTTAGTTTTTTTATTTATGTGTTCACATAGTATATTCAATGAGCTAAATTATAAAAAAAAAAGCGTTTGAAAAAGAAATATTTGATTTTAGATCGCTATTTTTTATATTATTTTTCATTTTACATCCGTCATAGATGTGACAGCTGCTACTTTTGTCTTTTTATAATACATGCGGACATAGTATATTCAATGCCGGAGTAGGGGCTTCTGATTTACTCGTCTGACGAACTACAAAATGAGGAAATTTGCCTCTTCTCCGTAGACAACACAGCTGCTAGTATTTTACCAGGGTGACATATGATTCCCCAAAAAACCTCCGTAAAGAACTCGTCCCGAGATATTCCAGTGGTTACATTAATATCAGCTCCATCAAGTTTCTTTTGGTAATGAAATTCCCCGTTTCACATTTTCTTCAATGAATTCAAACTGAAGGGGAGAGCTGGGATACATATCAGACACACTGACAAAACTGTGTAGCAGACATCACACTTTGATGAATGCCTGAATACTTAAAACGTAAATAATAAGACAATACTGAAGCGTCAACAAAACTATAATCCGACCTCAAAGTCTAAATATTAATAAAGGGGAAAGATTTACATGGAGAACATGCAAAAGTACAAAGGAATAACACAAGGTGTTCTGGAAAAGTAAGCGTCTTCAGCTTCACCGACGACACCCGCCATGTAGGTCTTGGTCATATCCAAGTAAACGTCGAGTCATCGAAATGAGAACCGAGTCAGCATTGTCAATCACAAGTAAGCATACTAATAAGCATACTCAAAAACGTCGAACTTTATATCATACAAAGATACAAAATAATTTTCAATGAGACAAAAACGGCGAACATTAAACTTGTTCATAGTTCTGATCCTCCTGTAACTTGAATCCCTGTGCTGTAAGTTTGTTTGTCAGCAGTCCATATTGATCACAAAATTTTCGATATTTAGAGCAAGCCCTAGAATAACGAATCAACTGCAAGATGTTAACACCATAGGTTGGAGAAGCAGGGATGTTACTATCGAGAAATGGAAAGTTCACGATCGGAAAATTGAAAACGTTTCGTTTATCGTATAGCTTAGCAGTAAGCTGATGTATAAGAATCTGCTGTGTCCTTAATCTCAAGTTCAGAAGGGTATATACGATCGACGTGGTCAGCAAATTTCTTGTTGTTTATAGACAACACATCGTCGATATATCTGACAGTGATTTGGCAAGGTTTTTGTTACCTGTCCGGAGTTGCTCCTCCACAAATTCAAAAAGCCAACTAACAGTGGGGCACAGTTTGTTCCCATAGGAATGCCATTAGTCTGCTGACAAATATTTCCCCCAAACACAACAAAAATATTGTCAACCAGGAACTCAATCATTAATCGTACTATATCTTCTTGATGAAGCTACTGTGACCAATGTTTGTTCTTGTGCAATAGCATACATTGGGACATTGTTACGTCATTATGCTTATGACGTCATAATTGTAGTATTTGGGACTGTCAATGGGTGGCTTTCCTCTGTCTAGATTTACTATGATGTGATTTGACTAATACCATATTAGTAAGTCTGCATTAACTGTATGTTGGTTAACAAAAATGTTAAAATATAAATATTGGTTGTAATACTTTTGACATTCATTGGTGTGTAACAACCAATGACAACTAACCCTTAATTGATGGATGGAGTCTCTCGATACTCCCGTAGATTTATATTGGGTATAATATTTAGATAACCATATACTATGTGTCGAGCTGGACCATAGCAATATGGAGAAGAAGGACATTAACATACTGAAGGAGGGGTCATTCTCAGGTCATCTATATTCAATTGTTTCAGTGTTTGCTTATAATTGAAAAGCGTAAGTACGATAGCCTGAATAGGTATAGAACAGCTGTAGGAACTAAAAGGAGTACTTACTTGTATATAGGAAGTACGATAGAATGTTAGCTCGAACAGACTTTTGGACCAAGATATTGCTTATGTTAATGCATCAATCCCCATCTTGACAAATTCGACTTTCATGAAATGTCGAGTCGATGGTGCCCCTTGGCTGTCTATTCGAACAGGCTTTAAAAGTTGAATCTCTGCCACATCGTCAATAATCTGATTGAGCCTCGACTCTAGTTTCCACAGCTATCCGGAACATGTTTTACTTGAGACGTTTGCACAGGTCTTAAAGCAGCCTCCGGGGAAGTGCATACGACATTGTTCTGACTGTTGTAATGTCGATACCAATGCCTACGAAGGTGTCTCCTTTGAGGAGTAACCAAAGACATTGCATTTGTTTAACTGCATCCAGGACTTCAAAAGTTCCCTACCAAATCTATACTATCATTGCATCCATATTGCATAGCAGTGCCAATAAGTCTAATTTAGTGTTTCGCACGCTGTCTACGGTACGGAGTGCTGAGTGTGGGATTATTTGTAGGGTGAATTTTTTTTTCAGAATACGGACTGTCATGGAAGGAATTGAATTGTCAGGGAGGTTAAAATGTTGATATACATATTGCTTCTCGTGCCAAATATGTCGAGGCAGTCCCAACGATCGACAAATAACACCAAGACTGCCACGACAAGGCCCTGTTGCTATAAGACCAGGAGCATTGGATTAGTTTGGCCGTTGCATTCACTCGCTACCCCTCATTTGGATTACGGTACACAACAAATTCATCCCGGGCTTAGGATGAGTGAAGACTTTCCCCGCCAAGGATACCATCAACATGGCTACATTGTTTTATGACAGGGGTATTTGTGAAGACTTTCCCTGTACCCGCCAAGGAGACTATCAACGTGGCCGACATTGTTATGACAGGGGTGTTTGTGAAGAATTCCTTGTCCCCGCCAAAGAGGCTATCAACGTGGCCCACATTGTTATGACAGGGGTGTTTGTGAAGACTTTCCTCTTCCCGCCAAGGAGGCTATCAACGTGGCCCACATTGTTATGACAGGGGTGTTTGTGAAGACTTTCCTCTTCCCGCCAAGGAGGCTTTCAACGTGGCCCACATTGTTATGCCAGGGGTGTTTGTGAAGACTTTCCTCTTCCCGCCAAGGAGGCTATCAACGTGGCCCACATTGTTATGCCAGGGGTGTTTGTGAAGACTTTCCTCTTCCCGCCAAGGAGGCTATCAACGTGGCCCACATTGTTATGACAGGGGTGTTTGTGAAGACTTTCCTCTTCCCGCCAAGGAGGCTATCAACGTGGCCCACATTGTTATGCCAGGGGTGTTTGTGAAGACTTTCCTCTTCCCGCCAAGGAGGCTATCAACGTGGCCCACATTGTTATGACAGGGGTGTTTGTGAAGACTTTCCTCTTCCCACCAAGGAGGCTATCAACGTGGCCCACATTGTTATGACAGGGGTGTTTGTGAAGACTTTCCTCTTCCCGCCAAGGAGGCTATTAACGTGGCCCACATTGTTATGCCAGGGGTGTTTGTGAAGACTTTCCTCTTCCCACCAAGGAGGCTATTAACGTGGCCCACATTGTTATGCCAGGGGTGTTTGTGAAGACTTTCCTCTTCCCACCAAGGAGGCTATCAACGTGGCCCACATTGTTATGACAGGGGTGTTTGTGAAGACTTTCCTCTTCCGCCAAGGAAGCTATCAACGTGGCCCACATTGTTATGACAGGGGTGTTTGTGAACACTTTCCTCTTCCCACCAAGGAGGTTATCAACGTGGCCCACATTGTTATGACAGGGGTGTTTGTGAAGACTTTCCTCTTCCCACCAAGGAGGCTATCAACATGGCCCACATAGCTAGGACAGGGGTGTTTCCTCGTTTTGGATGACCCCTATACGTTTAAATAGACTACGACAGCACAGTCGTTACCATTGTCAGCTCTTTTGTACCTGTTTAAGTATTATACAAACCGCACTAGAAATGTTTAATTCACATATACATGGCACTTAATAGAGTTGTGTATAATGTAAATGGTATTGTCAACATAAGTTAACTCCGGTCAGTGATAGAACTCACATTCGTCTAAAAATAGTTATTGTGTCCTAAAGGAACTGGTGGTCGGTCGAGAAGGCAGACCTCTGAAACCAGGAGTTCTGAATATCATCCGAAGTTAAAACTTACCTATTTAAGCCTACATTTCAGCGCGGACGTTATTCACATGAAGATCAACGACGTACAAACTAAATACAATGTGTAGATTGTATACCCCATACACACCTACATGATTCTGTAACTGTAAAGCTTGAATGGTTAGACGTCTGCAGTGGCTTAGCTTTGTAGTACTAGGGCACTATACAAATGTTGTGTGTTTTTAGGATTGTGATCCTTATTACAAATATAAATGATCGTGGCAACTCCAACAGACGACGTGTATTATCACAGAGGCACCAAAAACCAAACATATGTCTTAAATATATATACCCTGATAACCCAACAGGACATCAAATACCAATACTCCAAAAGGGCAACAATGTATTTTATATACTCTGACAATAACAAATATATATAGAAACATGTATTCCTATAGTCCAATATCTATCGTACATGTCCCAATAGGACACCAATAAAACTAGATGTTCCAAAAAGGACACCAATATGTTTAATCCAACAGGACATGTAGACTAAAATATCTAGATACTCCAACAGTAAATGTAAACCAATACATCTAGATACTCCAACAGGACATGAAGTCAAATACATCTAGATACTCAAACAGGACATGTAAACAAATACACCCAGATACTCCAACAGGACATGTAAACCAATACATCTAGATACTCCAACAGGATATGTAAACCAATACATCTAGATACTCCAACAGGACATGTAAACAAATACACCAAATACTCCAACAGGACATGTAAACCAATACATCTAGATACTCCAACAGGATATGTAAACCAATACATCTAGATACTCCAACAGGATATGTAAACCAATACATCTAGATACTCCAACAGGACATGTAAACCAATACATCTAGATACTCCAACAGGACATGTAAACCAATAAATCTAGATACTCCAACAGGACAAGTAAACAAATACATCTAGATACTCCAACAGGACATGTAAACCAATACATCTAGATACTCCAACAGGATATGTAAACCAATACATATAGATACTCCAACAGGACATGTAAACCAATACATCTAGATACTCCAACAGGACATGTAAACCAATACATCTAGATACTCCAACAGGACATGTAAACAAATACACCAAATACTCCAACAGGACATGTAAACCAATACATCTAGATACTCCAACAGGACATGTAAACCAATACATCTAGATACTCCAACAGCATATGTAAACCAATACATCTAGATACTCCAACAGGACATGTAAACCAATAAATCTAGATACTCCAACAGGACATGTAAACCAATAAATCTAGATACCCCAACAGCAATCTGATTAATATCATATCTTGATCTCCGCGCCGTTCCGTAATCTTCTCTCTGCTGCGTTAAGCCTCGTAAAACGGAGGGACATACATATGATACAAGACACTCGGACCAAACATGTTTTACTCTAATATTGTGCAAAACTTCTTTTTATAAACAATCGCTTTTACCCTCTACAAAAGATCAATGGAATACACTTCCACCTCACGTACGACCAAACCCATCTGTTTCGGCTTTAAAATATTACCTCGATCAACAATTAAGTAGGAAAATACCTATCCAATACACTTTTGAAGCCCGAAAGGGTCAAATTTACCTTGCTCGTCTACGAATGGAATGTAGTTCCTTAAACAGTTATTCATAGAGTAAAAATATTGTTCAATCTCCGCTTTGTCTGTGCGGTCAAGTTGAAAACGCTACCCATTTCCTTTTAGAATATGCAGGTACGACGACATACGAAGACAGTATTTATATTCCTTACCTTTTAATATTACAACAGAAATATTACTACTTGGGAACAAGACACTTTAATTACAAGGAAATAAAGTCATCGTCTTAGCTGTTCAAGATTATTTACTTAAAACAAACAGGTTTTCTTAAAAAATATATTTATCTCAAAAGCACGTTTTTGTACTTAAAGTCGAGTTGTTTGTATCAACAACCTAAACTCTACACCAAGTATTTACCCCTTTTCCTTTTCTTCTCCTTGCTTAAACATTCGTTATTCTTTGTTATTATAATGATCTTACATGGCAAACAATATGTTGTCCATCCTGAATATATTTGCTGTTTATGATAAGGTGATAGTGTCTATTCTGTACATTCAATTATGGAACTATATATGTTTTGAAATGTCTGAATAAAAAAAGTTTCAACTAAACCAATACATCCAGATACTCTTAAATGACATGTAAACCAATATATCAAGATTTCCAATATTTATTTATTCTCGAGAAACTAACCAGCTGTTACGTCATGCATGGCGACACATGTTGATATGTTTATGCACACACATGTAACCTTTATCGACAAACTGTAATTCTTCAAAGAAAATTGGGACACAAGTCACTGTTTACCTCCGCAGTTCTAGCACCCTTTTAGAATTTGGAAGGGGTTTCAATGGTTCAACGGAAACAATTGCAAGCACTTAAAGCATTTTCATTTAAAACATAACATGTTTAACAGCCAATGATAGATTTCGTTACAACGCCGATGCTCTAGAACAGTATAGACTATAAGAGAAGTAGAAATAG
The DNA here is from genome assembly GCA_947623455.1 of Mimachlamys varia. NCBI lineage: Eukaryota > Metazoa > Mollusca > Bivalvia > Pectinida > Pectinidae > Mimachlamys > Mimachlamys varia. The sequence goes on along the minus strand of OX392527.1, from coordinate 13,109,221 downwards.
TATTGTATAATTCGTTATCCTGTTAAAGTAACAATTCAGCAGCATCAGTAGCACGTCAATAAAATGATGATAGTATCGTCAGTTTTCTGATTTCAATAAAACACATATTACTTTTCACAAATTGATAAATTGTTTGTTTCGCCAATAGGATTCCCCGGACGGATTCCTGGGTAACAATATCAGGGCTCTGATCTAAAAATAGATACAGTCTGACGTGTCGTTATATCACTTGTACACAAATATTTCACTTAGTACAAATATGGAGTTATAGATGTTACCAGCTTTCCCTGGCCAGTTACACCCGAGACTATCTCTCCCTGGACAACACTAGCTTGTAGGCATCCCTCATTATACACCCCCACACCGAACACCTGATTACTCACCTTATATACTGCAGTACGGAGCAGTAAGATACCTTCCTCCTATTGACATGATAAGAAATGGCGACACGACTTTATCTTAGTGTGTTCATGTTATCGTGGTGACCTGCAAAGTAAACATAATAACACACATTAAAAAGACTGGGACAACTGCTATATCACAAAGCATCCATATCATACAAGTACAGGAACCTGCAATATAAAAACATAATTATAACAAGAATTTCTGTTATAATCGATGGGTTATCGATAGTGATAGTAGTAATAGGATACTTATTTCCCATACTATTACCAACGAGCTCGTGATAGTAATAGTATTATTATACTACATACAGCTATGTATCAATATTAGGACGTGTATTGTATAGTTTTGAGGTTATTCATCGGATGTTATGTTAAATGTACTGTAATGGTTTACTCGTGTCTATTCCCCAATGCTTCAATTTTCAGGTTATATCGTATAACCTGAAAGCAGACAACGCAAAAAGTGATGACATAATATATCCCGATTGTGAATTGTTAATTGGTCGTTGAGTGCTATACATTGTAAATCCGTGCAATGTGAAATATTTAATCATTTGTTAATTGGTCGTTGAGTGATAGACATTGCAAATCTGTGCATTGTAAAATATTTAATCATTTGTTAATTGAACGATAAATACAAGGTTATATTATGCACAATGTTTAATGGTTTGTAATATGGTCGTTTAACGATAGAAACAATGTAATATAATGTAAAATATTCATTGGTTTGCTAATTGGTCATTTATTAAAAAAAGTAAAAGTTTATAAAATGCAAAATGTTTATGGTCTGTTTATTGTTCATTGAACGATAAACGTATCGTGATGTAATTTAAGATATCTAATTATCTATTAATTGGTCGATGGACGATGAAAACAATGTTATGCATGTAAAATATTTGATTATTTGTTAATTATATTTGTCCTTACATTTTCGCTTCAAGTTTTGGAACTTGACCAAAATAAGCCGTAGGGGATAAGGATACAAATGTATAAGTTAGGATTTTTGGCCTAACCCAAGGGGTGCCGGGGCGGGTCCCCAAAGGCGAAATTGAATTTTTTTTAATCTTCTTTTCCAGGCTCAGAGGTACTACAGTATATTTCTCTGCAAGGATAACAAGTTTATCGGGGGTTTTGTTTAATAAAAAAATTAGTACGCCCGGGCCATGCGTTCTCCCTTGTGTATATGGTAAAATTACTGTAGTTTATATACTATACGAAATAATATTTTCATGTATATTTTGTCCAATTCTTGGAGGAAGAGATTCCAACTTGATGACGATCATCCTCAAAAGTAAAATAGTTTATGTCAATAGTTATAGAATTCTAATCATATGATGACATCACAAATATTGTATTTTACTTTGTTGACATATTGATTTCATCATTGAAGTTGAGATAACCGCTGAGGTCCTGGACCCTTTGTTTTTTAATATTATGGACTCTCTGGTGAATATAAATGTTAATAACTTCGAAAAGTGCATCGTAATTTGATCTTTCAGATGTTAGTTTACGTGTGTTGAAAAGAACAACTTGTCCACCATTGATACGCTCAGGTTTAAGAGAGACAACTCGCCTACACTTGGTACTTTAACGGCCTTTCTGTATATGTACAGAAAAGAAACTACAACTAGTTCCTGGTGCGCGTCATTCCTCCAATTATATCTTAGCGGTATATTGACATATATCTAAGGTTTTGTTTCCGTGTCACGCAATCTTTTGAAATGTTTACAGTGCGAATTATGTTATTTTCTTTTAACAAACATAATGTAGTCTTGCCTTGATAAAAGCTTTCATTGGAAAATGACATGTGTTTCTTTATATACAGGTATGTGCTTTCTTTGTGTGGCCTTTCATCTATAGTACTAATCTATAATTACCGATTGAATGGACATTGTGTTTCAACACACATGCTTTACAACTGAAAATAAATAGGAGAATACCGAAGCGTTAACAAAATCATAATCCAAACTCAAAATCGATTAAATCAGGGGTAAAATATGAACAAAGGAAAGATTTACATGGAGACCCTTGTAAAAGTACAAGAGACTAAGACCAGGTGTTCCGGAAGAGTAAGCGTATTCTGCTTCATCGACGACACCAGCCATGTAAATCTTTGTCACATCCAAGTATACATCAAGTTCTCAAAATGAGATCCGAGTATCATTGTCAATCACAACAACTAAACACACTAATGAGCATACTCAAAAACGTCCATCTTCATATCACTTAAAAATAATATATATATAATTACTTTTACTTCGACACTTACAGATATATTATGAATTACCTTTACTCTGACATTACAGATACATTATAAATTACCTTCACTCCGACACTACAGATACATTATAAATTACCTTCACTCTGACATTACAGATACATTATAAATTACCTTCACTCTGACATTACAGATACATTATAAATTACTTTCACTCCGACACTACAGATACATTATAAATTACCTTCACTCCGACATTACAGATACATTATAAATTACCTTCACTCTGACTTTACAGATACATTATAAATTACCTTCACTCCGACACTACAGATACATTATAAATTACCTTCACTCTGACATTACAGATACATTATAAATTACCTTCACTCCGACACTACAGATACAGTATAAATTACCTTCACTCCGACACTACAGATACATTATAAATTACCTTCACTCCGACACTACAGATACATTATAAATTACCTTCACTCCAACACTACAGATACATTATAAATTACCTTCACTCCAACACTACAGATACATTATAAATTACCTTCACTCCAACACTACAGATACATTATAAATTACCTTCACTCCAACACTACAGATACATTATAAATTACCTTCACTCCAACACTACAGATACATTATAAATTACCTTCACTCCGACACTACAGATACATTATAAATTACGTTCACTCTGACACTACAGATACATTATAAATTACCTTCACTCCGACATTAGAGATACATTATAAATTACCTTCACTCCGACACTACAGATACATTCTAAATTACGTTCACTCTGACACTACAGATACATTATAAATTACCTTCACTCTGACAATACAGATACATTATAAATTACCTTCACTCCGACAATACAGATACATTATAAATTACCTTCACTCTGACATTACAGATACATTATAAATTACCTTCACTCCGACATTACAGATACATTATAAATTACCTTCACTCCGACAATACAGATACATTATAAATTACCTTCACTCTGACATTACAGATACAGTATAAATTACCTTCACTCTGACATTACAGATACATTATAAATTACGTTCACTCTGACACTACAGATACATTATAAATTATCTTCACTCCGATATTACAGATACATTATAAATTACCTTCACTCCGATATTACAGATACATTATAAATTACCTTCACTCCGACATTACAGATTCATTATAAATTACCTTCACTCTGACACTACAGATATATTATAAATTACCTTCACTCTGACATTACAGATATATCATAAATTACCTTCACTCCGACAATACAGATACATTATAAATTACCTTCACTCTGACACTACAGATACATTATAAATTACCTTCACTCCGACACTACAGATACATTATAAATTACCTTCACTCCGACATTGCAGATACATTATAAATTACCTTCACTCTGACATTACAGATACTTTATAAATTACCTTCACTCTGACACTACAGATACATTATAAATTACCTTCACTCCGACATTACAGATACATTATAAATTACCTTCACTCTGACATTACAGATTCATTATAAATTACCTTCACTCCGACATTACAGATTCATTATAAATTACCTTCACTCCGATATTACAGATTCATTATAAATTACCTTCACTCCGATATTACAGATACATTATAAATTACCTTCACTCTGACATTACAGATACATTATAAATTACCTTCACTCCGACATTACAGATACATTATAAATTACCTTCACTCCGACATTACAGATACATTATAAATTACCTTCACTCTGACACTACAGATATATTATAAATTACCTTCACTCCGACATTACAGATACATTATAAATTACCTTCACTCCGACACTACAGATACATTCTAAATTACCTTCACTCCGACATTACAGATTCATTATAAATTACCTTCACTCCGACATTACAGATACATTATAAATTACCTTCACTCCGACACTACAGATACATTATAAATTACCTTCACTCTGACACTACAGATACATTATAAATTACCTTCACTCTGACACTAAAGATATATTATAAATTACCTTCACTCCGATATTACAGATACATTATAAATTAACTTCACTCCGACATTACAGATACATTATAAATTACCTTCACTCTGACACTACAGAAACAAAATACACTCTCATTATTCTGACTCTTCAAATACAATACAACTAGACTGTTGCCTAGAGGCTAACTAATACCCTATGTTTTCCGACTGTTTATTGTCCCTGTATTGGTTATATAAACAATTGAGATCATCTAAAGGTCATGTACCAACATACTGATGAAAAAGACAAACACAGCTGCTGTGACCTTTGAACCCATGAACACTGATTTTTAATTTACATTCTATTAGGTGGAATTTTTTTTTTATCAGAATGATCTGGATTATGAAAACTTAATTTTAATTCGTTCTATTCCTGTTGATAAAATGATAAAACTGTATAATCAATTAAATTATACAAGGTATTTCTGCGTACGAATCATTCTATTTACATTGTGCTTAAAATTTTGATCATAGACGAAAGGTCACCATGGCCTTAACTTCAAGGTCAAAAGAACATTATACATTCCCTATATCATGTTTTACCATGGGACGGAAAGAGGAAGATGATATGGCTCACCAAAGGCTCGCAATCTCGACTTTGGGAAACTGGATCATCTGCTTTTGTTACATGAATATGGCTGAGAACCTTATAGGAATTTTGACCAATGACTACAACACTGGTATCCTTGGCATCATTTCTCCAGCCATGTCTAGCGTCCGTCATGATATCGATGCCATCCAAGTCTTCATAGCTAGCGACTTCCTCTAACACAGCAGTCTCAATACTGTCCTCATATTCTTCCCTGATAGCAGTCGAATGGATACCATAGTACTCCAGTCGTTTCTCCCTTGATATGCAACCAATTCCAGCTCCAGCTCCAGTTGAAAATCTAGTATAGTTTGTGGGGAGCATTCCACTACAAACCATTCCATGATACACCCTGTAATTCACAAGGTGTCTTTTGTTGGGTAGGTATGGGAATGTCTTTGATGCACTTTAATCTTATTACAGCTATACATGTCCCTTCATTGTAATTTTCTAAACAGTGAAATTTCCTTGGCATGTCCTAGAATGGTTGTGTGTCACTTCACAAAGTTTTTTCCAAAGACACCTGTGCTGTTAGGAAAATATTTTGATCTGCACTTTGTACCTCTGCCTGTACGTAGGTATCGAGGTTTGGAACTTCTGGCTGGTTTTCAGTATTGTTATGTCCTTTCAGAACATAGTCAAATACTTCATTAAGTATATCTCCATTGTTCACTGGGTGTTTCCTGATTTCATCTCCTGGTATTTCCAATTTAAAACTTGAAGGTCGTTTCCTTTTCCTTCCATGTCTGTTATTGTATTTCAGTAAGTAAAAAATGTACGAATATCTAAGATGTGTATGCTGTCGCTCACTTGTAATCAAGAATGATTCCGGTCTTGCATCATGGTCATGTACACTTACTCCAGGGCAAGGGGCACCAATGAGGAACGATATGCATATATTTCTGTATAATTGACATTTACAATGAATAAATGAATTAAAAAGCACACCTAAAATATTATAATAATCAGATATAATTGTAAAATTAGACTAACTCTATATTGATAGACTGCTTATGTACAAATCTAAACAAAATAATTTTTTTTATAGAGGTGGGAAGTTTATAATGGATACACCTTTCTGCATCCTCTTGAAATATGAAACTGGAAAATCCCAGCTCCTTTATTTACCTTCTATTAATCACTCCCTACAGAGTGACCATCACTTTTCCTCCAGACTTTCAGCTTAGCGGTCATAGATAACAAAACCATGGCAGCATCTGATTACAAGGAAATCCCACGAAGTTCTTGTGAAAAATCGGATGCTTCAACACAAACTGACCAGGACAGTAATAAGGATTTAGTAGACATTGAAATTTAAGAGGATATGGAACAATATATAACCCCAGCAGAGCCATATACAATTGACCAAGATAAGGATGAAACAGAGTGTATAATTGTTTGTGTCGACCATGTATTATCAGTGAGAAAAACAGACAGATGTGGTGGGAAACATCAAAACAGAAAAAGGATAAAGGAAATAATATAAAAAGGAAGGAATTGTAAAGGCGGTTTTGAACATTTCTGTACCACAGACTTATTCAATGATGAGAGATATATTGAAAGAAAATTAACTGCTCTCCGACCTAAACATTTGGTATTTCATCGCCGGTTAATACTCCCCAACTGTGTTGTAAAACTAGTGAGATTTTGATTTCCTAGTCCAGAAAATGTTCCATACTTGGGTCATCTGTGGGAATAACTACAACACAAAGGAAACTGCTCAGCTGTGTAATCCCATAGTATGGATATAAATGGTTCTTTAACACATTATATGTGGATTAATTAGTGTCAGAAACATTATTGGATTATAGATAGTGCATTTCTGGTGTGTTGTTTACACTGGTTATTGGAAAAACTATGTGTATGTGTGAGATTCTGGATATTGCCGCCAAAATTGAGACAAAGTAGGGAAATTTATTTACTCAGCATGCGTAGCTAGGGCATAGCAACAGTGGGCTTGTAAACTTCCGCTTTCAACTTCCGGTGAGCCAACGGCAAATTTTAAACTTTGATTGACAGGTACCATATGTTACCAAAACATTCTAAAATTTGAATTAACTACTAAATTAGAATTTTGTCAAGAAAATTATCAATCATATTCATATTGTTTACAAAAAAATCAGTTACCACGACAAAATTTAAACTTAATATTATCATTAAAAACATGAATTTGTAGAAATACTTCCTCTGAAGTGAGAGCTGCCAAAATTTTGTATTTCCAGCCATTTTCCCAAGTTGTCTCCCTTTTATACCCCTGCCTTTGACTTTAAGGATATAGATAGGGGGTAACAGATTTTTTTTTTTTTTTGAATTTTTGTTTTTTGCAAAATTGATTACTTACCAACATACTACATCATATAACAAAAAGTAATTTTCAAAATTATGTTCCCAAATGTGTCAATTAACGTGATTTAATATTGAACACGCTCATTCAATTTGACGGGGAACCATTGTCAAAGCTCACTCCAACAACTCCGGATGAACTACAAAGAATCATTCAGACATCGCAATCAAAATCCTGTGAGCTTGACCCGCTTCCAACAGACCTTCTGAAAAAATTCTTGAAGCACTGCTTCCTTTGATTACCTCAATCATGAACAAATCATTGGTTGAGTCAAAGGTTCCTTTGTGTTTCAAGAAAGCACATGTAAGACCATTGCTGAAGAAGCCTGGATTGGATAAGGAGGAGTTAAAGAACTATCGTCCAGTGTCAAATTTGCCTTTTCTGTCTAAGATCTTGGAGAAGGTTGTGTCCCGGCGTTTAGAGGCCCATCTCCATGCAAACAGTCTCCATGACAACCTGCAATCGGCCTATCGCATGGGACACTCAACAGAGACGGCCCTCCTACGTGTGCATAACGACATAGCTTCTGCATTGGATAACAAGTGCAGAGCGGTGCTCGTCATGCTAGACTTGTCAGCTGCATTCGACGTCATTGACCATAGCATACTCCATAAACGTCTGGAGTATTCGTATGGAGTGACTGACGACGCATTATGCTGGATACAGTCCTATCTAGGTGATCGACGGCAGTGTATTGCAATCGGATCTTCTGTTTCACGTGACAGCATGATGGATTATGGAGTTCCTCAAGGGTCGGTGTTAGGACCCCGTAAATACTGCATGTATTCAAAACCAATCGGTGAGATTTGTCATAGACATAACCTTTGCTATCATTGTTATGCTGATGACACACAGATTTACATGGTCATCAGACCACAGGACAGCTGGGACACCGTATCAGAAAATCTGGAAGCTTGTCTTACAGACATCAGAAGCTGGATGAATGCCAACATGCTAAAACTAAATCAGGAAAAGACGGAACTGATCGTCTTTTCTCCAAAGTGTAAGCAATCAACGGTTCTCCAGCTCAAGGTCGGAACAAGTACTGTAGAGGCTGTCCCAACTGTTAAAAATCTAGGGGTGTACTTTGATAGTTCACTGAACATGGAGAAACAAGTGAATGCTATCGCCAAATCCTGTTACTACCAGATCAGGAACATCGGCTGTATACGGCAGTTTATAACTGCCGATGCATGCAAGATTTTGGTTCATTCACTTGTTACCTCACGGCTGGACTATGGAAATGCCCTACTCTGTGGTATATCTGACAAATTGACAAGTCGCCTACAGAAGGTCCAAAACACGGCAGCACATCTCGTTTCTCGGGTTAGAAAGAGAGAACACATCACTCCTGTTCTGTATTCATTGCACTGGCTACCTGTGCAATACAGGTCACAATACAAAATCTTGGTATACGCATACAAGGCACTTGATGGAACAGCTCCCCAGTACATACGGGAGCTAGTTACCCTGCATCAGCCGTCACGATCACTGAGGTCGAAGACAGAATCATTGTTGTGTGTCCCAAAATCTCGTACTGTGACCTATGGAAACCGGTGTTTTGGGAAAGTTTCGGCCACGTTGTGGAATAGATTACCATCCGCTATCCGAAAAACAGATACTCTGGCCAAATTCAAGAAACTTCTGAAGACGTACCTTTTCACGTCTGCATATTAGGGACAACTTAGACGTCATGTATATACTGACATTTGTTCATCTACAGTAGATGTAATTCGTATTTATATGCAATTTTTTATATTATCACATTAGCTTAGATTATAATAACTTCTTTATTTATGCAGTGTCAGTATCAAATTATTATCTACATGTAGTGAAGCGCTTTAGAGTAATTCTACAAATTATTTAGAGCGCTATATAAATGTTGTATATTATTATTATTATTATTATTATACAGATCAACACGTGGTACTGTTTACACCATAAACAGATACATCACACAGTGGCGGGGTCAGTTAAAAAGTAATTAGCCCTGTGCTATGGTGGTGTGAAGTGATGGGTAATCATGCTGCTATAATCCATTAAGTCATGGTCAGTCTTTGATGTAATACAGCCCTATAGTCCCTACTATAAGAGAGGGGCCGGAGCGTTTCTAATGACCCCTTCATTACATGGGAGAAGCTTATCCTATGTCCAGTCTGACATTTCGCGGGAAAGGGACATTTTCACTGAGAAATATTTTAATATTCATTAATTTCTCAGTTATTTGAACCAATGCATGCTCCGTTTTTTTCGGAGGACAGCTTGATGGATACATGTCTAGTCATGATTAATGGTTTGATGGGCAGAATCGGTCAGATAAGTGTTAAAACCAGAGATATCCGATTTCAAAGAGTGGAAATGGTCTTTAGAGCACTTTCATAAATTCAACAAGTTGTCAACTTCAAACAGCCTTGACTTTGGCATCTTTGGACCGATTTCACCCAAACTTTGCAGGATTGTTTGGAATGACCTTGTCAACAACAATGTGCCTCAGTTTCTGAAGAATTTAGCTACAACAAGATTTATAACCAATTATGTGAATTTGGGCATGAAAATCCCACCCAGAGACCATAAAATCGAAATTACTTCAATTCTAGAACATATAGGAAAAATCTGAGGCATGTTTTTGTAGATGACCTTTCTGTCCATCAATAGGAAAAGTATTGTCAGTTTTTGTAAGAAAATGTGAAAGAAGATCCAAATTCAAAAGTGTCCGTCATTTTTTATATTATATACTGTTATGCAATTATGAATTACTTTAACACTATAATTATATGTTCACTTTATAGAAATTTTAATAACCTTTCCAATGATATATGATACATGTATGTGATTAAATGTATATCCAAATTATTAAGCAAAACATCTGAAGAGACTGTACCCCCTATCTATATCCTTAAGTAAACCTTGTATTGTTAGATACTTAGCTTGTACTTTACCTATATTGTGGCTCTACCATATACATTCTATATTTTGTACACCCACGTACTACTGCGATATACATTGCCTATAACAACTCAAAAGAGATTAATTATACTATACCCATATCGCCCAATCAATGGCACGGATCCAAACCCATCGTACATCTGTCGTCATCTTTGCTGGCGGTTGAACATTTTTCATTTATCTGCAAATATTGTTTGAAACAAAACATCAAAAACTAAAGGACATGCATTTATATTTATACACACAGATAGTTATCAGCGGATCGTCACTCATGTAGTATCCAGCTTCGTGTAGGTATGTGAGGAGAAATAGTATTACCCGGGGGCCGCTTACGATAGTTATGCAACGTCCAGTTTGGTCAGTAGTTGAATGGGTGACCTTCTACATGTTAAATTTGGTGGCAGCGGTGGGATTTGTGTGATCATGGTAGGCCAGTTGATACATAGAGAAGTACTTAAGTATTTCATGGCCAAGTCTCCAATGTAACATTTAGCTTGGGGAAAGGGAAATGCTGTATAATTGAACAAGCTAGGTCTTCAAGTTATGGGGTTACACACCAGCGAGCGTGAACATGGTCATTACTTGGATGGGTGATCGCCTACAAGTCACATTAACAAGTACAGTTTTTTCCCAGGTGCTGTTACACACATGTACTCAATATATCGATACACACATGTATGTTGATATTCCCGATACACATATGCATACCATACATAGAAAATTATAAAACTGCTAACATTTAACGTATATTTTACTAGCATATGTATTTCAATAGATATATTAACATCTTTCATACTTGAAAGAACATTATAATTTCGGTTCAGTACACATCGACAAAAAGCAATAGAGCTGATTCAGAAAAGCCAAGTCTGGTGTTAAGAGTCAACGCCCACCTTGTTTACATATTCACACATGCATAATAACGTAGGTTCACTTCTTCAACAAAACAATGAACATGGTATGCGTGTACACCGAACACATTATACATGGTACGCCTGTACACCGAACACATTATACATGGTACGCATGTACACCGAACACATTATTCATGCGTAACAGTATCAATACAGAGACATATGTATACGTTGGAAGATGATCGATTTCTTACAAACCAGATAAGAATGTTAGATGGTTCCTCATACGTTGTTGGTTATCCTCTTCCGTCTGCTCGTATGGCGAGTAAAACGTTATGTGTAGCTTCTCGTCGGCCCATTGACACGGCAGTACAGTGCACACTGACCCCGTAGCTAGGCTACCGTTTGTAAAATAAAACACCACGATAAGGAGTGCATGCGACTGAGGTAATCGTTGGTGTACCGATTTATAGAAATCGTGGCCTGAGTGTTATTATCAGTGTGGTTCCTTTTAGATTTAAAGGGGATTACATCGACAAAACATATACTAACAGTACCGGGGTATCTTAGATTAGGTCGGATTATTTTCATCACGATCAATAAAAGTCCAGTGTGTCAATCAAAAAGAAAATAACACTACATTGTACCCTTGAGTGTATTTATTATATTGATATGTTAGTTGAATGTTAATTTCTTACTAACACAATTACATATCCAGCACATACTCGACCTAACAAGCATCAGAATATATTAGCCAAGTGGCATTAGACTAGTGGTAAAGGCCTGATAATATTCCACAAAATTGTAATGAATAATGTTATTTATTGTTTCAGTTGTAGCAGTTGCATAGTCCAGCTTAGCTAAACATGACATTATTTATATGTTGTTTATCTATTCAATTATTCCTTAATCGAATGATAATGCTAACAATAATTGTTATATCAAATGAATGCTGTGTACCACGTAGCTTATAATAAGGGGCCGCAGTAGGGCCCATCTAGGTCGCTAGTTTGATGCCTACGCGGTGCAGTCGCCAGGTACGGCACTGGTCGCAAACCTGGCACGTCCTTAAATGACCATAGCTGTCAATAGGACGTAAAACATATACAAACCTGGGACGTCCTTAAATGACCATAGCTGTCGATACGACGTAAAACATAAACAATTCTGGCACCTCGTTAAATGACCATTGCTGTCAATAGGACGTAAAACATAAACAAACCTGGGACGTCCTTAAATGACCATAGCTGTCGATACGACGTAAAACATAAACAATTCTGGCACCTCGTTAAATGACCATTGCTGTCAATAGGACGTAAAACATAAACAAACCTGGGACGTCCTTAAATGACCATAGCTGTCGATACGACGTATAACATAAACAATTCTGGCACGTCGTTAAATGACCATTGCATTCAATAGGACGTAAAACATAAACAAACCTGGCACGTCTTTGAATGATCATAGCTGTCGAGAGGACGTAAAACATAAACAAACCAGGCACGTCCTTAAATGACCACAGCTGTCAATAGGACATAAAACATAAACAAACCTGGCATGTCCTGTCAATAGGACGTAAAACATACCAAAACAAACCTGGCATGTCCTTTAATGACCATAGCTCTCGATAGGATGTAAAACATAAACAAACCAAAACTAATCAGCTGATTACCAGCTATCCGGAAATACAGCTCGGAAATAGGTCTGAGCTCTGGCAACACATGGACTTGACATTGCAAGTTGTTTGTGAGTATACATGGTAAATCAATAACATCCGTGATCTAGCCTTTCCTCTCATATTGATTAAACTATAGATGTATTCAGATACATTTGCAACAACAATGTATATAGCACAAAGTCTTGTGAAGGAAAGTTTATAAATAGGTAAGTTAACAATGTCGCTCAGGAATACCTACTTTAATAGTGTCAGTGTGGTGTGGCTAGTTAACGTCCGTATAGAGATACCTTACTGTTTAATAGAATACAGTTAATGAGAAATATATTACCATCGTCCAAAGGAATCCGTCAGGAGTTAACTCCATGTCAATCATATTTATAAAACGTCTACAGATCCACACGTCCTGAGGTTATAAAGGACTAGTGTGTTTGTGGAACCTAAGGTGGGAAGTAACGCATGACAGCTTTACATACGACATCTGCGTTGAGCTTTACCCAGATACACGGTAAAACGTAATGAAAAATTGATCATTATGTAAATTGCTTTGTGACCTCGCTGAAATGAAGGAAGAACCTTTACAATGACTAGACAGAAAAGTTTTACTGTGGGTGATATAAAAATGTAACACCTCCCAATCCAACCCCGCCTACAGAGAATCTAACTGGTAATCTACTAGTATTCAGAAATGATATTTTACTTTTATATTTACACTTGAGAAAGAGCTTCTGATACATAAGTGATGGCCCGATCATTCCTTATCTTACATGTGATCACGGTGGCTCCAGCAACAACCCATACATCACGCGACACCATTTGGCTCACGTAAATCTTTTCGAGAACCTCTTACTAGTATCCAGTTACATTGGGCAATACAATCACGGCTATCTGTGCTATAATCCGCATTTAGTTGCTCCTTGACATATTTTTGTCACAAAATTGATCTCCGATTAATCTGTTCCTTGACATCATTCCGGAGCAGAACGGACAGTGGCTTTAGCACCTTGTTTTCATATGAAATTGAGGAACAAGGACTTGATGTCCCCAATGTCTATGATGATTGCATTGAATCTCTTGAATGGAAAACCACTAACTGCATCCTAGTTTCTGCCGAGAATGACTTCCAAGTTGCAGATTGAGAAACAGTGACCGTAAATGTACCATGTGCGGCCTACATTTCCGACCATAAAACGGGGGGAAATTGTATAAAGGCTTAATTGTTTGTTTTTTTACAAAAGGTTAGACAACAAACAGTTCTGAAAAAAAAGCAGTTGTATTTTGTGGGACTCGACAAGGTTTTATCTTACCGAAACCTGTGTTTAAGAAACTATAATTGGGCAACAGCACACTACATTTTGAAAAAAATTGCTTCAACTACCAATAATTATAAGATCAATTCCTTCAGTTGTTTACCGCACCGAAATACATTAATGAACTTCTTTGTTATTTACGATATGGATATAGAGGCTTTCAGCCTGCATCTATGACTTTGCTATTAAATGATAGGTAAATGGCTAGAGGTACAGGTAGTCACTTTGTATGTTAATAGTGTGTATTTCAGAGTCTATTGTCTTGATATATTGCTTAAAGATATATCATACTCCATTACATCCCATTGTTTATTATTCATAGATAGCCTCGCCGACATGTTGAGAACACGGGCGTTCATTGTTGTACTGAAGTCTAGAGTTGGTAATACAAGATAATTCATCATGACGTAACCGTTATTATCCGTTTAAACTTCGTGACACGTTTGCAGGTGGTCGACTACTTATTGGGCACATATTGAGGCTTCACAACGCTTCAATAGGTCTACATTTGGTAGAGAGAAAAAATCAGAGAATACCAAAGCGTCAACAAAACCATAATCCGAACCCAAAATCGATTAATCTAGGAGCAAAATAGGAACAAAGAAAATGTTTACATGGAGACTCTCGTAAAAGCACAAGAGAATAAGACCAGGTGTTCCGGAAGAGTAAGCGTCTTCTGCTTCATCGACGACACCCGCCATGTAAATCTTGGTCACATCCAAGTAAGCATCAATCCTCAAAATGAGAACCGAGTCATCATTGTCATCACAACAAATAAACACACTAACAAGCAAACTCAAAAACGTCCATCTTCATATTACACAAAGATACAGAACATTTCTAGATGAGATCAGGATGGCGACTATAAAACTTGCCCATAGCCTTTATCAACCTGCATCTCTCGAATCCCTGTGCCGTAAGTATGTTCGTCAGCAGTTGACATCTATTACGAAAATCTCGATATTCAGAGCAAGCCCTAGAATAACGAATCAACTGCGACATGTAAACACAATAGGATGGAGAAGCAGTGTTGTTACTATCAAGAAATGGAAAGTTCACTATCGGAAAATCGAAATCGTCACGTTTATCATACAGCTTAGTAGTAAGTTGCCCGTGTTGATCGAGGTAAGAAGCTGATGTAGGAGAGTCTGTTGTGTCTTTAATCTCAAGTTTAGAAGAGTATATACGATCAACTAGGTCGGCAAACTTCTTGTTGTTTATAGACAACATATCGTCGATATACCTGAAAGTGAAGTTTTTGTTACCCGTCCTAATAAGCCCCTCGACAAATTCAGCCTTGTATGAAAACAAAAACAAGTCAGCCAAAAGTGGTGCACAGTAAGTGCCCATTGGAATGCAAACAGTCTGTTGAAAAAGCTTTCCTCCGAACTCAACAAAGATATTGTCAACCATGAATTCAATCATTCGTACTATATCTTTCTCAGTATATTTCAACCTAGCTTTTGTCGTGTTTTTCACAAAGTATGCTCCAAGATAGCTTACAACCATGTATTTGTATCGTCGTTCACCTTTCTTGGAAAAAAAGCTATCATAATGAGAGACCGAAGACGTTCTTTCAGTTTGACATGTGATATGGTAGTGCACAGGATGGAAAAATGTTTTGATGGACGAAACATTTTTGAGAAGGGGGTGCTCAAGACTGATCAGAAGATCTTTTGAGTTTTTCAAATTCCACATCCCATTAATGCCACTTCTGGAGTTAACAGTGTCACAATAAGACTGAAGCCCTGTTTTAACGGTACTAAGAATGGTAGTAAGAAATTTTGATAATGGCTTGGTTGAGCAATGAGACGAGCCAGCGATAAAACGTTGCTTATAAGAATCCTTGTGTAGTTTAGGTATCAAACATAGCCGAAGTAAGTCAGCGTCTTTATTATTATTGAACTGTTACCAGATGTAATATACAGTCGATATGAATACAATTTGGGTGACAGATAAATAGAATGTCGCGACATGATTATTTATCTGTCACCCCATAAATAATAAATCAATATATTTTCAAAATATTCCCGTGTCTATTTCTTCGGGATATAGTCGTAAAACACTCCTCTTTTTCCGTGTGTGTTTCAATACTTGAAGAGCCTGATTTAAATCCATAGAAGTCACTTTTGAACCAAAATCGCCAAACGTACTCCCAACGATATGTGGAATTATCTCAAAGTGGGGACAACGTCATTTGTACGTGTTTCGTAGCATGGGTTAGTCTTGATTTACTTAACGATATTTTTTCATCAATTAATGCAGGAAATAGATGAAAAAACCATGAAAGCGCCGATCTGCTACACCCTCTTGAGGTCATCTTGTGAATATAGAAAAAGCGTTTACTAAGCCTGATGACCTAAGTGCCGGACCACCCAAAAACCAAACTTCTAACTGAATAGGATCAGAAATAAAAATAACAACGAAACAATGACTATACGATAACACTAAGTATAGCTGACTCGTATTACGCACATCTTCGCTAGCCAGGGTTACAATCCGCACACTCAACCCCTGGATATCGAGGATGTATTACGCATTGATAGGGACACTGTGGTCCACTTTTATTTCGTAGTCAACACGAGACACCACATATGAATAATAATAATATCATGTTACGATTGTCGATATGTGTGCACGGACTGGTTCAAACGGAAGTACACTCGTGAAATAAACAGGAACAACTCATTATATCACAAGATTTAATGGACAATTGACAAACAGTGGGTTATAAGTACCATGCATCACCAGTTTGTTTTGCATGGCCTGTGAAATAAAATTGTGCGGAGGTGTATGAGTGTGAATGTGTAAATGTCCTATGTATATAACTATATACAAATGTAATTTTGAAGCCTTTTTCTTGTCATTCTTATTCTGTTGGTCGCAGTATCTCACAGAATGGTTTGCAGAGAGGTTTTAAAATATTTGTACATTTCTGTTCTTTTTTCAAGGCAGAAAAATATTGGAGAGGCATTAGAACTGTATATTTGATGATATTTACATACCAACCGAAAACAACACAAACTAGCCTGTGAATACAACATGAATATAACTATGAACTAAGTATATCCATTTGGATTGCTTATGACGTAACAACTGAATCTTCTTCATTCAGTTTTTTTCAACATAATCACATACATCTATACAGCATAATATATATTTAAGCATTGAACTGTTACCAGATGTAGTATAAAGTCGATATGAATATAATTTGGGTGACAGATAAATAGAATGTTGCCCGTTAGGGCGACATGATTAGGGCGACATGTTAGGGCGTTAGGGCGACATGATTATTTATCTGCATTTATCTGTATTTATCAAAAGCTCAGATGACGTTGATTTAAATCAGGCTCTTCAAGTAAAGAAACACACACGGAAAAAGAGAGAGTGTTTAACGACTATATCCCGAAAAAAGATGGGAATATTTTGAAAATATCTGTTATGTAAATACAAGCATTGAACCGTTACCAGATGTAGTATACAGTCGATATGAATACAGATAGATAATCATGTCGCTCTAACGGGCGACATTCTATTTATCTGTCACCCAATAAATAATAAATCTTCAAAATATTCCTGTGTCTATTTCTTCGGGATACAGCCGTTAAACACTCTCCCTTTTTCCGTTCGTGTTTCTTTACTTGAAAAGCCTGAAAAACCGATGTCATCTGAGTTATTGACTCAAAGCCATTATACATGTTATCCGAGGCGGAGTACAAAGCTTTGATATTACGTAGTCCAACACGGCGTCAGAAATAACGTCATGTGATGCGGATTGCAAATTGTAGTATATAGTGTGATATGCTACAATTTGGTTTAGTAATGATATATGGGCGAAGGAAATACAGAATTTAAATATATAATCATGTGGGTATTTATATCCTTGTCACTTTGCAATTCAATATTCAGTGTTACTTGAAACTTGAATATCTAGATTGTTATAATGTTTATGTCACGATTGTACATACATTACATGACCATATATATGCGCACTGCAGAAAATGAATATGTATCTGTTAGGCCTACTGTAACTGTTACATAACGTGACGCTACCACAATTGGTACGCTACCCCATTTGGTACTCGGTCACAAAATGGTTGGGAAAATGCTTGAAAATGATATTTGAACATTTTCTTTTGACAGTATAACAAAATAGATATTTGTCAGCATCACTACCAAATATTTGCATTTTCCGGATCAATTTACAATTACACGATAACATCAAAGTCATCATATCAGAAACACAGTAAAAACGCTGTGCGTCGACGACATTTTGGCGAATTTTGAAGGGAGTAATTTTAAGCCAGTTTAAATGTAGATTTTTGGTCCTTATAACCGAAAAATATCAAAGTGGATATGTAAAACTGTAGTTTGGTATGGTATTTAAAAAGGCAGAATATTTTGTTGCAATAGGTACATTCATTAGTTGAAATAAAAACAGATACCATGACCTGTGATACGGTGTACCAACAGGGGTACGGGTCATGGCTGAAAAACGGACAAAATCTCCTTGAAAGTTTTGCGTTATATTTTCAAAACAAAATCACCTCGTGTAATTTTTACTTCTGAAAATGAACCAACATACGTACTCTTTGTCAAAAATCAAGAAACATTCCAAATACACTTATCTAAATTTGTAGATATCACTGAAAAGCTGTCAAAATTGTACCAATTGTGGTAGTGTGACGTTAGAAGACATTTGGTAAACCTATAAACAATGTATCATTTGTATACAAACCCATATCTTCTATTTCATTGTAGGCTTAGATAGTGAATTATATATTTCTTGTTCAATGCAAGTCTTGTCGCTCCGCTTCGGATATCGGGGAGAACGCACCTGTGTCAAACCTTCAAATGAGTACGGCTAATCAATGGCGCCAATTTATAACGGCAAAACCGGCAGTGTGAAACCTATCCAAAATGGCCTTCTGTATTGTAGTCAAGCGTGACGTCATTGAACTCGCGCGTCAAAATTTACACTACGAATTCCCGCGCTTTTCTACTGAAGCAATATTTGTGGTGCATGACGTGAAAATATGTAATAGATAGAACACTAAATGATTTTCTCGTTTAATAAGGCATATCTTTCACTTGTTAATACGAATACGTGATATATATCAACTAAACCCAGTGTTGTGGAAAATGTATACTCGAAGCACGCTCTACCTACGGACTTAGATAACTAATCTAATTCCGTGCTCTAACAGATACCTACAATTATTAAAGCATTAAAGTGTCTTAACATGTCATTAAACCAAAATATTTCCCTGAAATTTGGAAACGGGGAATTGCTCTACCCTTATTTAAACAGGGGGGGGGGGGGGGGGCAGGCAGTTGGTGTCCAACTACCGACCAATTACATTATTATCCTGTATTGGCAAAGTTTTCGAAAGAGTTATGCTTAAATATATCTATATTTTATTTTCTTGATAACTCAATAATCTATGAAAAACAATCTGGTTTTATGTCAAATCATTTTACAATTCATCAATTGATAGAAATATACCATAACATATGTTGTTCTTTCGAAGAAAAACACACACCTGCCTTATTTTTTGTGATATATCGAAAGCAGTCGATAGTGTATAACAAAGAGGTTTATTTACTAAATAAGAAGCCTATGGATTTAGAGACAGTCTTTTAAACTGGTTTAAAAATTACATATCAGGACGTCAGCAAAGAGCATTAGTTAAACATATGTATTCTGATACAGGTTTCACAAGTGCATGTGTTCCTCAGGGAAGCGTGTTGGGACCACTTTTGTTTTTAATAATATATAAATGATATTGTTGATAATTTGAATAGTATTTCACGTTTATTCGCTGATGATACTTATTTGATGTATTCTTTAACCTCTTGTGTAGATACCCAAAGATATTTGAATAGTAATTTACAGAAACTCAACAAATGGTCCCAAGACTGGCTTACTAAATTTAATCCACAAACAACTTTCTTTTGGAGATAATTTTTGAGTTTTGTTGATAGCCATAGACATTTAGGCGTGATTTTCAGTTCAGAACATTTACCGACTTTAGAAGGTACAGACCATTTATTTCAAACCAACATTGCATCTAAATACATGGTAGAAGATATCTAGAACCAAAACAGGTTTGACAGAGCTAGGAAGTTATTAGATATTTTACCGCGTAGAGGATCAAAGGAATTTTGTAGAAGTTTATAAGTCCGTTTAAAGGTCAAGGGATTAAGTTTTACAGCCAACAATCTTCGTTTACTTTGCCACTACCAAGACCCCAATACCGCTTTCGCCACATTAACGTATTACCCGAACAACCAGAACATTAAAATCTCAAATTTATATTTTAGGTTGATTTTTTAAATAGTTCACAAAGTATTGACTCATACCATACCAGCACACATAATATTATAACTATCCCAATCTATTCATCGGCATTCCTTATTTCATGAATGATCGTTTGATTCAGATAATATTCTCGTAATAATCTTGGTAATAAATGATGGAATCTCAGTAACAGGTTTCTTTTTCTTGTTAAGCTTGCTATTGGGTTAATGATTTGTCTCAGCACATCGATTCGATCTCTCAATAATTCAGAATCTCTATGTAGTATTTGAAAGAACCATTTAACATGAATTGTATAATTTTTCCGAGTGCATTCATCTGATCAATGTGTACTTTCAGATATATCGACGATGTGTTGTCTATAAACAACAAAAGGTTTGCTGACCACGTCGATCGTATATACCCTTCTGAACTTGAAATAAAGGACACAACAGACTCTTCTACATCAGCTGCTTACCTCGATCTCTACTTAAACAACGACCAACATGGAAGTTTACTACTAAGCTATACAATAAACGTGATGATTTCAATTTTCCTATCGTGAACTTTCCATTTCTTGATAGTAACATCCCTGCTTCTCCAACCTATGGTGTTTACATGTCGCAGTTGATTCGATATTCTAGGGCTTGCTCTAAATATCGGGATTTTCGTGGTCGATGTCGACTGCTGACAAACAAACTAACAACGCAGGATTCGAGAGATGCAAGTTAATCATAACTATGGACAAGTTTTATGGTCGCCATCTTTGTCTCATTGAGAAATATTCTGTATCTTTAAGTGATATGAAGATGGACGTTTTTGAGTATGCTCATTAGTGTGCTTACTTGTTGAGATTGACTATGATACTAGGTTCTCATTTTCAGAACTTTTTTTTTATAACTTTTTTATTTTTTTCCAGTTACATACATCATCAATTTCAACTTTTACAATCAACAACAATAGCCATCATCATCAGTTAGTTACAATCATCATCAGCAACACTTACAATCATCATCATCATCATGAATCATCATCATCATCATCATCATCATCATCATCAATGTCATTTATACTCATCATCAACAGTGACACTCATTTGCATCATCATCAGTTGCATCCATCATCTGCATCATCTTCATCATCAGCAACACTTACAATCATCATCATCATCATCATCATCATCATCATCATCACTGTCATTTACACTCATCATCATCAGTGACACTCATCTGCATCAGCATCAGTTGCATCCATCATCTGCATCATCTTCATCAACACTTACACATCATCATCATATCGGATACACTCATTGCCATCATCACTTACACTCCTCATCTTCGTCATCATCATCTTTCAACACCTTCGTCATCAAATACCGTCATCATCATCATCATCATCATCATCATTTATACTCATCATCATCAGTGACACTCATCATTTGCATTATCATCAGTTACATCCATCATCCACATCATCTTCGCTTACATTGTATACACTCATCTTCTTCATCATCACCTTTCAACATCTCCATCATCATATACCGTCATCATCTTCACCAGTTACAACTAACTATCTTCTTCTTCATCATATTTTATCATCATCATCATCATCTTCATCATCATCAATACAATCATCCTCATCATTTCATTAATCTCATGATGTGTCATTATCATCAAGATTATCATACATCATGAGTCCTCATCTTCATCATTTTCATAATGATTTGCAATTGTTTTATAAACAATAAATGACATATGTAACAGATAGGTTTTTTATGTACATACACACTTTGTTTTTTTCAAACACACACATACACACACACGCATTCTTTCCCAAGAGAATGAGACAGAGAGAGGGAGAGAGAGAGAGGGGGAAGAGAGAGGGGGGATAGAGAGAGGGGATAGAGAGAGGGAGAGAGAGAGAGAGAATGAGAGGGGGAGAGAGGGAGAGAGAGATTTATGCCGTGTCATAAAAATACAAATATTTGCAGTGTACTGATTATCTATCATATAAGTCTATGTTAATTTATTTTAACTGTACAGACACACAAGATGTCAATTGTGTTGTCAGGAGTTGGGTGTTATCTCTAATAGTCTGTGCCATTTTTTCCATCTATTGTTAAATTTGTCCATATCTTCTTTATCGTTACTAATGCAAATATATTTTTGAATATTATAATTATCTTTAATAATAAGTTGTAATGCTTGTACTGATAAAGTTTGTTGTAAACATCTTGCTCTATAGATATAATGCTTCATAATGAGTAATATAAGATTGTCAGCTGTATAATATATGCTTTTGTTGTTTCGCATTCCAAAAATGAATGTTTCTTTATTGAAAGTAAATGGAATTAGTAGTGCTTCTAACAAAAGTTCAAAGTTCTCAAAAAATAATTGTACATCTTGACACTCCCATAATAAATGTATAATTGTTTCTGATTCTGATTTACAGAAGAAGCAGTGTGGACTATCGGATAAACCAATTTTAAATAAATATGAACTAGTGGTTAATATGTGTTGGTTTATTCTATATTGAAGCCACTGTAATTTAGAATTGTTAGTCACTCGAAAGGGGATTATAAATATACTTTTCCAAACTTCATCTTCTAATTTGAATATGTTATTCCATTTTCTTTTTCCAGTCGATATATTGTTATTCAGAGAAAGTATGTTGTATGTTTTCAGAACTTGATGTTTACATGAATGCGTCAAAGATTTACATGGAGGGTGTCGTCGATGAAGCAGAAGTCGCTTACTCTTCCTGAACACCTGGTCTTATTCTCTTGTACTTTTACAAGAGTCTCCATGTAAATCTTTCCTTTGCTCATATTTTGCCCCTGGTTTAATCGATTTTGAGTTTGGATTATGATTTGGTTAACGCTTCGGTATTCTCTTATTTATATTCGTATCATGACTTTTCTATATCGTACTCTGGTATTTCCAAGTTCTCGGAGAAAATAGATCCGCCCATAGACTAACGAGTGCTCCATTCTCTCGTCCTGGTGATAATGGATAATTATGTTGATCGCTTTTTATTTTCTAACCATTTGCTAAGTCACGTGGTTATGTTATTTTCAAATTCCACCAACTCAAGCAGGTCCACATTACTATTCTGTAGCAGGACAGTCACGTGGGTTATGTACAGTTAACAAATACCACGCTACACGCGTTATAAGGTCTAATGCAAGTTTATTGACTCCGGTGATGAAGTCCGTCCACAATTGTCACCGTCTTTAGAACCACACAGATATTTAGGTCACTTAAATGTCCAAGGATTAAAAGGGATTTAGTCCGAAGAGTAGTATCGACAATAATATATTTTCGCAAGTCTTCAATCCAGCACAACAATGAATCCACTCGTAGGATTTTCCCTAATCCTCCAACTTCGTATCACGACTTTTTATTTATATATATATATTTTTTTTTTTTTAGTTTATGTCTGCCGCCTTTTATTCTTTTATTCTTTCCTGGCTTCACTCAATCCATTGTCTATTCTATTCTTCAAATCAGATTTTCTACATGTATATATTTAAAAAGAGGAGAGATGAAAATAATAGAATATTGTATATATCGATATGTTACATTGATGTAAAATGTAATTTTGGGAGAAGGCGTTTCTGAGTTGAAATAACTTGTGCCTAATTCTAATTGTTATTGAACAATAAAATATATTTAAATCCAAGTGTCTTAATATATAGTTCTTATGGTCGATGTAAATGACAAAGGTTTGCATGTAAATTTCTAGCACAATATGATAAGTTTTCCGACGATGTACATAAGTATGCCACGTAATTCAGCAAATGTGGGCAGATAGACCATATACTTCATAAAGGTGGGGTCTGTATGTTTTAATGATGTTGAGTAAATTGTGTTTTATTCATTGTATTGAAACATGCATATGGTTATGTGACACTTAAATGTATATGCGATACTTTGATAAACTACTTGACCAAATTAGCAACGACATTGCCAGACTGCTGATATGCATCCTAGGATCTGATTTGACATTCCACGTGTAATGTTTTATAGTGTCCGTCGTTCAAATGGTTACTGTTTATCAGTTATGTTATATAGTCTGTGAAGGGTAAACATATCCAGCGACAGGTACAGAAGGTGCTAACAAGAGTGTACCTCTAAATGTGTACACTTAATGGAATGTATGACTGCCAAAAATCTATGTATCTTTCTTACATTCCAATTGTTTACATAATTTTACTGTAAACGTATTCATTTTGGCGGACTTAAATTTTAGCGCTTTAACCAATTTAAACAAATAAGCGAAATGATGATGTGGCGCACTGACAATATTTACTATTTAAATTTGCTATTTGCGCGAAAATTATTAAAATAAGGTTACCGCCAAAATAAGTACGTTTACAGTACGCACGCACCCGTGAATTTTTTTATAATCTGCCATTGAAGCGGATTGAACACCTACACACAAGTTCATTCTAGAAAAGAAATGTACGACCCCTCTTACCAAAAATCCTGGATCCGCCTATGGTTTATTCACAAGTTCTGTTCAAATCGACTAGCGTACATTTAGGCCTATGGGTAAACATTTTGTGATGAGAATAATATTTAGAGTAAATAATCAATTATTCTTTTCATTTTTACTGGTTATTGGTGTTCCAAACAACGAAAACGCACAACTTAACATTAGGCCTAAGTACTACAGTAAAATTGATGAAAACTCCTTTAAAAAAAAAATCCTTTCTGTCAGTGTGACCCTAGAAGGGACGTAAAACAAAATAAACCAAACCAAACTGTAAGTGTGATTTAATTTTTAGAAAATAACTTATACACAGTCGCATAATTAGTACGTGAAGGTTTTTTTTTACGAATAATGACGGTTTGAAAGCCCGTTGTGGAGATACAAACACATATTCGAATTCCTGGATCACGTTCAAAGACCGGGTCCGGGCCGAGGCTAGCGTACAAGATTTCTCCGACCCAAAATAAAGCGTTTCGAGGATCTAGATTTTTCAAGGGTCATGGGTCACGTGCAAATGTTTATAAACAGGAGAGTGCAGAGGAAGACGGAAATCACTGTCCTAGGCTAATACATACGTTCTAATTGAATGTGAATGCAGTAAGCTAATAAATGCATTCATGTAAGCTAGTCCGTCTACCAGGTCAAAATATTGTTCATTCAAAAAATCTGCAAAAGCTCTTTTGAAACGACGTGATTTGATAACGTTGTCAGTGCAAAAGTCAAGTGTCAAACACCGATCAGCTGATTTCCGTCGGCTGATTTGGTAGGCCTATACTACTGCATGCTAAATCGGCATTCTTGGTCTTTTATTCGGTTTTCAAGCTGGACATGCACATTGGGTAAGTTTTAACCCGATAATGAGTAGGATATATACTTGTAATATTATTGAATATAAATAATATTAATTGAGATCGATGTGTAAGGGAGGCAGATACAAATTTGCTTTGTTTTTATTTTTTTTACGTTCTGTAAACTGATAAACCGCAAAGGTCATTTAGTCGTTTCGGCACCCGGTTGTTTCGGTACTTCAAATAAAAGTTGTTTCGGTACTTCTTGTAATTAGTTCAGGCAACTTTGTTTCGGTACTTCTAAGAGCTGTTTCGATATTTTGATTTGTTTTTAAAGTTATATGAAATATATTTATTAAATAGTAATTGCTTATTTAATGTTTATCTTTGTTTTCCAACATTCATATAAGTACCCATAAATACCGAAACGAATGAGTACCTAAAGTAATGGGTGCCGAAACTACTAGAATTCATTTAGGACGGCCTCCCGGTGTACATTGTATGCAATATTGATTTGTGTGTGTGCTGATCATGACATGTTCATATAAATCTCTTGCAAAATGAATAGTCTTGATCTTTTGCCTACTTAAAGTGCAACCTCACTGAAGCATATATACTACCAAAGGTACCAAGCAGAACACCCCACCAGATCACATTAAAAAATGCTGAACGTCAAACAGGAATCCGAGTAACTATAATATTTTTTGGGACTCAGGTATGTCTCAGCAACTCAACTGAAGGCCAAAAATGAGGTACATGTAGTATCAAGCTAAGGGAGACATTAGGAAGGAGAAAGTTGTTTAGAAAGAAGTGAAAAGATAAGATCCTAAATATAATTGCCTCTTACGATCATTCTTACACCCTAGCTTAATACCCATAACAAACAAGGTTACTAACTCATGATCAGTGCCCAAGTCAAATGACTGTTCCAGAGAGCATGTGATGCAGTAAAAAATACGAAGATCGGAGTAGAAAAACAAAAAAAGACATCATAACTGTCTGACTATTGTCCGAACAGTTCCAACTCTCTGATCGGCTATCTATATTGGGGTCGCTGATGTCGAGCGTAATACCTTAAATAGGTTCCTAACTGTCTTATGGTTGTAAAGTTAAATCAATTAATGGCACTGCATGTTATGCAAAACATATTTATCATAATATAACTGCGTTACAAAAAATGTACATACATGTGAAGCCTTTTTTTTTACAGGTTCATTTGATGTGACGCCACAAGTAAGATGTTGAAGATGAAGTTACGTTTTGACTGGCTGCCTTTTACAGTGATCTTTTGCTTTGTGAGTGTGTTGCTGTACTTCAATACTTCAGTAGTGCCACAGATACAAATTGTTTTACTCAACTCTCTACAGAATGATCAGCAACGTCTCAAAGGAAATGTCTTCCAAGGTAACACCTATAATATTGATAAAGCACGCCCATATGTCATCACAGCCCATTTGTTAAGCAAAGGCAGTACTGAAAATCTTGTGGAAACCAACTTCACAGAAAACTTATCTGATCAAATTCAAAGTTTGAAAAATAGACAGAAAGTGGAGGACAGTTGTAGTAATTTTAAAGATAGTGAGAAATTTGACTGTGATCCAGAAGGATTCGTGTCTGAAGCAAAATGTCGGGCAAGGGGGTGTTGTTGGCACCCCCAGCTAAAAGCACCACCTGCTCCTGTCAGAGGCCTGCCACTAGGTGTTCCCTGGTGCTTCTACCCCGAGGGCTACCCAGGTTATACTGTAGACAGCGTTGACTACCGCCCCACTGGGGTCAGGGTTCAGATCTCCAGGAAAACTAAGTCCTACTTATCCAATGACATCAGGACAGCAGTAATGGATGTCACTTACAGATCGGATCAAACACTTCGGATCAAGGTAGGTTGGATAGAGTTATGTATGGGTGTACTGACATGTCAATCCACTCAGGAATCTCAGATAAGAGAAATGATAAAGGAATTCAGCGTTCCATCTTTCTTTACGATGATGTGATTCTAGTAATCTAGATAGATTCACAATATAAATATATATATTGTCTAGCATCATCTGAAGGTAAAAACAACTGAAATGTAATGCATACAACATATTTTCATTTTATACAAATAGGACACACATTTTATACAAATAGGACACACATTTTATACAAATAGGACACACATTTTATAGCCCTTGATTCTTTTGACACCTGGCACAGCCTGATCAAGATGAGTTACACAGTGATATCCTGTAGATTTGCCAAATTTAACCTTCCACTGCAGATTGATTTTCTGGACATGCCTACAATCTCACCACATTCATGGTATAACTTTAAATCAGTTGTGTAGGAAATGCTATATAGACATACATGCTTTCAATCACTGATGAGTTTGTTTTCGTATGTATCAGATATTTGACCCCAATAAGAAGAGGTATGAGGTTCCGCTATATGGCTCTTCATCAACTCAGACAACTAATGAGACTTTGTACAGCTTCTCTGTCAGTGCGGTGGGACAACCATTCAACTTCCAGCTGATCAGGAAAACTGCCACGGGCCTAGTACCAATCATTGTGTATGTATATATATAATTAGTGACAGAAAGTGATTACCTCACACAACAGAAGCTCACTTGATTTGAGTTCCGACAGGTATTTACAGGCTGATAAATGTTCCATATTTCAAAATTCATGGTATAAATTACTGATAAAAGGTAGTGATGTCGCTGATCATGACTTCCTTATCTATGTGGTAAACAGGCCTAGGGTAGCCTTGTTAATTGTATCCATTCCTTAATTTCATGAAGCAAGATTGGATTTCACAGCAACAAAAAGATTCCATTTTAAATGAAAACCAAAAAATTGGAATGTTTGCATCCATCCATTCATGCCAATTTGTCACTTACTCCCCACATGATACAGTTTTGTGCCTGGGTATTACACTTACCTCCACCCCCCGGCATGATATGATTTTGTATTTTGTGTTACAGCCTGAGGACCAATCGTACAGCACCTTTCCTGTTCACAGACCAGTACATCCAGCTAGCCTCTTTTTTACCATCCAACTTTATCTACGGTCTGGGAGAACACAGAGGCAGTCTCCTTCACAACACCAACTGGAAACAGTTTACCATGTGGAACAAGGACCTTCCACCAAAGGTCCGATATATGAGCTAGTACTCTACTTTGAACACAGTACCATTTAGTCACATACAGCTGACTTAACTAGAACTTATTTTCCTCGAGTAAAACCTGCAGAGTGTTGAACCAGTCATATGAAGTCCTAAATTTGACTCATAACAACTTATCTTACTTTAGATTTGATTGATTGATTCCCAAAATAGTTTCTAAATAATTGTAATGTATTTATCAGCATTGTCAAAAGTTAGACAAAACATAAAAGATTACTTAATTTTTATCGATATTTAGATGCTGCTTACATTAAAAAAAGTTGTTTCACTTGTAGGAAAATACCAACCTGTATGGTTCCCATCCATTTTACCTTGTGATGGAGGGCCGGGATGGGGGTAGTCATGGAGTTTTCCTTGCCAACAGCAATGCTATGGGTAATACTTTTATGTTCTTTTATATCAATTTATTGTCATTCACTATTGAAATAGTAAAATTGACACTGACTGGTAACCCAGGCCAATACACTTCTGACTGGTAACCCAGGCCAATACACTTCTGACTGGTAACCCAGGCCAATACACTTCTGACTGGTAACCCAGGCCAATACACTTCTGACTGGTAACCCAGGCCAATACACTTCTGACTGGTAACCCAGGCCAATACACTTCTGACTGGTAACCCAGGCCAATACACTTCTGACTGGTAACCCAATACACTTCTGACTGGTAACCCAGTACACTTCTGACTGGTACCCAATACACTTCTGACTGGTAACCCAATACACTTCTGACTGGTAACCCAATTCACTTCTGACTGGTAACCCAATACACTTCTGACTGGTAACCCAATACACTTTTGACTGGTAACCCAATACACTTCTGACTGGCAACCCTAGACACTTCTGACTGGTAACCCAATACACTTCTGACTGGTAAACCAATACACTTCTGACTGGCAACCCTAGACACTTCTGACTGGTAACCCTATACACTTCTGACTGATAACCCTATACACCTCTGACTGGTAACCCAATACACTTCTGACTGGCAACCCTAGACACTTCTGACTGGTAACCCTATACACTTCTGACTGATAACCCTATACACCTCTGACTGATAACCGAGGCCAATACACTTCTGACTGGCAACCCTAGACACTTCTGACTGGTAACGCAGTACACTTCTGACTGGTAACCCTATGCACTTCTGACTGATAACCCTATACACTTCTGACTGGTTACATCCTTAATATACTCTCATAGATACTGAGGTGAAAGGCAGAACATTTAACAGCTTTTCTGAATAATTATTTTACATATACATGAAGGACGATATGTTTTAACCTTAACTTAAATAATCTTTCTAGGTCACACAGAGGTTTAATAAACAGCTGGAGAACTAGATAAGGTATACTTGACAAGTAGGTTACTGGGTTAATTACAACAATATCATCATATAAGTTCTACTGCATTGCTAGGATAAAGTTGTATACTGTTCCAGTTTTAGTCTTCAACATTTGTAAGCCAACTAGCCAGCTGAGGATTAATGATTAAACTATTTTGTCAACTGCATATTATTGTCATTATTTTACTGAGTTGATAGGTGTGAGAGCATTAAGGTTTTACATATATGCATCCTATGATGTCTAGATTTCTGATCTCCTTACAGACGTAATTCTACAGCCAGCACCAGCTGTAACCTGGCGTACCATTGGTGGGATCACTGTTGTTTAGATTTCTGATATCCTTACAGACGTAATTCTACAGCCAGCACCAGCTGTAACCTGGCGTACCATTGGTGGGATCACTGTTGTTTAGATTTCTGATATCCTTACAGACGTAATTCTACAGCCAGCACCAGCTGTAACCTGGCGTACCATTGGTGGGATCACTGTTGCTTAGATTTCTGATCTCCTTACAGACGTAATTCTACAGCCAGCACCAGCTGTGACCTGGCGTACCATTGGTGGGATCATTGTTGTTTAGATTTCTGATCTCCTTACAAACGTAATTCTACAGCCAGCACCAGCTGTAACCTGGCGTACCATTGGTGGGATCACTGTTGTTTAGATTTCTGATCTCCTTACAGACGTAATTCTACAGCCAGCAACAGCTGTAACCTGGCTTACCATTGGTGGGATCACTGTTGTTTAGATTTCTGATCTCCTTACAGAGTTAATTCTACAGCCAGCACCAGCTGTAACCTGGCGTACCATTGGTGGGATCACTGTTGTTTAGATTTCTGATCTCCTTACAGACGTAATTCTACAGCCAGCAACAGCTGTAACCTGGCTTACCATTGGTGGGATCATTGTTGTTTAGATTTCTGATCTCCTTACAGAGGTAATTCTACAGCCAGCACCAGCTGTAACCTGGCGTACCATTGGTGGGATCACTGTTGTTTAGATTTCTGATCTCCTTACAGAGGTAATACTACAGCCAGCACCAGCTGTAACCTGGCTTACCATTGGTGGGATCACTGTTGTTTAGATTTCTGATCTCCTTACAGACGTAATTCTACAGCCAGCACCAGCTGTGACCTGGCGTACCATTGGTGGGATCATTGTTGTTTAGATTTCTGATCTCCTTACAAACGTAATTCTACAGCCAGCACCAGCTGTAACCTGGCGTACCATTGGTGGGATCACTGTTGTTTAGATTTCTGATCTCCTTACAGACGTAATTCTACAGCCAGCAACAGCTGTAACCTGGCTTACCATTGGTGGGATCACTGTTGTTTAGATTTCTGATCTCCTTACAGAGTTAATTCTACAGCCAGCACCAGCTGTAACCTGGCGTACCATTGGTGGGATCACTGTTGTTTAGATTTCTGATCTCCTTACAGACGTAATTCTACAGCCAGCAACAGCTGTAACCTGGCTTACCATTGGTGGGATCATTGTTGTTTAGATTTCTGATCTCCTTACAGAGGTAATTCTACAGCCAGCACCAGCTGTAACCTGGCGTACCATTGGTGGGATCATTGTTGTTTAGATTTCTGATCTCCTTACAGAGGTAATACTACAGCCAGCACCAGCTGTAACCTGGCTTACCATTGGTGGGATCACTGTTGTTTAGATTTCTGATATCCTTACAGACGTAATTCTACAGCCAGCACCAGCTGTGACCTGGCGTACCATTGGTGGGATCACTGTTGTTTAGATTTCTGATCTCCTTACAGACGTAATTCTACAGCCAGCACCAGCTGTGACCTGACGTACCATTGGTGGGATCATTGTTCTTTAGATTTCTGATCTCCTTACAGACGTAATTCTACAGCCAGCACCAGCTGTAACCTGGCGTACCATTGGTGGGATCATTGTTGTTTAGATTTCTGATCTCCTTACAGAGGTAATACTACAGCCAGCACCAGCTGTAACCTGGCTTACCATTGGTGGGATCACTGTTGTTTAGATTTCTGATCTCCTTACAGACGTAATTCTACAGCCAGCACCAGCTGTGACCTGGCGTACCATTGGTGGGATCATTGTTGTTTAGATTTCTGATCTCCTTACAGACGTAATTCTACAGCCAGCACCAGCTGTGACCTGGCGTACCATTGGTGGGATCATTGTTGTTTAGATTTCTGATCTCCTTACAGACGTAATTCTACAGCCAGCACCAGCTGTGACCTGGCGTACCATTGGTGGGATCATTGTTGTTTAGATTTCTGATCTCCTTACAGACGTAATTCTACAGCCAGCACCAGCTGTGACCTGGCGTACCATTGGTGGGATCACTGTTGTTTAGATTTGTGATCTCCTTACAGACGTAATTCTACAGCCAGCACCAGCTGTAACCTGGCGTACCATTGGTGGGATCATTGTTGTTTAGATTTCTGATCTCCTTACAGAGGTAATACTACAGCCAGCACCAGCTGTAACCTGGCTTACCATTGGTGGGATCATTGTTGTTTAGATTTCTGATATCCTTACAGACGTAATTCTACAGCCAGCACCAGCTGTGACCTGGCGTACCATTGGTGGGATCACTGTTGTTTAGATTTCTGATCTCCTTACAGACGTAATTCTACAGCCAGCACCAGCTGTGACCTGGCGTACCATTGGTGGGATCATTGTTGTTTAGATTTCTGATCTCCTTACAAACTTAATTCTACAGCCAGGACCAGCTGTAACCTGGCGTACCATTGGTGGGATCACTGTTGTTTAGATTTCTGATCTCCTTACAGACATAATTCTACAGCCAGCAACAGCTGTAACCTGGCTTACCATTGGTGGGATCACTGTTGTTTAGATTTCTGATCTCCTTACAGAGTTAATTCTACAGCCAGCACCAGCTGTAACCTGGCGTACCATTGGTGGGATCACTGTTGTTTAGATTTCTGATCTCCTTACAGACGTAATTCTACAGCCAGCAACAGCTGTAACCTGGCTTACCATTGGTGGGATCATTGTTGTTTAGATTTCTGATCTCCTTACAGAGGTAATTCTACAGCCAGCACCAGCTGTAACCTGGCGTACCATTGGTGGGATCACTGTTGTTTAGATTTCTGATCTCCTTACAGAGGTAATACTACAGCCAGCACCAGCTGTAACCTGGCTTACCATTGGTGGGATCACTGTTGTTTAGATTTCTGATATCCTTACAGACGTAATTCTAAACCAGCACCAGCTGTGACCTGGCGTACCATTGGTGGGATCACTGTTGTTTAGATTTCTGATCTCCTTACAGACGTAATTCTACAGCCAGCACCAGCTGTGACCTGGCGTACCATTGATGGGATCATTGTTCTTTAGATTTGTGATCTCCTTACAGACGTAATTCTACAGCCAGCACCTGCTGTAACCTGGCGTACCATTGGTGGGATCATTGTTGTTTAGATTTCTGATCTCCTTACAGAGGTAATACTACAGCCAGCACCAGCTGTAACCTGGCTTACCATTGGTGGGATCACTGTTGTTTAGATTTCTGATCTCCTTACAGACGTAATTCTACAGCCAGCACCAGCTGTGACCTGGCGTACCATTGGTGGGATCATTGTTGTTTAGATTTCTGATCTCCTTACAGACGTAATTCTACAGCCAGCACCAGCTGTGACCTGGCGTACCATTGGTGGGATCATTGTTGTTTAGATTTCTGATCTCCTTACAGACGTAATTCTACAGCCAGCACCAGCTGTGACCTGGCGTACCATTGGTGGGATCATTGTTGTTTAGATTTCTGATCTCCTTACAGACGTAATTCTACAGCCAGCACCAGCTGTGACCTGGCGTACCATTGGTGGGATCACTGTTGTTTAGATTTGTGATCTCCTTACAGACGTAATTCTACAGCCA
Source organism: Mimachlamys varia (assembly GCA_947623455.1). Taxonomy (NCBI): domain Eukaryota; kingdom Metazoa; phylum Mollusca; class Bivalvia; order Pectinida; family Pectinidae; genus Mimachlamys; species Mimachlamys varia. The sequence goes on along the minus strand of OX392527.1, from coordinate 13,074,827 downwards.
GCACCAGCTGTAACCTGGCGTACCATTGGTGGGATCATTGTTGTTTAGATTTCTGATCTCCTTACAGAGGTAATACTACAGCCAGCACCAGCTGTGACCTGGCGTACCATTGGTGGGATCACTGTTGTTTAGATTTCTGATCTCCTTACAGACGTAATTCTACAGCCAGCACCAGCTGTGACCTGGCGTACCATTGGTGGGATCATTGTTGTTTAGATTTCTGATCTCCTTACAAACTTAATTCTACAGCCAGGACCAGCTGTAACCTGGCGTACCATTGGTGGGATCACTGTTGTTTAGATTTCTGATCTCCTTACAGACATAATTCTACAGCCAGCAACAGCTGTAACCTGGCTTACCATTGGTGGGATCACTGTTGTTTAGATTTCTGATCTCCTTACAGAGTTAATTCTACAGCCAGCACCAGCTGTAACCTGGCGTACCATTGGTGGGATCACTGTTGTTTAGATTTCTGATCTCCTTACAGACGTAATTCTACAGCCAGCAACAGCTGTAACCTGGCTTACCATTGGTGGGATCATTGTTGTTTAGATTTCTGATCTCCTTACAGAGGTAATTCTACAGCCAGCACCAGCTGTAACCTGGCGTACCATTGGTGGGATCACTGTTGTTTAGATTTCTGATCTCCTTACAGAGGTAATACTACAGCCAGCACCAGCTGTAACCTGGCTTACCATTGGTGGGATCACTGTTGTTTAGATTTCTGATATCCTTACAGACGTAATTCTAAACCAGCACCAGCTGTGACCTGGCGTACCATTGGTGGGATCACTGTTGTTTAGATTTCTGATCTCCTTACAGACGTAATTCTACAGCCAGCACCAGCTGTGACCTGGCGTACCATTGATGGGATCATTGTTCTTTAGATTTGTGATCTCCTTACAGACGTAATTCTACAGCCAGCACCTGCTGTAACCTGGCGTACCATTGGTGGGATCATTGTTGTTTAGATTTCTGATCTCCTTACAGAGGTAATACTACAGCCAGCACCAGCTGTAACCTGGCTTACCATTGGTGGGATCACTGTTGTTTAGATTTCTGATCTCCTTACAGACGTAATTCTACAGCCAGCACCAGCTGTGACCTGGCGTACCATTGGTGGGATCATTGTTGTTTAGATTTCTGATCTCCTTACAGACGTAATTCTACAGCCAGCACCAGCTGTGACCTGGCGTACCATTGGTGGGATCATTGTTGTTTAGATTTCTGATCTCCTTACAGACGTAATTCTACAGCCAGCACCAGCTGTGACCTGGCGTACCATTGGTGGGATCATTGTTGTTTAGATTTCTGATCTCCTTACAGACGTAATTCTACAGCCAGCACCAGCTGTGACCTGGCGTACCATTGGTGGGATCACTGTTGTTTAGATTTGTGATCTCCTTACAGACGTAATTCTACAGCCAGCACCAGCTGTAACCTGGCGTACCATTGGTGGGATCATTGTTGTTTAGATTTCTGATCTCCTTACAGAGGTAATACTACAGCCAGCACCAGCTGTAACCTGGCTTACCATTGGTGGGATCATTGTTGTTTAGATTTCTGATCTCCTTACAGACGTAATTCTATAGCCAGCACCAGCTGTGACCTGGTGACAATTGGTGGAATCATTATTGTTTAGATTTCTGATCCCCTTACAGACGTAATTCTACAGCCAGCACCAGCTGTGACCTGGCGTACCATTGGTGGGATCACTGTTGTTTAGATTTCTGATCTCCTTACAGACGTAATTCTACAGCCAGCACCAGCTGTGACCTGGCGTACCATTGGTGGGATCATTGTTGTTTAGATTTCTGATCTCCTTACAGACATAATTCTACAGCCAGCACCAGCTGTGACCTGGCGTACCATTGGTGGGATCATTGTTGTTTAGATTTCTGATCTCCTTACAGACGTAATTCTACAGCCAGCACCAGCTGTGACCTGGCGTACCATTGGTGGGATCATTGACATGTACGTGTTCCTTGGTCCGTCGCCTGCTGCTGTTATTCAGCAGTATACAGAGGTTATAGGGCGACCGTTCATGCCGCCGTACTGGAGTCTGGGATACCACCTCTGTAGGTGGGGTTATAAAACAGCTAATGGCACACTCGCTGTCACTGACAGGGTTCAGGCGGCTGGCATTCCTCAGGTATATTGATAATGATAATTCTTTGAACTGTTAAAAAAATCATGTAGGTGACCAAAGTCATAAGTGAGATTAAATCTGGTTTAGGGTATTTAACCAGTCATACTGCCTGTTGTAAAACAACACTTATTTGTTCTAAGTAATACTACGTAATGATATGTGGTGTTGGGATTGTAACAGGCGTCACAGATAGATTGATTAAGAATTATTAAATATTTCTAATTAATTTGATGATACTGCTCGAACAAAGCTAGGAATGGACATCAAAACATGTTATATAATTCACAGACTTACCTGACTCTTTGAACCATTGAAAGCTAATCGCTTACATCCTTATGTTCAAAACAAACTGTAGACTTAACATTGTTTGTTACAGGATGTCCAGTGGAATGATATTGACTACATGGACAGGAAGCTGGACTTTACAACGGGGCCAAAGTTTGGTGACCAGGGTGCCATGGTGGACAATCTTCACAAGCGGGGAATGCATTACATCATGATAATTGTATGTATTGTGTGTACATATGTATTGTGTGTACATATGTATTGTGTGTACATATGTATTGTGTGTACATATGTATTGTGTGTATATATATATTGTGTGTACATATGTATTGTGTGTACATATGTATTGTGTGTACATATGTATTGTGTGTACATATGTATCATTTGTATGTATTGTGTGTGCATATGTATTGTTCGTATGGATTGTGTGTACATATGTATTGTGTGTACATATATGTATTATTTGTACGGATTGTGTGTACATATGTATCGTTTGTGTTTGTTGTTTGCATCCATTAATCATATGTTTTATGTACATGTTGTGTTAATGGGTATGAAATTATTTTACATCAGGGGTCATCTGTACAGTAATATAGAGGTGACCTGTTCAGTAATATAGAGGTGACCTACCTGTTCACTAATATAGAGGTGACCTACCTGTTCAGTAATATAGAGGTGACCTGTTCACTAATATAGAGGTGACCTACCTGTTCAGTAATATAGAGGTGCCCTGTTCAGTACGGTAATATAGAGGTGACCTGTTCACTAATATAGAGGTGACCTGTTCACTAATATAGAGGTGACCTACCTGTTCAGTAATATAGAGGTGACCTACCTGTTCAGTAATATAGAGGTGCCCTGTTCAGTACGGTAATATAGAGGTGACCTGTTCACTAATATAGAGGTGACCTGTTCACTAATATAGAGGTGACCTACCTGTTCAGTAATATAGAGGTGACCTGTTCAGTACGGTAATATAGAGGTGACCTGTTCAGTAATATAGAGGTGACTTACCTGTTTAATGGTATAGAGGTGACCTGTTCAGTAATATAGAGGTGACCTGTTCAGTAATATAGAGGTGACCTGTTCAGTAATATAGAGGTGACCTGTTCACTAATATAGAGGTGACCTACCTGTTCAGTAATATAGAGGTGACCTGTTCAGTAATATAGAGGTGACCTACCTGTTTAATGGTATAGAGGTGACCTGTTCACTGATATAGAGGTGACCTACCTGTTTAATGGTATAGAGGTGACCTGTTCACTGATATAGAGGTGACCTACCTGTTTAATGGTATAGAGGTGACCTGTTCACTAATATAGAGGTGACCTGTTCACTAATATAGAGGTGACCTACCTGTTCAGTACCTGTTTAATGGTATAGAGGTGACCTGTTCAGTAATATAAAGATGACCTGTTTACTAATATAGAGGTGACCTACCTGTTCACTAATATAGAGGTGACCTGTTCAGTAATATAGAGGTGACCTACCTGTTCACTAATATAGAGGTGACCTGTTCAGTAATATAGAGGTGACCTGTTCAGTAATATAGAGGTGACCTACCTGTTCAGTAATATAGAGGTGACCTGTTCACTAATATAGAGGTGACCTACCTGTTCAGTAATATAGAGGTGCCCTGTTCAGTACGGTAATATAGAGGTGACCTGTTCACTAATATAGAGGTGACCTGTTCACTAATATAGAGGTGACCTACCTGTTCAGTAATATAGAGGTGACCTGTTCAGTACGGTAATATAGAGGTGACCTGTTCAGTAATATAGAGGTGACTTACCTGTTTAATGGTATAGAGGTGACCTGTTCAGTAATATAGAGGTGACCTGTTCAGTAATATAGAGGTGACCTGTTCAGTAGTATAGACATGATTTTTGGCCCTACTGATTACATAAGTGATGGATGTATAAGCTAGATCTTAGATTATTTGGTAATTTATATACATGTATATATACATACTTAAGAAGTCAAAAAAAATGACCTCATAAAAAAAAGTACACATAAATACGAAGTCTAGAAAAATGATTACATGAAGGTACTTATGTTAATAAAATACATATAAAATACATGGAAAAAGAAACAGAGCATGTCATAAGAATTTACGTTTAAAACATCTGATAGTAAAAACTTATCACAAAGTTCAATACCTGATTCTTCTGAACATATCAAAATTGCTATTGATATAAGCTTAAAAAAATGCTCTAGATTATTACAGGTTACATGTATATCAATGCATTCCGCAAATTCTGTTTCTTTTTCCGTGTATTTTATAATGTATTTTATTGACACATTTAACATAAGTACTTTCATGTAATTGTTTAAGGTACCTTGATTATGACGTCACAATAAAATTCAAATCGCCTGAAGAGCCCCAAGATGGGCGAAAGCACTAGCGAAAAGTCGTCTTTGTGTTTCGTGTTTTTATAAATGTTTATACTGTCACATGGACATTTACATTTTAAATTTCTTTGCTGTTATAAAGTGTATATACATATATGCATGCTAAGCAAATGGGGTTTTAATGATAAAAAAAACAAAGGGTTATGATAAGTGACAAGATGACAAATAAATAGTCGGCTTATTTTTTAGATATATTTCACTGCAAGGAATCCAAGGCTTACTTAAATGTACAGCCTATTTTCAAGACCAGGCTATTTTCGATTCAGGCTTATTATCGAGACTTTATGGTATGATAACAAATTTCTTTTGAAAGTTTTTGAAACTGTTTTGTAGGACCCAGGAATAAGTAACTCACAGAAGCCTGGATCCTACCTGCCCTACGATGTTGGGATGAAAATGGACATCTTCATCAAGGACAGCGTAGGCAAACCCATTGTTGGCGAGGTAATCTGTACATGTTGTTACAAACCCATTGTTAGCGAGGTAATCTGTACATGTTGTTACACACCCATTGTTGGTGAGGTAATCTGTACATGTTGTTACACACCCATTGTTGGTGAGGTAATCTGTACATGTTGTTACAAACCCATTGTTGGTGAGGTAATCTGTACATGTTGTTACACACCCATTGTTGGCAAGGTAATCTGTACATATTGTTACAAACCCATTGTTGGTGAGGTAATCTGTACATGTTGTTACACACCCATTGTTGGTGAGGTAATCTGTACATGTTGTTACAAACCCATTGTTAGCGAGGTAATCTGTACATGTGGTAACAAACCCATTGTTGGCAAGGTAATCTGTACATGTTGTAACAAACCCATTGTTGGCAAGGTAATCTGTACATGTTGTAACAAACCCATTGTTGGCAAGGTAACCTGTACATGTTGTTACAAACCCATTGTTGGCAAGGTAACCTGTACATGTTGTTACAAACCCATTGTTAGCGAGGTAATCTGTACATGTTGTTACAAACCCATTGTTGGCAAGGTAATCTGTACATATTGTTACAAACCCATTGTTGGCGAGGTAATCTGTACATGTTGTTACAAACCCATTGTTGGCGAGGTAATCTGTACATGTTGTTACAAACCCATTGTTGGCGAGGTAATCTGTACATGTTGTTACAAACCCATTGTTGGCGAGGTAATCTGTACATGTGGTAACAAACCCATTGTTGGCAAGGTAATCTGTACATGTTGTAACAAACCCATTGTTGGCAAGGTAATCTGTACATGTTGTTACAAACCCATTGTTGGCGAGGTAATCTGTACATGTTGTTACACATCCTTTAAACCTCCAAAGGTTCAATTAACAGGACCAAGCTTTTAAACTGATTTCAAGTGTACAGCATCATTAACTTATACTTACTTAAATGAGGTGACATTCTGCTGATTCGGTCAGTAGACTGTTATATGTAATTATATTTACTGTGTGGCCAGGTAACTTGACTGTTATATGTAATGATATTTACAGGTGTGACCTGGTAACTTGACTGTTATATGTAATTATATTTACAGGTGTGGCCAGGTAACTTGACTGTTATATGTAATTATATTTACAGGTGTGGCCAGGTAACTTGACTGTTATATGTAATGATATTTACAGGTGTGGCCAGGTAACTTGACTGTTATATGTAATTATATTTACAGGTGTGGCCAGGTAACTTGTCTGTTATATGTAATTATATTTACTGTGTGGCCAGGTAAATTGACTGTTATCTGTAATAATATTTACAGGTGTGGCCAGGTAACTTGACTGTTATATGTAATTATATTTACAGGTGTGGCCAGGTAACTTGACTGTTATCTGTAATGATATTTACAGGTGTGGCCTGGTAAATTGACTGTTATATGTAATTATATTTACAGGTGTGGCCAGGTAACTTGACTGTTATATGTAATTATATTTACAGGTGTGGCCTGGTAACTTGACTCTGTAATTATATTCACAGGTGTGGCCAGGTAAATTGACTGTTATCTGTAATAATATTTACAGGTGTGGCCAGGTAACTTGACTGTTATATGTAATTATATTTACAGGTGTGGCCTGGTAACTTGACTCTGTAATTATATTTACAGGTGTGGCCTGGTAAATTGACTCTGTAATTATATTTACAGGTGTGGCCTGGTAACTTGACTCTGTAATGATCTTTACAGGTGTGGCCTGGTAACTTGACTCTGTAATTATATTTACAGGTGTGGCCAGGTAAATTGACTCTGTTATTATATTTACAGGTGTGGCCAGGTAACTTGACCTTTTAATGATCTTTACAGGTGTGGCCAGGTAACTTGACCTTGTAATGATCTTTACAGGTGTGGCCAGGTAACACTGTTTTTCCAGACTTCACTCATCCCCTAGCAACCCAGTACTGGACCTCGATGATCAAAGACTTTCATGACAAGGTCGCATTTGATGGAATATGGATTGTACGTACCCTAATAGTATCGTACTCAATGATGGAATGTACATATCCTAATCTTATTTTATTAAGGGTGTCATTAAATATAAGAATTTCATTTCACTGGACAAAGTTTTTTTTGAACAGCCCAGTACTTCTCAGTCCTTATGATTTATCTTTACGACATTAAATCCATTTCTCTTCTTAACAAAACTGGAAGTGATATTGCAGATTTCTTCAATTTTATGTCAAACTTATTTTAAGAGCTGGTTTTTGTTGCGTTTGAATAAGGACAGGTACATTTTATGTCAGCATAAGTAATATTTATGATACAGATACTTCAAAATACAATCATAATGATAACGATTAATGTTAGTGAACTCAATGAAAGAAAATTCTATAATTCATCAAACGTCTTCTAATTAACTCTAAAATTCCATCTTTTAGGATATGAATGAAATATCCAATTTTGTTGCTGGCTCATTATCTGGATGTCCCTCCAACTCCTCTCTGGAGAATCCTCCCTACCTCCCAGGTAAGAAGTTATTACAGGTATTTTTTTATAATTCTGTTTGAAACACGTTTTTTTTCTTTAGTTTGTTGATTAAGTCTATCAAACGATTGACTGAAAAATAAAGTACATATTTTGATGACATCATACACAAAGTACTACTTTTTACATTAATTACAATATTTAATAGATTTAAGGATTGCACTTGATAATAAATTGGTCTTTCGATGTATAGACCAAAAATGTAAATGCACTCGCTTCGTGGTTTATTTAGAGTGCACTTTGCTTTCTGTCTATACATCAATAGATCAATTTATTATCAAGTGCAATCCTTAAATCTATTAAATATTGTTATTGCTAGCTGATCTTCGAGTTCCTTTATAAGGACTAAGTGAAGTTATATTTGGGGGGATCGATCCATTAATGTCTGCTGTCCATTCAGCTTCAACTTTCTCTCAATAACAAATTCTGTTCCTACAACTGACCTTGATATTCTTTAAAGGTCACAGGGCTTAGATGTGTTCCAATAGTTAAACCATTTCTTTTTAGTTACAACCAATGCGTGTGATGATATCTGGCTATAAGCTAGTAGCATACTGGAATGAAGGGCTACTGATATTAGTTTGTAAAAAGAATTACCTTGACTTCAAAGTCAAACCAGTTGCTACAGAACTGGACAGGGTAGTTAGTAGTTTGGAAAGGCCCCGATGATAACCCCGTCTGGCTGTGTGTTTCCCTTTTCTCCTGTTTCAGTGGTAATGATTAGGAAAGAGAACAATGTAATACCTTACAATGTGGGATTGAACCCACAATACCTAGGTTACTAGTCAGACACTCAACTAGTGAGGTTCTAAAAGGAAAATCTCCTAGCGTGAAGCTCGATAATATGTACTATTAAAATCTGCCACACTTCTCCCCTCCTGTTTAAAAATGTGGTCACCTGGAACAACTTGAGCACCACAGCACATGTTTTATCTCCCTGTAATGACATGAAAGCCATAGACACCATTTTAACTGGAAAGAGAATAGTGTACCTATGCTTCCACCAGGAATCAGACCTGCTAGTACATGTTTACTAGTCAGACACTCTGCCCTTCTCGTATGAACCTACAAAATTAATGTAGATGTCAACCATTATTTTATTTACAATTCAAATTTGGTATCCTGTCAGATGTTTATATGTGTGGAAAATAATAAAAAAACTGTTTTCATACAAATATGATGAGGATAACATCAAAATGTAGTACATTATTTCATATTGGGTTGAATTTTACAGCTGTGGAGGGAGGCTCTCTGAGATTCAGTACCTTGTGTGCCTCGGCAAGGCAGAACCTGTCAGTGTATTACAACACTCACAACCTGTATGGCCTCACAGAGACCATAGCAACCTACAAGTAAGTCCCACAGAGACCATGACAACTCACAAGTAAGTCCCACAGAGACCATGACAACTCACAAGTAAGTCCAACAGAGACCATGGCAACTCACATGTAAGTCCAACAGAGACCATGGCAACTCACAAGTAAGTCCCTCAGAGACCATGACAACTCACAAGTTAAGTCCCACAGAGACCATGGCAACTCACAAGTAAGTCCAACAGAGACCATGGCAACTCACATGTAAGTCCAACAGAGACCATGGCAACTCACATGTAAGTCCAACAGAGACCATGGCAACTCACAAGTAAGTCCAACAGAGACCATGGCAACTCACATGTAAGTCCAACAGAGACCATGGCAACTCACAAGTAAAGTCCCACAGAGACCATGGCAACTCACATGTAAGTCCAACAGAGACCATGGCAAATCACAAGTAAAGTCCCACAGAGACCATGGCAACTCACATGTAAGTCCAACAGAGACCATGGCAGCTCACAAGTAAGTCCCACAGAGACCATGGCAACTCACATGTAAGTCCAACAGAGACCATGGCAACTCACAAGTAAGTCCCACAGAGACCAGGGAAACTTACAAATAAGTCCCACAGAGACCATGGCAACTCACATGTAAGTCCAACAGAGACCATGGCAACTCACAAGTAAAGTCCCACAGAGACCATGGCAACTCACATGTAAGTCCAACAGAGACCATGGCAACTCACAAGTAAAGTCCCACAGAGACCATGGCAACTCACATGTAAGTCCAACAGAGACCATGGCAACCCACAAGTTAGTCCCACATAGACCATGGCAACCCACAAGTTAGTCCCACATAGACCATGGCAACCCACAAGTTAGTCCCACAGAGACCATGGCAACTCACATGTAAGTCCCTCAGAGACCATGGCAACTCACAAGTAAGTCCCACAGAGACCAGGGAAACTTACAAATAAGTCCCACAGAGACCAGGGAAACTTACAAGTAAGTCAAACAGTGGCCATGGCAACCCACAAGTAAGTCCCATAGGGACCATGGCAACCCACAAGTAAGTCAAACAGTGGCCATGACAACTCACAAGTAAGTCCCACATAGACCAGGGAAACTAACAAGTAAGTCAAACAGTGGCCATGGCAACTCACAAGTAAGTCCCACAGAGACCAGGGAAACTTACAAGTAAGTCCCACAGAGACCAGGGAAACTTACAAGTAAGTCCCACAGAGACCAGGGAAACTTACAAGTAAGTCAAACAGTGGCCATGGCAACCCACAAGTAAGTCCCATAGGGACCATGGCAACCCACAAGTAAGTCAAACAGTGGTCATGACAACTCACAAGTAAGTCCCACAGAGACCAGGGAAACTTACAAGTAAGTCCCACAGAGACCAGGGAAACTTACAAGTAAGTCCCACAGAGACCAGGGAAACTTACAAGTAAGTCAAACAGTGGCCATGGCAACCCACAAGTAAGTCCCATAGGGACCATGGCAACCCACAAGTAAGTCAAACAGTGGCCATGACAACTCACAAGTAAGTCCCACAGAGACCAGGGAAACTAACAAGTAAGTCCCACAGAGACCAGGGAAACTTACAAGTAAGTCAAACAGTGGCCATGGCAACCCACAAGTAAGTCCCATAGGGACCATGGCAACCCACAAGTAAGTCAAACAGTGGCCATGACTACTCACAAGGAAGTCCCACAGAGACCAGGGAAAATAACAAGTAAGTCCAACAGAGACCAGGGAAACTAACAAGTTAGTCCAACAGAGACCATGCATGACAACATACAGGTGTAAGTCCCACAGAGACCATGGCAACTCGCCAATAAGTCCCACAGAGACAATGGCAACTCGCCAATAAGTCTCATGGAGACCATGGCAACCACAAGTAAGTTTAACAGAGACCATGACAACTCACTTGCAAGTCCCACAGAGACCATGGCAACTCACTTGCAAGTCCCCCATAGAACATGGCAACTAACAAATAAGTTCAACAGAGACCAGGGAAACTAACAAATAAGTTCAACAGAGACCATGGCAACTCACATGTAAGTCCAACAGAGACCATGGCAACCCACATGTAAGTCCCACAGAGACCATGGCAACTCACATGTAAGTCCCATAGAGACCATGGCAACTTTAACAGACCATGGCGACTCACCATTACGTCCAACAAAACCATGGCAACTCACAAGTACGTTTAACAGACCATGGCGACTCACCATTAAGTCCCACAGATACCATTGCAACTCACAAATAAGTCCAACAGAGACCATGGAACTGTATGAGTTAGTCCCATAAATGTTATTCATCAACTTAAAAGTGAGTTAAGCAGAGAACTTGACAACATAAATTTACTCAGAGACCATGGTAACATATACAAGTAAGGGAAAAAATGCATGATCAGACTGGGGTTCAAACCTGAAACCTTTCGAACTCTGGACGGACACGCAACATATTGAGCTATCTGGGCACCAACAGTTGACCCGGTCTAATCTGCTACCCAAATGTAGCAATGTACAAGTATAACCGACTTAGTCCTTGGCAATGTAGAATTCAGTTACCTATAGACCATGACAATGGCCAGCATGTGTCAGTGTTTTTTTTATGCGGGAGAAGAAACACTGTCATTTGCCTTATTTCATTGTTTTACATAGATAAATAATTAAATTGAAAACATGTATTGAATGATAAAACACTTGTGATTTACAGAGCTCTACAAAATGTACGGGGAAAAAGACCTTTTATTATATCCCGGTCAACCTTCCCTGGTCAAGGTCAGTTTGGAGGTCATTGGTCTGGAGACAATGATGCTACATACAGTGACATGTACTTCTCTATACCAGGTGAGGGCCCCAATAGATTAACTATATACAGCTGTAGCTACATACAGTGACATGTACTTCTCTATACCAGGTGAGGGGCCCAATAGATTAACTATATACAGCTGTAGCTACATACAGTGACATGTACTTCTCTATACCAGGTGAGGGGCCCAACAGATTAACTATATACAGCTGTAGCTACATACAGTGACATGTACTTCTCTATACCAGGTGAGGGGCTCAATAGATTAACTATATACAGCTGTAGCTACATACAGTGACATGTACTTCTCTATACCAGGCGAGGGGCTCAATAGATTAACTATATACAGCTGTAGCTACATACAGTGACATGTACTTCTCTATACCAGGCGAGGGGCTCAATAGATTAACTATATACAGCTGTAGCTACATACAGTGACATGTACTTCTTTATACCAGGTGAGGGGCCCAACAGATTAACTATTTACTATATAGCTACATACAGTGACATGTACTTCTCTATACCAGGTGAGGGGCCCAATAGATTAACTATTTACTGTGTAGCTACATACAGTGACATGTACTTCTCTATACCAGGTGAGGGGCCCAATAGATTAACTATTTACTGTGTAGCTACATACAGTGACATGTACTTCTCTATACCAGGTGAGGGGCCCAATATATTAACTATTTACTGTGACATGTACTTCTCTATACCAGGTGAGGGGCTCAATAGATTGACTATATACAGCTGTAGCTACATACAGTGACATGTACTTCTCTATACCAGGTGAGGGCCCCAATAGATTAACTATATACAGCTGTAGCTACATACAGTGACATGTACTTCTCTATACCAGGTGAGGGGCCCAATAGATTAACTATTTACTGTGTAGCTACATACAGTGATATGTACTTCTCTATACCAGGTGAGGGGCCCAATAGATTAACTATATACAGCTGTAGCTACATACAGTGACATGTACTTCTCTATACCAGGTGAGGGGCCCAATAGATTAACTATTTACTGTGTAGCTACATACAGTGACATGTACTTCTCTATACCAGGTGAGGGGCCCAATAGATTAACTATTTACTGTGACATGTACTTCTCTATACCAGGTGAGGGGCCCAATAGATTAACTATTTACTGTGACATGTACTTCTCTATACAAGGTGAGGGTCCCAATAGATTAACTATTTACTGTGACATGTACTTCTCTATACCAGGTGAGGGGCCCAATAGATTAACTATTTACTGTGACATGTACTTCTCTATACCAGGTGAGGGGCCCAATAGATTAACTATTTACTGTGTAGCTACATACAGTGACATGTACTTCTCTATACCAGGTGAGGGGCCCAATAGATTAACTATTTACAGTGACATGTACTTCTCTATACAAGGTGAGGGGCCCAATAGATTAACTATTTACAGTGACATGTACTTTTCTATACAAGGTGAGGGGCCCAATAGATTAACTATTTACAGTGACATGTACTTCTCTATACAAGGTGAGGGGCCCAATAGATTAACTATTTACTGTGTAGCTACATACAGTGACATGTACTTCTCTATACAAGGTGAGGGCCCCAATAGATTAACTATTTACTGTGACATGTACTTCTCTATACCAGGTGAGGGGCCCAATAGATTAACTATTTACTGTGTAGCTACATACAGTGACATGTACTTCTCTATACAAGGTGAGGGGCCCAATAGATTAACTATTTACAGTGACATGTACTTCTCTATACAAGGTGAGGGGCCCAATAGATTAACTATTTACTATATAGCTACATACAGTGACATGTACTTCTCTATACCAGGTGAGGGGCCCAATAGATTAACTATTTACTGTGTAGCTACATACAGTGACATGTACTTCTCTATACCAGGTGAGGGGCCCAATATATTAACTATTTACTGTGACATGTACTTCTCTATACCAGGTGAGGGGCTCAATAGATTGACTATATACAGCTGTAGCTACATACAGTGACATGTACTTCTCTATACCAGGTGAGGGCCCCAATAGATTAACTATATACAGCTGTAGCTACATACAGTGACATGTACTTCTCTATACCAGGTGAGGGGCCCAATAGATTAACTATTTACTGTGTAGCTACATACAGTGATATGTACTTCTCTATACCAAGTGAGGGGCCCAATAGATTAACTATATACAGCTGTAGCTACATACAGTGACATGTACTTCTCTATACCAGGTGAGGGGCCCAATAGATTAACTATATACTGTGTAGCTACATACAGTGACATGTACTTCTCTATACCAGGTGAGGGGCCCAATAGATTAACTATTTACTGTGTAGCTACATACAGTGACATGTACTTCTCTATACCAGGTGAGGGGCCCAATAGATTAACTATTTACTGTGACATGTACTTCTCTATACCAGGTGAGGGGCCCAATAGATTAACTATTTACTGTGACATGTACTTCTCTATACAAGGTGAGGGTCCCAATAGATTAACTATTTACTGTGACATGTACTTCTCTATACCAGGTGAGGGGCCCAATAGATTAACTATTTACTGTGACATGTACTTCTCTATACCAGGTGAGGGGCCCAATAGATTAACTATTTACTGTGTAGCTACATACAGTGACATGTACTTCTCTATACCAGGTGAGGGGCCCAATAGATTAACTATTTACAGTGACATGTACTTCTCTATACAAGGTGAGGGGCCCAATAGATTAACTATTTACAGTGACATGTACTTTTCTATACAAGGTGAGGGGCCCAATAGATTAACTATTTACAGTGACATGTACTTCTCTATACAAGGTGAGGGGCCCAATAGATTAACTATTTACTGTGTAGCTACATACAGTGACATGTACTTCTCTATACAAGGTGAGGGCCCCAATAGATTAACTATTTACTGTGACATGTACTTCTCTATACCAGGTGAGGGGCCCAATAGATTAACTATTTACTGTGTAGCTACATACAGTGACATGTACTTCTCTATACCAGGTGAGGGGCCCAATAGATTAACTATTTACAGTGACATGTACTTCTCTATACAAGGTGAGGGGCCCAATAGATTAACTATTTACTGTGTAGCTACATACAGTGACATGTACTTCTCTATACAAGGTGAGGGGCCCAATAGATTAACTATTTACTGTGTAGCTACATACAGTGACATGTACTTTTCTATACAAGGTGAGGGGCCCAATAGATTAACTATTTACTGTGTAGCTACATACTGTGACATGTACTTCTCTATACAAGGTGAGGGGCCCAATAGATTAACTATTTACTGTGTAGCTACATACTGTGACATGTACTTCTCTATACCAGGTGAGGGGCCCAATAGATTAACTATTTACTGTGTAGCTACATACAGTGACATGTACTTCTCTATACCAGGTGAGGGGCCCAATAGATTAACTATTTACTGTGTAGCTACATACAGTGACATGTACTTCTCTATACCAGGTGAGGGGCCCAATAGATTAACTATTTACTGTGACATGTACTTCTCTATACCAGGTGAGGGTTCCAATAGATTAACTATTTACTGTGTAGCTACATACAGTGACATGTACTTCTCTATACCAGGTGAGGGGCCCAATAGATTAACTATTTACTGTATAGCTACATACAGTGACATGTAATTCTCTATACCAGGTGAGGGGCCCAATAGATTAACTATTTACTGTATAGCTACATACAGTGACATGTACTTCTCTATACAAGGTGAGGGTCCCAATAGATTAACTATTTACTGTGTAGCTACATACAGTGACATGTACTTCTCTATACCAGGTGAGGGCCCCAATAGATTAACTATTTACTGTGACATGTACTTCTCTATACCAGGTGAGGGGCCCAATAGATTAACTATTTACTGTGTAGCTACATACAGTGACATGTACTTCTCTATACCAGGTGAGGGGCCCAATAGATTAACTATTTACTGTGACATGTACTTCTCTATACCAGGTGAGGGGCCCAATAGATTAACTATTTACTGTGACATGTACTTCTCTATACAAGGTGAGGGGCCCAATAGATTAACTATTTACTGTGTAGCTACATACAGTGACATGTACTTCTCTATACCAGGTGAGGGCCCCAATAGATTAACTATTTACTGTGACATGTACTTCTCTATACCAGGTGAGGGGCCCAATAGATTAACTATTTACTGTGTAGCTACATACAGTGACATGTACTTCTCTATACCAGGTGAGGGGCCCAATAGATTAACTATTTACTGTGTAGCTACATACAGTGACATGTACTTCTCTATACAAGGTGAGGGGCCCAATAGATTAACTATTTACTGTGTAGCTACATACAGTGACATGTACTTCTCTATACCAGGTGAGGGGCCCAATAGATTAACTATTTACTGTGTAGCTACATACAGTGACATGTACTTCTCTATACCAGGTGAGGGGCCCAATAGATTAACTATTTACTGTGACATGTACTTCTCTATACCAGGTGAGGGGCCCAATAGATTAACTATTTACTGTGTAGCTACATACAGTGACATGTACTTCTCTATACCAGGTGAGGGGCCCAATAGATTAACTATATAGCTACATACAGTGACATGTACTTCTCTATACCAGGTGAGGGGCCCAATAGATTAACTATTAACGTTAAAAAGTTGGTTATCACATTCATACATAATATTCAAAATGATTATCAGAGATTCATAGATAAAATACACATAGTGTAAACACCAAAACTCCAAAATCCCTCTTGGATCTCTTGTTACTTATGGCTGCTTCATAATGGAATGTTTTTTTAAATCCAAACAGAAATACTCAACTTTAACATGTTTGGAATTTCCATGGTCGGGGCTGATATTTGTGGTTTCCGGTCAGAGACCAATGAACAACTGTGTGTCCGCTGGCATCAACTTGGAGCTTTCTATCCATTTTCTCGTAACCACAACACTTTAGGAATGAAGGTGAGTATAACTTATGTAAAACAGAAAATATCATCTATAATCGCATTAATATAACTACCCCCCGGTAACATAACACTCAAATTCTATTTTGTAGGTTAATTTAGCTCCTGTGACTGATCATGTAACCATTACCTATCTATATTTGTCCATCATTGGTTATTGTCAGCTGTCTATTAATAATTCAGCATTTTGTTTTTCAAAAAACACTTGTAGCAGCTGACTCCAATCTAGCAATGTTCTACATGAAGTCATTACTTAGTGTACCTAAGGAGGCATGGCTGTCTAGTGGTAGGATGCTGGGCTCTTGATTGAAGAGTTTGAGTCCAAGCACTTGTGTTTTATCCTTAAGCAAGGTGCTTTACTCTTCTTGTTCCATGAATGAGTATGTAGTTGGGCATTGCTAGAAATTGTAGAATGCTAGCTGTGAGCACCAAAATGGCAGCACTGGTTGTACTGTAAACGTACTTAATTTGGCGCAATCAAATTTTAGCGCATTTTTAGTGTTTGTCATATTAGCGCAATGATAAATTCGCGCATCAGTGAAAATAGCTATATAAGCAGTACATTAAAACTCCAATTAGCGTAATCATATTTTAGCGCAAAACTTTCAACGCGAAAAGCGCTAAAATAAGATTACCGCGAAAATATGTACGTTTACAGTATGCTCCCCAGGAATTTGAGAACGATATTGGCTGGTTGCTGAGGCCCTATAACCACAGATGATAAATTGTGAACCACTTGGAGATGACTTATAGGTTGTGAAAAAGTAGTATATCTATAAGAACTTCAAATCATTATTATACATGGTGTGGCTGTCTGAAAATCAAAGATGGCTGTTTTTGTCTCTGGCTAGAGGAGAACATACAGTTAGTGCCCATTTTCCTTATAAGGAATGTTCTTTGCCTCCCTGTTCGGTTGGAAGACACTAAATCAATTTCCCCTCCAAATGAAAGTGGAAACATTATTGTAATAGAAGTTCTGGTTTTTGTGATCAGTGTTTTTGTAGTAAATCTTGTGTAGGCCATGATTTTAAATCATTAAAGATATCACTATGATTGTATGTGTATCGTTGTCACTATACAGATAGGTGTAAGATCTTCAGGGACATCTTGTCTATGTTCCATCATGTAAACTAGGAAGTCTGCACATTGGGGTGATAATCTCAAATTGAAAAATATTTTTCTTTAGCTTTTAACTCAGCTTTGTTTATTAATGTTTTTTATGTATACATAAAATGGCACTGTTTGATGTACTACTACATGTACTCCCACTGTGTACCCAGGACCAGGATCCGGCGGCCTTCAGCTACAACGCTATGATGGCTATAAAATCTGTATACCTGGTACGCTACTCCCTACTGCCGTACCTCTACACTCTCTTCCACAACAGTCACCAGATGGGACACACCGTTGCCAGACCACTGTTCTTTGAGTGAGTACATATAGATTTTAATAAGTTTGATGAAATCATGCTTACAATGACATCCATTAAAACTGCCACAATTCACTTGTGTTTATGAACCTTTGTGTTGGGTGTACGTCAAATAATCAGTCACACCCTCTTTTCTTTTGAGAAAGATAAAAACCTTATTAGATATAATCTCTGCTTGTTAGGGGTATTATTATTCCAGTATTCTTGTTAGGGGTATCATTATCCCAATATTCATGTTAGGGGTATTATTATCCCAATATTCATGTTAGGGGTAATATTATCCCAATATTCATGTAAGGGGTATTATTATCCTAATATTCTTGTTAGGGGTATTATTATCCCAATATTCATGTTAGGGGTATTATTATCCTAATATTCTTGTTAGGGGTATTATTATCCCAGTATTCTTGTTAGGGGTTTTATTATCCCAATATTCCTGTTAGGGGTATCATTATCCCAATATTCCTGTTAGGGGTATTATTATCCCAATATTCTTGTTAGGGGTATCATTATCCTAGTATTCTTGTTAGGGGTATTATTATCCCAGTATTCTTGTTAGGGGTTTTATTATCCCAGTATTCTTGTTAGGGGTTTTATAATCCCAGTATTCTTGTTAGGGGTTTTATTATCCCAGTATTCTTGTTAGGGGTTTTATTATCCCAGTATTCTTGTTAGGGGTTTTATTATCCCAGTATTCTTGTTAGTGGTATCATTATCCCAGTATTCTTGTTAGGGGTATTATTATCCCAGTATTCTTGTTAGGGGTATCATTATCCCAATATTCATGTTAGGAGTATTATTATCCCAGTATTCTTATTAGGGGTATTATTATCCCAGTATTCTTGTTAGGGGTATTATTATCCCAGTATTCTTGTTAGGGGTATTGTTATCCCAATATTCTTGTTAGGGGTATTGTTATCCCAATATTCTTGTTAGGGGTATTATTATCCCAGTATTCTTTTTAGGGGTATTATTATCCCAGTATTCTTGTAAGGGGTATTGTTATCCCAATATTCATGTTAGGGGTATCATTATCCTAATATTCTTGTTAGGGGTATTATTATCCCAGTATTCTTGTTAGGGGTTTTATTATCCCAATATTCATGTTAGGGGTATTGTTATCCCAATATTCTTGTTAGGGGTATCATTATCCCAGTATTCTTGTTAGGGGTATTATTATCCCAATATTCTTGTTAGGGGTATTATTATCCCAATATTCATGTTAGGGGTATTGTTATCCCAATAATCATGTTAGGGGTATCATTATCCCAATATTCATGTTAGGGGTATTGTTATCCCAATATTCATGTTAGAGGTATTATTATCCCAGTATTCATGTGAGGGGTATTATTATCCCAATATTCATGTTAGGGGTATCATTATCCCAATATTCATGTTAGGGGTATTGTTATCCCAATATTCATGTTAGAGGTATTATTATCCCAGTATTCATGTGAGGGGTATTATTATCCCAATATTCATGTTAGGGGTATTGTTATCCAATATTCATGTTAGGGGTATCCTTATCCCAATATTCTTGTTAGGGGTATTGTTATCCAATATTCATGTTAGGGGTATCCTTATCCCAATATTCTTGTTAGGGGTATTGTTATCCAATATTCATGTTAGGGGTATCATTATCCAATATTCTTGTTAGGGGTATCATTATCCCAGTATTCTTGTTAGGGGTATCATTATCCAATATTCTTGTTAGGGGTATTATTATCCCAGTATTCTTGTTAGGGGTATCATTATCCAATATTCTTGTTAGGGGTATCATTATCCCAATATTCTTGATAGGGGTAATATTATCCCAATATTCATGTTAGGGGTATCATTATCCCAATATTCCTGTTAGGGGTATTATTATCCCAGTATTCTTGTTAGGGGTATTATTATCCCAATATTCTTGTTAGGGTTATTATTATCCCAGTATTCTTGTTAGGGGTATTATTATCCAATATTCATGTTAGGGGTATCATTATCCAATATTCATGTTAGAGGTATTATTATCCAATATTCCTGTTAGAGGTATCATTATCCCAATATTCTTGTTAGGGGTATTATTATCCCAATATTCATGTTAGGGGTATCATTATCCTAATATTCTTGTTAGGGGTATCAATATCCCAGTATTCTTGTTAGGGGTATTATTATTCCAATATTCTTGTTAGGGGTATTATTATCCCAGTATTCTCGTTAGGGGTATTATTATCCCAGTATTCTTGTTAGGGGTATCATTATCCCAATATTCTTGTTAGGGGTATCATTATCCTAATATTCTTGTTAGGGGTATCATTATCCCAGTATTCTTGTTAGGGGTATCATTATCCTAATATTCTTGTTAGGGGTATCATTATCCTAATATTCTTGTTAGGGGTATTATTATCCCAGTATTCTTGTTAGGGGTATTATTATCCCAATATTCATGTTAGGAGTATTGTTATCCCAATAATCATGTTAGGGGTATTGTTATCCAAATATTCTTGTTAGAGGTATTTTTATCCCAATATTCTTGTTAGGGGTATTATTATCCCAGTATTCATGTGAGGGGTATTATTATCCAAATATTCTTGTTAGGGGTATTGTTAACCAATATTCATGTTAGGGGTATTATTATCCAATATTCATGTTAGGGGTATCATTATCCAATATTCATGTTAGGGGTATTATTATCCCAATATTCTTGTTAGGGGTTTTATTATCCCAATATTCTTGTTAGGGGTATTATTATCCCAATATTCATGTTAGGGGTATCATTATCCCAATATTCCTGTTAGGGGTATTATTATCCCAATATTCATGTTAGGGGTATCATTATCCCAATATTCTTGTTAGGGGTTTTATTATCCCAATATTCTTGTTAGGGGTATTATTATCCCAATATTCTTGTTAGGGGTATCATTATCCCAATATTCCTGTTAGGGGTATTATTATCCCAATATTCTTGTTAGGGGTATCATTATCCCAGTATTCTTGTTAGGGGTATTATTATCCCAGTATTCTTGTTAGGGGTTTTATTATCCCAGTATTCTTGTTAGGGGTTTTATAATCCCAGTATTCTTGTTAGGGGTTTTATTATCCCAGTATTCTTGTTAGGGGTTTTATTATCCCAGTATTCTTGTTAGGGGTTTTATTATCCCAGTATTCTTGTTAGTGGTATCATTATCCCAGTATTCTTGTTAGGGGTATTATTATCCCAGTATTCTTGTTAGGGGTATCATTATCCCAATATTCATGTTAGGGGTATTATTATCCCATTATTCTTGTTAGGGGTATTATTATCCCAGTATTCTTGTTAGGGGTATTATTATCCCAGTATTCTTGTTAGGGGTATTGTTATCCCAATATTCTTGTTAGGGGTATTGTTATCCCAATATTCTTGTTAGGGGTATTATTATCCCAGTATTCTTGTTAGGGGTATTATTATCCCAGTATTCTTGTAAGGGGTATTGTTATCCCAATATTCATGTTAGGGGTATCATTATCCTAATATTCTTGTTAGGGGTATTATTATCCCAGTATTCTTGTTAGGGGTTTTATTATCCCAATATTCATGTTAGGGGTATTGTTATCCCAATATTCTTGTTAGGGGTATCATTATTCCAGTATTCTTGTTAGGGGTATTATTATCCCAATATTCTTGTTAGGGGTATTATTATCCCAATATTCATGTTAGGGGTATTGTTATCCCAATAATCATGTTAGGGGTATCATTATCCCAATATTCATGTTAGGGGTATTGTTATCCCAATATTCATGTTAGAGGTATTATTATCCCAGTATTCATGTGAGGGGTATTATTATCCCAATATTCATGTTAGGGGTATTGTTATCCAATATTCATGTTAGGGGTATTGTTATCCAATATTCATGTTAGGGGTATCCTTATCCCAATATTCTTGTTAGGGGTATTGTTATCCAATATTCATGTTAGGGGTATTGTTATCCAATATTCATGTTAGGGGTATTGTTATCCAATATTCATGTTAGGGGTATCCTTATCCCAATATTCTTGTTAGGGGTATTGTTATCCAATTTTCATGTTAGGGGTATCATTATCCAATATTCTTGTTAGGGGTATCATTATCCCAGTATTCTTGTTAGGGGTATCATTATCCAATATTCTTGTTAGGGGTATCATTATCCCAGTATTCTTGTTAGGGGTATCATTATCCAATATTCTTGTTAGGGGTATTATTATCCCAGTATTCTTGTTAGGGGTATCATTATCCAATATTCTTGTTAGGGGTATCATTATCCCAATATTCCTGTTAGGGGTATTATGATCCCAGTATTCTTGTTAGGGGTATTATTATCCCAGTATTCTTGTTAGGGGTATCATTATCCCAATATTCCTGTTAGGGGTATTATTATCCCAGTATTCTTGTTAGGGGTATTATTATCCCAATATTCTTGTTAGGGTTATTATTATCCCAGTATTCTTGTTAGGGGTATTATTATCCAATATTCATGTTAGGGGTATCATTATCCAATATTCATGTTAGAGGTATTATTATCCAATATTCCTGTTAGAGGTATCATTATCCCAATATTCTTGTTAGGGGTATTATTATCCCAATATTCATGTTAGGGGTATCATTATCCTAATATTCTTGTTAGGGGTATCAATATCCCAGTATTCTTGTTAGGGGTATTATTATTCCAATATTCTTGTTAGGGGTATTATTATTCCAGTATTCTTGTTAGGGGTATTATTATCCCAGTATTCTTGTTAGGGGTATCATTATCCCAGTAATCTTGTTAGGGGTATTATTATCCCAGTATTCTTGTTAGGGGTATCATTATCCTTATATTCTTGTTAGGGGTATTATTATCCCAGTATTCTTGTTAGGGGTATCATTATCCTAATATTCTTGTTAGGGGTATTATTATCCCAGTATTCTTGTAAGGGGTATTATTATCCCAATATTCATGTTAGGAGTATTGTTATCCCAATAATCATGTTAGGGGTATTGTTATCCAAATATTCTTGTTAGGGGTATTTTTATCCCAATATTCTTGTTAGGGGTATTATTATCCCAGTATTCATGTGAGGGGTATTATTATCCAAATATTCTTCTTAGGGGTATTGTTAACCAATATTCATGTTAGGGGTATTATTATCCAATATTCATGTTAGGGGTATCATTATCCAATATTCATGTTAGGGGTATTATTATCCCAATATTCTTGTTAGGGGTTTTATTATCCCAATATTCTTGTTAGGGGTATTATTATCCCAATATTCTTGTTAGGGGTATCATTATCCCAATATTCCTGTTAGGGGTATTATTATCCCAATATTCATGTTAGGGGTATCATTATCCCAATATTCTTGTTAGGGGTTTTATTATCCCAATATTCTTGTTAGGGGTATTATTATCCCAATATTCTTGTTAGGGGTATCATTATCCCAATATTCCTGTTAGGGGTATTATTATCCCAATATTCTTGTTAGGGGTATCATTATCCCAGTATTCTTGTTAGGGGTATTATTATCCCAGTATTCTTGTTAGGGGTTTTATTATCCCAGTATTCTTGTTAGGGGTTTTATAATCCCAGTATTCTTGTTAGGGGTTTTATTATCCCAGTATTCTTGTTAGGGGTTTTATTATCCCAGTATTCTTGTTAGGGGTTTTATTATCCCAGTATTCTTGTTAGTGGTATCATTATCCCAGTATTCTTGTTAATGGTATTATTATTCCAGTATTCTTGTTAGGGGTATCATTATCCCAATATTCATGTTAGGGGTATTATTATCCCAGTATTCTTGTTAGGGGTATTATTATCCCAGTATTCTTGTTAGGGGTATTATTATCCCAGTATTCTTGTTAGGGGTATTGTTATCCCAATATTCTTGTTAGGGGTATTGTTATCCCAATATTCTTATTAGGGGTATTATTATCCCAGTATTCTTGTTAGGGGTATTATTATCCCAGTATTCTTGTAAGGGGTATTGTTATCCCAATATTCATGTTAGGGGTATCATTATCCTAATATTCTTGTTAGGGGTATTATTATCCCAGTATTCTTGTTAGGGGTTTTATTATCCCAATATTCATGTTAGGGGTATTGTTATCCCAATAATCTTGTTAGGGTTATTATTATCCCAGTATTCTTGTTAGGGGTATTATTATCCAATATTCATGTTAGGGGTATCATTATCCAATATTCATGTTAGAGGTATTATTATCCAATATTCCTGTTAGAGGTATCATTATCCCAATATTCTTGTTAGGGGTATTATTATCCCAATATTCATGTTAGGGGTATCATTATCCTAATATTCTTGTTAGGGGTATCAATATCCCAGTATTCTTGTTAGGGGTATTATTATTCCAATATTCTTGTTAGGGGTATTATTATCCCAGTATTCTTGTTAGGGGTATTATTATCCCAGTATTCTTGTTAGGGGTATCCTTATCCCAATATTCTTGTTAGGGGTATTATTATCCCAATATTCTTGTTAGGGGTATTATTATCCCAATATTCCTGCTAGGGGTATTATTATCCCAATATTCTTGTTAGGGGTATTATTATCCCAATATTCATGTTAGAGGTATTATTATCCCAATATTCCTGTTAGGGGTATTATTATCCCAGTATTCCTGTTAGGGGTATCCTTATCCCAATATTCTTGTTAGGGGTATTATTATCCCAATATTCTTGTTAGAGGTATTATTATCCCAGTATTCCTGTTAGGGGTATCCTTATCCCAATATTCTTGTTAGGGGTATTATTATCCCAATATTCTTGTTAGGGGTATTATTATCCCAATATTCCTGCTAGGGGTATTATTATCCCAATATTCTTGTTAGGGGTATTATTATCCCAATATTCATGTTAGAGGTATTATTATCCCAATATTCCTGTTAGGGGTATTATTATCCCAATATTCTTGTTAGGGGTATCATTATCCCAGTATTCCTGTTAGGGGTATTATTATCCCAGTATTCATGTTAGGGGTATTATTATCCCAATATTCTTGTTAGAGGTATTATTATCCAATATTCCTGTTAGGGGTATTATTATCCCAATATTCCTGTTAGGGGTATTATTATCCCAATATTCTTGTTAGGGGTATCATTATCCCAGTATTCCTGTTAGGGGTATTATTATCACAGTATTCCTGTTAGGGGTATTATTATCCCAATATTCTTGTTAGAGGTATTATTATCCAATATTCCTGTTAGGGGTATTATTATCCAATATTCATGTTAGAGGCATTATTATCCCAATATTCTTGTTAGGGGTATCATTATCCCAGTATTCTTGTTAGAGGTATTATTATCCCAATATTCTTGTTAGGGGTATTATTATCCCAATATTCCTGTTAGAGGTATTATTGTCCAATATTCATGTTAGAGGTATTATTATCCCAATATTCCTGTTAGGGGTATTATTAACCCAATATTCTTGTTAGGGGTATTATTATCCCAATATTCTTGTTAGGGGTATTATTAACCCAATATTCTTGTTAGGGGTATTATTAACCCAATATTCTTGTTAGGGATATTATTATCCCAATATTCATGTTAGGGGTATCATTATCCCAGTATTCTTGTTAGGGGTATTATTATCCCAGTATTCTTGTTAGGGGTATTATTATCCCAGTATTCCTGTTAGGGGTATTATTATCCCAGTATTCCTGTTAGGGGTATTATTATCCCAGTATTCTTGTTAGGGGTATTATTATCCCAGTATTCCTGTTAGAGGTATTATTATCCCAGTATTCTTGTTAGGGGTATTATTATCCCAGTATTCTTGTTAGGGGTATTATTATCCCAATATTCTTGTTAGGGGTATTATTATCCCAATATTCTTGTTAGGGGTATTATTATCCCAATATTCTTGTTGCAAACTCTCTGAAAGCACATATACATGTACATTTCTGCAGAAATCAAGGATCAATTGTAAACAAAATACTTGGTTTAACCAACAACAGTGAAGACTTTGAAATAAATCATGGATCAGATGTATTTTGACAGAGTGTTAAGTACAGTGCAACCTGTCCTAATATGGGTCTATTATCTGTTGTTACTGACATCTTTCAATAAATCGGCCTCTTGTTTACTTTATCTAACAATAAATGGGCTTCTTATTTACTTTATCTCACGATAAATGGGCCTCTTGTTTGCAATACCTCACAATAAATAGGCCTCTAGCTTGCAACATCCCACAATAACTGGGCCCCTTATTTACTATATCTCACAATAAATGGACCTCTTGTTTGCAACATTTTACAATAATGGGTCTCTTGTTTGCAACATCTCACAATAATGGGCCTCTTGTTTGCAACATCTCACAAGAAATGGGCCTCTAGTTTGCAACATCCAACAATAAATAGGCCTCTAGCTTGCAACATCCCACAATAAATGGGCCCCTTATTTACTATATCTCACAATAAATGGACCTCTTGTTTGCAACATTTTACAATAATGGGTCTCTTGTTTGCAACATCTCACAATAATGGGCCTTTTGTTTACTATATCTCACAATAAATGGACCTCTAGTTTGCAACATCCCACAATAATGGGCCTTTTGCATTGTTTACAACAGTATAACATTTGTGTGCTAGGTTTCCAGGAGATCAAAAGACTTATAACATTGACCGCCAGTTCTTGTGGGGTGAGGCACTGATGATTTCACCTGTCCTCACAAAGGTAAGGCATCAGTCGGAGACCTCCCCAGGGTCAATAAAAGACCTTCCTCGTATTCTTAAATATTAAGTCACATTTAATATTATATCTTTGTTAAGTATCTTGACTGACAATACATTGAGCTTTGTAAAGTATCCTGGATGACAATACAGTGAGCTTTGTTAAGTATCTTGACTGACAATACAGTGAGCTTTGTTAAGTATCCTGGCTGACAATACAGTGAGCTTTGTTAAGTATCTTGTCTGACAATACAGTGAGCTTTGTTAAGTATCTTGACTGACAATACACAGAGCTTTGTTAAGTATCTTGACTGACAATACAGTGAGCTTTGTTAAGTATCTTGACTGACAATACAGTGAGCTTTGTTAAGTATCTTGACTGACAATACAGTGAGCTTTGTTAAGTATCTTGACTGACAATACAGTGAGCTTTGTTAAGTATCTTGACTGACAATACAGTGAGCTTTGTTAAGTATCTTGACTGACAATACAGTGAGCTTTGTAAAGTATCCTGGATGACAATACAGTGAGCTTTGTTAAGTATCTTGACTGACAATACAGTGAGCTTTGTTAAGTATCCTGGCTGACAATGCAGTGAGCTTTGTTAAGTATCTTGACTGACAATACAGTGAGCTTTGTTAAATATCTTGACTGACAATACAGTGAGCTTTGTTAAGTATCTTGACTGACAATACAGTGAGCTTTGTTAAGTATCTTGACTGACAGTACAGTGAGCTTTGTTAAGTATCCTGGCTGACAATACAGTGAGCTTTGTTAAGTATCTTGACTGACAAATACAGTGAGCTTTGTTAAGTATCTTGACTGACAATACAGTGAGCTTTGTTAAGTATCTTGACTGACAATACAGTGAGCTTTGTTAAGTATCTTGACTGACAATACAGTGAGCTTTGTTAAGTATCTTGACTGACAATACAGTGACCTACATATCAGATGGTGGTCAGGGATAGTGATTCCAGGTCAAGCAATTTTCCAACTGTACAGTCAGATTTTAATATCTATTACTTCTAATGAAAGAAAAGAAAATGTGTTGCCAAACCTGTTCCTGAACTTGACCTGAAGGAAACATTGACAATGTAACAAGGTTTTATTGTACAAGTGTACAAATTCCACCATGATGTCTGCCATGAATTATCAGATCACATGACATGATGTCTACCATGAATTCTCAGATCACATGACATGATGTCTGCCATGAATTCTGAGATCACATGACATGATGTCTACCATGACTTCTCAGATCACATGATATGATGTCTGCCATGAATTCTCAGATCACATGACATGATGTCTGCCATGAATTCTCAGATCACATGATATGATGTCTGCCATGAATTATCAGATCACATGACATGATGTCTGCCATGACATCTCAGATCACATGACATGATGTATGCCATGACTTCTCAGATCACATGACATGATGTCTGCCATGAATTCTCAGATCACATGACATGATGTCTGCCATGAATTCTCAGATCACATGACATGATGTCTGCCATGACTTTTTAAGTGTACACTATATCACAGGATGTCAGCAATGACTTCCCAGGATTCTAGTAATCAATATTCACCTAGTCACAATGAAAGCAAGTCCCTATTCCTGGTAATACAATGGAGTTTAAGGCGACTGATTTAATTTTTCAGGATGCCACTACTGTCGATATATACTTTCCAGAGACTAGATGGTACAACTTCTACAATGGCCGCCATAACTATACTGCTGGCGGTGTACAGACCGTGCCTGCTCCCATCAACCAGATCAACCTACACGTAAGGGGAGGGTACATCCTTCCCAGTCAGGACCCTGCCCTGACCACAACAGACAGGTGTGTTACTGGAGACCTTTCTCTGACACATGATGTATCTATACCTCAGTAACTGACAGACAGGTGTGTTACTGGAGACCTTTCTCTGACACATGATGTATCTATACCTCAGTAACTGACAGACAGGTGTGTTACTGGAGACCTTTCTCTGACATGTGATGTATCTATACCCTCAGTAACTGACAGACAGGTGTGTTACTGGAGACCTTTCTCTGACACATGATGTATCTATACCCTCAGTAACTGACAGACAGGTGTGTTACTGGAGACCTTTCTCTGACACATGGTGTATCTACACCCTCAGTAACTGACAGACAGGTGTGTTACTGGAGACCTTTCTCTGACACGTGATGTATCTATACCCTCAGTAACTGACAGACAGGTGTGTTACTGGAGACCTTTCTCTGACACGTGGTGTATCTACACCCTCAGTAACTGACAGACAGGTGTGTTACTGGAGACCTTTCTCTGACACGTGGTGTATCTATACCCTCAGTAACTGACAGACAGGTGTGTTACTGGAGACCTTTCTCTGACATGTGATGTATCTATACCCTCAGTAACTGACAGACAGGTGTGTTACTGGAGACCTTTCTCTGACACATGATGTATCTATACCTCAGTAACTGACAGACAGGTGTGTTACTGGAGACCTTTCTCTGACACGTGATGTATCTATACCCTCAGTAACTGACAGACAGGTGTGTTACTGGAGACCTTTCTCTGACACATGATGTATCTATACCCTCAGTAACTGACAGACAGGTGTGTTACTGGAGACCTTTCTCTGACACATGGTGTATCTACACCCTCAGTAACTGACAGACAGGTGTGTTACTGGAGACCTTTCTCTGACACGTGATGTATCTATACCCTCAGTAACTGACAGACAGGTGTGTTACTGGAGACCTTTCTCTGACACGTGGTGTATCTACACCCTCAGTAACTGACAGACAGGTGTGTTACTGGAGACCTTTCTCTGACACGTGGTGTATCTATACCCTCAGTAACTGACAGACAGGTGTGTTACTGGAGACCTTTCTCTGACATGTGATGTATCTATACCCTCAGTAACTGACAGACAGGTGTGTTACTGGAGACCTTTCTCTGACACGTGATGTATCTATACCCTCAGTAACTGACAGACAGGTGTGTTACTGGAGACCTTTCTCTGACACGTGATGTATCTATACCCTCAGTAACTGACAGACAGGTGTGTTACTGGAGACCTTTCTCTGACACGTGATGTATCTATACCCTCAGTAACTGACAGACAGGTGTGTTACTGGAGACCTTTCTCTGACACGTGATGTATCTATACCCTCAGTAACTGACAGACGGGTGTGTTACTGGAGACCTTTCTCTGACACATGATGTATCTATACCCTCAGTAACTGACAGACGGGTGTGTTACTGGAGACCTTTCTCTGACACGTGATGTATCTATACCCTCAGTAACTGACAGACGGGTGTGTTACTGGAGACCTTTCTCTGACACGTGATGTATCTATACCCACAGTAACTGACAGACAGGTGTGTTACTGGAGACCTTTCTCTGACATGTGATGTATCTATACCCTCAGTAACTGACAGACAGGTGTGTTACTGGAGACCTTTCTCTGACACGTGATGTATCTATACCCTCAGTAACTGACAGACAGGTGTGTTACTGGAGACCTTTCTCTGACACGTGGTGTATCTATACCCTCAGTAACTACAGACAGGTGTGTTACTGGAGACCTTTCTCTGACACGTGATGTATCTATACCCTCAGTAACTGACAGACAGGTGTGTTACTGGAGACCTTTCTCTGACACGTGGTGTATCTATACCCTCAGTAACTACAGACAGGTGTGTTACTGGAGACCTTTCTCTGACACGTGATGTATCTATACCTTCAGTAACTGACAGACAGGTGTGTTACTGGAGACCTTTCTCTAACACATGATGTATCTACACCTTCAGTAACTGACAGACAGGTGTGTTACTGGAGACCTTTCTCTAACACATGATGTATCTACACCCTCAGTAACTGACAGACAGGTGTGTTACTGGAGACCTTTCTCTGACACATGATGTATCTACACCCTCAGTAACTGACAGACAGGTGTGTTACTGGAGACCTTTCTCTAACACATGATGTATCTACACCCTCAGTAACTGACAGACAAGTGTGTTACTGGAGACCTTTCTCTGACACGTGATGTATCTACACCCTCAGTAACTGACAGACAGGTGTGTTACTGGAGACCTTTCTCTGACACGTGATGTATCTATACCCTCAGTAACTGACAGACAGGTGTGTTACTGGAGACCTTTCTCTGACACATGATGTATCTATACCCTCAGTAACTGACAGACAGGTGTGTTACTGGAGACCTTTCTCTGACACATGATGTATCTATACCCTCAGTAACTGACAGACAGGTGTGTTACTGGAGACCTTTCTCTGACACATGATGTACAGTATCTACACCTTCAGTAACTGACAGACAGGTGTGTTACTGGAGACCTTTCTCTAACACATGATGTATCTACACCTTCAGTAACTGACAGACAGGTGTGTTACTGGAGACCTTTCTCTAACACATGATGTATCTACACCTTCAGTAACTGACAGACAGGTGTGTTACTGGAGACCTTTCTCTAACACATGATGTATCTACACCCTCAGTAACTGACAGACAGGTGTGTTACTGGAGACCTTTCTCTAACACATGATGTATCTACACCCTCAGTAACTGACAGACAGGTGTGTTACTGGAGAGGAGACCTTTCTCTAACACATGATGTATCTACACCTTCAGTAACTGACAGACAGGTGTGTTACTGGAGACCTTTCTCTGACACGTGATGTATCTATACCCTCAGTAACTGACAGACAGGTGTGTTACTGGAGACCTTTCTCTGACATGTGATGTATCTATACCCTCAGTAACTGACAGACAGGTGTGTTACTGGAGACCTTTCTCTGACACGTGACGTATCTATACCCTCAGTAACTGACAGACAGGTGTGTTACTGGAGACCTTTCTCTGACACGTGATGTATCTATACCCTCAGTAACTGACAGACAGGTGTGTTACTGGAGACCTTTCTCTGACACGTGATGTATCTATACCCTCAGTAACTGACAGACAGGTGTGTTACTGGAGACCTTTCTCTGACACGTGATGTATCTATACCCTCAGTAACTGACAGACAGGTGTGTTACTGGAGACCTTTCTCTGACACGTGGTGTATCTATACCCACAGTAACTGACAGACAGGTGTGTTACTGGAGACCTTTCTCTGACATGTGATGTATCTATACCCTCAGTAACTGACAGACAGGTGTGTTACTGGAGACCTTTCTCTGACACGTGATGTATCTATACCCTCAGTAACTGACAGACAGGTGTGTTACTGGAGACCTTTCTCTGACACGTGGTGTATCTATACCCTCAGTAACTACAGACAGGTGTGTTACTGGAGACCTTTCTCTGACACGTGATGTATCTATACCCTCAGTAACTGACAGACAGGTGTGTTACTGGAGACCTTTCTCTGACACGTGATGTATCTATACCCTCAGTAACTACAGACAGGTGTGTTACTGGAGACCTTTCTCTGACACATGATGTATCTATACCTTCAGTAACTGACAGACAGGTGTGTTACTGGAGACCTTTCTCTAACACATGATGTATCTACACCTTCAGTAACTGACAGACAGGTGTGTTACTGGAGACCTTTCTCTAACACATGATGTATCTACACCCTCAGTAACTGACAGACAGGTGTGTTACTGGAGACCTTTCTCTGACACATGATGTATCTACACCCTCAGTAACTGACAGACAGGTGTGTTACTGGAGACCTTTCTCTAACACATGATGTATCTACACCTTCAGTAACTGACAGACAGGTGTGTTACTGGAGACCTTTCTCTGACACGTGATGTATCTACACCCTCAGTAACTGACAGACAGGTGTGTTACTGGAGACCTTTCTCTGACACATGATGTACAGTATCTACACCTTCAGTAACTGACAGACAGGTGTGTTACTGGAGACCTTTCTCTAACACATGATGTATCTACACCTTCAGTAACTGACAGACAGGTGTGTTACTGGAGACCTTTCTCTAACACATGATGTATCTACACCTTCAGTAACTGACAGACAGGTGTGTTACTGGAGAGGAGACCTTTCTCTAACACATGATGTATCTATACCCTCAGTAACTGACAGACAGGTGTGTTACTGGAGACCTTTCTCTAACACATGGTGTATCTACACCTTCAGTAACTGACAGACAGGTGTGTTACTGGAGACCTTTCTCTAACACATGATGTATCTACACCTTCAGTAACTGACAGACAGGTGTGTTACTGGAGACCTTTCTCTGACACGTGATGTATCTATACCCTCAGTAACTGACAGACAGGTGTGTTACTGGAGACCTTTCTCTAACACATGATGTATCTACACCTTCAGTAACTGACAGACAGGTGTGTTACTGGAGACCTTTCTCTAACACATGGTGTATCTATACCCTCAGTAACTGACAGACAGGTGTGTTACTGGAGACCTTTCTCTGACACGTGATGTATCTATACCTCAGTAACTGACAGACAGGTGTGTTACTGGAGACCTTTCTCTGACACGTGGTGTATCTATACCCTCAGTAACTGACAGACAGGTGTGTTACTGGAGACCTTTCTCTGACACGTGATGTATCTATACCCTCAGTAACTGACAGACAGGTGTGTTACTGGAGACCTTTCTCTGACACGTGATGTATCTATACCCTCAGTAACTGACAGACAGGTGTGTTACTGGAGACCTTTCTCTGACACGTGATGTATCTATACCCTCAGTAACTGACAGACAGGTGTGTTACTGGACACCTTTCTCTGACACGTGATGTATCTACACCTTCAGTAACTGACAGACAGGTGTGTTACTGGAGACCTTTCTCTAACACATGATGTATCTACACCTTCAGTAACTGACAGACAGGTGTGTTACTGGAGACCTTTCTCTAACACATGATGTATCTATACCCTCAGTAACTGACAGACAGGTGTGTTACTGGAGACCTTTCTCTGACACGTGATGTATCTATACCCTCAGTAACTGACAGACAGGTGTGTTACTGGAGACCTTTCTCTGACACATGATGTATCTACACCTTCAGTAACTGACAGACAGGTGTGTTACTGGAGACCTTTCTCTAACACATGGTGTATCTATACCCTCAGTAACTGACAGACAGGTGTGTTACTGGAGACCTTTCTCTGACACGTGATGTATCTATACCCTCAGTAACTGACAGACAGGTGTGTTACTGGAGACCTTTCTCTGACACATGATGTATCTACACCCTCAGTAACTGACAGACAGGTGTGTTACTGGAGACCTTTCTCTGACATGTGATGTATCTATACCCTCAGTAACTGACAGACAGGTGTGTTACTGGAGACCTTTCTCTAACACATGATGTATCTACACCTTCAGTAAATGCAGATAACCTATGGATATTTAGAAACATACATGTATCTTATTGGTAATTTGAATAACCAATTGAATCAAACGAAATTCAATCTAATCAAATCAACATCATTCACAGTACAAACTTTTGAACACCTCAATCTTCTTTATGTTTTTACTATAGCTGTAAAGTCATTTTCCCGTAATGGTTTTTTAGCCTATCAAATGAATGGCTGTTCAAATTGCCTTACATCTTTGATCCGTTGACTGTCGCCTGTCGCCTGTCCTTAAACAGTTCTTGTTACTGTTATATCTTTAGAAGTATAGGATAGATATTTCTCAGATATGTAGCTCCCCCTCTTCTTGGTACATATGTAGTTGTGCCCATTTCATTTAAGGCCTAATGAAAAAAAACAAATTGGCCGACAGGCAGTCTTTTTGGACTTTGACGACTGAATTTGTTTACCGCAATTTCGTGAGAAGCATTGAATGTATCTTTTTCAAATTTGATATATAGCTGGTTTCCATAGGTCCCACCCTTTTCATTTTTGGACTGATCCAAAAAACAAAATGGCTGATATTACTTGGGAAGTACTGGATGGGTCTTTCTTAAAATTTATATATAGATTTCCATTCTCTGACAAGTAACCATCTTTGATTTGACAGTCCAATATGTACATGTACTACCATTGATATTTCTTAATGGAGTTCTCAAATTTCGCAAAAAGTACCTAGAATGGAAAAGTTCTAACTATCAAAGAACTTAATGAAAATCAAACTGTGATGGGTGCCAAGATCCCTCTGGGATCTCTTATTTAGTTTAACATCCTGTTTGTGTCTGATCAAAATGACATTCTCTGACACAATTTTATGATTCAGCCGTAAGAACCCCTTTAGTCTACTGGTGGCTCTCAACGAGAAGGGAGAGGCTCAAGGAAGCTTGTTCTGGGACGATGGAGACACGATAGGTAAGGATTAGAACCGTTGTGTACAAATATTCTCAGAGACACGATAGGTAAGACTTAGGACCGTTGTGTACAAATATTCTCAGAGACACGATAGGTAAGGCTTAGGACCGTTGTGTACAAATATTCTCAGGGACGATGGAGACACGATAGGTAAGGCTTAGGACCGTTGTGTACAAATATTCTCAGAGACAAGATAGGTAAGGCTTAGGACAGTTGTGTACAAATATTCTCAAGAGACGCGATAGGTAAGGATTAGGACCGTTGTGTACAAATATTCTCAGAGACACGATAGGTAAGGCTTAGGACAGTTGTGTACAAATATTCTCAGAGACACGATAGGTAAGGCTTAGGACAGTTGTGTACAAATATTCTCAGAGACACGATAGGTAAGGCTTAGGACAGTTGTGTACAAATATTCTCAGAGACACGATAGGTAAGGCTTAGGACAGTTGTGTACAAATATTCTCAGAGACACGATAGGTAAGGCTTAGGACTGTTGTGTACAAATATTCTCAGAGACACGATAGGTAAGGCTTAGGACCGTTGTGTACAAATATTCTCAGAGACACGATAGGTAAGGCTTAGGACCGTTGTGTACAAATATTCTCAGAGACACGATAGGTAAGGCTTAGGACCGTTGTGTACAAATATTCTCAGAGACACGATAGGTAAGGCTTAGGACCGTTGTGTACAAATATTCTCAGAGACACGATAGGTAAGGCTTAGGACCGTTGTGTACAAATATTCTCAGAGACACGATAGGTAAGGCTTAGGACCGTTGTGTACAAATATTCTCAGAGACACGATAGGTAAGGCTTAGGACCGTTGTGTACAAATATTCTCAGAGACACGATAGGTAAGGCTTAGGACCGTTGTGTACAAATATTCTCAGAGACACGATAGGTAAGGCTTAGGACCGTTGTGTACAAATATTCTCAGAGACACGATAGGTAAGGCTTAGGACAGTTGTGTACAAATATTCTCAAGAGACGCGATAGGTAAGGCTTAGGACTGTTGTGTACAAATATTCTCAGAGACACGATAGGTAAGGCTTAGGACAGTTGTGTACAAATATTCTCAGAGACACGATAGGTAAGGCTTAGGACCGTTGTGTACAAATATTCTCAGAGACACGATAGGTAAGGCTTAGGACTGTTGTGTACAAATATTCTCAGAGACACGATAGGTAAGGCTTAGGACAGTTGTGTACAAATATTCTCAAGAGACGCGATAGGTAAGGCTTAGGACAGTTGTGTACAAATATTCTCAGAGACACGATAGGTAAGGCTTAGGACCGTTGTGTACAAATATTCTCAGAGACACAATAGGTAAGGCTTAGGACCGTTGTGTACAAATATTCTCAGAGACACAATAGGTAAGGCTTAGGACTGTTGTGTACAAATATTCTCAGAGACAAGATAGGTAAGGCTTAGGACAGTTGTGTACAAATATTCTCAAGAGACACGATAGGTAAGGCTTAGGACTGTTGTGTACAAATATTCTCAGAGACACGATAGGTAAGGCTTAGGACCGTTGCGTACAAATATTCTCAGAGACACGATAGGTAAGGCTTGGGACAGTTGTGTACAAATATTCTCAGAGACACGATAGGTAAGGCTTAGGACTGTTGTGTACAAATATTCTCAGAGACACGATAGGTAAGGCTTAGGACTGTTGTGTACAAATATTCTCAGAGACACGATAGGTAAAGCTTAGGACTGTTGTGTACAAATATTCTCAGAGACACGATAGGTAAGGCTTAGGACTGTTGTGTACAAATATTCTCAGAGACACGATAGGTAAGGCTTAGGACTGTTGTGTACAAATATTCTCAGAGACACGATAGGTAAAGCTTTGGACCGTTGTGTACAAATATTCTCAGAGACACGATAGGTAAGGCTTAGGACTGTTGTGTACAAATATTCTCAGAGACATGATAGGTAAGGCTTAGGACCGTTGTGTACAAATATTCTCAGAGACACGATAGGTAAGGCTTAGGACTGTTGTGTACAAATATTCTCAGAGACACCATAGGTAAGACTTAGGACTGTTGTGTACAAATATTCTCAGAGACACGATAGGTAAGGCTTAGGACCGTTGTGTACAAATATTCTCAGAGACACGATAGGTAAGGCTTAGGACTGTTGTGTACAAATATTCTCAGAGACACAATAGGTAAGGCTTAGGACAGTTGTGTACAAATATTCTCAAGAGACGCGATAGGTAAGGCTTAGGACTGTTGTGTACAAATATTCTCAGGGACAAGATAGGTAAGGCTTAGGACTGTTGTGTACAAATATTCTCAAGAGACGCGATAGGTAAGGCTTAGGACTGTTGTGTACAAATATTCTCAGGGACAAGATAGGTAAGGCTTAGGACCGTTGTGTACAAATATTCTCAGAGACACAATAGGTAAGGCTTAGGACTGTTGTGTACAAATATTCTCAGAGACACGATAGGTAAGGCTTAGGACTGTTGTGTACAAATATTCTCAGAGACACGATAGGTAAGGCTTAGGACTGTTGTGTACAAATATTCTCAGAGACACGATAGGTAAAGCTTTGTACCGTTCTGTACAAATATTCTCAGAGACACGATAGGTAAGGCTTAGGACCGTTGTGTACAAATATTCTCAGAGACACGATAGGTAAGGCTTAGGACCGTTGTGTACAAATATTCTCAGAGACACGATAGGTAAGGCTTAGGACTGTTGTGTACAAATATTCTCAGAGACACGATAGGTAAGGCTTAGGACCGTTGTGTACAAATATTCTCAGAGACACGATAGGTAAGGCTTAGGACTGTTGTGTACAAATATTCTCAGAGACACGATAGGTAAGGCTTAGGACTGTTGTGTACAAATATTCTCAGAGACACGATAGGTAAGGCTTAGGACTGTTGTGTACAAATATTCTCAGAGACACGATAGGTAAGGCTTAGGACTGTTGTGTACAAATATTCTCAGAGACACGATAGGTAAGGCTTAGGACCGTTGTGTACAAATATTCTCAGGGACACGATAGGTAAGGCTTAGGACCGTTGTGTACAAATATTCTCATTGAAAACAGTAGTAATACTGTGATTCTGCAATGTTATATTTTCTGTACAAATATTGGTCAATAAGAATGATTTGTTGTGCTATATGTATTGTCATTATTACTTATAAATAACCATGTGATCTATACAAGCCTTCAGGGCCTTGAGTTAGATGTCTTTGAACTTT
Source organism: Mimachlamys varia (assembly GCA_947623455.1). Lineage (NCBI taxonomy): Eukaryota > Metazoa > Mollusca > Bivalvia > Pectinida > Pectinidae > Mimachlamys > Mimachlamys varia. The sequence goes on along the minus strand of OX392527.1, from coordinate 13,036,318 downwards.
TACCCAATGTTAGCTGGTACATGTACTTCAAAGTAGAGCTTTGAATTGTTTGTTTAATTCTACAGGGACCTATACATCTGACAAGTATATCATGTTGCAGTTTCAAGCTGGAGGGGTAAGTTAATCATACCGGTAAACATTTTTATTAGGTTTAACCAATGGAAGTCATATTTAAGCTCGACAATTCATGTCCAAAGAACAGGTAGGCTTATACTGTGGCATTGCAGTCATCTACATGTATCATTGTTTTCCTTGCATTCTCCTTCTAAACAACCGACTATATTTGAATCGTATTTTGATATGATGTGATGATATATTCTAGGGGCCAGGTAGAGGTGTCACCGAGAATAGAAGCTCAGGCCAAACAAAAGTGTTGATACACATTTTAAAAAGACTACTTCATGGGTGATAGTTTTCCGTTTTGTGACGTAATTCCGTTTTTTGACACATGGAAGGTCAACAAATTTATTTCCATTTTTTCAGCTTTTTCTTACTTTAATTCATTTTCAGTTTATCAGTTTTTTTTACTTTCATCCATGCTACTTTTCCTGAAATGTTTTTTGGACTTTACTTAATAATCTTATTTCTACCACAATACCCTGTGTTATTCCACTTTCAGACCATTGTATAAACGTGCTTGGTTGAGCAATTGAACTTTGACTGGAAATCACATGGTTCAATGCCATGTGTGGATACTTGACGTCGTCACAACTTGGCGGGAATATATACGAGATGATGTGTTTTTGCGTTTATTATCTTATAGTTCTGAGACATCAATTAGACAAGGTGATAATATTTTAGATTAATAAAGATGATTTGACCGATTGGGCCTGGAGTTAAAGGCATGTTTGTTTCAAAATCTGTATCCTAAACAACTGTCATGTTGTCATGTTGTATAAAGGGTAGTGGTCCAATACAGGAATGTCTGTCCTACTTAGACAAAGGACTGATATCCACACTTTAACCACATCATTATTTAGTGAACATGAAGAGACTAATGCCGAATAGTAACAATTCAAACATGTGTTAGAATTATGTGATAAAGCATGTGTTAGAATTATGTGATAAAGCATGTGTTAGGATTATGTGATAAAATATGTGTTAGGATTATGTGTTAAATATGTGTTAGGATTATGTGTTAAATATGTGTTAGGATTATGTGATTAAATATGTGTTAGGATTATGTGATAAAACATGTGTTAGGATTATGTGATAAAATATGTGTTAGGATTATGTGATAAAACTTGTGTTAGGATTATGTGATAAAATATGTGTTAGGATTATGTGTTAAATATGTGTTAGGATTATGTGATAAAACTTGTGTCAGGATTATGTGATAAAATATGTGTAAGGATTATGTGATAAAATATGTGTTAGGATTATGTGTTTAATATGTGTTAGGAATATGTGTTAAAATATGTGTTAGGATTATGTGTTAAATATGTGTTAGGATTATGTAATAAAACTTGTGTTAGGATTATGTGATAAAACTTGTGTTAGGATTATGTGATAAAACATGTGTTAGGATTATGTGATAAAACTTGTGTCAGGATTATGTGATAAAACTTGTGTTAGGATTATGTGATAAAACATGTGTTAGGATTATGTGATAAAGCATGTGTTAGAATTATGTGATAAAACTTTTGTTAGGATTATGTGATAAAACTTTTGTTAGGATTATGTGATAAAACTTGTGTTAGAATTATGTGATAAAACTTTTGTTAGGATTATGTGATAAAACATGTGTTAGGATTATGTGATAAAACTTGTGTTAGGATTATGTGATAAAACTTGTGTTAGAATTATGTGATAAAACTTTTGTTAGGATTATGTGATAAAACATGTGTTAGGATTATGTGATAAAACTTGTGTCAGGATTATGTGATAAAATATGTGTAAGGATTATGTGATAAAATATGTGTTAGGATTATGTGTTAAATATGTGTTAGGATTATGTGATAAAATATGTGTTAGGATTATGTGATAAAACTTGTGTTAGGATTATGTGATAAAACTTGTGTTAGGATTATGTGATAAAATATGTGTTAGGATCATGTGATCAAACTTGTGTTAGGATTATGTAATAAAACTTGTGTTAGGATTATGTGATAAAATATGTGTTAGGATTATGTGATAAAACTTGTGTTAGGATCATGTGATCAAACTTGTGTTAGGATCATGTGATAAAACTTTTGTTAGGATTATGTGATCAAACTTGTGTTAGGATTATGTAATAATACTTGTGTTAGGATTATGTGATAAAATATGTGTTAGGATTATGTGTTAAATTTGTGTTAGGATTATGTGATAAAACTTGTGTTAGGATTATGTGTTAAAATATGTGTTAGGATTATGTGTTAAAATATGTGTTAGGATTATGTGTTAAAATATGTGTTAGGATTATGTGATAAAATATGTGTTAGGATTATGTGTTAAATATGTGTTAGGATTATGTGATAAAATATGTGTTAGGATTATGTGCTAAAACTTGTGTTAGGATTATGTGATAAAATATGTGTTAGGATTATGTGTTAAAATATGTGTTAGGATTATGTGATAAAATATGTGTTAGGATTATGTGTTAAAATATGTGTTAGGATTATGTGATAAAATATGTGTTAGGATTATGTGTTAAATATGTGTTAGGATTATGTGATAAAACTTGTGTTAGGATTATGTGATAAAACTTGTGTTTGGATTATGTGATAAAACATGTGTTAGGATTATGTGTTAAATATGTGTTAGGATTATGTGATAAACCTTGTGTTAGGATTATGTGATCAAACTTGTGTTAGGATTATGTGTTAAAACTTGTGTTAGGATTATGTGATAAAACATGTGTTAGGATTATGTGATAAAACTTGTGTTAGGATTATGTGTTAAAATATGTGTTAGGATTATGTGATAAAACTTGTGTTAGGATCATGTGATCAAACTTGTGTTAGGATTATGTGTTAAATATGTGTTAGGATTATGTGATAAAACATGTGTTAGGATTATGTGTTAAAATATGTGTTAGGATTATGTGATAAAACTTGTGTTTGGATTATGTGATAAAACTTGTGTTAGGATTATGTGATAAAACTTGTGTTAGGATTATGTGATAAAACTTGTGTTAGGATCATGTGATCAAACTTGTGTTAGGATTATGTGATAAAACTTGTGTTAGGATTATGTGATAAAACTTGTGTTTGGATTATGTGATAAAACTTGTGTTAGGATTATGTGATAAAACATGTGTTAGGATTATGTGATAAAACTTGTGTTAGGATCATGTGATCAAACTTGTGTTAGGATTATGTGATAAAACTTGTGTTAGGATTATGTGATAAAACTTGTATTAGGATCATGTGATAAAATTTTTGTTAGGATTATGTGATAAAACTTGTGTTAGGATTATGTGATAAAACTTGTGATAGGATTATGTGATAAAACTTGTGTTAGGATGATGTGATAAAACTTGTGTTCGGATTATGTGTTAAAATATGTGTTAGGATTATGTGTTAAATATGTCTTAGGATTGTGTGAAAAAACTTGTGTTAGGATTATGTGATAAAACTTGTGTTAGGATTATGTGATAAAACTTGTGTTAGGATTATGTGCTAAAACTTGTGTTAGGATTATGTGATAAAACTTGTGTTAGGATTATGTGATAAAACTTGTGTTTGGATTATGTGTTAAAATATGTGTTCGGATTATGTGTTAAAATATGTGTTAGGATTATGTGTTAAATATGTGTTAGGATTATGTGATAAAACTTGTGTTAGGAAGATGTGTTAAAATATGTGTTAGGATTATGTGTTAAATATGTGTTAGGATTATGTAATAAAACTTGTGTTAGGATTATGTGATAAAACTTGTGTTAGGATTATGTGATAAAACATGTGTTAGGATTATGTGATAAAACTTGTGTCAGGATTATGTGATAAAACTTGTGTTAGGATTATGTGATAAAACATGTGTTAGGATTATGTGATAAAGCATGTGTTAGAATTATGTGATAAAACTTTTGTTAGGATTATGTGATAAAACTTTTGTTAGGATTATGTGATAAAACTTGTGTTAGAATTATGTGATAAAACTTTTGTTAGGATTATGTGATAAAACATGTGTTAGGATTATGTGATAAAACTTGTGTTAGGATTATGTGATAAAACTTGTGTTAGAATTATGTGATAAAACTTTTGTTAGGATTATGTGATAAAACATGTGTTAGGATTATGTGATAAAACTTGTGTCAGGATTATGTGATAAAATATGTGTAAGGATTATGTGATAAAATATGTGTTAGGATTATGTGTTAAATATGTGTTAGGATTATGTGATAAAATATGTGTTAGGATTATGTGATAAAACTTGTGTTAGGATTATGTGATAAAACTTGTGTTAGGATTATGTGATAAAATATGTGTTAGGATCATGTGATCAAACTTGTGTTAGGATTATGTAATAAAACTTGTGTTAGGATTATGTGATAAAATATGTGTTAGGATTATGTGATAAAACTTGTGTTAGGATCATGTGATCAAACTTGTGTTAGGATCATGTGATAAAACTTTTGTTAGGATTATGTGATCAAACTTGTGTTAGGATTATGTAATAATACTTGTGTTAGGATTATGTGATAAAATATGTGTTAGGATTATGTGTTAAATTTGTGTTAGGATTATGTGATAAAACTTGTGTTAGGATTATGTGTTAAAATATGTGTTAGGATTATGTGTTAAAATATGTGTTAGGATTATGTGTTAAAATATGTGTTAGGATTATGTGATAAAATATGTGTTAGGATTATGTGTTAAATATGTGTTAGGATTATGTGATAAAATATGTGTTAGGATTATGTGCTAAAACTTGTGTTAGGATTATGTGATAAAATATGTGTTAGGATTATGTGTTAAAATATGTGTTAGGATTATGTGATAAAATATGTGTTAGGATTATGTGTTAAAATATGTGTTAGGATTATGTGATAAAATATGTGTTAGGATTATGTGTTAAATATGTGTTAGGATTATGTGATAAAACTTGTGTTAGGATTATGTGATAAAACTTGTGTTTGGATTATGTGATAAAACATGTGTTAGGAGTATGTGTTAAATATGTGTTAGGATTATGTGATAAAACTTGTGTTAGGATTATGTGATCAAACTTGTGTTAGGATTATGTGTTAAAACTTGTGTTAGGATTATGTGATAAAACATGTGTTAGGATTATGTGATAAAACTTGTGTTAGGATTATGTGTTAAAATATGTGTTAGGATTATGTGATAAAACTTGTGTTAGGATCATGTGATCAAACTTGTGTTAGGATTATGTGTTAAATATGTGTTAGGATTATGTGATAAAACATGTGTTAGGATTATGTGTTAAAATATGTGTTAGGATTATGTGATAAAACTTGTGTTTGGATTTTGTGATAAAACTTGTGTTAGGATTATGTGATAAAACTTGTGTTAGGATTATGTGATAAAACTTGTGTTAGGATCATGTGATCAAACTTGTGTTAGGATTATGTGATAAAACTTGTGTTAGGATTATGTGATAAAACTTGTGTTTGGATTATGTGATAAAACTTGTGTTAGGATTATGTGATAAAACATGTGTTAGGATTATGTGATAAAACTTGTGTTAGGATCATGTGATCAAACTTGTGTTAGGATTATGTGATAAAACTTGTGTTAGGATTATGTGATAAAACTTGTATTAGGATCATGTGATAAAATTTTTGTTAGGATTATGTGATAAAACTTGTGTTAGGATTATGTGATAAAACTTGTTATAGGATTATGTGATAAAACTTGTGTTAGGATGATGTGATAAAACTTGTGTTCGGATTATGTGTTAAAATATGTGTTAGGATTATGTGTTAAATATGTCTTAGGATTATGTGAAAAAACTTGTGTTAGGATTATGTGATAAAACTTGTGTTAGGATTATGTGATAAAACTTGTGTTAGGATTATGTGCTAAAACTTGTGTTAGGATTATGTGATAAAACTTGTGTTAGGATTATGTGATAAAACTTGTGTTTGGATTATGTGTTAAAATATGTGTTCGGATTATGTGTTAAAATATGTGTTAGGATTATGTGTTAAATATGTGTTAGGATTATGTGATAAAACTTGTGTTAGGATTATGTGTTAAAATATGTGTTAAATATGTGTTAGGATTATGTAATAAAACTTGTGTTAGGATTATGTGATAAAACTTGTGTTAGGATTATGTGATAAAACATGTGTTAGGATTATGTGATAAAACTTGTGTTAGGATCATGTGATCAAACTTGTGTTAGGATTATATGATAAAACTTGTGTTAGGATTATGTGATAAAACTTGTGTTAGGATTATGTGATAAAACATGTGTTAGGATTATGTGATAAAACTTGTGTTAGGATCATGTGATCAAACTTGTGTTAGGATTATGTGATAAAACTTGTGTTAGGATTATGTGATAAAACTTGTATTAGGATCATGTGATAAAACTTTTGTTAGGATTATGTGATAAAACTTGTGTTAGGATTATGTGATAAAACTTGTGATAGGATTATGTGATAAAACTTGTGTTAGGATGATGTGATAAAACTTGTGTTCGGATTATGTGTTAAAATATGTGTTAGGATTATGTGTTAAATATGTCTTAGGATTATGTGATAAAACTTGTGTTAGGATTATGTGATAAAACTTGTGTTAGGATTATGTGCTAAAACTTGTGTTAGGATTATGTGATAAAACTTGTGTTAGGATTATGTGATAAAACTTGTGTTTGGATTATGTGTTAAAATATGTGTTCGAATTATGTGTTAAAATATGTGTTAGGATTATGTGTTAAATATGTGTTAGGATTATGTGATAAAACATGTGTTAGGATTATGTGATAAAACTTGTGTTAGGATTATGTGTTAAAATATGTGTTAGGATTATGTGATAAAACTTGTGTTAGGATCATGTGATCAAACTTGTGTTAGGATTATGTGTTAAATATGTGTTAGGATTATGTGATAAAACATGTGTTAGGATTATGTGTTAAAATATGTGTTAGGATTATGTGATAAAACTTGTGTTTGGATTATGTGATAAAACTTGTGTTAGGATTATGTGATAAAACTTGTGTTAGGATTATGTGATAAAACTTGTGTTAGGATCATGTGATCAAACTTGTGTTAGGATTATGTGATAAAACTTGTGTTAGGATTATGTGATAAAACTTGTGTTTGGATTATGTGATAAAACTTGTGTTAGGATTATGTGATAAAACATGTGTTAGGATTATGTGATAAAACTTGTGTTAGGATCATGTGATCAAACTTGTGTTAGGATTATGTGATAAAACTTGTGTTAGGATTATGTGATAAAACTTGTATTAGGATCATGTGATAAAATTTTTGTTAGGATTATGTGATAAAACTTGTGTTAGGATTATGTGATAAAACTTGTGATAGGATTATGTGATAAAACTTGTGTTAGGATGATGTGATAAAACTTGTGTTCGGATTATGTGTTAAAATATGTGTTAGGATTATGTGTTAAATATGTCTTAGGATTGTGTGAAAAAACTTGTGTTAGGATTATGTGATAAAACTTGTGTTAGGATTATGTGATAAAACTTGTGTTAGGATTATGTGCTAAAACTTGTGTTAGGATTATGTGATAAAACTTGTGTTAGGATTATGTGATAAAACTTGTGTTTGGATTATGTGTTAAAATATGTGTTCGGATTATGTGTTAAAATATGTGTTAGGATTATGTGTTAAATATGTGTTAGGATTATGTGATAAAACTTGTGTTAGGAATATGTGTTAAAATATGTGTTAGGATTATGTGTTAAATATGTGTTAGGATTATGTAATAAAACTTGTGTTAGGATTATGTGATAAAACTTGTGTTAGGATTATGTGATAAAACATGTGTTAGGATTATGTGATAAAACTTGTGTCAGGATTATGTGATAAAACTTGTGTTAGGATTATGTGATAAAACATGTGTTAGGATTATGTGATAAAGCATGTGTTAGAATTATGTGATAAAACTTTTGTTAGGATTATGTGATAAAACTTTTGTTAGGATTATGTGATAAAACTTGTGTTAGAATTATGTGATAAAACTTTTGTTAGGATTATGTGATAAAACATGTGTTAGGATTATGTGATAAAACTTGTGTTAGGATTATGTGATAAAACTTGTGTTAGAATTATGTGATAAAACTTTTGTTAGGATTATGTGATAAAACATGTGTTAGGATTATGTGATAAAACTTGTGTCAGGATTATGTGATAAAATATGTGTAAGGATTATGTGATAAAATATGTGTTAGGATTATGTGTTAAATATGTGTTAGGATTATGTGATAAAATATGTGTTAGGATTATGTGATAAAACTTGTGTTAGGATTATGTGATAAAACTTGTGTTAGGATTATGTGATAAAATATGTGTTAGGATCATGTGATCAAACTTGTGTTAGGATTATGTAATAAAACTTGTGTTAGGATTATGTGATAAAATATGTGTTAGGATTATGTGATAAAACTTGTGTTAGGATCATGTGATCAAACTTGTGTTAGGATCATGTGATAAAACTTTTGTTAGGATTATGTGATCAAACTTGTGTTAGGATTATGTAATAATACTTGTGTTAGGATTATGTGATAAAATATGTGTTAGGATTATGTGTTAAATTTGTGTTAGGATTATGTGATAAAACTTGTGTTAGGATTATGTGTTAAAATATGTGTTAGGATTATGTGTTAAAATATGTGTTAGGATTATGTGTTAAAATATGTGTTAGGATTATGTGATAAAATATGTGTTAGGATTATGTGTTAAATATGTGTTAGGATTATGTGATAAAATATGTGTTAGGATTATGTGCTAAAACTTGTGTTAGGATTATGTGATAAAATATGTGTTAGGATTATGTGTTAAAATATGTGTTAGGATTATGTGATAAAATATGTGTTAGGATTATGTGTTAAAATATGTGTTAGGATTATGTGATAAAATATGTGTTAGGATTATGTGTTAAATATGTGTTAGGATTATGTGATAAAACTTGTGTTAGGATTATGTGATAAAACTTGTGTTTGGATTATGTGATAAAACATGTGTTAGGAGTATGTGTTAAATATGTGTTAGGATTATGTGATAAAACTTGTGTTAGGATTATGTGATCAAACTTGTGTTAGGATTATGTGTTAAAACTTGTGTTAGGATTATGTGATAAAACATGTGTTAGGATTATGTGATAAAACTTGTGTTAGGATTATGTGTTAAAATATGTGTTAGGATTATGTGATAAAACTTGTGTTAGGATCATGTGATCAAACTTGTGTTAGGATTATGTGTTAAATATGTGTTAGGATTATGTGATAAAACATGTGTTAGGATTATGTGTTAAAATATGTGTTAGGATTATGTGATAAAACTTGTGTTTGGATTTTGTGATAAAACTTGTGTTAGGATTATGTGATAAAACTTGTGTTAGGATTATGTGATAAAACTTGTGTTAGGATCATGTGATCAAACTTGTGTTAGGATCATGTGATCAAACTTGTGTTAGGATTATGTGATAAAACTTGTGTTAGGATTATGTGATAAAACTTGTGTTTGGATTATGTGATAAAACTTGTGTTAGGATTATGTGATAAAACATGTGTTAGGATTATGTGATAAAACTTGTGTTACGATCATGTGATCAAACTTGTGTTAGGATTATGTGATAAAACTTGTGTTAGGATTATGTGATAAAACTTGTATTAGGATCATGTGATAAAATTTTTGTTAGGATTATGTGATAAAACTTGTGTTAGGATTATGTGATAAAACTTGTTATAGGATTATGTGATAAAACTTGTGTTAGGATGATGTGATAAAACTTGTGTTCGGATTATGTGTTAAAATATGTGTTAGGATTATGTGTTAAATATGTCTTAGGATTATGTGAAAAAACTTGTGTTAGGATTATGTGATAAAACTTGTGTTAGGATTATGTGATAAAACTTGTGTTAGGATTATGTGCTAAAACTTGTGTTAGGATTATGTGATAAAACTTGTGTTAGGATTATGTGATAAAACTTGTGTTTGGATTATGTGTTAAAATATGTGTTCGGATTATGTGTTAAAATATGTGTTAGGATTATGTGTTAAATATGTGTTAGGATTATGTGATAAAACTTGTGTTAGGATTATGTGTTAAAATATGTGTTAGGATTATGTGTTAAATATGTGTTAGGATTATGTAATAAAACTTGTGTTAGGATTATGTGATAAAACTTGTGTTAGGATTATGTGATAAAACATGTGTTAGGATTATGTGATAAAACTTGTGTTAGGATCATGTGATCAAACTTGTGTTAGGATTATATGATAAAACTTGTGTTAGGATTATGTGATAAAACTTGTGTTAGGATTATGTGATAAAACATGTGTTAGGATTATGTGATAAAACTTGTGTTAGGATCATGTGATCAAACTTGTGTTAGGATTATGTGATAAAACTTGTGTTAGGATTATGTGATAAAACTTGTATTAGGATCATGTGATAAAACTTTTGTTAGGATTATGTGATAAAACTTGTGTTAGGATTATGTGATAAAACTTGTGATAGGATTATGTGATAAAACTTGTGTTAGGATGATGTGATAAAACTTGTGTTCGGATTATGTGTTAAAATATGTGTTAGGATTATGTGTTAAATATGTCTTAGGATTATGTGATAAAACTTGTGTTAGGATTATGTGATAAAACTTGTGTTAGGATTATGTGCTAAAACTTGTGTTAGGATTATGTGATAAAACTTGTGTTAGGATTATGTGATAAAACTTGTGTTTGGATTATGTGTTAAAATATGTGTTCGAATTATGTGTTAAAATATGTGTTAGGATTATGTGTTAAATATGTGTTAGGATTATGTGATAAAACATGTGTTAGGATTATGTGTTAAAATATGTGTTAGGATTATGTGATAAAACTTGTGTTAGAATTATGTGATAAAACTTTTGTTAGGATTATGTGATAAAACATGTGTTAGGATTATGTGATAAAACTTGTGTTAGGATTATGTGATAAAACTTGTGTTAGAATTATGTGATAAAACTTTTGTTAGGATTATGTGATAAAACATGTGTTAGGATTATGTGATAAAACTTGTATCAGGATTATGTGATAAAATATGTGTAAGGATTATGTGATAAAATATGTGTTAGGATTATGTGTTAAATATGTGTTAGGATTATGTGATAAAATATGTGTTAGGATTATGTGATAAAACTTGTGTTAGGATTATGTGATAAAACTTGTGTTAGGATTATGTGATAAAATATGTGTTAGGATCATGTGATCAAACTTGTGTTAGGATTATGTAATAAAACTTGTGTTAGGATTATGTGATAAAATATGTGTTAGGATTATGTGATAAAACTTGTGTTAGGATCATGTGATCAAACTTGTGTTAGGATCATGTGATAAAACTTTTGTTAGGATTATGTGATCAAACTTGTGTTAGGATTATGTAATAATACTTGTGTTAGGATTATGTGATAAAATATGTGTTAGGATTATGTGTTATTTATACACAACACAACACCTGATTAAGATGAACACTTCTAATCTAATTTATTAACACAATAGACAAATAATTAATGATGAGTAAACATCTATAAAGGATCAACTCTTATGTACCATCATTCTCTGATCTTTCATTCACATTCTGTATGACATATCTTTCTTAAACTGATACATATAAATATATACATAATATATGATAACCTATAATATTTGGCCTTTGGGGGCATGTCAACTATCTAGCTACATAAATGGTCGACATAGTAATTAGTCCAGTATGTAAAGGACTTGAGGTGTATGTAACTATGAACAAGGGAGATAACTCCAGTTGGTGTCTGCTAATAGCCATATGGATTAGAAAACATCAGCAGTATGGCTATTGAACACTGAGAAATTGCATGACCATGCTAGGTAAGAGCATGAGATACATTCGTGCATGTAAATGAAAATGAGCCCCTGTGATGTCAGCTAAATAGCTTTACGGATCAGAGCATCTTCAGCGGTAAAGCTATCGAACATCAACAGTGGGTAGCTGAACGAATTAGTGTATGCAGAGGTTCCACCCGAGTTCAAGCATGGATCCCAGTGCTACGGTTCAGTCTAGACTTCAGCGGCAGTACCGAGCATGCGTTTGAACTGGCTTCAGCATCTACATATCATCTAATTGTATAACCGGGTAAATGAATCATAGTTAAAAAATATGCCCACTTGGGGGTAATACACGATACTTAAAGAATAGTCTTTTAAGTATAAGTGACAAGGCCTAAAGAATAGTCGGCCATACGCTAGATATTGAATGCCCCAATATGAAAATGATTAACTAAGTAAGTATGCTTTAAAAGTCAAGCAATATCTGCTCAAAGCTATATTATGTAACAGTTAAAACAGACCTATGGACTGTGTAATCTATCGATTTCTACTCAGATCTATATTATTATAGCATATAAAATCGGATATATATATTCTGCGTATTCTGATGTCAATAATTAAACCTCAGACCTCACATAACATATCATGATATTAGATAGTCCAATAGCCAAGCGATACGACAAAGCTATACATAATTATTACCAAATTGTAACTCCCACGGAGTGTGGCTGGGGTGGCTGGTGGCTAGCTGTCTAGCAATTGATCAAATCTGCACATGTATATAAACTGACCAGCAATGGCGCGCTGTCCGGAGCTAATGAAGCTGGGTGACCAGTCACGTGACCTGCTGTAATTATCACGTGACAAGTTGACCAATCATGTGCCTGGTACTCATTAGCGATACTTGTAAATAAATGAACAAGTACATAAAACACTCCCTTCTATAAAAACACAAATACATGCATATATAATTCTATATTAACTACCAGTATAATTATGATGCATGAAAATAGGAATTAAGTGTTGTGTATAAACTACTCTTATATCAACAATAAGAGTTCAATTTATACACAACACAACACCTGATTAAGATGAACACTTCTAATCTAATTTATTAACACAATAGACAAATAATTAATGATGAGTAAACATCTATAAAGGATCAACTCTTATGTACCATCATTCTCTGATCTTTCATTCACATTCTGTATGACATATCTTTCTTAAACTGATACATATAAATATATACATAATATATGATAACCTATAATATTTGGCCTTTGGGGGCATGTCAACTATCTAGCTACATAAATGGTCGACATAGTAATTAGTCCAGTATGTAAAGGACTTGAGGTGTATGTAACTATGAACAAGGGAGATAACTCCAGTTGGTGTCTGCTAATAGCCATATGGATTAGAAAACATCAGCAGTATGGCTATTGAACACTGAGAAATTGCATGACCATGCTAGGTAAGAGCATGAGATACATTCGTGCATGTAAATGAAAATGAGCCCCTGTGATGTCAGCTAAATAGCTTTACGGATCAGAGCATCTTCAGCGGTAAAGCTATCGAACATCAACAGTGGGTAGCTGAACGAATTAGTGTATGCAGAGGTTCCACCCGAGTTCAAGCATGGATCCCAGTGCTACGGTTCAGTCTAGACTTCAGCGGCAGTACCGAGCATGCGTTTGAACTGGCTTCAGCATCTACATATCATCTAATTGTATAACCGGGTAAATGAATCATAGTTAAAAAATATGCCCACTTGGGGGTAATACACGATACTTAAAGAATAGTCTTTTAAGTATAAGTGACAAGGCCAAAATGAAGCTGATAAGCTGAAATGCCCCCAAGGTATTCTAAAGTATATTACTAATTAAATGTATGTAGCAATATGTGTATATATATAATCTAGCTGATAGGCTCCTGAGGAGAAAAGAAATACATGGACTACTGTAAAGTTCTGTACATGTAGCTATGTAGCATGAAAGTTTAATCATGATTGTCACACATGGATAACTGAGCTTGTTTCAGAGTACTTTTATCCAAGTCAATATATCTTCTGTAGCAATCTGAGCTCCATCTACCCATGGTTTTAATTAGATGGTCCTCGAGTCGTTTATTGGCACAAGCCGTTGCTGCACCTTTTCTAAAACTATGCCCACTATAAAGTTCTGAGTCTACACCGATCACGTTCAGCACATGTTTCATGGCTTTGATGAAAAAGTTACGACATAAAGGAGTACCATTATCATCCACAATGAATAAAGGACTACGTAGTTGTATGCTTCCTCGAGCATGTAAATACTCTTGCATAGCTGAGACTGGGCATGTATCACCTTTATTTTTGAACAACATGAGCGATACTCCCCTTCTACCTGGATCAGTTTTAGATGCCTTAAGCAACAATGAAAATGAATCTTCATTCATCACCACATTTTCCCGGCAGAGATTGCTGTCTGGATCAAAAGTTTTTCCGATAGTAAATTCTCCACATCTAAGGAAAGCGAAGAAAGCCAAGGAGAATACAGCTTTCAACATGAGTGCTACCAAACCTGGGTAACACTTAGTCACTACTGAACACATGCTGTTGAGTATGTCAAAGGTTATAGGTAACCGTGGTCTAGAACTTTGAGGCTGCGATCGTTTGACTGCTTGGAGAATTGTGGCAAGTCTAGGTAAGTTGTGACCTTCTCTTGTTACTAAAGGATTTATGCCTCTCCACAAATAATGGAAACGAATGCCGCACAGGTACATTTTTATGGTTCCTAATGTCAACTTTAAAATTTCAACGCAATGAGCCACAAAATAAATCAAATGATCCTCTGAGATAGGAGGCATTTCTTGTTCTCTGTGCCACACAATGTTGTTCATCACAAGAAAATGTTGATACCTGTCATACCCTGTGTCGTATGCTTTCCTGGTGTTGGCCGAAATAGCTACCTGCCACAAGTTGTCCACCGTATTGTTTAGTAAGTCATTATTTGCGAGAGACTGGGGCAGGTCGTGGCTTTGGCGTCAGCTTGTGGTGCTAGCTCCCTGAACTTGATGATCTGTTGACGAGACAAAAGATCAGCGATAATGTTATGTTTACCAGGTACATGTTTAGCAAAAACACAAAACTTAGAGTCTACAGCACACCATGTAAGTCGTCTCATTAATTTCATAATTAGAGGCGATTTGGAACGTCCTTTCATTATGATATGAACCGTCGCAGAATTGTCACAGTGAAAGAGTACTTTCTTCCTACACCATGTATGACCCCACAAAACGGCAGCTACGACAATAGGATACAACTCCCGGAAAGCAATTGACATGACATCGTCCGAAGCTAGAGAAATGTCTAACTCTGTAGGCCATACCGACGCGAACCACTTGCCTGCATAAAACCCACCAAAACCTATAGTCGATGATGCATCTGTATATAGCTCCAGATCTGGTGCTTCAGTAAGGTGCGTGTTGTAAAAAACAGAAATGCCGTTCCATTCCCTCAAAAATTTAAGCCACAAATTTAAATCCTGTCTACACTCTTTATTTAGGTGCACGAAATGATGTAATTGTTTCACTTTGGTGGATAGAGATATGAGATAAGACACAAAACTACGTCCTGGTACGATAATGCGCATAGCGAAATTCAAGTGACCTAATAATTGTAGCAGTTCCCTCTTTGTACAAGAGTTTCTCTGCATCAGATCGTCTATGAAAGTGATGATTCTTTGCACTTTGTCCATAGGTAAACGCGCTTCCATTTTGTCTGTGGCCAGAATTATCCCTAAATACTCCAAACAGGTAGTTGGACCGACAGTTTTCTTGAGTGATAATGGGATATCCAATATGTTGAAAACCTCACATAAATTCTTCATTGCTATCTCTCCCGAGTATGAGGGTATGTCTATTGTCAAAAAGTCATCGAGTAAGTGAAGAATGTTGTTGATGTTGTAATTGTGATGTGCGATCCAACAAACTGTTCTAGATAAACAGTCGAATAGTTTCGGACTACTTCTACATCCGAATGCTAAACGTTTGTAAAAGAAATATTCGCCTTCCCACTTGATTCCGAACAAATGCCATTGACTGGGACAAATGGGGATTAATTTAAATGCATCAGATATATCAGTCTTACACAGCCATGAAAGCCTACCACACTTCTGAATAATATTAATAGCATCATCAATCCTTACATAGGTGAGGGAACATTCTTCTTTGTCTATGAGTTCATTTATACTGGGATGTTGTTCATTATCGTGAGGAGCAGACAAATCTACTATGAGTCTTTTCTTGAAAGAGTATTTGCCTTCAGCGATACCTATCGGACTAATCCTGTAGGACGGAAAAGGAGGTTTCTTGAATGGACCTATCAGAAAACCTTTAGATACTTCTGTAGTAATCAACTCTTTGACTACCTGAGGTTGTGTAACAGCAGATTGGAGATTTTTGCATTCCATAGTTTCCAAATGCTCGGAATGTTGTACTAAAGTATCAAAACCTGACTCCAGACTCGTACATAGATACGTCACAAACATTTGGTCTGGATGATGGTATAGTTCTTGTCTTAATCGTTGTACGTTGATGGGTGTAGTTGGCAGCCAGGTTGTGTCATTTGCCATCTGTAGTCAATTGTTGTTAGACTGTCTCTTGCATTTTTGTTTGCAGTGTCCCTCTTTCTTGCACAGAATACATGCATGCAGATATGCACAATATGGTCTTGTGCATTGTCTCTCATCATTGTAATTATTACAGATTTCTTTGTCACCCACAAAACACCTCTTTCGTCCGCGTCTGTCCTGTTCTTTATTCTGATGGGAAGATTGTCCCTTAGAGCTGTTGTTGTGATGTCCTGTATCAGACCCCTGTGCAGAACTACTAGGAAATTGTGATTCCGTTTTCTGAACATCTTGTTGATGACTTTGTCCTAGAAATCTGAGGCATTGCCACGATGTATGGGTCATGCTAGAGCATAATTCACAAGTTTGTTGTCTCAATCCTGCTGTGACTTGGTTATAAATCCTCATATCCTGTAAGCCCCAGTCGACTTTACATCCTGTCAGTCGTAGGTGTTCTGCACATTTAGCCGAGAAAAGCTTGTGGTAGTCATAAAACACCCTACCGTGCGTGTTATGTAACTCAACTAGCATCCCTTCATACTTGTCCAGCTCAATTCTCCTACACGGAAATGCTTCCGACATAATCCTTTTGAATTTCCCAAAAGCCGTAATGAATTCTGATAAAGTCAAATGATCAGTCAGTCTTTTATCTATAACTTCATTACTCCCATTATGTAAAACCCTGACTTTCTGATATTCGAAACCGGGAATCAACAAAGATGCCATGTTGACATCCTTACCTTCAATGATTGCCTTTCGAAGGCTGGGTGTGACGATGTCCATGTGTGGAATTAAGTCAGCTGGCATGCCGTTTGGTCCCATGTTTCGTTTCCACATATCGGGCACTGACGATGTGTTAGTTCCTACTGTATCTTTAGGAATACTTGCATACGCCGTTGTTAAAGTATATTCAGTCCTGTCTGTAGATTCCGTCGTCTTAGCTGATATATGAGAAATCAGCTGGTTCATCATGGCCATTTGTTGTTGGATGAGTAGCATTTGTTGTTGTCCCAACGTGGGCGCAGCCATATTGGATGACGTCACATCCGCCCTACTTGAAATTGGTGTATTCATACGCGTAGGCCTCTGAGGCGACGGCGAAATAGTTCCTTCTACACGATCATCATTCTGACGATTCCTAAGTTGATTAGACTCAGTTGAAACGTTAACCTGCATCGTAGTATCTGAAGATGATTCCTCGGACGTACTATTGTCGGTAGAACCACTCTCTGCACTTTGTACTGTAATGGGGCCCCGTTGAGGGGAGCTCACTCTTGGCCGAGTAGACATATCTTTGTTTACTTCATACAGCGATTTTAACATGGATTTTTGCATGTTAGGAGTAGTCGTTATCCCCATCTGTTTTAACTTTTCCCTAAATTGCATAACCGTCCAATTGGCAGGATTATTTAAGTCATACGGAACTGTCCTTGCTCTGGTATTTACACTAACCGTGGAGCGTCTTGTTCTGTGGTTGCTCGCCATGATTGATCGAGTCAGGCTCTGAACCTACCGAAATGTTCAGTACTTTCAAAAGTTTCAAAGTTAGTAACACAATCGACGATCACACAAGTGTGTACAATGATAATAAAATATCCACTGACATCGGAGAATTATATATATAAGTTCTTGAAACGGGTACAAATGTCAATTAATGACCTACTTGAACTGACGCACTGCCATTGTCTTTGTTAACACATCGATCGTAAGCTAATCAATCCGAGATGATCACAAATCCATTATACACATTCCACAACTTCATATGTCCATGTTGACGATATTAAAAATGGTGTTCCGAAGTTATGAGGAAAATCTCGAATACTAGCTGTCTAGCAATTGATCAAATCTGCACATGTATATAAACTGACCAGCAATGGCGCGCTGTCCGGAGCTAATGAAGCTGGGTGACCAGTCACGTGACCTGCTGTAATTATCACGTGACAAGTTGACCAATCATGTGCCTGGTACTCATTAGCGATACTTGTAAATAAATGAACAAGTACATAAAACACTCCCTTCTATAAAAACACAAATACATGCATATATAATTCTATATTAACTACCAGTATAATTATGATGCATGAAAATAGGAATTAAGTGTTGTGTATAAACTACTCTTATATCAACAATAAGAGTTCAAAATTTGTGTTAGGATTATGTGATAAAACTTGTGTTAGGATTATGTGTTAAAATATGTGTTAGGATTATGTGTTAAAATATGTGTTAGGATTATGTGTTAAAATATGTGTTAGGATTATGTGATAAAATATGTGTTAGGATTATGTGTTAAATATGTGTTAGGATTATGTGATAAAATATGTGTTAGGATTATGTGCTAAAACTTGTGTTAGGATTATGTGATAAAATATGTGTTAGGATTATGTGTTAAAATATGTTTTAGGATTATGTGATAAAATATGTGTTAGGATTATGTGTTAAAATATGTGTTAGGATTATGTGATAAAATATGTGTTAGGATTATGTGTTAAATATGTGTTAGGATTATGTGATAAAACTTGTGTTAGGATTATGTGATAAAACTTGTGTTTGGATTATGTGATAAAACATGTGTTAGGATTATGTGTTAAATATGTGTTAGGATTATGTGATAAAACTTGTGTTAGGATTATTTGATCAAACTTGTGTTAGGATTATGTGTTAAAACTTGTGTTAGGATTATGTGATAAAACATGTGTTAGGATTATGTGATAAAACTTGTGTTAGGATTATGTGTTAAAATATGTGTTAGGATTATGTGATAAAACTTGTGTTAGGATCATGTGATCAAACTTGTGTTAGGATTATGTGTTAAATATGTGTTAGGATTATGTGATAAAACATGTGTTAGGATTATGTGTTAAAATATGTGTTAGGATTATGTGATAAAACTTGTGTTTGGATTATGTGATAAAACTTGTGTTAGGATTATGTGATAAAACTTGTGTTAGGATTATGTGATAAAACTTGTGTTAGGATCATGTGATCAAACTTGTGTTAGGATTATGTGATAAAACTTGTGTTTGGATTATGTGATAAAACTTGTGTTAGGATTATGTGATAAAACATGTGTTAGGATTATGTGATAAAACTTGTGTTACGATCATGTGATCAGACTTGTGTTAGGATTATGTGATAAAACTTGTGTTAGGATTATGTGATAAAACTTGTATTAGGATCATGTGATAAAATTTTTGTTAGGATTATGTGATAAAACTTGTGTTAGGATTATGTGATAAAACTTGTTATAGGATTATGTGATAAAACTTGTGTTAGGATGATGTGATAAAACTTGTGTTCGGATTATGTGTTAAAATATGTGTTAGGATTATGTGTTAAATATGTCTTAGGATTATGTGAAAAAACTTGTGTTAGGATTATGTGATAAAACTTGTGTTAGGATTATGTGATAAAACTTGTGTTAGGATTATGTGCTAAAACTTGTGTTAGGATTATGTGATAAAACTTGTGTTAGGATTATGTGATAAAACTTGTGTTTGGATTATGTGTTAAAATATGTGTTCGGATTATGTGTTAAAATATGTGTTAGGATTATGTGTTAAATATGTGTTAGGATTATGTGATAAAACTTGTGTTAGGATTATGTGTTAAAATATGTGTTAGGATTATGTGTTAAATATGTGTTAGGATTATGTAATAAAACTTGTGTTAGGATTATGTGATAAAACTTGTGTTAGGATTATGTGATAAAACATGTGTTAGGATTATGTGATAAAACTTGTGTTAGGATCATGTGATCAAACTTGTGTTAGGATTATATGATAAAACTTGTGTTAGGATTATGTGATAAAACTTGTGTTAGGATTATGTGATAAAACATGTGTTAGGATTATGTGATAAAACTTGTGTTAGGATCATGTGATCAAACTTGTGTTAGGATTATGTGATAAAACTTGTGTTAGGATTATGTGATAAAACTTGTATTAGGATCATGTGATAAAACTTTTGTTAGGATTATGTGATAAAACTTGTGTTAGGATTATGTGATAAAACTTGTGATAGGATTATGTGATAAAACTTGTGTTAGGATGATGTGATAAAACTTGTGTTCGGATTATGTGTTAAAATATGTGTTAGGATTATGTGTTAAATATGTCTTAGGATTATGTGATAAAACTTGTGTTAGGATTATGTGATAAAACTTGTGTTAGGATTATGTGCTAAAACTTGTGTTAGGATTATGTGATAAAACTTGTGTTAGGATTATGTGATAAAACTTGTGTTTGGATTATGTGTTAAAATATGTGTTCGAATTATGTGTTAAAATATGTGTTAGGATTATGTGTTAAATATGTGTTAGGATTATGTGATAAAACTTGTGTTAGGATTATGTGTTAAAATATGTGTTAGGATTATGTGTTAAATATGTGTTAGGATTATGTAATAAAACTTGTGTTAGGATTATGTGATAAAACATGTGTTAGGATTATGTGATAAAACTTGTGTTAGGATTATATGATCAAACTTGTTTTAGGATTATGTGATGAAACTTGTGTTAGGATTATGTGATAAAATATGTGTTAGGATTATGTGATAACACTTGTGTTAGGATCATGTGATAAAACTTGTGTTAGGATTATGTGATAAAACTTGTGATAGGATTATGTGATAAAACTTGTGTTAGGATTATGTGATAAAACTTGTGTTAG
This sequence comes from Mimachlamys varia, assembly GCA_947623455.1. Classification (NCBI taxonomy): domain Eukaryota; kingdom Metazoa; phylum Mollusca; class Bivalvia; order Pectinida; family Pectinidae; genus Mimachlamys; species Mimachlamys varia. Next base: position 13,015,115 of record OX392527.1, on the reverse strand, counting down.
GATTCAATGCTGTATAACTAAAACAACTTCATATTCCAGCATGTACTGCAGAGCCAGGTATTACACAATGGTTACCCTACCTCTGTGACCTGGGGTAGCATAACAGTGTTTGGTGTGACTCAGAACCCAACATCTGTCACAATCAACGGACAGGCTGTGAAGAATACCTACGACGACATCTACAAGGTTAGTTATTCTGGATCACCATGACAACTACAAGGTCAATCATTCTGTATATCACCATGACAACTACAAGCATGGTTATACCATAAAATGACGACAATTTAAAGAATAGTTATACCATGCATATCACAACGTCAACTGCTAGGTTCTTTATACTGTACCACAACAAATACAAGGTTTAAGTTATACCTTACATGACAACTAAAAGGTCAGTTAGGCCTATACCTTATCATGTGTTTCCTGCAGGTTCAAACAATGAAATGTGTCTCCCTGTAGGTTCTAACCAATGAAATGCATTTCCCTGCAGGTTCTAACCAATGGAATGTGTTTCCCTGTAGGTTCTAACCAATGAAATGTGTTTCCCTGCAGGTTCTAACTAATGAAATGTGTTTCCCTGCAGGTTCTAACCAATGAAATGTGTTTCCCTGTAGGTTCTAACCAATTAAATGTATTTCCCTGCAGGTTCTAACCAATTAAATGTGTTTCCCTGCAGGTTCTAATCAATGAAATGTGTTTCCCTGCAGGTTCTAACCAATGAAATGTGTTTCCCTGCAGATTCTAACCAATGAAATGTGTTTCCCTGCAGGTTCTAACTAATGAAATGCGTTTCCCTGCAGGTTCTAACCAATGAAATGCGTTTCCCTGTAGGTTCTAACCAATGAAATGTGTTTCCCTGCAGGTTCTAACCAATGAAATGTGTTTCCCTGCAGGTTCTCAAAGTCACCAACCTAACACAGGACCTGGTGCTGGCCTTTAAGATGGCCTGGAAATAGGACACAGATACAACATCCCACCTAACAAGGAGTTTTACTCATCTGTGATGTGAATACAGGGAACTGCTACATGGGTTAATTTCATGGTCCACACTAAAATTCTCTGAAGATGATCAAATTTTATATATGTAAGTCAGTTATAATGTTTTATTACAACAAAATGACATTGCATTATTTGATTGTTTTTACAGAAAGTAGTTTTTAGTTGAATCACTTGTTATTAACTACACAGGGTTATAAAGTTTCATACAGTGGAATGGAGCTCATTTTATTTTATTTTTATTTACAGTTAAGTGTCCTATACATGTGTATGCTCATCAGAATTTGATACATTGTATGTACCAGTATGTTCTGTGACTCTGAATGTCATGTAAAAAATAATAAATGGAAGCTGATCTTACCTTTTTTTTAGGGGGGGGGGGGGGGAGGGGGGAGACAAGTTTGATTTTGCTGTGATATTATTGAATGACATACTATATAATTGATATGATTTGTTATTGTATATGTAAAAAAAGTGTTGATTTTTTAAATTGATGGAGAGGATAATCGTATGTTATCTGTGCTATATTGTATAACAGTTATAGTTTGTAGGTAAGTTATACCAGTAATAGTGCAGGATCTCCTTACACTGTTTTCAACAGATCTCTTTCATACTTTGTTCATTTATTCACCATGACGTGAAGTTGTATTTTTCTGAACATCAGTTTAATTTGACTATTTTTGGAAGAGTTACTGCCCCCTACATATGTCAGAAAGGCTTACCAGCCTGTTGTTCTGATAATGATATATGTTTTGCGATTGGTTTGAATTCTTGATCATCTTGTTTGCTGCCTAAAGCTGTTATACACAGAGATCATATTATGTGATTAGTTTTCCTTAAAACATCTGTTCTTAGCTAAACGTAACATTAACACATGTAAATTTGACCAGAAGCATGTTGAGTTGAAAAGCTATAAAGTTGGGTTGTTTATTTTGATATCCTTGTTTGACTTTTATAGTGTCCTATTTCAAAAAAAATTAACTCTCTTCCAATTCAAAGGTTGGAATAGTTCATTGTGATTTCAGGGGTGAATGAGTTGATAGATTCTTCTTGACTGATTGAGTCCACTTTGTGGTGAATCAGTGATTTGTGAGTGAATCAGGCCCATTGGGCCTCTTGTTTAGTTATCCTCATAACAATGACTTTTTGAGGTTATCAAAAGCACCTTCTCGTTTTTATCCTGTTCATGAGTGAATCAGGGCCATTGGGCCTCTTGTTAAGTTAATCTCAAACCAATGACTTTTTGAGTTGAAGCCACCCTGTTTATGAGTATGTTTCAGTTATCTCCCTTTTTGGTTGGTTTTGATAATTAGTACAAAATGACTTTCATTTCAATTCAACAAATTTTTATTGAGATAAGATGTTACAAGTCAATGTGGATAAAATAACAGGCAAAGCCTTTATTAATTCTCTCCACAAAATAACTGGGTATGTATGTGTGATCATTCCCAGCATATGATTACTATATTATGATAATAGACTTGGTTGGTGGAAAGTGATGCTTGATATGGTTATTTGTCTGTTGAGTAGCTGATAGACATGTATGTTGAGTAGCTGATAAAGACACGTGTCTGTTGAGTAGCTGATAAAGACATGTGTCTGTTGAGTAGTTGATAAAGACATGTGTCTATTGAGTAGCTGATAAAGACATGTGTCTGTTGAGTAGCTGATAAAGAAATGTGTCTGTTGAGAAGCTGATAAAGATATGTGTCTGTTGAGTAGCTGATAAAGACATGTGTCTGTTGAGTAGCTGATAAAGACATGTATATGTTGAGTAGCTGATAAAGACATGTGTCTGTTGAGTAGCTGATAAAGACATGTGTCTGTTGAGTAGCTGATAAAGACATGTGTCTGTTGAGTAGCTGATAAAGACATGTGTCTGTTGAGTAGCTAATAAAGACACGTGTCTGTTGAGTAGCTGATAAAGACATGTGTCTGTTGAGTAGCTGATAAAGACATGTGTCTGTTGAGTAGCTGATAAAGACATGTATCTGTTGAGTAGCTGATAAAGACATGTGTCTGTTGAGTAGCTAATAAAGACACGTGTCTGTTGAGTAGCTGATAAAGACATGTGTCTGTTGAATAGCTGATAAAGACATGTGTCTGTTGAGTAGCTTATAAAGACACGTGTCTGTTGAGTAGCTGATAAAGACATGTGTCTGTTCAGTAGCTGATTAAGACATGTGTCTGTTGAGTAGCTGATAAAGACATGTGTCTGTTGAGTAGCTGAGAAAGACATGTGTGTTGAGTAGCTGATAAAGACATGTATGTTGAGTAGCTGATAAAAGACATGTGTCTGTTGAGTAGCTGATAAAGACATGTGTCTGTTGAGTAGCTGATAAAGACATGTGTCTGTTGAGTAGCTGATAAAGACATGTGTCTGTTGAGTAGCTAATAAAGACATGTGTCTGTTGAGTAGCTGATTAAGAAATGTGTCTGTTGAGTAGCTGATAAAGACATGTGTCTGTTGCGTAGCTGATATAGACATGTGTCTGTTGAGTAGCTGATAAAAATATGTGTCTGTAAAGTAGCTGTTATAGACATGTGTTAGCTGTGATTTCTGGAATGATATTTTTATGAGTAATGCCAATGAGAGTTGTGTAGGGGTGAAGTAGTCAGACTGGAATGCGATTTTAGTGTGGATTATGGTAGACTTAGTGCATGTATGAATTAGATATGTGAGTTATGTCATGTATTGAATATTTAATGTCCCAGATATGTTCTATATTTGATATGTAATGTCCAAGGTAGGTTATGTATTGAATATGTGATGTCCAAGATCGGTAACATATTGAATATGTGATGTCCGAGGTAGGTTATGTGTTGAATATTCATGTCCTAGGTATGTTTGTATGGAATATTCATGTCCTAGGTATGTTTGTATGGAATATTCATGTCCTAGGTATGTTTGTATGGAATATTCATGTCCTAGGTATGTTTATATTAAATATTCATGTCCTAGGTATGTTTGTATGGAATAGGCGATACTGATATCTCATTTACATTATGTCTTTTGGGTTATGTATTAAAAGCATTGAGTGTGAGCTGGAGCTGGACTACGTTTATGAGTAATGTGACTGTGCTCAGAGAAAGATGTGTGGAATGAAGTACGTATACATGGTGTTTTAGGTTACAAGATGGAATCATTGTTCAACATTTCATATAAATAATAAAATATATATGATAAATGATGCCATGTGTATCTTGTATTTCCTGCCTAATTGGAGAAATAACATGACTTAATTGAGATGATACACTCATAATCATTTGAGATGGAAAGTGTTTCTTATTTAAGTATACTAGAACATAGAAGCTTGGGGTCTATAGAATGAGTGTCCCTGTAGAGGGAGTCACAGGCACTAGCCTCGCCTACGTATACCCAGCACCTGTAATATAAACCTTGGATAGGTACTGGATAGACAAGGCTAATGCTTGGGAGGGTATCTTTTACTGCCATAGAGATAGAGATAAAATCATTTCACTTGTATAAAAGACTAATCAACATTATTTTCAATCGATCAGTATTGAAATATAAACTGGATAAGAAACAATCATTCACTATTTTTGACTCGTAGGGCAACAAGTGATAAAGTTTCATCACAGTGACAGAACATTTTTATCTTGCATCATCCACCTGACAGCTTTTACTTTAAAGTGCTGATAGTGCAGATCTAGGCTGGGTTTGGATGGAATTTTTTCGGGCAACAGGACAAAAAATAAATTTCTTAAAATTATTATCGGTATCAGTAATGGATTTTGTCCTAATTTGATCTGGGGCATCCTTAAAAAAAGATTATATGAAGTGTCTGCCCTGTGGGCAAAAGTTTAAGTAGCAAATTCGAAAATATTTCCCCATTAATAATTTAATATGGATTATGGGATATAAAGTGGATCATTCTTGTTCCAAAGGAACCCGATGTCCTCAAAGTAGGGTGAAGTCCCCAGCTAGACATACCTACTATTTTTCACATGTAGACCTAGCTAGTTTACAGTTAAGCATTTGTCTCGAGATCGGAACATTCCGGGTTCATACCGTCTAGCGTCTTCTGTTTCATTTTACACCCAACGAAATATACCCATGGATGTTGATCAAGCCGTGTGTGTCTTTGGGACTGTTAAATGGGGTAGGAATGTCTAGACCAAGTCAATTGTTCGGGATCAGTAAACTCCATTTGTTGAACTTGAATGTCAATCTAGAGTTCAAATGGTCCCTGGTTCAAACCCTAGTCTCGCTGTGCATTTCTCCTCTTATATTAGATTACATCCTTGTACATGTATATATGTTACTGGCATGAAGCTACGAAAAACATCCATGATAAAGGAAGTGGATCTTGGGTGTAGCCCCTTCCTGAGGGCTGAATCCAAAAGATCAAACTTTCGTAATGAATGCATTCATGCTACTGTGATTGGCAACGGAGTCGCCCCAAGGGATTTAGTTTCAAGAAAAAAAATGATATACCACCGTCCCTTGATTATATCATAATTATAAAATGTATGTCAATAGTAACACTCCTATTTTCACAAAACGCATGGTGAGTGGAGAACTTATATAGGCCTATAGACGAAACCTGTTGTTTAATGCCGTTCATTGCACCATCATGATTAGAAATGAAATGACCAAATATGTGTTCTAACTTAGGCATACGGAAGTGAATGCTATCAAGTGTACCCAATTGAGACTTCAACCCTCTGTCATGAAATGAAAACTGAATTCCGCAGTTGATTTGATATTCTAGGGCTTGTTCTAGATATAAAGATTTTTGTGATAGATATTGTCTGCTGACAAGCAAACTTACTACACAGGAATTCGAGAGATGCAGATTAATGAGGACTTGGCAAGTTTTATGGTCGCCATGATATTGGTCTCATAAAGAAATAGTTTGTATCCTTGTGTGATATGAAGGTGGACGTTTTTTAGGTATGTTCATTAGTGTGTTTACTTGTTGTGATGACAATGATGACTCGGCTCCCACTTAGAGGTCTTCATGTTTACGTGTATGCGACCAATATTTTTACATTTTGGGTGTCCTCAATGAAGCAGAAGACGTTTACACTTCCAAAACATTTGGTCTTATTCTTTTGTACTTTTGCAAGGGTCCCAATGTAAAGCTTTTCTTTGATCATATTTTGCCCCCAGTTTAATCTATTTTAATTTTGGATAATGGTTTTGTTGATGCTTCGGTATTCTCTGATTTTATTTTTATTACAATTGCTAGGCATAAAAGATGACGTAACACACACATATATGCTGCACCTTTTAAATTTAGTAATAGATACAGTATGCCGGAAAAAATGAATTAAAACTGCGCCATACAGCTCCCCGCTGCCTGGATTTACCTAGATATTCAGATCTGCAGTTTGTTACTTAGTCCCTAGGACTTGGTTTCAGAGTTATAACATTAATGCAAACATTTCTTAACCAAAACTAAAGAAATGCAATTTCAGATTCAATGAAAATATTTTGCCAATTTTTCTAAATATCCTAAATAATTGATCACTGATTAAGCCAATCACCTTTTGAACAACTGGGCCCAGGTTAGTACCTAACTGTATGTGGTCAGTGTATCGATTAACTGCCTTAATCCAATATTTGTTGTGCTCTGCTAGGTAAGTTCTAGTTTACATAGTATTGAATAAGTTGGTTAATTAATATGAAAAAGTTCTATGATATATTTAGATAGCCAAATGTATGCTTAAAATGTAAATATGCTCTGTTTATCAATTTAAGGTATCAACTCGGTAATTAAGAATTCAATATTGTTTTCAGAAGTGTTTGTGTCGGAAACAAGATAGTATTGTTTGGCGCCTGCTCCACTCTAAGTCACATTCCTTTGACAAGCCAACTTATTATTTGTTCAATGAACGGCAACGTCGAGACTCTTTTTCATAAAATCAACAAAAATCAATTATATCTAATATCTTATAAGGGTAACATTATGGAAGATATCATATATATTTATAAGATATCTTGCTGGTTTTGTAAGATACACATTTTATGTACGAGAAACCCTGTGTGTTGTATAATATATTGTAAAATTACATCTCATATACTTGTACAATATATGATATAATTGTGTTTTACTGTAAGATAAATGGTATCTTATATTCTATTGTACAATATATGATATGACTGTGTTTTACTATATAAGATATCATCTAACATATTTATTCCCCATGATTTAATTACCCCGCCATAAAACAAAATAACAAGAGGCCAAGAGAGTCTGTATCACTCACCTGGATACAGCTGTATCTAAACAATTACGAAAAGAATTGCTAAACCACCTATTGGGCCCGCCCCTTTCTCCATTGAGTCGGATCCACCATTTACTCAGAATTGATTCCTCTTACCCAAAGGTTTCAGAATAAATTTTGCTGACATCCGGTCATTTCTTCAGCAGAAGAAAAGGAATTTTGAAGAATTTACGTTATTTCCCCTTCTAGGCCCCTTTATATACAAACTGTACCCACACACCCCTTGTCAAGGGAGAAGCATAGCCACCATATATACAGAAATGACTCCCCTTTATTCCAGATTGCTTTAGACCAAAGTTAAATAATATCCAACAATTATTTTAGAAGACGAAGGATCTTTAAGAGTTGATGATAATTTCTCTATTTGGCCCATACATTGTGGCCCTCCGGAGTCAGTCCCACCATTTATAAAAAAAATGAATCCCTCACAAAGAAAAAACTTTCGAGGTGGGTTGCTACGATGATAACTATGATAGCTGTAGCTGCTAATACAATATGGTCCGAGTGAATCTATATTGATATATTGGTAAATTTCGAAAATGCGCAGCGAAAAACAATATTTTTCTTCTTTTCATCACATATGAATTCCTATTGAAATATTATTACTAGCATATTCACTTTCAGCAGTTGTTATATACAATGTATGTGCATTGACACATTGATCTCGTACATGAAGTGACGCGGTCGACACCGCAACAGGAAGCCGCCATTTTTGCATTACCGTTAAAAAATTTCTAATGTACATCAATAGAAGTGGAAGTTTACCACCGTCCATTATAATATGATTAGACGTTTGGATTCCAAATGTGTTCCAGACTTCAAAATGTTCGAACCATGCAATGACTATCATTTAATAGTTATCGTTCTGAAGCGTGAGCGGCTCCATTTTGAAACAGAAATCAATCCGCCGAGCCTTGATATATTGCGTATACGCTAATTTATAAGCAGTCAGAGTTTAAGTAGCTGAAGAAGGGGTGCATGTAAATATGTTAGCGTATACGCAATGAAGAAAGCTTCGGCGGATCCAGTTGTCGCACATAAATAAATATACCTTTACATCAATGAGATATTCATAATAAAGCATTCCACGAGTAAAAAATCAGAGATAAACTCTATGAGCCGAATGTTCAGGAAAACTTTAATTGTGGCTCAAAACTTCAGCTATGAAATAGAGGTTACTCACCGAGTGGATGTTGGGTATTTTAGTAAATTAATTCGAGTGAAATAAATGAGATATTCGACAACTCAGAGTTGTGTGATCGGTTTATACCACGCTCTCTTGAATAACTTGAATACACCAACACATGTGTTTTGTGGTCAAGGCCGGCGTAGTGACATGTCCTCGAGTAAAAAGTCACTCATTAATATTCAAAAGGACTTTTTTACCAATCTTATAATTCATGACAAAAATAAAGTAGACAAACTAATTAAAATGTTTTAATTTATATAACATTAATATAATGTTATTTCATTGAAATTAAATACAAGAAGCCCGTGGGCCTTAAACATTCATCTGACTATAAAGATCTATATAATGTGTTGTTCAAAGATATTAACATGTTTGACCCCTGTGACCTTGTAAGAGGATCACTGAACAAACTTGGTATCCCTTCATCCCAGCATGCTACCAGCAAATTATCAGTTCCCTGGGCCTTTCGATTACTGAAAAGAAGTTGCTTGAAGAATTTAAGATATATGACCCATGTGACGTTGAAAGTGGGTCGAGGCCATTCATTTGAACATACTTAGCAGCCCTTCATCCTAACATGCTATAGCCCGAATATGAGTACTTACCATGGAACCTTCAGTTATTGAGAAGAAGTTGATTTAAGATTTAAACACATTTGACTCTTGTCACCTTGAAAATGAGTAAAGGGCAATGATTCGAACAAACCTAATATCCATACGTCCTGCATGCTACCAGTCAATTATCAGTTTCCTAGTATTTTAGTTAGGAGAAGAAGTTGTTTGAAATAGTTTTAAGACATTTGACTCCTGTGACCTTAAAGGGGGTCAATGTCATTCATTTGCGCAAACTTGGTAGCCCTTCATCCAAGCATGCTACATGCTAAATATCAGCACCATTGGCCTATCCGACATTGGGATAAGTCGTTTAAGTGTATAGCTGATGAGACCAGCGCACGACGACGGTCGAAGTACATAGCTGATGAGACCAGCGCACGACGACGGTCGAGGTACATAGCTGATGAGACCAGCGCACGACGACGGTCGAAACACGATGGCTAAAGGTCAGATGACTTCATAAATGAACCGCGGACTATGTTCGCGTAAACATATATCGTATATTCCCGCCAAATGATGACTTCATAAATAAATTTGAACACATACGAATACAATATCGTTCACGTAATAATCCATTGCCTGTACAAGGGATTTACTTTTGTAGGGGAGGGGGGGGGGTGTGAAAATCGACCCATACTACTATGTATGTATTACATATAAAACACTTTAATTTTATAAACGCCTTGCGTATTAGGTATCTAGGGGCGTCTCTGACATATTTAGAATGTGTTTGTTACGAAGTCCTTTTATGTGTTATAATATAAGAGATAAAAGCCTACTTTCTCTGGAGCTCACCAATACCCATATCAAAGTATACGTAAATATACAAACGAAGCAGTTGAACAACTTAGATATTATAATCCAGCATAACGAATAACTGTCATAATTATATGTTACTATCCGTAAGCAAAACTAGCTTTCTAGACGTGAGAATCTACAGAGTTTTAGCGCTACAATTTTCAGTACTTTGATTTGCAATACATTTGTATTGCTATAAAATATGTACTGTTTCACTGTTAGATTACGCAAATTTGTATGCAGTTAGTTGTTATATAATAAACGATCGTTAAAATCACTAGTAGAGTTTAGTAGTTTTGTTGAGCAGTGTGAAAGCTGGCAGTAATGACTATAAATAGAATGTGTTTGTGTGACATGAACATTTAAAAATATTCTTTGGTATAGGCAAACTGAGGCGAAAGTACTAAACCTAAAGAAATACCAATAATTGAAAGTGAATTAGACTATGATATTACAAGCATAATTAAAAGTAAATATATAAGGTTTTTGTGAGTGTTTAGGGACATTGATGGCCTGCTCTGGCCTGTAATTAGGGACACCCACTGTTGTTAATGTCTACATTTCAAACTGAGAATCGATAGACCGCGTGCACAAAAGGCGACACAGTACTTATTTACAAACCCTCTGCCTAATTTAATTGTGTTGTTATTGACCGTTTCCTACCTTTCATAATATTTCGGAAAATAGAACAATTTCGCATTAGAATATTTAATCGTTCAACGTGACGCCTATTGAGAACAATGACACCGTTTGTCACAACCCTTATAGAATATGGTGACAGACTGGACAGACTGGGAGTCGATACCGATAAAAATGGCCAAAATAGCATTAGTTATTGAATGCACATGTTTTACGTGTTCAACCTATCGCGAACAGCTGTAATAAAATGAATTCTACGCTGATTCACCTTGAGTTGTAAGCACGGTAACCTGGACATGACTGTTTTGTTTTCTCAAAATTGAAACTATGAACATCTAACTCGAATGTCTGTACAGGTATGTTCCACTGCCTCGTGACATGATGGAATGATTGGAAATATGCATGTGACGCTTACACCTCCGGAACACTGCGGCTTGTGCTTTTCAAGGTTATCCAATGATTTTTTTTTGTATTATTTTGCCCCGGTTTAGTCAATTTTGAGTTCGGATTATAGTTTTGCTGACATTTCGATATTCTTTGTTTTTTTTTATATACATGTGCCTTGAGGATCTTTCTTGGGTGTCAGTGAAATGTTATTTACTTAAGCATTGATGACAATGTTTTTTTTAGTTTCATTGGGGTATATTTATATTTGCGCTACAACCCACTATATGAACATTACCAGCAAAAATGCTTTTTATAAAAGTATGAAAGCAATTGCTCTCGAGACGTATCACGTAGTTTACTAATGATGTTATAGATCAAGCTTTTTAAATGAGAGTCTTGTCACTCCGCTTCGAATAACATGGAGAACGCTCTTGCGTCAAACGCTCAAGTGACTAGTCATTATCATTGGCGCCAATTTTATTCAAACTGGGCTGTTCCGCCTATGTCGTTTAAATGACGAGTGATATACAAACGCAGCTAATAAACTAATTATGAGGAAAAAATACAATTGAAATTAAGCATCTGTGCTATAGTAAAAATGTAAATATATGGATTAAAAGTCATTTGCTTAACTTTCATAGTGCTATGAAATGTCAGCCGTTACATCCATATTTAGTATGAAGCCCTAGTGGCTGACTTTTCATAATACTATGAAAGTTAAATATATACTGAGATTGTTTCTTTGTACACAAACAGGAATTGAAAACTTAATTTGCGAGCTTTCGAAAACGTCTGTTTCCTTTGTCAAGCAAAGAGTACAATAGCCGAGTGTCGGTGTTCTGACCGCTGAAATCAGCTCACTACCCAAAATAGGGCGAGTTGGAAAAGTCAGCTGTCAAAAACGTAGCGCGACATTTCGTCCCAACGAGAGAAAAACCAATGGCATGGTCACTATACCATATATAAGGGGAGGGTCGGAAGCAATTTCAAGAGTGCTCCGCAAACATCATATCAGCACACTTATGCGACCGCATAACACCATCAAACAACTCCTAGTACATCCGAAGGATAAAGTGCAGAAAGAAGACAAGACTGGAGTGGTTTACCAAATTCCATGTAACAGCTGCAACCACACATCCAACTAGTCGGAAATTTGGAACGCGTCTTAAAGAACATCAAAAAGACGTGGAAGACATGGAACAGCAAGTCTACACCAGAAATACTAGAAAAACATCAGAAAAAACAATATAACAAATCAGCTATCACAGACCATGCCAACATACATAACCATATCATTGACTGGAACAACTCCAAAGTGTTGGAAAGGGTGGAAAATTGGAGAATGAGGAAAATTAAAGAATCCATATGGATTAGGAAGGAAGGTGAATCAATGAACAGAGACGAGGGGGGACACCAGTTGAGTCATCTTTATGACCCTATTTAACATCCAATAAGGGGCGGAATGGGTAAACCCGTCCCTCTGTCTACCTGTAGTACTAGAGTTCATTTGGACGAAATGTCGCGCTACGTTTTTGACAGCTAACTTTTCCAACTCGCCCTATTTTGGGTAGTGAGCTGTTTTCAGCGGTCAGAACACCGACACTCGGCTATTGTACTCTTTGCTTGACAAAGGAAACAGACGTTTTCGAAAGCTCGCAAATTAAGTTTTCAATTCCTGTTTGTGTACAAAGAAACAATCTCAGTATATATCATTCATACCAAACTGATGAATCTTATTCCTAATATGAAAGTTAAAAAAAAATGACTTTCAATCCTTATATGAAAAAAAAAATGTTTGCAAACTGTATGAATCTGCGTAGCGGATTCCTATAAAAGTTTGCAAGAAAAATACTTTTCATAACCCTATGAAACTAAAACAAATACATCAATTTGTACAATTTGACTGATCTAACAACGGATTCTTTTTTACAAATCCGGACGCAACGTCAATTGCGGTATTGTGACGTCACATTTTTCGCGCAATTTTCGGAATTTTTTTCGAAGGGGTATGAAAAAATATCTCAACCAACAGAAAGCCGCATTTTGCATACAATCGAAGGAAAATTAAATATATGAGTGTAAGATTCTATTTATCACATAACTTATAACCATGCGGAAATAATCAAAATGTCATATATATTCATTTAAGCAATGAACTGTATACTGTCGATATGAATACAATTTGGGTGTCGCCCGTTAGGGATAAGGATAATTTTTAAATACCTATACCTGTGTCTGTTTCTTTGGAATATAGACGGTAAACGTTCTCCCTTTTTCGGTGTGTGTTTATTTACTGGAAGAGTCTGATATAAACCAATGCCATCTACGCTGTTGATTTAAAGTAGTCCAACGTAGTCCAACATGGCGCCAGAAATGACGTCATAATAGCCTGATTTAAATCAGTGTCATCTAAGCGATTGATTCAAAACCATTATACATGTTATCTGAGGCGAAGTGCAAAGCTTTGATATAAAGTATTCTCTCATTTGTAGGTGTGTAATACTGGTCTGTCTAGGGCAATACACCTATGATCGCTGTGGTTGTATTACACCCCTACCAATGCAATACAGCCACCGCGTGACGTCACAATGGCGCAACAATGTCGTGACGTCACGAGTTCGGTAAAATCTGATGCCAACAAGGAAAAATGGCGACATAATGAAATTAAAACCTTCCACGATATTTTAACCGTGTACATAAGAAAGCTGAGATTGTTTTTATTGTGCAAACTAAGTTTGCAAATATGGGGTATGCTTAATTTTGCTGTATCATTTGTTTTCGTCAAAAAAGCTCAAGGAAAAAGTTGATATTTTCAAAATGGTGGCCAGTCAAAAGTATTTTCATGGTTTTTGAACTTATTCAGGTAGTTGAAATGAGAGAAAAATACCCTTTCATGGCCAAAGGTGTAAGATAGGGAAATTCCACCCTCGGGATTTTAAAATTTGGCAAAACCCTCGGCAAAGCCTCGGGTTTTACCAAATTTGAAAACCCCTCGGGTGAAATTTCCCTATCTTACACCCCTGGTCATGAAAGAGTCTTATAGTCCAACATGGCGTCAGAATAACGTCATGTGATGCGATATTGCTAATTGTAGTATACAGTGTGATATACTACAATTTGATATACTACGATTTTCACAACCGAAACAATCATATGACGTCATAATGACATAATTTATTGATGACGTCACAATGGTGTTTTATGTATTACATAGGGATTGAACGGCGTTTTTTTATTTTCATGTCGGTATATTTGAATATACCAAATGAACACAACAAACACATAAGGCTTGTACCTCATTTTGACTGCGTATACGGTAGTATGTCTGCAGTTGGCAACGAACATATGCTATGGTGCGCGATAGTGCTCCATAGTGAATATGTTCGTTGCTAACTGCAGGAAAATGAGATACAATCCTTATATTTACATCATTTTCAAGTGCTATAAGAGGAAAAAAACAAGAAATGAGAGAAAACCACAGCGATCATAGGTGTATTGCCCCGGACAGTTCAGTATTACACACCTAGAAATGAGAGAAAACCACAGACATCATAGGTGTATTGCCCCGGACAGTTCAGTATTACACACCTAGAAATGAAAGAAAACCACAGCGATCATAGGTGTATTGCCCCGGACAGGCTTGTATTACACACCTAGGAATCAGAGAAAACCACAGCGATCATAGGTGTATTGCCCCGGACAGGCCAGTATTACACACCTGGAAATGAAAGAAAACCACAGCGATCATAGGTGTATTGCCCCGGACAGTTCAGTATTACACACCTAGAAATGAAAGAAAACCACAGCGATCATAGGTGTATTGCCCCGGACAGGCCTGTATTACACACCTAGGAATCAGAGAAAACCACAGCGCTCATAGGTGTATTGCCCTAGACAGGCCAGTATTACACACCTAGGAATCAGAGAAAACCACAGCGATCATAGGTGTATTGCCCCGGACAGGCCAGTATCACACACCTAGAAATGTGAGAAAACCACAGCGATCATAGGTGCATTGCCCCGGACAGTTCAGTATTACACACCTAGAAATGAGAGAGAACCACAGCGATCATAGGTGTATTGCCCCGGACAGGCCAGTATTACACACCTAGAAATCAGAGAAAACCACAGCGATCATAGGTGTATTGCCCCGGACAGGCCAGTATCACACACCTAGAAATGTGAGAAAACCACAGCGATCATAGGTGCATTGCCCCGGACAGGCCAATATTACACACCTAGGAATCAGAGAAAACCACAGCGATCATAGGTGTATTGCCCCAGACAGGCCAATATTACACACCTAGGAATGAGAGAAAACCACAGCGATCATAGGTGTATTGCCCTAGACAGGCCGGTATTACAAACCTAGAAATGAGAGAAAACCACAGCGATCATAGGTGTATTGCATCGGACAGGCCTGTATTACACATCTAGAAATGAGAGAAAACCACAGCGATCATAAATTGTATTGCCCCGGACAGGCCAGTAATGAGAGAAAACCAAATGAGAGAAAACCACAGCGATCATAGGTGTATTGCCCCGGACAGGCCAGTATTACACACCTGGAAATGAGAGAAAACCACAGCGATCATAGGTATATTGCGCCGGACAGGCCAGTATTACACATCTAGAAATGAGAGAAAACCACAGCGAGCATAGGTGTATTGCCCCGGACAGGCCAGTATCACACACCTAGAAATGAGAGAAAACCACAGCGATCATAGGTGTATTGCCCTAGACAGGCCAGTATTACAAACCTAGAAATGAGAGAAAACCACAGCGATCATAGGTGTATTGCCCCGGACAGGCCTGTATTACACACCTAGAAATGAGAGAAAACCACAGCGATCATAGGTGTATTGCCCCGGACAGGCCAGTATTACACACCTGGAAATGAGAGAAAACCACAGCGATCATAGGTGTATTGCCCCGGACAGGCCAGTATTACACACCTGGAAATGAGAGAAAACCACAGCGATCATAGGTGTATTGCCCCGGACAGGCCAGTATTACACACCTGGAAATGAGAGAGAACCACAGCGATCATAGGTGTATTGCCCCGGACAGGCCAGTATTACACACCTAGAAATGAGAGAAAACCACAGCGATCATAGGTGTATTGCCCTAGACAGGCCAGTATAACACACCTAGAAATGAGAGAAAACCACAGCGATCATAGGTATATTGCCCCGGACAGGCCAGTATTACACACCTAGAAATGAGAGAAAACCACAGCGATCATAGGTGTATTGCCCCGGACAGGCCAGTATTACACACCTAGAAATGAGAGAAAACCACAGCGATCATAGGTGTATTGCCCCGGACAGGCCAGTATTACACACCTAGAAATGAGAGAGAACCACAGCGATCATAGGTGTATTGCCCCAGACAGGCCTGTATTACACACCTAGAAATGAGAGAAAACCACAGCGATCATAGGTGTATTGCCCTAGACAGGCCAGTATTACACACCAAGAAATGAGAGAAAACCACAGCGATCATAGGTGTATTGCCCTAGACAAGCCAGTATTACACACCTAGAAATGAGAGAAAACCACAGCGATCATAGGTGTATTGCCCTAGACAGGCCAGTATTACACACCTAGAAATGAGAGAAAACCACAGCGATCATAGGTGTATTGCCCCGGACAGGCCAGTATTACACACCTAGAAATGAGAGAAAACCACAGCGATCATAGGTGTATTGCCCCGGACAGGCCAGTATCACACACCTAGAAATAAGAGAGAACCACAGCGATCATAGGTGTATTGCCCTAGACAGGCCAGTATTACACACCTAGAAATGAGAGAAAACCACAGCGATCATAGGTGTATTGCCCTAGACAGGCCAATATTACACACCTAGAAATGAGAGAAAACCAGAGCGATCATAGGTGTATTGCCCTAGACAGGCCAATATTACACACCTAGGATTGAGAGAGAACCAGAGCGATCATAGGTGTATTGCCCCGGACAGGCCAGTATCACACACCTAGAAATGAGAGAGAACCACAGCGATCATAGGTGTATTGCCCCGGACAGGCCAGTATCACACACCTAGAAATGAGAGAAAACCACAGCGATCATAGGTATATTGCCCCGGACAGGCCTGTATTACACACCTGGAAATGAGAGAAAACCACAGCGATCATAGGTGTATTGCCCTAGACAGGCCAGTATTACACACCTAGAAATGAGAGAAAACCACAGCAATCATAGGTGTATTGCCCCGGACAGGCCAGTATTACACACCTAGAAATGAGAGAAAACCACAGCGATCATAGGTGTATTGCCCCAGACAGGCCTGTATTACACACCTAGAAATGAGAGAAAACCACAGCGATCATAGGTGTATTGCCCTAGACAGGCCAGTATTACACACCAAGAAATGAGAGAAAACCACAGCGATCATAGGTATATTGCCCGAGACAAGCCAGTATTACACACCTAGAAATGAGAGAAAACCACAGCGATCATAGGTGTATTGCCCTAGACAGGCCAGTTTTACACACCTAGAAATGAGAGAAAACCACAGCGATCATAGGTGTATTGCCCCGGACAGGCCAGTATTACACACCTAGAAATCAGAGAAAACCACAGCGATCATAGGTGTATTGCCCCGGACAGGCCAGTATCACACACCTAGAAATAAGAGAGAACCACAGCGATCATAGGTGTATTGCCCTAGACAGGCCAGTATTACACACCTAGAAATGAGAGAAAACCACAGCGATCATAGGTGTATTGCCCTAGACAGGCCAATATTACACACCTAGAAATGAGAGAGAACCACAGCGATCATAGGTGTATTGCCCTAGACAGGCCAGTATTACACACCTAGAAATGAGAGAAAACCACAGCGATCATAGGTGTATTGCCCTAGACAGGCCAATATTACACACCTAGGATTGAGAGAGAACCACAGCGATCATAGGTGTATTGCCCCGGACAGGCCAGTATCACACACCTAGAAATGAGAGAGAACCACAGCGATCATAGGTGTATTGCCCCGGACAGGCCAGTATCACACACCTAGAAATGAGAGAAAACCACAGCGATCATAGGTATATTGCCCCGGACAGGCCTGTATTACACACCTGGAAATGAGAGAAAACCACAGCGATCATAGGTGTATTGCCCTAGACAGGCCAGTATTACACACCTAGAAATGAGAGAAAACCACAGCGATCATAGGTGTATTGCCCTAGACAGGCCAATATTACACACCTAGGAATGAGAGAGAACCACAGCGATCATAGGTGTATTGCCCCGGACAGGCCAGTATCACACACCTAGAAATGAGAGAGAACCACAGCGATCATAGGTGTATTGCCCCGGACAGGCCAGTATCACACACCTAGAAATGAGAGAAAACCACAGCGATCATAGGTATATTGCCCCGGACAGGCCTGTATTACACACCTGGAAATGAGAGAAAACCACAGCGATCATAGGTGTATTGCCCTAGACAGGCCAGTATTACACACCTGGAAATGAGAGAAAACCACAGCGATCATAGGTATATTGCCCTAGACAAGCTAGTATTACACACCTAGAAATGAGAGAAAACCACAGCGATCATAGGTGTATTGCCCTAGACAGGCCAGTATTACACACCTAGAAATGAGAGAAAACCACAGCGATCATAGGTGTATTGCCCTAGACAGGCCAATATTACACACCTAGAAATGAGAGAGAACCACAGCGATCATAGGTGCATTGCCCCGGACAGTTCAGTATTACACACCTAGAAATGAGAGAAAACCACAGCGATCATAGGTATATTGCCCCGGACAGGCCTGTATTACACACCTAGAAATGAGAGAAAACCACAGCGATCATAGGTATATTGCCCCGGACAGGCCTGTATTACACACCTAGAAATGAGAGAAAACCACAGCGATCATAGGTGTATTGCCCTAGACAGGCCAGTATTACACACCTAGAAATGAGAGAAAACCACAGCGATCATAGGTGTATTGCCCTTGACAGGCCAGTATTACACACCTAGAAATGAGAGAAAACCACAGCGATCATAGGTGTATTGCCCCGGACAGGCCTGTATTACACACCTGGAAATGAGAGAAAACCTCAGACATCATAGGTGTATTGCCCCGGACAGGCCAGTATTACACACCTAGAAATGAGAGAGAACCACAGCGATCATAGGTATATTGCGCCGGACAGGCCAGTATTACACACCTAGAAATGAGAGAGAACCACAGCGATCATAGGTATATTGCCCCGGACAGGCCTGTATTACACACCTAGAAATGAGAGAAAACCACAGCGATCATAGGTGTATTGCCCCGGACAGGCCAGTATTACACACCTGGAAATGAGAGAAAACCACAGCGATCACAGGTATATTGCGCCGGACAGGCCTGTATTACACATCTAGAAATGAGAGAAAACCACAGCGATCATAGGTGTATTGCCCCGGACAGGCCAGTATCACACACCTAGAAATGAGAGAAAACCACAGCGATCATAGGTGTATTGCCCCGGACAGGCCAGTATTACACACCTAGAAATGAGAGAAAACCACAGCGATCATAGGTATATTGCGCCGGACAGGCCTGTATTACACATCTAGAAATGAGAGAAAACCACAGCGATCATAGGTGTATTGCCCTAGACAGGCCAGTATTACACACCTAGAAATGAGAGAAAACCACAGCGATCATAGGTATATTGCCCCGGACAGGCCAGTATTACACACCTAGAAATGAGAGAAAACCACAGCGATCATAGGTGTATTGCCCCGGACAGGCCAGTATTACACACCTGGAAATGAGAGAAAACCACAGCGATCATAGGTGTATTGCCCTAGACAGGCCAGTATAACACACCTAGAAATGAGAGAAAACCACAGCGATCATAGGTGTATTGCCCCGGACAGGCCAGTATTACACACCTAGAAATGAGAGAAAACCACAGCGATCATAGGTGTATTGCCCCGGACAGGCCAGTATTACACACCTAGAAATGAGAGAAAACCACAGCGATCATAGGTGTATTGCCCCGGACAGGCCAGTATTACACACCTAGAAATGAGAGAAAACCACAGCGATCATAGGTGTATTGCCCCAGACAGGCCTGTATTACACACCTAGAAATGAGAGAAAACCACAGCGATCATAGGTGTATTGCCCCAGACAGGCCTGTATTACACACCTAGAAATGAGAGAAAACCACAGCGATCATAGGTGTATTGCCCTAGACAGGCCAGTATTACACACCAAGAAATGAGAGAAAACCACAGCGATCATAGGTATATTGCCCTAGACAAGCCAGTATTACACACCTAGAAATGAGAGAAAACCACAGCGATCATAGGTGTATTGCCCTAGACAGGCCAGTATTACACACCTAGAAATGAGAGAAAACCACAGCGATCATAGGTGTATTGCCCCGGACAGGCCAGTATCACACACCTAGAAATGAGAGAGAACCACAGCGATCATAGGTGTATTGCCCTAGACAGGCCAGTATTACACACCTAGAAATGAGAGAAAACCACAGCGATCATAGGTGTATTGCCCTAGAAAGGCCAGTATTACACACCTAGAAATGAGAGAAAACCACAGCGATCATAGGTGTATTGCCCTAGACAGGCCAATATTACACACCTAGAAATGAGAGAGAACCACAGCGATCATAGGTGTATTGCCCTAGACAGGCCAGTATTACACACCTAGAAATGAGAGAAAACCACAGCGATCATAGGTGTATTGCCCTAGACAGGGCAATATTACACACCTAGGATTGAGAGAGAACCACAGCGATCATAGGTGTATTGCCCCGGACAGGCCAGTATCACACACCTAGAAATGAGAGAGAACCAAAGCGATCATAGGTGTATTGCCCCGGACAGGCCAGTATCACACACCTAGAAATGAGAGAAAACCACAGCGATCATAGGTATATTGCCCCGGACAGGCCTATATTACACACCTGGAAATGAGAGAAAACCACAGCGATCATAGGTGTATTGCCCTAGACAGGCCAGTATTACACACCTAGAAATGAGAGAAAACCACAGCGATCATAGGTGTATTGCCCCGGACAGGCCAGTATTACACACCTAGAAATGAGAGAAAACCACAGCGATCATAGGTGTATTGCCCCAGACAAGCCTGTATTACACACCTAGAAATGAGAGAAAACCACAGCGATCATAGGTGTATTGCCCTAGACAGGCCAGTATTACACACCAAGAAATGAGAGAAAACCACAGCGATCATAGGTGTATTGCCCTAGACAGGCCAGTATTACACACCTAGAAATGAGAGAAAACCACAGCGATCATAGGTATATTGCCCTGGACAAGCCAGTATTACACACCTAGAAATTAGAGAAAACCACAGCGATCATAGGTGTATTGCCCTAGACAGGCCAGTATTACACACCTAGAAATGAGAGAAAACCACAGCGATCATAGGTGTATTGCCCCGGACAGGCCAGTATTACACACCTAGAAATGAGAGAAAACCACAGCGATCATAGGTGTATTGCCCCGGACAGGCCAGTATCACACACCTAGAAATAAGAGAGAACCACAGCGATCATAGGTGTATTGCCCTAGACAGGCCAGTATTACACACCTAGAAATGAGAGAAAACCACAGCGATCATAGGTGTATTGCCCTAGACAGGCCAATATTACACACCTAGAAATGAGAGAGAACCACAGCGATCATAGGTGTATTGCCCTAGACAGGCCAGTATTACACACCTAGAAATGAGAGAAAACCACAGCGATCATAGGTGTATTGCCCTAGACAGGCCAATATTACACACCTAGGATTGAGAGAGAACCACAGCGATCATAGGTGTATTGCCCCGGACAGGCCAGTATCACACACCTAGAAATGAGAGAGAACCACAGCGATCATAGGTGTATTGCCCCGGACAGGCCAGTATCACACACCTAGAAATGAGAGAAAACCACAGCGATCATAGGTATATTGCCCCGGACAGGCCTGTATTACACACCTGGAAATGAGAGAAAACCACAGCGATCATAGGTGTATTGCCCTAGACAGGCCAGTATTACACACCTAGAAATGAGAGAAAACCACAGCGATCATAGGTGTATTGCCCTAGACAGGCCAGTATTACACACCTAGGAATGAGAGAGAACCACAGCGATCATAGGTGTATTGCCCCGGACAGGCCAGTATCACACACCTAGAAATGAGAGAGAACCAAAGCGATCATAGGTGTATTGCCCCGGACAGGCCAGTATCACACACCTAGAAATGAGAGAAAACCTCAGACATCATAGGTGTATTGCCTTAGACAGGCCAGTATTACACACATAGAAATGAGAGAAAACCACAGCGATCATAGGTATATTGCCCCGGACAGGCCTGTATTACACACCTGGAAATGAGAGAAAACCACAGCGATCATAGGTGTATTGCCCTAGACAGGCCAGTATTACACACCTAGAAATGAGAGAGAACCACAGCGATCATAGGTATATTGCCCTTGACAGGCCAGTATTACACACCTAGAAATGAGAGGGAGAACCACAGCGATCATAGGTGTATTGCCCCGGACAGGCCAGTATTACACACCTAGAAATGAGAGAAAACCACAGCGATCATAGGTGTATTGCCCTAGACAGGCCAGTATTACACACCTGGAAATGAGAGAAAACCACAGCGATCATAGGTATATTGCCCCGGACAGGCCAGTATTACACACCTAGAAATGAGAGAAAACCACAGCGTTCATAGCTGTATTGCCCTAGACAGGCCAGTATTACACACCTAGAAATGAGAGAAAACCACAGCGATCATAGGTGTATTGCCCTAGACAGGCCAGTATTACACACCTAGAAATGAGAGAGAACCACAGCGATCATAGGTATATTGCCCTTGACAGGCCAGTATTACACACCTAGAAATGAGAGAAAACCACAGCGATCATAGGTATATTGCCCTAGACAGGCCTGTATTACACACCTAGAAATGAGAGAGAACCACAGCGATCATAGGTGTATTGCCCCGGACAGGCCAGTATCACACACCTAGAAATGAGAGAGAACCACAGCGATCATAGGTATATTGCGCCGGACAGGCCAGTATTACACACCTAGAAATGAGAGAAAACCACAGCGATCATAGGTGTATTGCCCCGGACAGGCCTGTATTACACACCTGGAAATGAGAGAAAACCTCAGACATCATAGGTGTATTGCCCCGGACAGGCCAGTATTACACACCTAGAAATGAGAGAGAACCACAGCGATCATAGGTATATTGCGCCGGACAGGCCAGTATTACACACCTAGAAATGAGAGAGAACCACAGCGATCATAGGTATATTGCCCCGGACAGGCCTGTATTACACACCTAGAAATGAGAGAAAACCACAGCGATCATAGGTGTATTGCCCCGGACAGGCCAGTATTACACACCTGGAAATGAGAGAAAACCACAGCGATCACAGGTATATTGCGCCGGACAGGCCTGTATTACACATCTAGAAATGAGAGAAAACCACAGCGATCATAGGTGTATTGCCCCGGACAGGCCAGTATCACACACCTAGAAATGAGAGAAAACCACAGCGATCATAGGTGTATTGCCCCGGACAGGCCAGTATTACACACCTGGAAATGAGAGAAAACCACAGCGATCATAGGTATATTGCGCCGGACAGGCCTGTATTACACATCTAGAAATGAGAGAAAACCACAGCGATCATAGGTGTATTGCCCTAGACAGGCCAGTATTACACACCTAGAAATGAGAGAAAACCACAGCGATCATAAGTATATTGCCCCGGACAGGCCAGTATTACACACCTAGAAATGAGAGAGAACCACAGCGATCATATGTGTATTGCCCCGGACAGGCCAGTATTACACACCTGGAAATGAGAGAGAACCACAGCGATCATAGGTGTATTGCGCCGGACAGGCCAGTATTACACACCTAGAAATGAGAGAGAACCACAGCGATCATAGGTGTATTGCGCCGGACAGGCCAGTATTACACACCTAGAAATTAGAGAGAACCACAGCGATCATAGGTGTATTGCCCCAGACAGGCCAGTATTACACACCTGGAAATGAGAGAAAACCACAGCGATCATAGATGTATTGCCCTAGACAGGCCAGTATTACACATCTAGAAATGAGAGAGAACCACAGCGATCATAGGTGTATTGCCCCAGACAGGCCAGTATTACACACCTGGAAATGAGAGAAAACCACAGCGATCATAGATGTATTGCCCTAGACAGGCCAGTATTACACATCTAGAAATGAGAGAAAACCACAGCGATCATAGGTGTATTGCCCCAGACAGGCCAGTATTACACACCTAGAAATGAGAGAGAACCACAGCGATCATAGGTATATTGCCCTTGACAGGCCAGTATTACACACCTAGAAATGAGAGAAAACCACAGCGATCATAGGTATATTGCCCCGGACAGGCCAGTATTACACACCTAGAAATGAGAGAAAACCACAGCGATCATAGGTGTATTGCCCCGGACAGGCCAGTATTACACACCTGGAAATGAGAGAAAACCACAGCGATCATACATTGTAGGTATATTGCCCCGGACAGGCCTGTATTACACATCTAGAAATGAGAGAAAACCACAGCGATCATAGGTGTATTGCCCTAGACAGGCCAGTATTACACACCTAGAAATGAGAGAAAACCACAGCGATCATAAGTATATTGCCCCGGACAGGCCAGTATTACACACCTAGAAATGAGAGAGAACCACAGCGATCATATGTGTATTGCCCCGGACAGGCCTGTATTACACACCTGGAAATGAGAGAGAACCACAGCGATCATAAGTATATTGCCCCGGACAGGCCAGTATTACACACCTGGAAATGAGAGAGAACCACAGCGATCATAGGTGTATTGCGCCGGACAGGCCAGTATTACACACCTAGAAATGAGATAGAACCACAGCGATCATAGGTGTATTGCGCCGGACAGGCCAGTATTACACACCTGGAAATGAGAGAAAACCACAGCGATCATAGGTGTATTGCCCTAGACAGGCCAGTATTACACACCTAGGAATGAGAGAAAACCACAGCGATCATAGGTGTATTGCCCCGGACAGGCCAGTATTACACATCTAGAAATGAGAGAAAACCACAGCGATCATATGTGTATTGCGCCGGACAGGCCAGTATTACACACCTAGGAATGAAAGAAAACCTCAGCGATCATAGGTGTATTGCCCCGGACAGGCCAGTATTACACACCTAGAAATGAGAGAAAACCACAGCGATCATATGTGTATTGCCCCGGACAGGCCAGTATTACACATCTAGAAATGAGAGAAAACCACAGCGATCATATGTGTATTGCCCCGGACAGGCCAGTATTACACATCTAGAAATGAGAGAAAACCACAGCGATCATATGTGTATTGCCCCGGACAAGCCAGTATTACACACCTAGAAATGAGAGAAAACCACAGCGATCATAGGTGTATTGCCCCGGACAGGCCTGTATCACACACCTAGAAATGAGAGAAAACCACAGCGATCATAGGTGTATTGCCCCGGACAGGCCAGTATTACACACCTGGAAATGAGAGAAAACCACAGCGATCATAGGTGTATTGCGCCGGACAGGCCAGTATTACACATATAGAAATGAGAGAAAACCACAGCGATCATAGGTGTATTGCCCCGGACAGGCCTGTATTACACACCTGGAAATGAGAGAAAACCACAGCGATCATAGGTGTATTTCCCCGGACAGGCCAGTATTACACATCTAGAAATGAGAGAAAACCACAGCGATCATATGTGTATTGCCCCGGACAGGCCTGTATTACACACCTGGAAATGAGAGAAAACCACAGCGATCATAGGTGTATTGCCCCGGACAGGCCTGTATTACACACCTGGAAATGAGAGAAAACCACAGCGATCATAGGTGTATTGCCCCGGACAGGCCAGTATTACACACCTGGAAATGAGAGAAAACCACAGCGATCATAGGTATATTGCGCCGGACAGGCCTGTATTACACATCTAGAAATGAGAGAAAACCACAGCGATCATAGGTGTATTGCCCCGGACAGGCCAGTATCACACACCTAGAAATGAGAGAAAACCACAGCGATCATAGGTGTATTGCCCCGGACAGGCCAGTATTACACACCTGGAAATGAGAGAAAACCACAGCGAGCATAGGTATATTGCCCCGGACAGGCCTGTATTACACATCTAGAAATGAGAGAAAACCACAGCGATCATAGGTGTATTGCCCTAGACAGGCCAGTATTACACACCTAGAAATGAGAGAAAACCACAGCGATCATAAGTATATTGCCCCGGACAGGCCAGTATTACACACCTAGAAATGAGAGAGAACCACAGCGATCATAAGTGTATTGCCCCGGACAGGCCTGTATTACACACCTGGAAATGAGAGAGAACCACAGCGATCATATGTGTATTGCCCCGGACAGGCCAGTATTACACACCTGGAAATGAGAGAGAACCACAGCGATCATAGGTGTATTGCGCCGGACAGGCCAGTATTACACACCTAGAAATGAGATAGAACCACAGCGATCATAGGTGTATTGCGCCGGACAGGCCAGTATTACACACCTGGAGATGAGAGAAAACCACAGCGATCATAGGTGTATTGCCCTAGACAGGCCAGTATTACACACCTAGGAATGAGAGAAAACCACAGCGATCATAGGTGTATTGCCCCGGACAGGCCAGTATTACACATCTAGAAATGAGAGAAAACCACAGCGATCATATGTGTATTGCGCCGGACAGGCCAGTATTACACACCTAGGAATGAAAGAAAACCTCAGCGATCATAGGTGTATTGCCCCGGACAGGCCAGTATTACACACCTAGAAATGAGAGAAAACCACAGCGATCATATGTGTATTGCCCCGGACAGGCCAGTATTACACATCTAGAAATGAGAGAAAACCACAGCGATCATATGTGTATTGCCCCGGACAGGCCAGTATTACACATCTAGAAATGAGAGAAAACCACAGCGATCATATGTGTATTGCCCCGGACAAGCCAGTATTACACACCTAGAAATGAGAGAAAACCACAGCGATCATAGGTGTATTGCCCCGGACAGGCCTGTATCACACACCTAGAAATGAGAGAAAACCACAGCGATCATAGGTGTATTGCCCCGGACAGGCCAGTATTACACACCTGGAAATGAGAGAAAACCACAGCGATCATAGGTGTATTGCCCCGGACAGGCCAGTATTACACATCTAGAAATGAGAGAAAACCACAGCGATCATAGGTGTATTGCCCCGGACAGGCCTGTATTACACACCTGGAAATGAGAGAAAACCACAGCGATCATAGGTGTATTGCCCCGGACAGGCCAGTATTACACATCTAGAAATGAGAGAAAACCACAGCGATCATAGGTGTATTGCCCCGGACAGGCCTGTATTACACACCTGGAAATGAGAGAAAACCACAGCGATCATAGGTGTATTGCGCCGGACAGGCCAGTATTACACATCTAGAAATGAGAGAAAACCACAGCGATCATAGGTGTATTGCCCCGGACAGGCCAGTATTACACACCTAGAAATGAGAGAAAACCACAGCGATCATAGGTGTATTGCGCCGGACAGGCCTGTATTACACACCTAGAAATGAGAGAAAACCTCAGCGATCATAGGTGTATTGCCCCGGACAGGCCAGTAATGAGAGAACCACAGCGATCATAGGTGTATTGCCCCGGACAGGCCAGTAATGAGAGAACCACAGCGATCATAGGTATATTGCCCCGGACAGGCCTGTATTACACATCTAGGAATGAGAGAGAACCACAGCGATCATAGGTGTATTGCCCCGGACAGGCCAGTATTACACACCTAGAAATGAGAGAAAACCACAGCGATCCTAGGTGTATTGCCCCGGACAGGCCAGTATTACACACCTGGAAATGAGAGAAAACCACAGCGATCATAGGTATATTGCGCCGGACAGGCCTGTATTACACATCTAGAAATGAGAGAAAACCACAGCGATCATAGGTGTATTGCCCCGGACAGGCCAGTATCACACACCTAGAAATGAGAGAAAACCACAGCGATCATAGGTGTATTGCCCCGGACAGGCCAGTATTACACACCTGGAAATGAGAGAAAACCACAGCGAGCATAGGTATATTGCCCCGGACAGGCCTGTATTACACATCTAGAAATGAGAGAAAACCACAGCGATCATAGGTGTATTGCCCTAGACAGGCCAGTATTACACACCTAGAAATGAGAGAAAACCACAGCGATCATAAGTATATTGCCCCGGACAGGCCAGTATTACACACCTAGAAATGAGAGAGAACCACAGCGATCATATGTGTATTGCCCCGGACAGGCCTGTATTACACACCTGGAAATGAGAGAGAACCACAGCGATCATATGTGTATTGCCCCGGACAGGCCAGTATTACACACCTGGAAATGAGAGAGAACCACAGCGATCATAGGTGTATTGCGCCGGACAGGCCAGTATTACACACCTAGAAATGAGATAGAACCACAGCGATCATAGGTGTATTGCGCCGGACAGGCCAGTATTACACACCTGGAGATGAGAGAAAACCACAGCGATCATAGGTGTATTGCCCTAGACAGGCCAGTATTACACACCTAGGAATGAGAGAAAACCACAGCGATCATAGGTGTATTGCCCCGGACAGGCCAGTATTACACATCTAGAAATGAGAGAAAACCACAGCGATCATATGTGTATTGCGCCGGACAGGCCAGTATTACACACCTAGGAATGAAAGAAAACCTCAGCGATCATAGGTGTATTGCCCCGGACAGGCCAGTATTACACACCTAGAAATGAGAGAAAACCACAGCGATCATATGTGTATTGCCCCGGACAGGCCAGTATTACACATCTAGAAATGAGAGAAAACCACAGCGATCATATGTGTATTGCCCCGGACAGGCCAGTATTACACATCTAGAAATGAGAGAAAACCACAGCGATCATATGTGTATTGCCCCGGACAAGCCAGTATTACACACCTAGAAATGAGAGAAAACCACAGCGATCATAGGTGTATTGCCCCGGACAGGCCTGTATCACACACCTAGAAATGAGAGAAAACCACAGCGATCATAGGTGTATTGCCCCGGACAGGCCAGTATTACACACCTGGAAATGAGAGAAAACCACAGCGATCATAGGTGTATTGCCCCGGACAGGCCAGTATTACACATCTAGAAATGAGAGAAAACCACAGCGATCATAGGTGTATTGCCCCGGACAGGCCTGTATTACACACCTGGAAATGAGAGAAAACCACAGCGATCATAGGTGTATTGCCCCGGACAGGCCAGTATTACACATCTAGAAATGAGAGAAAACCACAGCGATCATAGGTGTATTGCCCCGGACAGGCCTGTATTACACACCTGGAAATGAGAGAAAACCACAGCGATCATAGGTGTATTGCGCCGGACAGGCCAGTATTACACATCTAGAAATGAGAGAAAACCACAGCGATCATAGGTGTATTGCCCCGGACAGGCCAGTATTACACACCTAGAAATGAGAGAAAACCACAGCGATCCTAGGTGTATTGCGCCGGACAGGCCTGTATTACACACCTAGAAATGAGAGAAAACCTCAGCGATCATAGGTGTATTGCCCCGGACAGGCCAGTAATGAGAGAACCACAGCGATCATAGGTGTATTGCCCCGGACAGGCCAGTAATGAGAGAACCACAGCGATCATAGGTATATTGCCCCGGACAGGCCTGTATTACACATCTAGGAATGAGAGAGAACCACAGCGATCATAGGTGTATTGCCCCGGACAGGCCAGTATTACACACCTAGAAATGAGAGAAAACCACAGCGATCCTAGGTGTATTGCCCCGGACAGGCCTGTATTACACACCTAGAAATGAGAGAAAACCTCAGCGATCATAGGTGTATTGCCCCGGACAGGCCAGTAATGAGAGAACCACAGCGATCATAGGTGTATTGCCCCGGACAGGCCAGTAATGAGAGAACCACAGCGATCATAGGTATATTGCCCTAGACAGGCCTGTATTACACATCTAGGAATGAGAGAGAACCACAGCGATCATAGGTGTATTGCCCCGGACAGGCCAGTATTACACACCTGGAAATGAGAGAGAACCACAGCGATCATAGGTGTATTGCCCCGGACAGGCCAGTATTACACATCTAGGAATGAGAGAGAACCACAGCGATCATAGGTGTATTGCCCTAGACAGGCCTGTATTACACACCTAGAAATGAGAGAGAACCACAGCGATCATAGGTGTATTGCCCCGGACAGGCCAGTATTACACACCTGGAAATGAGAGAGAACCACAGCGATCATAGGTGTATTGCCCCGGACAGGCCAGTATTACACATCTAGGAATGAGAGAGAACCACAGCGATCATAGGTGTATTGCCCTAGACAGGCCTGTATTACACACCTAGAAATGAGAGAGAACCACAGCGATCATAGGTGTATTGCCCCGGACAGGCCAGTATTACACACCTGGAAATGAGAGAAAACCACAGCGATCATAGGTGTATTGCCCCGGACAGGCCTGTATTACACATCTAGGAATGAGAGAGAACCACAGCGATCATAGGTGTATTGCCCTAGACAGGCCAGTATTACACACCTAGAAATGAGAGAGAACCACAGCGATCATAGGTGTATTGTCCTGGACAGGCCAGTATTACACACCTGGAAATGAGAGAAAACCACAGCGATCATAGGTGTATTGCCCCGGACAGGCCTGTATTACACATCTAGGAATGAGAGAGAACCACAGCGATCATAGGTGTATTGCCCTAGACAGGCCAGTATTACACACCTAGAAATGAGAGAGAACCACAGCGATCATAGGTGTATTGTCCTGGACAGGCCAGTATTACACACCTAGAAATGAGAGAAAACCACAGCGATCATAGGTGTATTGCCCCTGTAGAATGTAGCTACAACATGCATAGGCGGACCAGGATTTTGGGTTAGAGGGGGCGTACATTGTTTTCACTGAACTGAACTTTAAGTATGAACAGTACTTTATTTTCCAAAATTTTGATACAGTTGTTCAAAATAATAAAGTATATCGGGGACTGGAAAACAAGCTAGAAGTTTATATAAATTCCTCTCCCCTTGAATATTACAAGCAATGTTATGATTGGCCGACCACACTTTTGTGTATGGGGTGTTAGGCCTCTCGTCCATATTGAATTCACAACAACATGAAAAAAATGCATCTTTGTTGTTCACACGAAGAGTGTTCGAAAATTTTTGCACGAACCGTATACTCGAGTATCACGCGCGTTAAACCAGTACGAACCAGAGGGACCTGAGAATTTGTTACAGCTAGTTTTGAACATTTAACTAGGGTGGGTTTTATGGGGTGTTTTTTTTTACACTTTTGGGGGGTTTAGATCAATTTTCGATAAAAATGCCCCCTCAATGGTCATAAAGACTAAAGAATGGAAAGCTTTAAAAACCTCTTACAGGCCCAATATACGTTACTTTCGGCAAAACTTGAAGCGAAAATAAAGCCTAATAACTATTTTGTATTTATAGATTTAGGCAAGATTAACTGATATCAGCAATATTCAAGATGAATTCTTTCGCGGTTAACGGTACAGCAGAAGTTAAACCTCGGTATTTGTAAACACGCCTCCATTTCGGCTTGTTGATGAAGTAGGCCCCACCTGAGTTATTTTCAGTTCTCTGAATTTTTCTGTCAAGAGTTTCTTGTTAGTTACCGCTCAGGTTTACTTCGTTTTTTTGCTTATTTTTGCATGGTTATCAACTGGAATTTTTTTCTTCAGAATTTTTCAGAATCACGAAAAAAATCCTGAAGTTGCGTATATTGGGCCTTTAAATGCACGTCAAATTTATCCTCTTTCCATAGAAATAATCACGATTTCCTCAAAAAACACGCAAAATTTCTTTGGATGCCTATAATAAGAGGAAGACCGCCATTCATTGACAGCGAAACGCTAGCGCGTGCAAGGACGTCAAAACCCATTGCTATGCAGAAAGTGGCACGATAGTTAACGAAAGACACGGACATTTTGCGTGGTTTTTTGGAGGAAATCAAGATTATTTCTGCGGATGGAGGATACATTTGGCGTGCATTTAGAGTTTTTTAAAAATAAAACGTATACATCTTTCCAACGGTACACAGTTATTTATCGTACCTCTACTGAAAATGTGATTTTTGACACAAGATATGTAGGTGGGGTCGATTTTTCGACCCGGAAAGCTTTCCACCCTTTAGCCTTTATGACCATTGAGGGGGCATTTTTATCGAAAATTGATCTAAACCCCCAAAACGTGTAAAATTACTCTGAACACCTAAAGTTAGGTCCAAAACTAGCTGTAACTAATATTCTCAGGTCCCTGTGGTACGAACTAGTTCACTGCTCATCCCTGTATTGTGTGTATACATTTAATTAAAATCCACTAACCGGTTCCCTTACAGATGTTTTCTGAATTTCATTCTGGTCATAAATCGGTCGAAGATGCTCCTTTCTCAGGAAGACTTAGGTCTGCTGCTACCATCAAATTGAACGTCATTGAAATCAAGTAAATCATTGAGAAAGACGCGCGTTATACGGTCAGACAGCTATTATTATTTAGCATCTGTTCACAACTTTCAGAAGAAAAATCTCAAGGTCAGAAAAATAAGTGCTCGTTGAATCCCACATTTACTCACTAACGAGCAGAAACGTACACGGGTACAAATGGCTAAGAGATGCTGATAAAGAACTCAAAATATCAGTAAAGGGCATTTGATAGTATCATACTGGGTGATGACACATTGGTGCATTTTTATGAGCCTAAGAGGAAAGTTGACTTAGGGCTTTGAACATGCCAAAATGCCCAGTATTGCTAAACGAACACTAACAACAAAGAAGGTGCATGTTATACGCAATATTCTTAAGAAATAGCGGACAAATCATGCAAATTGCTGTTCGAAAAGGTAGAGTTTGTCTGGAAGCTTCAATAAGAATGTAGTTCTGGCCAATTGTTACGTGGCGATGCCCCAAGCCACAAATCAGCAACTGCTGGTTTTTTTAAGTCGGAAAAGGTTAACGTCTTATACCACACCTTCCATTCAGCCCAGCCCTTGCCCCGAGTGATTTTTTCCTCTTTCCGAAATTAAAGGTCAAAAATAGTCACTTGACAAATTTTAGGGGGGGGGGGGGGAGGGGCGCGCGCCGGCTGCGCCCCCCTCTGGATCCGCCTATGACATGTTTTATAACCAATTAATAAATTTGGGCATGAAAATCCCGCCCAAAGTCCATAAAATCGAAATTTCTTCAATTTTAGAACATATAGGAAAAATCTGAGGCACGTCTTTGTAGATGACCTTTCCGTTCGTCAGAAGGAAAAGTATTGTGAATTACTTAAACACTATAATTATATGTTCACTTTATAGAAAATTTAATAACCTTTCCAATGATATATGATACATACGTTTATAAATGTATATCCAAATTATTAAGCAAAACATCTGAAGACAATGTGCCCCCTATCTATATCCTTAAAATGCGAAAATCATCTGTATGAACTATAAACCTATTTTCTTTAAAATAAATAATATAATCTTATATCCATGGTTTTCAGTTTTACTATGACGTATGGCCGTCCAAATATCTTTATTTTTTTACTTAAGCAATTATTGCACTTCTAATCCCCTGCCATCTTGGTATAAAATATACGGTTGTTGCAACCCTTATTGTAATAAATTGCTTAATGTAATACTTTATACACGTAGTCCCTTTAAGACAGTTGTTTTTTTAATTTGAATTCCAACAAAAGCAAGCAGGTCGAACTTCCCCATACTTTGGTAATACCGATCGTATTGTCGGTATAATAACTCCCTGTTTGTACTAGAAACATTGAATTGAAAGAAATTTGTTTCCTATTCGATATTCTGTAATTAGAAATCGATAATGACTGTTTATCTGTAGTTGGTATTTCTATGTTGAAACCCGTCCCAAGTATTACTAGTATATTAGCAGTACCACAGTGGGTAAACTGTCATTACCACTACACATGCTCAGTAAACCAGTGCATGTTCGCAGTATGCATGGTTAGGATGAACCTCATTACACACATACACAAAAGTATTGGTATCCTGTTTTTCTGCGGAATCATATTTGGTGAGTATTGTTTTAATAATTTTAATATGGAGTTTTTCAGCATACAGTTGTTTTTCTTACCTCATTCATTTTAATTTTGTCATGAAAAGTAATGATTTCTCTCTTGTTTTGTCATATATATTTATTTAACGTGTTAGGATCGTTCGTGGACCACTTTTTTCTTGTTAATGTTAAAAAGGGTTTTTAAAGTTCCAAGTTCAGCTTTTCGTTGTTTCCATTACCCACAGACTGAAACCATTAATTACCCGTAAACAGAAACCACAAGTTACCAATAAACAGAAACCATCAACTACCCATAGACTGAAATCATCAATTACCCGTAAAAAGAAACCATCAACTACCCATAGACTGAAATCATCAATTACCCGTAAAAAGAAACCATCAACTACCCGTAGACTCACACTACCAATTTACCATAGATTACCCGTAGACTGAAACCATTAATTACCCGTAGACTGAAACCACCAATTACCCGTAAACTGAAACCACCATTTACCCGTAGACTAAAACCACCAATTACCAGTAGATTGAAACCACCAATTACCAGTTGACTGAAACCACCAATTACCAGTTGACTGAAACCACCAATTACCAGTAGACTGAAACCACCAATTACCCGTAGATTGAAACCACCAATTACCCGTAGTCTGAAACCACCAATTACCCGTAGATTGAAACCAACAATTACCAGTAGACTGAAACCAACAATTACCAGTAGATTGAAACCACCAATTACCAGTAGTCTGAAACCACCAATTACCAGTAGACTGAAACCACCAATTACCCGTAGTCTGAAACCACCAATTACCCGTAGTCTGAAACCACCAATTACCAGTAAACTGAAACCACCAATTACCCGTAGTCTGAAACCACCAATTACCAGTAGACTGAAACCACCAATTACCAGTAGATTGAAACCACCAATTACCAGTAGATTGAAACCACCAATTACCCGTAGTCTGAAACCGTCACTTACCCGTCGACTGAAATGTTGCAAAACTAGGAATTGTGTGTACCCACCGGCTGTACGCAGGAAGTCGCGATAGTACGTGCATCATTACAACCAGAGACGTCTGATTCTAAAACCTTAAAATTAAAACTGTAATAAGGTGGATATTCATTACAGATATTTACCAGAAGGGGCGTGAAAAGGTATGGGGTCACCTTCCCAACCACGTGGGTTTTCTCTCAGTACTTCGGTTTCCTCCCACAATCAGACCGTTTGCGCGCTAACATCCGGGCCATCAAGAGTGATTATAATTTATATATATATTTTTTTACAGATTAAATCGTGCTGTCGGGTATTCAACTATAAATTGTCTTTCATCTGTATACATGTATTTATGATATGGACACTAATCTGGCACTAAGATTTCTTGTCTATCTATTGGTTTCTATATGCTCTCTCCTTTACTTGTGAGTGAGAGTAATATCTTAATACTCTCTCCTTTACATGTAAGTTATATATTTATACTCCCTCGTTTACTTGTGAGTTATAAATTTATACTCTCTCATTTACTTGTGAGTAATATATTTATACTCCCTCGTTTACTTGTTTACTTGTGAGTTATATCTTTATACCCTGATGCCGGCGCCGGGGGGGGGGGGGGGGTAATTTTACCATCATTAGCATATATTTCGGATTGTGATTCCATTGGCAGCGAAAACCAAGGTTTTACGCTTAAATTTTGGCTAAATGATTTATTACCGTCAAAAGGATCAAGAAAAATAAGGAAAATAACATATTTAGACACATTTGAAACGTAATATTTTCCTCCAAGCCATCCTGTAATTGTGCGAGAAAATAAACAGGAACCATTGCGTTCTATGAAATATTGTCAATATGGCTACTAATATTTATTTCTAGCATGGCATATTGGCTTCGGGTGAAGAATAACTTATAATCATTAAGATAAAAACCAGTTAAAGGTTTATGCATTGTATAAGATAATCTGTAAATGAGTACTTTTTACGGGACGTTTTGTTTTTACTCATAAACATTTATAAACCGTCGGAGTTGACCGGTCACGCTAATTTGAAGCTATTTAGAGGTCCAAATTGCACAACTTCCAAATTCATGTGATTTGTATCTAGATTGTATCAAACGAAAAAGCTTAAATGTATCAAAAGAAAAAGCTTAAAGCTCATCAAATTAATTCTAAGCAAATTTCTCTTAATAGAAACGTCATCTTGTTGAAGATTCCGGGAAAAAAAGTGAACCAATCCAAATAAATCTAAACTCATTTTGTGCAAATTTTGACCTAGCAGCTGAAAAAGATGAAGTCCATGATTTCGAATAAAACATTTTTAATGTTAGGTCAGACAGGGATGTATATGTGTATATCTCACATATACGTCCCTGGGTCAGATTGCCAACACTTTTGATAGGAGTTATTACCATAACATGCCCCTTTTGACTGAACAGAATTGAGGCAATTTTTAACGTTACTGCTACAGCACAGAACACGAATTAGGGGGTCAACTCACACCCCCTAAGGTATGGAATAGCCTGCGAAATGACTGGTAGTTTTCCGCTTACTTAAGGTCATTTAACAAGCTGTTCTATATATTTGGGAGACCTCAAAGCAGGATAGAGGTTACACAACGAGTGGTTGTTGGATATGGAATTTATTTCACTCGAGTTAATTATTTTTTTTAAAGTTACAAAAGACACGAGCTTTAGCGAGTGTCTTTTGTAACTTTTAAAAAATAATTAACGAGAGTGAAATAAATTCCATATCCAATAACCACGAGCCGTGTGACCTGTTTCTACCACAATAATATTATTCAGCAGTTGCAGTGTTGTTTTCTGGAGTGAATCGCGGATTTGCGGGAAATCACATCATCTCGAATACATTCCCGCCAAGTTGTGACGACGTTAACAATCGATGACGTAGTCAATAAAGCACATTTCCGGTCAAAGTTCAACTTCTCAACCAATCAAAAGTCCGAAAGGTCATATTCCACTAGTGGTATATAACATATATTTATTCAACAGTCAGCACGTTTATACAATGGTCTGAGAGTGGAATAACACAGGGTATTGTGGCAGAAAAGATCTTATACCATAGGTGTTCATGATCACGTTCGGGATCTTTACCAGGTTGGCATTTCTAAAGTAATAAAATAAATCCTTTCTTCACAAAATTCTGTAAAATAGACGGTGAAAATTCGTTTAAAACCATAAAAACCTTCGAGAACATACAATTCAAACGATTTACTTGTAAAAAATAAAGT
Source organism: Mimachlamys varia (assembly GCA_947623455.1). Lineage (NCBI taxonomy): Eukaryota > Metazoa > Mollusca > Bivalvia > Pectinida > Pectinidae > Mimachlamys > Mimachlamys varia. The sequence goes on along the minus strand of OX392527.1, from coordinate 12,977,795 downwards.
CTTTGTTTTCTTAAAATATTTGTGACAGGGGACATATGCTCATTTTGTATAAAACGTAGTACTTGTTCCTCTATTCCCCCCTTTTTTGTATTTCTTAACAAACAAAAGTGTGAAAGGACCAGGACTGTAGTTTGAAAATATAAAAGACTGAAAAATTGTAAGTTTTCCTTTCTTTGTGAGAACTTTAATTTCTTCTTCAAGAGAGGATTTTAACTTTATTATATTTATATTATCACAAACGTTTGAGAGTGTGTTATAATCTGCACATTTGTATAAATAACAAATTTTGTTTGATAATACACATGTATATCATTCACAGTAATATATAAAATGGATGGAAAAAACCTACATGTTTTTTTCGTTAGAAAATGGCAGATACAGTTTACATATCCTTTGGTCTCGAAATGAGTAAATGAAATCATAAACATTTGTCTCGAATTGGAATCATCAGTTATTATTTTTTTTAAATCTTCGTCATTCCGTGCTCAAGTCATTTCATTTTTTTTTGTCTTTTGCGACTCGCTTAAAATTAATTGATTAACTAATTATGAATTTATCGCCAGAAAAATATTTGAGCACGAGAACGGGTTCGTTAATAGAATTAACAACTTTAACTTTGAGAGGAAAATTAAAAGCTATGCACTAAAACAGGGGGACAAATCAATGCTTTTTGCAAAGAAAATAAATCGAACATGAAAATTGTTTATGAATGGAGCGATATACTGCGGCGTTGTGTAGGCCGAGTTTAGTTTAAACATAGTTTATACCATGTAAAGTCAATAGGATTGGACGTAAGTTATCACACCTTATAATGTCCTCTTCCGAATATATTTTACAATTAACATTATAATCAATAAAACAATGCATGCACATATATAATATTTTTAATTTCAACAGAGAGGGGGGGGGGGGGGGGAGAGGGAGAAAGAGAGAGAGAGAAAGAGGGAGGGAGGGAAAGGTGGGGGGGGGTAAGAGAGAGAGGGGGGAGGGGGATAAGAAAGAAAGGGAGGGAGGGATAAGAGATAGAGAGAGAGAGGTAATCTTATGTATAATTCAAGATGTATAATTACAAAGATTCTAATACTTCATTAACTTAATTAGGGTATTTTCAAATTGCGCCATGATTCCCACCGAGTATACTATTAGTTGCTTTCTTACTTAAATAGTTATTCGTTCCTCTTTCCTTTCACTGTCTGATTGTAACACAATCCTGTTCCCGTCGTCTGTAGCCCCATCACTTCCATGGTCTGATTGTAACACAAACCTGTTCCCGTCGTCTGTAGCCCCATCACTTCCACTGTCTGATTGTAACACGATCCTGTTCCCGTCGTCTGTAGCCCCATCACTTCCACTGTCTGATTGTAACACAATCCTGTTCCCGTCGTCTGTAGCCCCATCACTTCCACTGTCTGATTGTAACACGATCCTGTTCCCGTCGTCTATAGCCCCATCACTTCCACTGTCTGATTGTAACACGATCCTGTTCCCGCCGTCGTCTGTAGCCCCATCACTCCCACTGTCTGATTGTAACACGATTCTGTTCCCGCCGTCGTCTATAGACCCATCACTCCCACTGTCTGATTGTAACACAATCCTGTTCCCGCCGTCGTCTATAGCCCCATCACTTCCACTGTCTGATTGTAACACGATCCTCTTCCCGTCGTCTGTAGCCCCATCACTTCCACTGTCTGATTGTAACACGATCCTGTTCCCGTCGTCTGTAGCCCCATCACTTCCACTGTCTGATTGTAACACAATCCTGTTCCCGTCGTCTGTAGCCCCATCACTTCCACTGTCTGATTGTAACACGATCCTGTTCCCGTCGTCTGTAGCCCCATCACTTCCACTGTCTGATTGTAACACGATCCTGTTCCCGCCGTCGTCTGTAGCCCCATCACTCCCACTGTCTGATTGTAACACGATTCTGTTCCCGCCGTCGTCTATAGCCCCATCACTCCCACTGTCTGATTGTAACACAATCCTGTTCCCGCCGTCGTCTGTAGCCCCATCACTTCCACTGTCTGATTGTAACACAATTCTGTTCCCGCCGTCGTCTGTAGCCCCATCACTCCCACTGTCTGATTGTAACACAATCCTGTTCCCGCCGTCGTCTATAGCCCAATCACTTCCACTGTCTGATTGTAACACAATCCTGTTCCCGCCGTCGTCTATAGCCCAATCACTTCCACTGTCTGATTGTAACACAATCCTGTTCCCGCCGTCGTCTATAGCCCCATCACTCCCACTGTCTGATTGTAACACAATCCTGTTCCCGCCGTCGTCTATAGCCCCATCACTTCCACTGTCTGATTGTAACACAATTCTGTTCCCGCCGTCGTCTGTAGCCCCATCACTTCCACCGTCTGATTGTAACACAATCCTGTTCCCGCCGTCGTCTGTAGCCCCATCACTTCCACTGTCTGATTGTAACACAATCCTGTTCCCGCCGTCGTCTGTAGCCCCATCACTTCCACTGTCTGATTGTAACACAATCCTGTTCCCGCCGTCGTCTGTAGCCCCATCACTTCCACTGTCTGATTGTAACACAATTCTGTTCCCGCCGTCGTCTGTAGCCCAATCACTTTCAATGTCTGATTGTAACACAATTCTGTTCCCGCCTTCGTCTGTAGCCCTATCACTTCCACCGTCTGATTGTAACACAATTCTTTTCCCGCCGTCGTCTGTGGCCCAATCACTTTCACTGTCTGATTGTAACACAATTCTGTTCCCGCCGTCGTCTGTAGCCCCATCACTTCCACCGTCTGATTGTAACACAATTCTTTTCCCGCCGTCGTCTGTGGCCCAATCACTTTCACTGTCTGATTGTAACACAATTCTGTTCCCGCCGTCGTCTGTAGCCCCATCACTTCCACCGTCTGATTGTAACACAATTCTGTTCCCGCCGTCGTCTGTAGCCCCATCACTTCCACCGTCTGATTGTAACACAATTCTGTTCCCGCCGTCGTCTGTAGCCCAATCACTTCCACCGTCTGATTGTAACACAATTCTGTTCCCGCCGTCGTCTGTAGCCCAATCACTTTCACTGTCTGATTGTAACACAATTCTGTTCCCGCCGTCGTCTGTAGCCCCATCACTTCCACTGTCTGATTGTAACACAATTCTGTTCCCGCCGTCGTCTGTAGCCCAATCACTTCCACCGTCTGATTGTAACACAATTCTGTTCCCGCCGTCGTCTGTAGCCCAATCACTTTCACTGTCTGATTGTAACACAATTCTGTTCCCGCCGTCGTCTGTAGCCCCATCACTTTCACTGTCTGATTGTAACACAATTCTGTTCCCGCCGTCGTCTGTAGCCCAATCACTTTCACTGTCTGATTGTAACACAATTCTGTTCCCGCCGTCGTCTGTAGCCCCATCACTTCCACTGTCTGATTGTAACACAATTCTGTTCCCGCCGTCGTCTGTAGCACAATCACTTTCACTGTCTGATTGTAACACAATTCTGTTCCCGCCGTCGTCTGTAGCCCCATCACTTTCACTGTCTGATTGTAACACAATTCTGTTCCCGCCGTCGTCTGTAGCCCCATCACTTCCACCGTCTGATTGAAACACAATCCTGTTCCCGCCGTCGTCTGTAGCCCAATCACTTTCACTATCTGATTGTAACACGATCCTGTTCCCGTCGTCTGTAGCCCCATCACTTCCACTGTCTGATTGTAACACGATCCTGTTCCCGCCGTCGTCTGTAGCCCCATCACTCCCACTGTCTGATTGTAACACGATTCTGTTCCCGCCGTCGTCTATAGCCCCATCACTCCCACTGTCTGATTGTAACACAATCCTGTTCCCGCCGTCGTCTATAGCCCCATCACTTCCACTGTCTGATTGTAACACAATTCTGTTCCCGCCGTCGTCTGTAGCCCCATCACTCCCACTGTCTGATTGTAACACAATCCTGTTCCCGCCGTCGTCTATAGCCCAATCACTTCCACTGTCTGATTGTAACACAATCCTGTTCCCGCCGTCGTCTATAGCCCAATCACTTCCACTGTCTGATTGTAACACAATCCTGTTCCCGCCGTCGTCTATAGCCCCATCACTCCCACTGTCTGATTGTAACACAATCCTGTTCCCGCCGTCGTCTATAGCCCCATCACTTCCACTGTCTGATTGTAACACAATTCTGTTCCCGCCGTCGTCTGTAGCCCCATCACTTCCACCGTCTGATTGTAACACAATCCTGTTCCCGCCGTCGTCTGTAGCCCCATCACTTCCACTGTCTGATTGTAACACAATCCTGTTCCCGCCGTCGTCTGTAGCCCCATCACTTCCACTGTCTGATTGTAACACAATCCTGTTCCCGCCGTCGTCTGTAGCCCCATCACTTCCACTGTCTGATTGTAACACAATTCTGTTCCCGCCGTCGTCTGTAGCCCAATCACTTTCAATGTCTGATTGTAACACAATTCTGTTCCCGCCGTCGTCTGTAGCCCCATCACTTCCACCGTCTGATTGTAACACAATTCTTTTCCCGCCGTCGTCTGTGGCCCAATCACTTTCACTGTCTGATTGTAACACCATTCTGTTCCCGCCGTCGTCTGTAGCCCCATCACTTCCACCGTCTGATTGTAACACAATTCTTTTCCCGCCGTCGTCTGTGGCCCAATCACTTTCACTGTCTGATTGTAACACAATTCTGTTCCCGCCGTCGTCTGTAGCCCCATCACTTCCACCGTCTGATTGTAACACAATTCTGTTCCCGCCGTCGTCTGTAGCCCCATCACTTCCACCGTCTGATTGTAACACAATTCTGTTCCCGCCGTCGTCTGTAGCCCAATCACTTCCACCGTCTGATTGTAACACAATTCTGTTCCCGCCGTCGTCTGTAGCCCAATCACTTTCACTGTCTGATTGTAACACAATTCTGTTCCCGCCGTCGTCTGTAGCCCCATCACTTTCACTGTCTGATTGTAACACAATTCTGTTCCCGCCGTCGTCTGTAGCCCCATCACTTCCACCGTCTGATTGTAACACAATCCTGTTCCCGCCGTCGTCTGTAGCTCCATTACTTTCACTGTCTGATTGTAACACAATCCTGTTCTCGTCGTCTGTAGCCCCATCACTTCCACCGTCTGATTGTAACACGATTCTGTTCCCGCCGTCGTCTGTAGCCCCATCACTTCCACCGTCTGATTGTAACACAATTCTGTTCCCACCGTCGTCTGTAGCCCAATCACTTTCACTGTCTGATTGTAACACAATTCTGTTCCCGCCACCGTCTGTAGCCCAATCACTTCCACCGTCTGATTGTAACACAATCCTGTTCCCGCCACCGTCTGTAGCCACATCACTTCCACCGTCTGATTGTAACACAATTCTGTTCCCGCCGTCGTCTGTAGCCCAATCACTTTCACTGTCTGATTGTAACACAATCCTGTTCCCGCCACCGTCTGTAGCCCAATCACTTCCACCGTCTGATTGTAACACAATTCTGTTTCCGCCGTCGTCTGTAGCCCAATCACTTTCACTGTCTGATTGTAACACAATTCTGTTCCCGTCGTCGTCTGTAGCCCAATCACTTTCACTGTCTGATTGTAACACAATTCTGTTCCCGCCGTCGTCTGTAGCCCCATCACTTCCACTGTCTGATTGTAACACAATTCTGTTCCCGCCGTCGTCTGTAGCCCAATCACTTCCACCGTCTGATTGTAACACAATTCTGTTCCCGCCGTCGTCTGTAGCCCAATCACTTTCACTGTCTGATTGTAACACAATTCTGTTCCCGCCGTCGTCTGTAGCCCCATCACTTTCACTGTCTGATTGTAACACAATTCTGTTCCCGCCGTCGTCTGTAGCCCAATCACTTTCACTGTCTGATTGTAACACAATTCTGTTCCCGCCGTCGTCTGTAGCCCCATCACTTCCACTGTCTGATTGTAACACAATTCTGTTCCCGCCGTCGTCTGTAGCCCAATCACTTTCACTGTCTGATTGTAACACAATTCTGTTCCCGCCGTCGTCTGTAGCCCCATCACTTTCACTGTCTGATTGTAACACAATTCTGTTCCCGCCGTCGTCTGTAGCCCCATCACTTCCACCGTCTGATTGAAACACAATCCTGTTCCCGCCGTCGTCTGTAGCCCAATCACTTTCACTGTCTGATTGTAACACAATCCTGTTCCCGCCGTCGTCTATAGCCCCATCACTTCCACCGTCTGATTGTAACACAATCCTGTTCCCGCCGTCGTCTGTGGCCCAATCACTTTCACTGTCTGATTGTAACACAATCCTGTTCCCGCCGTCGTCTGTGGCCCAATCACTTTCACTGTCTGATTGTAACACAATCCTGTTCCCGCCGTCATCTGTGGCCCAATCACTTCCACTGTCTGATTGTAACACAATCCTGTTCCCGCCGTCGTCTGTAGCCCCATCACTTCCACTGTCTGATTGTAACACAATCCTGTTCCCGCCGTCGTCTGTAGCCCAATCACTTCCACTGTCTGATTGTAACACAATCCTGTTCCCGCCGTCGTCTGTAGCCCAATCACTTCCACTGTCTGATTGTAACACAATTCTGTTCCCGTCGTCTGTAGCCCCATCACTTTCACTGTCTGATTGTAACACAATTCTGTTCCCGTCGTCTGTAGCCCAATCACTTTCACTGTCTGATTGTAACACAATTCTGTTCCCGTCGTCTGTAGCCCAATCACTTTCACTGTCTGATTGTAACACAATTCTGTTCCCGCCGTCGTTTGTAGCCCATTCACTTTCACGTTCGATTGTAACACAATCCTGTTCCCGCCGTCGTCTGTAGCCCCATCACTTCCACTGTCTGATTGTAACACAATTCTGTTCCCGTCGTCTGTAGCCCAATCACTTTCACTGTCTGATTGTAACACAATTCTGTTCCCGCCGTCGTCTGTAGCCCCATCACTTCCACTGTCTGATTGTAACACAATTCTGTTCCCGTCGTCTGTAGCCCAATCACTTTCACTGTCTGATTGTAACACAATCCTGTTCCCGCCGTCGTCTGTAGCCCCATCACTTTCACTGTCTGATTGTAACACAATCCTGTTCCCGTCGTCTGTAGCCCCATCACTTCCACTGTCTGATTGTAACACAATCCTGTTCCCGCCGTCGTCTGTGGCCCAATCACTTTCACTGTCTGATTGTAACACAATCCTGTTCCCGCCGTCGTCTGTGGCCCAATCACTTTCACTGTCTGATTGTAACACAATCCTGTTCCCGCCGTCTGTAGCCCCATCACTTCCACTGTCTGATTGTAACACAATCCTTTTCCCGCCGTCGTCTGTGGCCCAATCACTTTCACTGTCTGATTGTAACACAATGCTGTTCCCGCCGTCGTCTGTGGCCCAATCACTTTCACTGTCTGATTGTAACACAATCCTGTTCCCGCCGTCTGTAGCCCCATCACTTCCACTGTCTGATTGTAACACAATCCTGTTCCCGCCGTCGTCTATAGCCCCATCACTTTCACTGTCTGATTGTAACACAATCCTGTTCCCGCCGTCGTCTATAGCCCCATCACGTCCACAGTCTGATTGTAACACAATCCTGTTCCCGCCGTCGTCTGTAGCCCCATCACTCCCACTGTCTGATTGTAACACAATCCTGTTCTCGTCGTCGTCTGTAGCCCAATCACTTCCACTGTCTGATTGTAACACAATCCTGTTCCCGTCGTCTGTAGCCCCATCACTTCCACTGTCTGATTGTAACACAATCCTGTTCCCGTCGTCTGTAGCCCAATCACTTTCACTGTCTGATTGTAACACAATCCTGTTCCCGTCGTCGTCTATAGCCCAATCACTTCCACTGTCTGGTTGTAACACAATCCTGTTCCCGCCGTCGTCTCTAGCCCCATCAATTCCACTGTCAGGTTGTAACACAATCCTGTTCCCGCAGTCGTCTGTAGCCCCATCACTTCCATCGTCTGATTGTAACACAATTCTGTTCCCGCCGTCGTCTGTAGCCCAATCACTTCCACTGTCTGATTGTAACACAATCCTGTTCCCGTCGTCTGTAGTCCCATCACTTCCACTGTCTGATTGTAACACAATCCTGTTCCCGTCGTCGTCTGTAGCCCCATCACTTCCACTGTCAGGTTGTAACACAATCCTGTTCCGGTCGTCGTTTGTAGCCCCATCACTTCCACTGTCTGATTGTAACACAATCCTGTTCCCGCCATCGTCTATAGCCCAATCACTTCCACTGTCTGATTGTAACACAATCCTGTTCCCGTCGTCTGTAGCCCCATCACTTCAACTGTCTGATTGTAACACAATCCTGTTCCCGCCGTCGTCTGTAGCCCCATCACTTTCACTGTCTGATTGTAACACAATCCTGTTCCCGTCGTCTGTGGCCCAATCACTTTCACTGTCTGATTGTAACACAATCCTGTTCCCGTCGTCTGTAGCCCAATGACTTCCACTGTCTGATTGTAACACAATCCTGTTCCCGCCGTCGTCTGTAGCCCCATCACTTTCACTGTCTGATTGTAACACAATCCTGTTCCCGCCGTCGTCTATAGCCCCATCACTTTCACTGTCTGGTTGTAACACAATCCTATTCCCGCCGTCGTCTATAGCCCCATCACTTTCACTGTCTGGTTGTAACACAATCCTATTCCCGCCGTCGTCTATAGTCCCATCACTTCCACTGTCTGATTGTAACACAATCCTGTTCCCGTCGTCTGTAGCCCCATCACTTCCACTGTCTGATTGTTACACAATCCTGTTCCCGCCGTCGTCTGTAGCCCCATCACTTCCACTGTCTGATTGTAACACAATTCTGTTCCCGCCGTCGTCTGTAGCCCAATCACTTCCACCGTCTGATTGTAACACAATCCTGTTCCCGCCACCGTCTGTAGCCACATCACTTCCACCGTCTGATTGTAACACAATTCTGTTCCCGCCGTCGTCTGTAGCCCAATCACTTTCACTGTCTGATTGTAACACAATCCTGTTCCCGCCACCGTCTGTAGCCCAATCACTTCCACCGTCTGATTGTAACACAATTCTGTTCCCGCCGTCGTCTGTAGCCCAATCACTTCCACCATCTGATTGTAACACAATTCTGATCCCGCAGTCGTCTGTAGCCCAATCACTTTCACTGTCTGATTGTAACACAATTCTGTTCCCGCCGTCGTCTGTAGCCCCATCACTTCCACCGTCTGATTGTAACACAATTCTGTTCCCGCCGTCGTCTGTAGCCCAATCACTTCCACCGTCTGATTGTAACACAATTCTGTTCCCGCCGTCGTCTGTAGCCCAATCACTTTCACTGTCTGATTGTAACACAATTCTGTTCCCGCCGTCGTCTGTAGCCCAATCACTTTCACTGTCTGATTGTAACACAATTCTGTTCCCGCCGTCGTCTGTAGCCCCATCACTTCCACCGTCTGATTGTAACACAATCCTGTTCCAGCCGTCGTCTGTAGCTCCATCACTTTCACTGTCTGATTGTAACACAATCCTGTTCTCGTCGTCTGTAGCCCCATCACTTCCACCGTCTGATTGTAACACAATTCTGTTCCCGCCGTCGTCTGTAGCCCCATCACTTCCACCGTCTGATTGTAACACAATTCTGTTCCCGCCGTCGTCTGTAGCCCCATCACTTCCACCGTCTGATTGTAACACAATTCTGTTCCCGCCGTCGTCTGTAGCCCAATCACTTTCACTGTCTGATTGTAACATAATCCTGTTCCCGCCACCGTCTGTAGCCCAATCACTTCCACCGTTTGATTGTAACACAATCCTGTTCCCGCCACCGTCTGTAGCCACATCACTTCCACCGTCTGATTGTAACACAATTCTGTTCCCGCTGTCGTCTGTAGCCCAATCACTTTCACTGTCTGATTGTAACACAATCCTGTTCCCGCCACCGTCTGTAGCCCAATCACTTCCACTGTCTGATTGTAACACAATCCTGTTCCCGCCGTCGTCTGTGGCCCAATCACTTTCACTGTCTGATTGTAACACAATCCTGTTCCCGCCGTCGTCTGTGGCCCAATCACTTTCACTGTCTGATTGTAACACAATCCTGTTCCCGCCGTCGTCTGTGGCCCAATCACTTCCACTGTCTGATTGTAACACAATCCTGTTCCCGCCGTCGTCTGTAGCCCAATCACTTTCACTGTCTGATTGTAACACAATTCTGTTCCCGTCGTCGTCTGTAGCCCAATCACTTTCACTGTCTGATTGTAACACAATTCTGTTCCCGCAGTCGTCTGTAGCCCCATCACTTCCATCGTCTGATTGTAACACAATTCTGTTCCCGCCGTCGTCTGTAGCCCAATCACTTCCACCGTCTGATTGTAACACAATTCTGTTCCCGCCGTCGTCTGTAGCCCCATCACTTTCACTGTCTGATTGTAACACAATTCTGTTCCCGCCGTCGTCTGTAGCCCCATCACTTTCACTGTCTGATTGTAACACAATTCTGTTCCCGCCGTCGTCTGTAGCCCAATCACTTTCACTGTCTGATTGTAACACAATTCTGTTCCCGCCGTCGTCTATAGCCCCATCACTTCCACTGTCTGATTGTAACACAATCCTGTTCCCGCCGTCGTCTGTGGCCCAATCACTTTCACTGTCTGATTGTAACACAATCCTGTTCCCGCCGTCGTCTGTGGCCCAATCACTTTCACTGTCTGATTGTAACACAATCCTGTTCCCGCCGTCGTCTGTGGCCCAATCACTTCCACTGTCTGATTGTAACACAATCCTGTTCCCGCCGTCGTCTGTAGCCCAATCACTTCCACTGTCTGATTGTAACACAATCCTTTTCCCGCCGTCGTCTGTAGCCCCATCACTTTCACTGTCTGATTGTAACACAATCCTGTTCCCGCCGTCGTCTGTAGCCCCATCACGTCCACCGTCTGATTGTAACACAATTCTGTTCCCGTCGTCTGTAGCCCAATCACTTTCACTGTCTGATTGTAACACAATTCTGTTCCCGCCGTCGTCTGTAGCCCCATCACTTCCACTGTCTGATTGTAACACAATTCTGTTCCCGTCGTCTGTAGTCCAATCACATTCACTGTCTGATTGTAACACAATCCTGTTCCCGCCGTCGTCTGTAGCCCCATCACTTTCACTGTCTGATTGTAACACAATTCTGTTCCCGCCGTCTGTAGCCCCATCACTTCCACTGTCTGATTGTAACACAATCCTTTTCCCGCCGTCGTCTGTGGCCCAATCACTTTCACTGTCTGATTGTAACACAATCCTGTTCCCGCCGTCGTCTGTAGCCCCATCACTTTCACTGTCTGATTGTAACACAATTCTGTTCCCGCCGTCGTCTGTAGCCCCATCACTTTCACTGTCTGATTGTAACACAATTCTGTTCCCGCCGTCGTCTGTAGCCCAATCACTTTCACTGTCTGATTGTAACACAATTCTGTTCCCGCCGTCGTCTATAGCCCCATCACTTCCACCGTCTGATTGTAACACAATCCTGTTCCCGCCGTCGTCTGTGGCCCAATCACTTTCACTGTCTGATTGTAACACAATCCTGTTCCCGCCGTCGTCTGTGGCCCAATCACTTTCACTGTCTGATTGTAACACAATCCTGTTCCCGCCGTCGTCTGTAGCCCCATCGATTTCACTGTCTGATTGTAACACAATTCTGTTCCCGCCGTCTGTAGCCCCATCACTTCCACTGTCTGATTGTAACACAATCCTTTTCCCGCCGTCGTCTGTGGCCCAATCACTTTCACTGTCTGATTGTAACACAATCCTGTTCCCGCCGTCGTCTGTAGCCCCATCGCTTTCACTGTCTGATTGTAACACAATTCTGTTCCCGCCGTCGTCTGTAGCCCCATCACTTTCACTGTCTGATTGTAACACAATTCTGTTCCCGCCGTCGTCTGTAGCCCAATCACTTTCACTGTCTGATTGTAACACAATTCTGTTCCCGCCGTCGTCTATAGCCCCATCACTTCCACCGTCTGATTGTAACACAATCCTGTTCCCGCCGTCGTCTGTGGCCCAATCACTTTCACTGTCTGATTGTAACACAATCCTGTTCCCGCCGTCGTCTGTGGCCCAATCACTTTCACTGTCTGATTGTAACACAATCCTGTTCCCGCCACCGTCTGTAGCCCAATCACTTCCACCGTCTGATTGTAACACAATTCTGTTCCCGCCGTCGTCTGTAGCCCAATCACTTCCACCATCTGATTGTAACACAATTCTGATCCCGCAGTCGTCTGTAGCCCAATCACTTTCACTGTCTGATTGTAACACAATTCTGTTCCCGCCGTCGTCTGTAGCCCCATCACTTCCACCGTCTGATTGTAACACAATTCTGTTCCCGCCGTCGTCTGTAGCCCAATCACTTCCACCGTCTGATTGTAACACAATTCTGTTCCCGCCGTCGTCTGTAGCCCCATCACTTTCACTGTCTGATTGTAACACAATTCTGTTCCCGCCGTCGTCTGTAGCCCAATCACTTTCACTGTCTGATTGTAACACAATTCTGTTCCCGCCGTCGTCTGTAGCCCCATCACTTCCACCGTCTGATTGTAACACAATCCTGTTCCAGCCGTCGTCTGTAGCTCCATCACTTTCACTGTCTGATTGTAACACAATCCTGTTCTCGTCGTCTGTAGCCCCATCACTTCCACCGTCTGATTGTAACACAATTCTGTTCCCGCCGTCGTCTGTAGCCCCATCACTTCCACCGTCTGATTGTAACACAATTCTGTTCCCGCCGTCGTCTGTAGCCCCATCACTTCCACCGTCTGATTGTAACACAATTCTGTTCCCGCCGTCGTCTGTAGCCCAATCACTTTCACTGTCTGATTGTAACATAATCCTGTTCCCGCCACCGTCTGTAGCCCAATCACTTCCACCGTTTGATTGTAACACAATCCTGTTCCCGCCACCGTCTGTAGCCACATCACTTCCACCGTCTGATTGTAACACAATTCTGTTCCCGCTGTCGTCTGTAGCCCAATCACTTTCACTGTCTGATTGTAACACAATCCTGTTCCCGCAACCGTCTGTAGCCCAATCACTTCCACCGTCTGATTGTAACACAATTTTGTTCCCGCCGTCGTCTGTAGCCCAATCACTTTCACTGTCTGATTGTAACACAATTCTGTTCCCGTCGTCGTCTGTAGCCCAATCACTTTCACTGTCTGATTGTAACACAATTCTGTTCCCGCAGTCGTCTGTAGCCCCATCACTTCCATCGTCTGATTGTAACACAATTCTGTTCCCGCCGTCGTCTGTAGCCCAATCACTTCCACCGTCTGATTGTAACACAATTCTGTTCCCGCCGTCGTCTGTAGCCCCATCACTTTCACTGTCTGATTGTAACACAATTCTGTTCCCGCCGTCGTCTGTAGCCCCATCACTTTCACTGTCTGATTGTAACACAATTCTGTTCCCGCCGTCGTCTGTAGCCCAATCACTTTCACTGTCTGATTGTAACACAATTCTGTTCCCGCCGTCGTCTATAGCCCCATCACTTCCACTGTCTGATTGTAACACAATCCTGTTCCCGCCGTCGTCTGTGGCCCAATCACTTTCACTGTCTGATTGTAACACAATCCTGTTCCCGCCGTCGTCTGTGGCCCAATCACTTTCACTGTCTGATTGTAACACAATCCTGTTCCCGCCGTCGTCTGTGGCCCAATCACTTCCACTGTCTGATTGTAACACAATCCTGTTCCCGCAGTCGTCTGTAGCCCAATCACTTCCACTGTCTGATTGTAACACAATCCTTTTCCCGCCGTCGTCTGTAGCCCCATCACTTTCACGTTCGATTGTAACACAATCCTGTTCCCGCCGTCGTCTGTAGCCCCATCACTTCCACCGTCTGATTGTAACACAATTCTGTTCCCGTCGTCTGTAGCCCAATCACTTTCACTGTCTGGTTGTAACACAATTCTGTTCCCGCCGTCGTCTGTAGCCCCATCACTTCCACTGTCTGATTGTAACACAATTCTGTTCCCGTCGTCTGTAGTCCAATCACTTTCACTGTCTGATTGTAACACAATCCTGTTCCCGCCGTCGTCTGTAGCCCCATCACTTTCACTGTCTGATTGTAACACAATTCTGTTCCCGCCGTCTGTAGCCCCATCACTTCCACTGTCTGATTGTAACACAATCCTTTTCCCGCCGTCGTCTGTGGCCCAATCACTTTCACTGTCTGATTGTAACACAATCCTGTTCCCGCCGTCGTCTGTAGCCCCATCACTTTCACTGTCTGATTGTAACACAATTCTGTTCCCGCCGTCGTCTGTAGCCCCATCACTTTCACTGTCTGATTGTAACACAATTCTGTTCCCGCCGTCGTCTGTAGCCCAATCACTTTCACTGTCTGATTGTAACACAATTCTGTTCCCGCCGTCGTCTATAGCCCCATCACTTCCACCGTCTGATTGTAACACAATCCTGTTCCCGCCGTCGTCTGTGGCCCAATCACTTTCACTGTCTGATTGTAACACAATCCTGTTCCCGCCGTCGTCTGTGGCCCAATCACTTTCACTGTCTGATTGTAACACAATCCTGTTCCCGCCGTCGTCTGTAGCCCCATCGATTTCACTGTCTGATTGTAACACAATTCTGTTCCCGCCGTCTGTAGCCCCATCACTTCCACTGTCTGATTGTAACACAATCCTTTTCCCGCCGTCGTCTGTGGCCCAATCACTTTCACTGTCTGATTGTAACACAATCCTGTTCCCGCCGTCGTCTGTAGCCCCATCGCTTTCACTGTCTGATTGTAACACAATTCTGTTCCCGCCGTCGTCTGTAGCCCCATCACTTTCACTGTCTGATTGTAACACAATTCTGTTCCCGCCGTCGTCTGTAGCCCAATCACTTTCACTGTCTGATTGTAACACAATTCTGTTCCCGCCGTCGTCTATAGCCCCATCACTTCCACCGTCTGATTGTAACACAATCCTGTTCCCGCCGTCGTCTGTGGCCCAATCACTTTCACTGTCTGATTGTAACACAATCCTGTTCCCGCCGTCGTCTGTGGCCCAATCACTTTCACTGTCTGATTGTAACACAATCCTGTTCCCGCCGTCGTCTGTGGCCCAATCACTTCCACTGTCTGATTGTAACACAATCCTGTTCCCGCCGTCGTCTGTAGCCCAATCACTTCAACTGTCTGATTGTAACACAATCCTGTTCCCGCCGTCGTCTGTAGCCCAATCACTTCCACTGTCTGATTGTAACACAATCCTGTTCCCGCCGTCGTCTGTAGCCCAATCACTTCCACTGTCTGATTGTAACACAATTCTGTTCCCGTCGTCTGTAGCCCAATCACTTTCACTGTCTGATTGTAACACAATTCTGTTCCCGTCGTCTGTAGCCCAATCACTTTCACTGTCTGATTGTAACACAATTCAGTTCCCGCCGTCGTCTGTAGCCCAATCACTTTCACTGTCTGATTGTAACACAATTCTGTTCCCGCCGTCGTTTGTAGCCCCATCACTTTCACGTTCGATTGTAACACAATCCTGTTCCCGCCGTCGTCTGTAGCCCCATCACTTCCACCGTCTGTTTGTAACACAATTCTGTTCCCGTCGTCTGTAGCCCAATCACTTTCACTATCTGATTGTAACACAATTCTGTTCCCGCCGTCGTCTGTAGCCCCATCACTTCCACTGTCTGATTGTAACACAATTCTGTTCCCGCCGTCGTCTGTAGCCCAATCACTTTCACTGTCTGATTGTAACACAATCCTGTTCCCGCCGTCGTCTGTAGCCCCATCACTTTCACTGTCTGATTGTAACACAATTCTGTTCCCGCCGTCTGTAGCCCCATCACTTCCACTGTCTGATTGTAACACAATCCTGTTCCCGCCGTCGTCTGTGGCCCAATCACTTTCACTGTCTGATTGTAACACAATGCTGTTCCCGCCGTCGTCTGTGGCCCAATCACTTTCACTGTCTGATTGTAACACAATCCTGTTCCCGCCGATGTAGCCCAATCACTTCCACTGTCTGATTGTAACACAATCCTTTTCCCGCCGTCGTCTGTGGCCCAATCACTTTCACTGTCTGATTGTAACACAATGCTGTTCCCGCCGTCGTCTGTGGCCCAATCACTTTAACTGTCTGATTGTAACACAATCCTGTTCCCGCCGTCTGTAGCCCCATCACTTCCACTGTCTGATTGTAACACAATCCTGTTCCCGCCGTCGTCTATAGCCCCATCACTTTCACTGTCTGATTGTAACACAATCCTGTTCCCGCCGTCGTCTATAGCCCCATCACTTCCACTGTCTGATTGTGACACAATCCTGTTCCCGCCGTCGTCTGTAGCCCCATCACTCCCACTGTCTGATTGTAACACAATCCTGTTCCCGTCGTCGTCTGTAGCCCAATCACTTTCACTGTCTGATTGTAACACAATTCTGTTCCCGCCGTCGTCTGTAGCCCCATCACTTTCACTGTCTGATTGTAACACAATTCTGTTCCCGCCGTCGTCTGTAGCCCAATCACTTTCACTGTCTGATTGTAACACAATTCTGTTCCCGCCGTCGTCTGTAGCCCCATCACTTCCACTGTCTGATTGTAACACAATTCTGTTCCCGCCGTCGTCTGTAGCCCAATCACTTTCACTGTCTGATTGTAACACAATTCTGTTCCCGCCGTCGTCTGTAGCCCAATCACTTCCACCGTCTGATTGTAACACAATCCTGTTCCCGCCGTCGTCTGTAGCCCAATCACTTTCACTGTCTGATTGTAACACAATCCTGTTCCCGCCGTCGTCTATAGCCCCATCACTTCCACCGTCTGATTGTAACACAATCCTGTTCCCGCCGTCGTCTGTAGCCCAATCACTTTCACTGTCTGATTGTAACACAATTCTGTTCCCGCCGTCGTCTGTAGCCCCATCACTTCCACTGTCTGATTGTAACACAATTCTGTTCCCGCCGTCGTCTGTAGCCCAATCACTTCCACCGTCTGATTGTAACACAATCCTGTTCCCGCCGTCGTCTGTAGCCCAATCACTTTCACTGTCTGATTGTAACACAATCCTGTTCCCGCCGTCGTCTATAGCCCCATCACTTCCACCGTCTGATTGTAACACAATCCTGTTCCCGCCGTCGTCTGTGGCCCAATCACTTTCACTGTCTGATTGTAACACAATCCTGTTCCCGCCGTCGTCTGTGGCCCAATCACTTTCACTGTCTGATTGTAACACAATCCTGTTCCCGCCGTCGTCTGTGGCCCAATCACTTCCACTGTCTGATTGTAACACAATCCTGTTCGCGCCGTCGTCTGTAGCCCAATCACTTCCACTGTCTGATTGTAACACAATCCTGTTCCCGCCGTCGTCTGTAGCCCCATCACTTCCACTGTCTGATTGTAACACAATCCTGTTCCCGCCGTCGTCTGTAGCCCAATCACTTCCACTGTCTGATTGTAACACAATTCTGTTCCCGTCGTCTGTAGCCCAATCACTTTCACTGTCTGATTGTAACACAATTCTGTTCCCGTCGTCTGTAGCCCAATCACTTTCACTGTCTGATTGTAACACAATTCTGTTCCCGCCGTCGTCTGTAGCCCAATCACTTTCACTGTCTGATTGTAACACAATTCTGTTCCCGCCGTCGTTTGTAGCCCCATCACTTTCACGTTCGATTGTAACACAATCCTGTTCCCGCCGTCGTCTGTAGCCCCATCACTTCCACCGTCTGATTGTAACACAATTCTGTTCCCGTCGTCTGTAGCCCAATCACTTTCACTGTCTGATTGTAACACAATTCTGTTCCCGCTGTCGTCTGTAGCCCCATCACTTCCACTGTCTGATTGTAACACAATTCTGTTCCCGTCGTCTGTAGCCCAATCACTTTCACTGTCTGATTGTAACACAATCCTGTTCCCGCCGTCGTCTGTAGCCCCATCACTTTCACTGTCTGATTGTAACACAATCCTGTTCCCGTCGTCTGTAGCCCCATCACTTCCACTGTCTGATTGTAACACAATCCTGTTCCCGCCGTCGTCTGTGGCCCAATCACTTTCACTGTCTGATTGTAACACAATGCTGTTCCCGCCGTCGTCTGTGGCCCAATCACTTTCACTGTCTGATTGTAACACAATCCTGTTCCCGCCGTCTGTAGCCCCATCACTTCCACTGTCTGATTGTAACACAATCCTTTTCCCGCCGTCGTCTGTGGCCCAATCACTTTCACTGTCTGATTGTAACACAATGCTGTTCCCGCCGTCGTCTGTGGCCCAATCACTTTCACTGTCTGATTGTAACACAATCCTGTTCCCGCCGTCTGTAGCCCCATCACTTCCACTGTCTGATTGTAACACAATCCTGTTCCCGCCGTCGTCTATAGCCCCATCACTTTCACTGTCTGATTGTAACACAATCCTGTTCCCGCCGTCGTCTATAGCCCCATCACTTCCACTGTCTGATTGTAACACAATCCTGTTCCCGCCGTCGTCTGTAGCCCCATCACTCCCACTGTCTGATTGTAACACAATCCTGTTCCCGTCGTCGTCTGTAGCCCAATCACTTCCACTGTCTGATTGTAACACAATCCTGTTCCCGTCGTCTGTAGCCCCATCACTTCCACTGTCTGATTGTAACACAATCCTGTTCCCGTCGTCTGTAGCTCAATCACTTTCACTGTCTGATTGTAACACAATCCTGTTCCCGTCGTCGTCTATAGCCCCATCACTTCCACTGTCTGATTGTAACACAATCCTGTTCCCGCCGTCGTCTGTAGCCCCATCACTCCCACTGTCTGATTGTAAAACAATCCTGTTCCCGTCGTCGTCTGTAGCCCCATCACTTTCACTGTCTGATTGTAACACAATCCTGTTCCCGCCGTCGTCTATAGCCCAATCACTCCCACTGTTTGATTGTAACACAATCCTGTTCCCGCCGTCGTCTGTAGCCCCATCACTTTCACTGTCTGATTGTAACACAATCCTGTTCCCGTCGTCTGTAGCCCTATCACTTCCACTGTCTGATTGTAACACAATCCTGTTCCCGCCGTCGTCTGTGGCCCAATCACTTTCATTGTCTGATTGTAACACAATTCTGTTCCCGCCGTCGTCTATGGCCCAATCACTTTCACTGTCTGATTGTAACACAATCCTGTTCCCGCCGTCTGTAGCCCAATCACTTCCACCGTCTGATTGTAACACAATCCTGTTCCCGCCGTCGTCTGTAGCCCCATCACTTTCACTGTCTGATTGTAACACAATCCTGTTCCCGCCGTCGTCTGTAGCCCCATCACTTCCACTGTCTGATTGTAACACAATCCTGTTCCCGCCGTCGTTTGTAGCCCCATCACTTCCACCGTCTGATTGTAACACAATCCTGTTCCCGCCGTCGTTTGTAGCCCCATCACTTTCACTGTCTGATTGTAACACAATCCTGTTCCCGTCGTCGTCTATAGCCCCATCACTTCCACTGTCTGATTGTAACACAATCCTGTTCCCGCCGTCGTCTATAGCCCCATCACTTCCAATGTCTGATTGTAACACAATTCTGTTCCCGTCGTCGTCTATAGCCCAATCACTTCCACTGTCTGATTGTAACACAATCCTGTTCCCGCCGTCGTCTGTAGCCCCATCACTTTCACTGTCTGATAGTAACACAATCCTGTTCCCGCCGTCGTCTGTGGCCCAATCACTTTCACTGTCTGATTGTAACACAATCCTGTTCCCGCCTTCTGTAGCCCAATCATTTTCACTGTCTGATTGTAACATAATCCTGTTCCCGTCGTCGTCTGTAGCCCCATCACTCTCACTTGTCTGATTGTAACACAATTCTGTTCTCGCCGTCGTCTGTGTCCCAATCACTTTCACTGTCTGATTGTAACACAATCCTGTTCCCGCCGTCGTCTATAGCCCAATCACTTTCACTGTCTGATTGTAACACAATCCTGTTCCCGTCGTCTGTAGCCCAATCACTTTCACTGTCTGATTGTAACACCATCCTGTTCCCGCCGTCGTCTGTAGCCCCATCACTTCCACTGTCTGATTGTAACACAATCCTGTTCCCGCCGTCGTCTATAGCCCCATCACTTCCACCGTCTGATTGTAACACAATCCTGTTCCCGCCGTCGTCTATAGCCCAATCACTTTCACTGTCTGATTGTAACACAATCCTGTTCCCGTCGTCTGTAGCCCAATCACTTCCACTGTCTGGTTGTAACACAATCCTGTTCCCGCCGTCGTCTATAGCCCCATCACTTCCACTGTCAGGTTGTAACACAATCCTGTTCCCGCCGTCGTCTGTAGCCCCATCACTTTCACTGTCTGATTGTAACGCAATCCTGTTCCCGCCGTCGTCTGTGACCCAATCACTTTCACTGTCTGGTTGTAACACAATCCTGTTCCCGCCGTCGTCTATAGCCCCATCACTTCCACTGTCAGGTTGTAACACAATCCTGTTCCCGCCGTCGTCTGTAGCCCCATCACTCCCACTGTCTGATTGTAACACAATCCTGTTCCCGCCGTCGTCTGTAGCCCCATCACTACCACTGTCTGATTGTAACACAATCCTTTTCCCGCCGTCGTCTATAGCCCCATCACTTTCACTGTCTGATTGTAACACAATCCTGTTCCCGCCGTCGTCTGTAGCCCAATCACTTTCACTGTCTGATTGTAACACAATCCTGTTCCTGTCGTCGTCTATAGCCCCATCACTTCCACTGTCTGATTGTAACACAATCCTGTTCCCGCCGTCGTCTATAGCCCCATCACTTTCACTGTCTGATTGTAACACAATCCTGTTCCCGCCGTCGTCTGTAGCCCAATCACTTTCACTGTCTGATTGTAACACAATCCTGTTCCTGTCGTCGTCTATAGCCCCATCACTTCCACTGTCTGATTGTAACACAATCCTGTTCCCGTCGTCGTCTGTAGTCCCATCACTTTCACTGTCTGATTGTAACACAATCCTGTTCCCGTCGTCTATAGCCCAATCACTTCCACCGTCTGATTTTAACACAATCTTGTTCCCGCCGTCGTCTGTAGCCCCATCACTTTCACTGTCTGATTGTAACACAATCCTGTTCCCGTCGTCTGTGGCCCAATCACTTTCACTGTCTGGTTGTAACACAATCCTGTTCCCGCCGTCGTCTATAGCCCCATCACTTCCACTGTCAGGTTGTAACACAATCCTGTTCCCGCCGTCGTCTATACCCCCATCACTCCCACTGTCTGATTGTAACACAATCCTGTTCCCGCCGTCGTCTATAGCCCCATCACTCCCACTGTCTGATTGTAACACAATCCTGTTCCCGCCGTCATCTGTAGCCCCATCACTTCCACTGTCTGATTGTAACACAATCCTGTTCCCGCCGTCGTCTGTAGCCCCATCACTTTCACTGTCTGATTGTAACACAATCCTGTTCCCGCCGTCGTCTGTAGCCCCATCACTTTCACTGTCTGATTGTAACACAATCCTGTTCCCGTCGTCTGTAGTCCCATCACTTTCACTGTCTGATTGTAACACAATCCTGTTCCCGTCGTCTATAGCCCAATCACTTCCACCGTCTGATTGTAACACAATCCTGTTCCCGCCGTCGTCTGTAGCCCCATCACTTTCACTGTCAGGTTGTAACACAATCCTGTTCCCGTCGTCGTCTGTAGCCCCATCACTTCCACTGTCTGATTGTATCACAATCCTGTTCCCGTCGTCGTCTGTGGCCCAATCACTTTCACTGTCTGATTGTAACACAATCCTGTTCCCGTCGTCTGTAGCCCAATCACTTTCACTGTCTGATTGTATCACAATCCTGTTCCCGCCGTCGTCTGTAGCCCAATCACTTCCACTGTCTGATTGTAACACAATCCTGTTCCCGTCGTCTGTAGCCCAATCACTTCCACTGTCTGGTTGTAACACAATCCTGTTCCCGCCGTCGTCTATAGCCCCACCACTTTCACTGTCTGATTGTAACACAATGCTGTTCACGCCGTCGTCTATAGCCCCATCACTTCCACTGTCTGGTTGTAACACAATCCTGTTCCCGCCGTCGTCTATAGCCCCATCACTGTCACTGTCTGGTTGTAACACAATCCTGTTCCCGCCGTCGTCTATAGCCCCATCACTTCCACTGTCAGGTTGTAACACAATCCTGTTCCCGCCGTCGTCTGTAGCCCCATCACTTTCACTGTCTGATTGTAACACAATGCTGTTCACGCCGTCGTCTATAGCCCCATCACTTCCACTGTCAGGTTGTAACACAATCCTGTTCCTGTCGTCGTCTATAGCCCCATCACTTCCACTGTCTGGTTGTAACACAATCCTGTTCCCGCCGTCGTCTATAGCCCCATCACTTTCACTGTCTGGTTGTAACACAATCCTGTTCCCGCCGTCGTCTATAGCCCCATCACTTCCACTGTCAGGTTGTAACACAATCCTGTTCCCGCCGTCGTCTATACCCCCATCACTCCCACTGTCTGATTGTAACACAATCCTGTTCCCGCCGTCGTCTATAGCCCCATCACTTCCACTGTCAGGTTGTAACACAATCCTGTTCCCGCCGTCGTCTATACCCCCATCACTCCCACTGTCTGATTGTAACACAATCCTGTTCCCGCCGTCGTCTATAGCCCCATCACTCCCACTGTCTGATTGTAACACAATCCTGTTCCCGCCGTCGTCTGTAGCCCCATCACTTTCACTGTCTGATTGTAACACAATCCTGTTCCCGCCGTCGTCTGTAGCCCCATCACTTTCACTGTCTGATTGTAACACAATCCTGTTCCCGCCGTCGTCTGTAGCCCCATCACTTTCACTGTCTGATTGTAACACAATCCTGTTCCCGTCGTCTGTAGTCCCATCACTTTCACTGTCTGATTGTAACACAATCCTGTTCCCGTCGTCTATAGCCCAATCACTTCCACCGTCTGATTGTAACACAATCCTGTTCCCGCCGTCGTCTGTAGCCCCATCACTTTCACTGTCAGGTTGTAACACAATCCTGTTCCCGTCGTCGTCTGTAGCCCCATCACTTCCACTGTCTGATTGTATCACAATCCTGTTCCCGTCGTCGTCTGTGGCCCAATCACTTTCACTGTCTGATTGTAACACAATCCTGTTCCCGTCGTCTGTAGCCCAATCACTTTCACTGTCTGATTGTATCACAATCCTGTTCCCGCCGTCGTCTGTAGCCCCATCACTTCCACTGTCTGATTGTAACACAATCCTGTTCCCGTCGTCTGTAGCCCCATCACTTCCACTGTCTGGTTGTAACACAATCCTGTTCCCGCCGTCGTCTATAGCCCCATCACTTTCACTGTCTGATTGTAACACAATGCTGTTCACGCCGTCGTCTATAGCCCCATCACTTCCACTGTCTGGTTGTAACACAATCCTGTTCCCGCCGTCGTCTATAGCCCCATCACTGTCACTGTCTGGTTGTAACACAATCCTGTTCCCGCCGTCGTCTATAGCCCCATCACTTCCACTGTCAGGTTGTAACACAATCCTGTTCCCGCCGTCGTCTGTAGCCCCATCACTTTCACTGTCTGATTGTAACACAATGCTGTTCACGCCGTCGTCTATAGCCCCATCACTTCCACTGTCAGGTTGTAACACAATCCTGTTCCTGTCGTCGTCTATAGCCCCATCACTTCCACTGTCTGGTTGTAACACAATCCTGTTCCCGCCGTCGTCTATAGCCCCATCACTTTCACTGTCTGGTTGTAACACAATCCTGTTCCCGCCGTCGTCTATAGCCCCATCACTTCCACTGTCAGGTTGTAACACAATCCTGTTCCCGCCGTCGTCTATACCCCCATCACTCCCACTGTCTGATTGTAACACAATCCTGTTCCCGCCGTCGTCTATAGCCCCATCACTCCCACTGTCTGATTGTAACACAATCCTGTTCCCGCCGTCGTCTGTAGCCCCATCACTTTCACTGTCTGATTGTAACACATTCCTGTTCCCGCCGTCGTCTGTAGCCCCATCACTTTCACTGTCTGATTGTAACACAATCCTGTTCCCGCCGTCGTCTGTAGCCCCATCACTTTCACTGTCTGATTGTAACACAATCCTGTTCCCGTCGTCTGTAGCCCAATCACTTCCACTGTCTGATTGTAAAACAATCCTGTTCCCGTCGTCTGTAGCCCAATCACTTCCACCGCCTGATTGTAACACAATAATACAATTTAATACAATTTACAAAACAAAACAAAAAAAGAGTTTAATATTGCCATTCACATTGAGCGTGGGGTCTACACGAAGAAGACAATTAACTGACAGGTGTTTTGAATACCACTGTAGATTGTTAGGTACTTCGTGTCGTGAAACCACGTATTTTGGACATCAAAGCCCCAGTCACATTGGACCTACGACCAGGTTACGACCTAGTTGCGCCCGAAGAAAATCGGAATTGCAGGGAAATCGTAGCATGAGCGTACGACTAGTCGCAGTGGTCGTGGGTGATCGCACGCACAAAATCAGTCGCTGCAAGGTCGATGGTCATGTTCAAAACTTCTGATCTGCGATTCTTAATCGCAAGTGGTCGCAGAACGGTCGTACCACCAGTCGCACATGAACGCAGGACCAGTCGTGCATGATCGCGGGCCAAGTAGTTGCAAATTGGTCGTGCTACTGGTCGTGCCACTCTACGATTGATGGTACCACCGATCGTACGACCTCACAATTGGTCGTACGATCAGTCACGACCTGTCCCACGACCACTGCGACTAGTCGTGTGCTCATGCTACGATTTCCCTGCGATTCCGATTTTTTTCGGTCGCAACTAGGTCGTAACCTGGTCGTACGTCCGGTGTGACTGTGAGCAGTCGCAGGTTGCCACGACTGATCGTGCGAGCAGTCGCAGGTTGCCACGACTGATCGTGCGATTGGTCACTCATCGCACCACTCATCGCACGATTGCCTACGATTGCCTTCGATTGCCTACGATTGATCTTGCGATCAATCTTCTCCAATCGTAAGTCATTGTGCGACAAAGCGCACCACCAATCGTACGATAACCTACCACCAGTCGTAGGACCAATCGCAGTATGCGATCGCGAATAGACATCGCAACAAACATTGCCGATCGGTCGTAACTCGGCCAAATCGCCCCCAATCGCACGTTTCAGAAATCGTACGATCTGGTGTGACTATAGTTTTAAGGAAAAAGTATTCAAAATTTTCATTTTCATGACTACATTAATAAATTGCACTTTTTACAAGATTGTTTTGTAGAGATCAGAGTTGAGACAGCTAGCATGATTTTAAGTCGACAGAGGATAATGTTTCCTTGGTCCATATTCAAAGAAAGACTGGGTAGTTTTACACTGTGGTTTAATATAAAGAACATATTTTAAATAATTCTTTGCTTTTTGCAGCTTTTAATCCTATGAGGTAAACTAGTCCAAAGATTGCTGGTATGGGGGGGGGGGATGAAGATATAGAGACATTAAGGCGATATAAAGCATTTCTGTAATGATGTTTATTGCGTTGTGGATAGTTTGTGCTTTCAGAAACCAAAGGAGGAAGTGAAGATGTCAGATATTCGGGGCTATTACCGGATGTTATGGAATGAAACATAATAAGTCTTTTATTCCGTCTGCGTAACTCAAGAGATTGCCAATTTAATTCTTCTTATATACTAGTTTTTTGGTAAATATTGGAAGACCTGTAATTATTCTATCAGTCTCTTATTGTATAGTTTTCAGTTTCTCATACCTCACATGCATATTCTAAAAGTGGACAAATATATACTAATACATGTTACTACATTTTTACACTATCCTGTACCTGTTTTAGCCCAGTCAAATTAGCCAAAATATAAGCCTATTCATGACAAAATTGCAACAGAATGTTTATTTCTTGACCCGCAATCAGTGCGAAAAAAGTCGATTTCCCAAAGGTAGATTTCGGAGGACTTTTTTTCTGTTACAGTATAG
Organism: Mimachlamys varia; assembly: GCA_947623455.1. Classification (NCBI taxonomy): domain Eukaryota; kingdom Metazoa; phylum Mollusca; class Bivalvia; order Pectinida; family Pectinidae; genus Mimachlamys; species Mimachlamys varia. Next base: position 12,951,949 of record OX392527.1, on the reverse strand, counting down.
GTACCCACCATTCAAAATATATGAAAATAAATTCTGTTTCAATTTTGTCATGGTTAAACCCTGTTTTCACTGGACTATATGTGTAAGCCCGGGAGGGGTCTGGCGGTCATCGAACGCATACACTGAGTTACATACCTTCTCTCTTTTTTAGTGTCTGATATTTAACCGCTTGACGTATGAAGCTGAATTTTGGGAATTATTTTCATTACGGTTTTAGATGATTGATAACATAAAAAGAAAATTGGAAAACTTTTTTTAATTGTTCATATTTCGCCATATTATCTACTAGTATATATAGATGGTTATTCTCCTGGCCACAAGTGCCTGTGGATACAGTCAGCTCAATCCAGAGCCAATGCAATAAATGCCAAGATGTGGTTATACAACTCAATCCTGAGCCATTGCAGTAAAATAAAAATAGAAATATATGTCAAACTCATTCCAATGCCCATATAAAATATCCATGCAAAGCCTTACTTTTACCCGCCTCACTAGTGTCTATGACATAACAGCAACCCTTTGGTGACGGGGCTTCCAGTTCTTCACTAGTGTATATGACACGACAGCAACCCTCTGTTCACAGGGTTTCCAGTTCCTCACTAGTGTCCATGACCCGACAGCAACCCTCTGTTAACGGGGCTTCCAGTTCTTCACTAGTGTCTATGACATAACAGCAACCCTCTGTTGACGGGGTTCCCAGTTCTTCACTAGTGTCCATGACACGACAGCAACCCTCTGTTGACGGGGTTTCCAGTTCTTCACTAGTGTCTATGACACGACAGCAACCCTCTGGTGACGGGGTTTCCAGTTCTTCACTAGTGTCTATGACACGACAGCAACCCTCTGGTGACGGGGTTTCCAGTTCTTCACTAGTGTCTTTGACACGACAGCAACCCTCTGGTGACGGGGTTTCCAGTTCCTCACTAGTGTCCATGACACGACAGCAACCCTCTGGTGACGGGGTTTCCAGTTCTTCACTAGTGTCTATGACACGACAGCAATCCTCTGGTGACGGGGTTTCCAGTTCTTCACTAGTGTCTATGACACGACAGCAATCCTCTGGTGACGGGGTTTCCGGTTCCTCACTAGTGTCTATGACACGACAGCAACCCTCTGGTGACGGGGTTTCCAGTTCCTCACTAGTGTCAATGACACGACAGCAACCCTCTGTTGACGGGGTTTCCGGTTCCTCACTAGTGTCCATGACACGACAGCAACCCTCTGTTGACGGGGTTTCCGGTTCCTCACTAGTGTCAATGACACGACAGCAACCCTCTGTTGACGGGGTTTCCGGTTCCTCACTAGTGTCCATGACACGACAGCAACCCTCTGTTGACGGGGTTTCCGGTTCCTCACTAGTGTCAATGACACGACAGCAACCCTCTGGTGACGGGGTTTCCGGTTCCTCACTAGTGTCTATGACATGACAGCAACCCTCTGGTGACGGGGTTTCCGGTTCCTCACTAGTGTCTATGACATGACAGCAACCCTCTGGTGACGGGGTTTCCGGTTCCTCACTAGTGTCCATGACACGACAGCAACTCCTACGGAATCATCGTAATCAATGTGTGCATTTACCAACAAACAATCCTCGTCTACTCTACTGCTTAGCATTCATCTTAATATCAAACTCTAACGATATTGAGATAAACCCAGGCCCAACTGAGACAAATGTAGAGCAGAATTCCTCACGTACGTATCTCTGTGGAACATGTGATAAGACAGTAGATTGGTCCGAGAAAGGTATCTTATGTGAGACGTGTTATCAATGGTATCATGCCCAATGTCAAAGTGTTCATACAATTACCTACAATAACTTGGAGGATCCTGATACCAGCTGGCACTGTATTATTTGTAACAGCCCTAACTACAATGTTACTGTCCATGATCTACATAGCCATGGGGTACCAACAAATACATCCCAAACATCGTTTAATTTAACCGGCTTGGATGGTTCGGTTGAACACTCAGATCCACGTAACAAGCCATGTCACTCATCTACACCTATACGCCAAGGTAAAGGGAACAAGTCATCAGCCCCTCTCCGAATCGTGAACATCAACTTCCAGTCCATTAAACAAAAACAACCTAGATTCGCCAATGTAATTGACAGTATTAAACCAGACGTCATCATTGGAACTGAGACTTGGCTAGACCCCAATATAAAAGATGGAGAAATCTGTTCCGAAGGATATAATATCTACCGTAAGGAAATGATCAGTAGTGGAGGCGGTGGAATGCTCATTGCTGTCCGTGACACCCTGAAATGTAACACTGTACCGGAACTAGACAGCGAATGTGAACTTTTGTGGGTGAGACTACAAACAGCACGTCAAGGAAATGTTCTCATCTGTGTCTATTACCGTAGACACGTTTCAGACAAGGAGAGCCTCGAGAAAGAAACATCCATATCCAGAGCGTGCAACAATCAAAACGCGACCATCATCGTCGGTGGTGACTTAAACTTCCCTGGTTGGGACTGGTCGAAGAACATCATCAAACCTGGATCCCCCAATGTACCTCTCCATCATGAATTCAAGGATATGTTAGACTCAAACCACCTCATCCAGCTGGTGGAAGAGAACACCAGGAAAGACAATACATTAGACCTCCTTATCACAAATGCCCCTAGCATTGTTCAATGTGTCGACGTCCTTCCCCTTCCCACACCAGTTAGCGTTGACTCAGGAGTCCCTCAAGGATCCGTCCTAGGACCCAGCCTCTTCCTCTTCTATATCAACGACCTACACGAGAAGCTAACATCTACCGTACGCCTATTCGCGGATGATACCATCGCATACCTCACCATTACCTCAGAAGACAGTGGCAGAACTCTTCAGGAGGACCTGGACAACTTGGGAGGTTGGGAGGTCGACTGGTGCATGAAATTTCATCCGGACAAGTGCAATGTTTTGAGGATAACCAACAAGAAGACTCCAATCAAGACAAACTACCACCTCTGCAGCCAAACCCTGCAGGAAGTCGAGTCAGCAGTGTACCTTGGTGTAACCATTTCAAACCCCCTGAAATGGGATGCTCACATCCGGAAGATCATCGGTGAGGCAAACAGGACACTAGGCTTCCTGCGGCGAAACCTACAAATCCCGTCTACCAAGATCAAGACGTTGGCATACTTCACAGTTGTAAGACCCCTGCTGGAATATGCCTGTACTGTATGGGACCCATACACCAAAGAAAACATCGACAGGATCGAACAGACACAAAGACGAGCTGCACGATTTGTCACCTGTGACCACCGCAAAACATCTAGTTTATCCGTTATGCTCGCGAAACTGGGCTGGCGGTCTCTACAGAAACGCCGTCAGGACGCCAGACTATGCATGCTATACATGATTGACCGAGGCCTAGTTGCAATCAAGAAAGGAGGAAGACTGCTACCACCTCGCAGACTCGGAAGATCCGCACACACCAAGTCTTTCCAGCTCTTCACATGCAAAATCGATGCCCGGAAGATGTCATTCTTTCCCAGGACGGTGAGGCACTGGAATGCCCTGGCGCCAGATATCGTCCAGGCAGATACACTGGCTGCCTTCAAGGCCAGTGTATCCAAACTATAATCCTGCTACAATGTTTTATCCTGTTTTAAACCTATTTTTAATCCCGCGCCGAATCATGCTCCATGTGCACTACCCAACCATTGCATACTCTTCAGCAAGTTGAAGGAGACAATTACCAGGCAGAAGCAGAAACCCTCTGGTGACGGGGTTTCCGGTTCTTCACTAGTGTCAATGACACGACAGCAACCATCTGTTGACGGGGTTTCCAGTTCCTCACTAGTGTCAATGACACGACAGCAACCATCTGGTGACGGGGTTTCCAGTTCTTCACTAGTGTTTATGACACGACAGCAACCATCTGTTGACGGGGTTTCCGGTTCCTCACTAGTGCCAATGACACGACAGCAACCCTCTGGTGAAGAGGTTTCCAGTTCCTCACTAGTGTCTATGACATGACAGCAACCCTCTGGTGAAGGGGTTTCCAGTTCCTCACTAGTGCCAATGACACGACAGCAACCCTCTGGTGAAGGGGTTTCCAGTTCCTCACTAGTGTCTATGACATGACAGCAACCCTCTGGTGAAGGGGTTTCCAGTTCATCACTAGTGTCTATGACATGACAGCAACCCTATGTTTAACTGTTGACGGGGTTTCCTTTTCCCCAGGCGGAAGATGTACTGAAGCATGAGTACATTGTAACAGTCGCCAACCTTTGCCGCATGGATGCCCTCATTGTCGAAATACTCACGCTGACCTTGACCCTGAATGAGAATATGGTGTCCTCTCAGTCGTTATGATACATAGTTCAAAACAATAATAACATAATTACCCTTATCAATTACCAATAATATACCAGGGGTATACATTGCACTTCTACTTAATAACATACGTACTAATCTTTATTACATTCTTTCAAGTGAAATATCGAAAACTATCCATTCTTTAAAAGTGATATTTTTCACTAGTGAAAAATATCACTTTTGCTGATTTGACCAATCAAAACACAGCTTACAGACCAGCTTTGGAAAAACTTTAAACTAGGCCTACCCTTCTGTTCAAATGCTGGTTAGCTTAAAGACACAAAAACCTCATTTTACTGTTCAGAATTATCAGATCTGTTAACTAATTCGGGAGTTATTGTCTGTAAAAACACACTGTTTTCATTTAAAGAACTTGTTATACTAAACAGCGTCTCCACGTCGCAAAATATAGCCAAAAGTTTATGAATAAAATAACTAGGATCATCTCTGACAGTGATAGGGATAAAGTGTAACTCACACAAGCCTGGATGGCACAATTATTTTCATCTGGATAGGTGACAAAGCAACTCATTTCCCTAGTTTCTTACCATCTTACAGACTGTAGATTCGGCGGTTATCAACATTGCGTAATGATCTGTGTGGATGACGGGATTTTTTCAAGATATTTTACATTATTTCAGTAATATGACATACTTATTTAAAATATGAAGACAAAAACATTCTTCCTTAAAATCAGTGATTACGCCATGCTTAACACTCTGACAATTGAGCTGGACTTCCATAGATTTATAAATAGGTGAAACCCACGATACAAAATATTAAATAATTTCATATACAATATTCACCGGCGACCGGATAACTCAATTCAGTCAATTTCTCAAGTTCGAAGGTCCTGAATAATTTCACTCTTTTCAAGATACCCGGCAGATTGACCGCCATTCACAGCCTTACCGAAACAAGTTTTGTTGTAAAAAAAAAAACGCATAATGGATTTATGCTCGCTGCTTTATTCCAAGTTTGTAAACATTGTAAATTTCCAGTTTTTAGTTTCAGTCGCTTTTGTGATAATATCATTAGAGATATGCTAAAGATGCTATAAAGCCAATTAAAGATATTTGTATGCGTAAATAAACGTCAGCTGATTAACAAATGGTTGGAACTTGAGGTACCTCTTTATTTGAACACGTGCAAATGCATGGTGTTTAACAAAACGTCCCTCAGGCGACAATTCAACTTTTTTTCTTCTAGATTTGAGTTAACGCACCACAAGAACACGAAAGTATAGGTGATTATAACCGATTATTTCAGGAAAGAAATTACAATTGGTTCTCTGTCTCGGGCGTTATAATAGGAAAGCTAAGAGTTTATACGAGTGAATGCGATGACCGAAAGAAAAAAAGTGATGGCCGGTGTACATAACGCGAAAAAAATGGATTTGTTACCTGGAAATGTCTGATGTCGAATGATTAAAAGTATGCAGACAGGTGATTTAACTGTAGATCCATCATCCGGAACCCATGTGACACTGCTCTTACGTTCTACGCGATACTGTTCATTCGAATCATGATGTAGATCTAAAATTTAAATGAATTATCTTGATAACATAGTGCAGTGGGTCTTTTTTCAAAGGCTACGCTTTTGATGTAGACGTCTACACAAAAAGTATATGACACGTCAAACGTTTCAGTATTAAAAAAACATATGTTTAGAATGTTTAATCGAGTGTGGTGTAAGACGAGCCCTTTATGCATTTTCCGATAAAGGTACTGCCTCCGCCTGGACCCAGTATGGTGACCACTTGTTGACGAGCACGACCGCCGGTAACCATGGTGATGCAGAGAACCAGTGTAGGGCCCTCGGAGGATTCGTGGTTAGTCCTGTTTGGGGCAGTATACAGGCAGACGTCATAGAGGCAGCCATTACTCTCCACCCTGGTGAGGATCAATTTATACTTCTTTATCAATCAGTATGATACAAAATATGTTTGATCTACATACCACGATAATACTGTAGACTTTCATTTTCTCTATTCGATACGTTGAACGTCGCAAAAGCGATAGGCCTATAGTGAGAATAATATATTGGAAAAAAAATGGTGACTGATTTAATTTGCAAAACTACGTTTATGTCGAAGCTAATGTCTTCTGGACCGGGTTCAAGAGGTATTCTAACGAGACATGGACTAGCGTATTCTACAATGCATCTACCGACATGTTACCATGGAGACTGGGAGCTTCTACTGCCGACCCCGGGGATTGTCTGGCGATGGTTGTCCAACCAACGGGGATAACCTATCATCCGGAACAATGCAATGCTAGTCTTGATATCATCTGTCACAACGTCACAGGTAACATATTACTGCCGCATAGTAACAGGTAAAGTATATATAACTGCCACATAGTAACAAGTAACGTATCACTGTCACATAGTAACAGGTAACGTATTACAGCCACATAGTAAATGGTAAATTATCACTGTCACATAGTAAATGGTAAATTATCACTGTCACATAGTAACAGGTAAAGTATATTTAACTGCCACATAGTAACAGGTAATGTATTACTGGCACATAGTAACAGGTAATGTATTACTGCCACATAGTAACAAGTAACGTACATTGTATCACTGTCACATAGTAACAGGTAACGTATTACTGCCACATAGTAAATGGTAAATTATCACTGTCACATAGTAACTGGTAAATTATCACTGTCACCTAGTAACTGGTAAAGGATCACTGTCACATAGTAACTGGTAAATTATCACTGTCACATAGTAACTGGTAAATTATCATTGCCACATAGTAACAGGTAAAGTATCACTGCCACATAGTAACTGGTAAATTATCACTGTCACATAGTAACTGGTAAATTATCATTGCCACATAGTAACAGGTAAAGTATCACTGTCACATAGTAACAGGTAACGTATTACTGCCACATAGTAAATGGTAAATTATCACTGTCACATAGTAACTGGTAAATTATCACTGTCACCTAGTAACTGGTAAAGGATCACTGTCACATAGTAACTGGTAAATTATCACTGTCACATAGTAACTGGTAAATTATCATTGCCACATAGTAACAGGTAAAGTATCACTGCCACATAGTAACTGGTAAATTATCACTGTCACATAGTAACTGGTAAATTATCATTGCCACATAGTAACAGGTAAAGTATCACTGTCACATAGTAACAGGTAACGTATTACTGCCACATAGTAAATGGTAAATTATCACTGTCACCTAGTAACTGGTAAAGGATCACTGTCACATAGTAACTGGTAAATTATCACTGTCACATAGTAACAGGTAACGTATTACTGCCACATAGTAAATGGTAAATTATCACTGTCACCTAGTAACTGGTAAAGGATCACTGTCACATAGTAACTGGTAAATTATCACTGTCACATAGTAACTGGTAAATTATCACTGTCACATAGTAACAGGTAACGTATTACTGCCACATAGTAAATGGTAAATTGTCACTGTCACCTAGTAACTGGTAAAGGATCACTGTCACATAGTAACTGGTAAATTATCACTGTCACATAGTAACAGGTAACGTATTACTGGCACATAGTAAATGGTAAATTGTCACTGTCACATAGTAACTGGTAAATTATCACTGTCACCTAGTAACTGGTAAAGGATCACTGTCACATAGTAACTGGTAAATTATCACTGCCACATAGTAACTGGTAACTTATCACTGTCACATAGTAACTGGTAAAGTATCACCATCACATAGTAACTGGTAAAATATCACTCTCACATAGTAACTGGTAAAGTATCACTCTCACATAGTAACTGGTAAAGAATCACTCTCACATATATAGTAACTGGTAAAGTAACTCTGTCACATAGTAACTGGTACAGCTTTCCTTCAACTCCAAAAACCTGGCATGTCCTGAAATGACCCTGGCTGTTTATAGGGTGTAAAACAAAATAAACCAAACATTCCCAGGTTCGAAGTCCCAAGGATCAAACATGTTACAAGTTTAAAAAAATTATATTCTTCTGAGTTACAATTTCATTCATTATTTACATTTTCATGAATGATACAACAATCAGTTATATTTGCTTTTTTCAACTTGCTTAAAGGGGATCATTTCAACACGTCCCAGATGGAGTTTTTGTTTCCGGACACAGCCAGTTTCTCTACGAATTCTAGCGGTAGTGAAGAGGAATGCCAGGGCCACTGTCTAATGGTGTCAAGATGTGTCGGCTACAGCTACAACTCAACTATAGGCGAATGTACCACATTTACCTCTCTCACGAACTCTAACATATTGGACTACACTTTGGCAGTCGGAGATCTAAACGGGACTTCCTGTTGTACTCCTGGTGGAACCTTGGTGGTAGAATGTTGTATGCTGAATGGTACAGCCTGGGACTCTGACTGTAGCACTCTCTATGGAGGAGGAATTAATAACGTCACCCAATGTTTGTCTTTAAACACAAATATTATGTTGCCGTACTGGAGTTTTAGTATAAACAAGAGAAATTCAGGTAGGTAATTTAGGATAAACTATAAGTACAATAAGTCTGTACACAACGTTTCAGTGACACAAGTATGGAACACCTCTGCAGTTTATGGCTTATACTTTAATTTTTATATAAGAAATGCTGTAATAAATATATTCCCTACAATTCAAAAGTCCCTTTTGTTATTGGCAAGGCCAGGTCAATAACTAGGACACCAACAGCTGATACTGTACATAAAACAAAACTGCAGCCTGTGCCATATTGAATTAGGAAAATAAAGTAGGATTTTCAGATAATTTGGGAAAATATTCTTGAAGTTTGCTTCATTTTGGGAAAATAGCACACATTTTGAATGGGGGAAACAGCCTTATATCGGCTGTAAAAATTGGCAAACAAAAATCACTGCAAATCATATGATTGATTTGTTTTTAATTTTTACATGAGTCATGAAAAACACTGAAGCTGAAAGACATTCCAGAAATCACAGTCTGCAAAATTAATTATGGCTTAATTACAAAAGGGCAGACGGTCATTGCTTTTGTGAAAAAAAACCCTATGTAACTGAGCAATGACATGAGACTATTGATCAAGCATTGATCCAGCATCTTTGAAAAACTAGTAACCCATTTTTTGTTCATGTGTCAAAACAGTCATCTTTCTGTACACTTCAAACCATACTCAGTCAGAACTATCTGGTAGAATGAAGTGGGAAATGCAAGCATGAATACTAGCCAGTTTTAAAATGTGTTTACTGTACGGTGTCACCTTGTGAACTGTTATCAATTTTGTTGATGTTCAATTGAACTTGGTGACTGAACATAAGCAATGGTTCTAAATGTCATGTATCCTTTGGTTTTGTCTCGCCTTTGACGATAGTTGAGAAAAGCAAGACTAAGGTATTGATTTTCCCGTGACAACCACAACCACAATGGTGTCAACATCGGTGTTAAAGTCCACTTTTCACAGTGTTATTATTATCCAATTAAATTGAAACTTGGTCACATCGCTTAAACTATCATACTAGATACCTAACTTCAATTTAAATGAAATTCTGTCACAGTTTTGGTATTTTGGGCAAAAACATTGGAATTTTGAGAATTTACGTTAGAGTCCACTTTTTTTAGTGTCACTGATATTGAATTCAATTGAAACTTGCAGTAGTTACTGATATCATCATACTGAAGACCTTACTTAAATTTGGAGGAAATTTATTTGCAGATTCTGCTGTTTTGGGGCAAAACTTGTGAATTTTGAAAATTTACATTAGCATCCAATTTTATAATGTTATTGGTATGTATTTAATTGAAACTTGTCCAAGTTACTGATATCATCTAGCTGTATGTATTTTGTCATACTATTATATTCCGTTTGGACTTTAAAGTTATCAACAAATCGAGAAAGATGAGACATATAATTACGCTAAGCTTAATTCTTGTTATACATGTTGACCTCTTTGATTTCCTGTATTTTACTATATTTACCTCGGTGGAGGATCTTGACGACTGTCCTTGTTCCAGGTTGCCTTGTCCCTGAAGATCCAGCTAATGGAACCATTGAAAGAATCAACGGCACTATGATTGGTGACATCTACATGGTAGATTGTGACTCAAAATTCAAACTGAGTCCTGTCATTAACTTCACTTGTGGCGCAGATTTCCGGTGGTCGGGAACACCATATTGTAAACACAAAGGTAAGGCACTCTGTAAGATATTTGTATAAATGTGAAGCATAAAAATAAAACAGTTTTATACGGCTATGAATGCAAATTGGTTCATGGTAAATATGTAGTTAAACAATTGGCATTCATACTGGCATGAACATTGAAAAAAATGCCATTAATTCTGGATATTTGCATTGTACAGTTATTTTTGGCCTAAATATAGATATTTTCTTACGTTTTCGATATGGAAGTAGTTACTATGTTGTTACAATCTAACATCACCATTACTTATATTAGTTATCACTTATAAGGTGTATCTGATGTTATCTGTTACGTATAAGGGGTGTCTGATGTGATGTGTTATTTATAAGGGGTGTCTGATGTGATGTGTTATTTATAAGGGGTGTCTGATGTGATGTGTTATTTATAAGGTGTATCTGATGTTATCTGTTACTTATAAGGGGTGTCTGATGTGATGTGTTATTTATAAGGGGTGTCTGATGTGATGTGTTATTTATAAGGGGTGTCTGATGTGATTTATTACTTATAAGGGGTGTCTGATGTGATCTGTTACTTATAAGGGGTGTCTGATGTGATGTGTTATTCATAAGGGGTGTCTGATGTGATGTGTTACTTATAAGGGGTGTCTGATGTGATCTGTTACTTATAAGGGGTGTCTGATGTGATGTGTTATTTATAAGAGGTGTCTGATGTGATGTGTTATTTATAAGGGGTGTCTGATGTGATGTGTTATTTATAAGAGGTGTCTGATGTGATGTGTTATTTATAAGGGGTGTATGATGTGATGTGTTATTTATAAGGGGTGTATGATGTGATGTGTTATTCATAAGGGGTGTCTGATGTGATGTGTTATTTATAAGGGGTGTATGATGTGATGTGTTATTCATAAGGGGTGTCTGATGTGATGTGTTACTTATAAGGGGTGTCTGATGTGATCTGTTACTTATAAGGGGTGTCTGATGTGATGTATTATTTATAAGGGGTGTCTGATGTGATGTGTTATTTATAAGGGGTGTCTGATGTGATGTGTTATTTATAAGGGGTGTATGATGTGATGTGTTATTCATAAGGGGTGTCTGATGTGATGTGTTACTTATAAGGGGTGTCTGATGTGATCTGTTACTTATAAGGGGTGTCTGATGTGATGTATTATTTATAAGGGGTGTCTGATGTGATGTGTTATTTATAAGGGGTGTATGATGTGATGTGTTACTTATAAGGGGTGTCTGATGTGATGTGTTACTTATAAGGGGTGTCTGATGTGATGTATTACTTATAAGGGGTGTCTGATGTGATGTGTTATTTATAAGAGGTGTATGATGTGATGTGTTATTTATAAGGGGTGTCTGATGTTATTTGTTACTTATAAGGGGTGTCTGATGTTATTTGTTACTTATAAGGAGTGTATGAAGTTATTTGTTATTTATAATGGGTGTATGATGTTATTTGTTACTTATAAGGAGTGTATGATGTTATTTGTTACTTATAAGGAGTGTATGATGTTATTTGTTACTTATAAGGAGTGTATGATGTTATTTGTTACTTATAAGGTGTGTATGAAGTTATTTGTTACTTATAAGGGGTGTATGATATTATTTGTTACTTATAAGGGGTGTATGATGTTATTAGTTACTTATAAGGGGTGTATGATATTATTTGTTACTTATAAGGGGTGTATGATGTTATTTGTTACTTATAAGAAGTGTATGAAGTTATTTGTTACTTATAAGGGGTGTAAGATGTTATTTGTTACTTATAAGGGGTGTAAGATGTTATTTGTTACTTATAAGGGGTGTAAGATGTTATTTGTTACTTATAAGGGGTGTATGAAGTTATTTGTTACTTATAAGGAGTGTATGATGCTATTTGTTACTTATAAGGGGTGTCTGGTTTTCTTTGTTACTTATAAGGGGTGTATGATGTTATCTGTTACTTATAAGGGTTGTCTGATGTGATGTATTACTTATAAGAGGTGTCTGATGTGATGTATTACTTATAAGGGGTTTCTGGTGTTATTTATTACTTATAAGGGGTGTCTGATGTTATTTGTTACTTATAAGGGGTGTCTGATGTTATCTGTTACTTATAAGGGTTGTCTGATGTGATGTATTACTTATAAGGGGTGTCTGATGTGATGTATTACTTATAAGGGGTGTCTGATGTTATCTGTTACTTATAAGTGGTGTCTGATGTTATTTATTACTTATAAGGGGTGTCTGATGTGATGTATTACTTATAAGAGGTGTCTGGTATTATTTATTACTTATAAGGGGTGTCTGGTGTTATTTATTACTTATAAGGGGTGTCTGATGTTATCTGTTACTTATAAGTTGTAAATTATGTAAATACTTCTAACAGTGTAGGCGAAGTGACGGATTTGTCATTTCCCAACTCGTGCAAAATTTACACCTGTTGTGTGCAAACGCTTTGTTTGTCATTAGTTTCATGAAGATGACAGGGTACATATACTAGTCATGGAAACGTCACATAAAATCATATATTGATTGTGTAAAATAATCTTTTCATAAAAAATATTCTAGGGGTGACATAGAAATCATACCATAGGGTTTGACACCCTATTGCTTGAATAAATGGAAATTCCCTCTAGTGGAGGCTAGTAAGCGGACCTGTACATGTCGCTGTTACTTCAGCAATCACTTGTGTAACAGATAAAGATTATAACCATGCATGTTGAGCGTGATTGTTTGCTATAAATCCATTTATACTACTGTTGTTTGTGTGTCACACAGCGGAGCCCTGTCCGCCAGGCTGGACACAGTATGGCTTCCAATGTTACTTGGTGAAAGAAGAGCCCCTGATATGGGAGGACCAGTTGGCAGCATGTCAGCAGTATAACGCATTCCCAGTCTACCTGGAGTCTAAACGAGAGAGAGAGTTTATAAACCGACTTTTGACTTTTCACGCCAATGTCAGCTTCTGGACAGGGGTGACCAACAAAGAAGGGGTAAAGCTCTTTCTGGTTTGATCTGTATCAGTACCTTCATTGAAATAACACAATATGTGACAAAATACTGAGCTCTCCATTACGTTTAATTAAGTTGTAAATTGTGTTAATAATATATTATGTAACTAAAACTAGAGGTACAGAATGGAAAATTGAGAAACTATAACACACATACAGTACAGTAAGAATAGTGAGAAGTTAAACACAGAGGTACAGTAGGGGTTGTGAGAAACTATAACAGAGGTACAGTAGGGATTCTGAGAAACTATAACACAGAGGTACAGTAGGGATTGTAAGAAGTTATAACACAGAGTTACAGTAGGGATTGTGAGAAGTTATAACACAGAGGTACAGTAGGGGTTGTGAGAAAGTATAACACAGAGGTACAGTAGGGATTGTAAGAAACTATAACACAGAGGTACATTAGGGGTTGTGAGAAGTAATAACACATAGGTACAGTAGGGGTTGTGAGAAACTATAACAAAGAGGTACAGTAGGGATTGTGAGAAACTATAACACAAAGGTACAGTAGGGGTTGTGAGAAGTTATAACACAGAGGTACAGTAGGGATTGTGAGAAACTATAACAAAGAGGTACAGTAGGGATTGTGAGAAAGTATAACACAGGTACAGTAGGGGTTGTGAGAAACTATAACACAGAGGTACAGTAGGGATTGTGAGAAGTTATGACACAGAGGTACAGTAGGGATTGTGAGAAGTTATAACACAGAGGTACAGTAGGGGTTGTGAGAAGTTATAACACAGAGGTACAGTAGGGGTTGTGAGAAGTTATATCTCAGAGGTACAGTAGGGGTTGTGAGAAGTTATATCTCAGAGGTACAGTAGGGGTTGTGAGAAGTTATATCTCAGAGGTACAGTAGGGGTTGTGAGAAACTATAACACAGAGGTACAGTAGGGGTTGTGAGAAGTTATGACACAGAGGTACAGTAGGGGTTGTGAGAAGTTATAACACAGAGGTACAGTAGGGGTTGTGAGAAGTTATATCTCAGAGGTACAGTAGGGGTTGTGAGAAGTTATATCTCAGAGGTACAGTAGGGGTTGTGAGAAGTTATATCTCAGAGGTACAGTAGGGGTTGTGAGAAACTATAACACAGAGGTACAGTAGGGGTTGTGAGAAACTATAATACAAAGGTACAGTAGGGGTTGTGAGAAACTATAATACAAAGGTACAGTAGGGGTTGTGAGAAAGTATAACACAGAGGTACAGTAGGGGTTGTGATTGTTTATACACAATATATGTTGAAAATTTGTAAAAGAGAGTGTTGATATTGGAATGTAAATGATTAAAAGTAGTGTGGATATTTATTAGTAAATGTAGCTCTAATGTTAGCTTAATATTAACTGAATGTTATGAATGATAATGACTAGTATTGAAATATTTTGATTGTCTCCCGATACTTAGTTGTTCTCCTCAAATGGACTTTAATTAAAAAAAAGAAACATTACTTTACTCTGTGGCAAAAATCGCATGCTTAAATATATAGTCATGATTTTCAGCATTTTAGATTTGCCCATAACTTTGATATGGCCAGGAGGTTTTGGTGGTATGACGAGAGAAGTGAAGATCAGGTTGGCTGTGTGACACTGGAGAGGTTTGTGGAGGGTACAGACCAAGGAATGTTCTACAACAATGTCACCTCATGTAGTGAAACTCTTCCATATATCTGTAAAACAGGAAGTGAGTATTCTTATCTATAGTGACACTCTACCATATATCAGTAAAACAGGAAGTGAGTATTTTTATCTATAGTGACACTCTACCATATATCTGTAAAACAGGAAGTGAGTATTCTTATCTATAGTGACACTCTACCATATATCAGTAAAACTGGAAGTGAGTTTTCTTATCTATAGTGACACTCTACCATATATCTGTAAAACAGGAAGTGAGTATTCTTATCTATAGTGACACTCTATCATATATCTGTACAACAGGAAGTGAATATTCTTATATATAGTGACACTCTAACATATATCTGTAAAAAAGGAAGTGAGTATTCTTATCTATAGTGAAACTCTAACATATATCTGTAAAGCAGGAAGTGAGTATTGTTATCTATAGTGACACTCTGCCATATATCTGTAAAACAGGAAGTGAGTATTCTTATCTATAGTGACACTACCATATATCTGTAAAACAGAAAGTGAGTATTGTTATCTATAGTGACACTCTACCATATATCTGTAAAACAGGAAGTGAGTATTCTTATCTATAGTGACACTCTACCATGTATCTGTAAAACAGGAAGTGAGTATTCTTATCTATAGTGACACTCTACCATTTATCTGTAAAACAGGAAGTGAGTATTCTTATCTATAGTGACACTCTACTATATATCTGTAAAACAGGAAGTGAGTATTCTTATCTATAGTGACACTCTACTATATATCTGTAAAACAGAAAGTGAGTATTGTTATCTATAGTGACACTCTGCCATATATCTGTGAAACAGGAAGTGAGTATTGTTATCTATAGTGACACTCTGCCATATATCTGTAAAACAGAAAGTGAGTATTGTTATCTATAGTGACAATCTACCCTATATCTGTGAAACAGGAAGTGGTTACAAAACTGTGTGATATATTTGGTAAATGTGTGGTAAACATTATCACTTTATTACAGGTTCTGTTGTTGGTGGTATGTGTGGTAAATATGTGTGGTAAATATTATCACTTTATTACAGGTTCTGTTGTTGGTGGTGTGTGTGGTAAAAATGTGGTAAACATTATCACTTTGTTACAGGTTCTGTTGTTGGTGATGTGTGTGGTAAATATGTGGTAAACATTATCACTTTGTTACAAGTTCTGTTGTTGGTGATGTGTGTGGTTAATATGTGGTAAACATTGTCACTTTGTTATAGGTTCTGTTGTTGGTGATGTGTGTGGTAAATATGTGGTAAACATTATCACTTTGTTACAAGTTCTGTTGTTGGTGATGTGTGTGGTAAATATGTGAGGTAAACATTATCACTTTATTACAGGTTCTGTTGTTGGTGATGTGTGTGGTAAATATGTGTGGTAAACATTATCACTTTGTTACAGGTTCTGTTGTTGGTGATGTGTGTGGTAAACATGTGTGGTAAACATTATCACTTTGTTACAGGTTCTGTTGTTGGTGGTGTGTGTGGTAAATATGTGGTAAACATTATCACTTTATTACAGGTTCTGTTGTTGGTGATGGGTGTGGTTTATACATGTGGTAAACATTATCACTTTGTTACAGGTTTGTTTTTGGTGATGTGTGTGGTAAATATGTGGTAAACATTATCACTTTATTACAGGTTCTGTTGTTGGTGATGTGTGTGGTAAATATGTGTGGTAAACATTATCACTTTATTACAGGTTCTGTTGTTGGTGGTGTGGTAAATATGTGTGGTAAACATTATCACTTTATTACAGATTCTGTTGTTGGTGGTGTGTGTGGTAAATATGTGTGGTAAATATTATCACTTTGTTACATATTCTGTTGTTGGTGATGTGTGTGGTAAATATGTGGTAAACATTATCACTTTATAACAGGTTCTGTTGTTGGTGATGTGTGTGGTAAATATGTGTGGTAAACATTATCACTTTGTTACATATTCTGTTGTTGGTGATGTGTGTGGTAAATATGTGGTAAACATTATCACTTTATTACAGGTTCTGTTGTTGGTGATGTGTGTGGTAAATATGTGGTAAACATTATCACTTTGTTACAGGTTCTGTTGTTGGTGATGTGTGTGGTAAATATGTGGTAAATATTATCACTTTGTTACAGGTTCTGTTGTTGGTGGTGTGTGTGGTAAATATGTGAGGTAAACATTATCACTTTATTACAGGTTCTGTTGTTGGTGATGTGTGTGGTAAATATGTGTGGTAAACATTATCACTTTGTTACAGGTTCTGTTGTTGGTGATGTGTGTGGTAAATATGTGAGGTAAACATTATCACTTTGTTACAGGTTCTATTGTTGGTGATGTGTGTGGTAAATATGTGGTAAACATTATCACTTTATTACAGGTTCTGTTGTTGGTGATGTGTGTGGTAAATATGTGGTAAACATTATCACTTTGTTACAGGTTCTGTTGTTGGTGATGTGTGTGGTAAATATGTGGTAAACATTATCACTTTATTACAGGTTTGTTGTTGGTGATGTGTGTGGTAAATATGTGGTAAACATTATCACTTTATAACAGGTTCTGTTGTTGGTGATGTGTGTGGTAAATATGTGGTAAACATTATCACTTTATTACAGGTTCTGTTGTTGGTGATGTGTGTGGTAAATATGTGGTAAACATTATCACTTTATTACAGGTTCTGTTGTTGGTGGTGTGTGTGGTAAATATGTGAGGTAAACATTATCACTTTATTACAGGTTTGTTGTTGGTGATGTGTGTGGTAAATATGTGGTAAACATTATCACTTTATTACAGGTTCTGTTGTTGGTGATGTGTGTGGTAAATATGTGTGGTAAAACATTATCACTTTATTACAGGTTCTGTTGTTGGTGGTGTGTGTGATGCCACTGATGCTTGTCGAGGCTTCTCATTATGTAGTTGGTATTATGATATGTGTATATGCGCGTTGTCAACATTCCACCCTGTGACAGTCGGTCAGCTAGGAGACAATATGACATACTGTTCAAAAAGTAAGTTCCACATATCATGTTATATTCTTCCATAATCATTTAATCAAGATTGATAACTACCATATATCAAGCTTATTAATACCCCTCCAGGAAATAAGGGGGGGGGGGCTAAGTTTTGAATTCTGTTTGTCTGTCCTTCCGTCTTTCCATCCTTCTGACCTTCCTTCTGCTATCTTGTCCAGACTCTATCGCCTATACTGTAAGTCCCTAGAACTTCATACTTAGGGTTTGGATGTATCTTGGTAAAACGGTGTGTTATGCACAAAAATTAGGTCACAGTGACTCAATTTTTTCAACTTTGACCTACATCAAAAAAAAGTTTGTACAGTACATGTTGTGTGATATAGACAGGGATTACAATACATGTTGTGTGATATAGACAGGGATTACAATACATGGTGTGTGACATAGACAGGGGTTACAGTACATGGTGTGTGACATAGACAGGGATTACAATACATGGTGTGTGACATAGACAGGGGTTACAGTACATGGTGTGTGACATAGACAGGGATTACAGTACATGGTGTGTGACATAGACAGGGATTACAGTACATGGTGTGTGACTTAGACAGTGATTACAGTTCATGGTTTGTGACATAGACAGGGATTACAGTACATGGTGTGTTACATAGACAGGGATTACAGTTCATGGTTTGTGACAAAGAAAGGGATTACAGTACATGGTGTGTGACATAGACAGGGATAAGATTACATGGTGTGTGACATAGACAGGGATATAGTGTGTGGTATTTCTCTTTAGGTTGGAAAGGCAATGATGATCACCTAGTGTTGGAGACTGGACTTTCCTTGCCCTGGTCCTTGGCTGTCGCTCTGTGTAAGGATATTGGTGGCAGTCTGTACAGTCCTGTTACCGAAGATCTACAGCAAGTCGGATTAGACCATATATGGACAGCTGGAAAGAGTTTGTATAGTTTCACAAGCATATTGTTATTTATACCACCTGGCAACAAAGTTATGGGAAGTTAACTGGAATCTGCTTGTCTGTTCGTCCGTCTGGACAAAATATTGTCCCCACAACTCCTCTTAAACCTTTGGACTGATTTCAATGAAACTACACAGGAGTGCTATGGACTAGTATATGTAGATGTGTATGCAGGTTTTATTTTCCGAAATTTTGGTTGCCTTGGTAACCAGGTCGCTATAATTTGTCCAGACAACTCCTCATAAACCTGTGAATCTATTCCGGTGTAACTAAACGAGAATGTTAGGGACTATGTGTATAATGTGAATGCAGGGTGTTTTCCTGCAGAAATGTATAGACATGCTTGCACATTTTTTCCTGAAAATTTAGGTTGCCATGGTAGCCTCAAAAAAACAGATTTTGTTGGAAAATTTTGCCTGGACAGCTTCTCCTAAACCAGTCAACCAATTTCAATGAACCTACATAGGAATGTAAGGGACCATGTTTAGATATGCATGTAGGTTATTTTATGCAGACGTTTTGTTGCCATGGTAACCAGGTCACTATTTATTATACAGGTATTTATTGCAAAAGATGGGGAGTGGTGGGGGTATCAGTTAGCCATTTGTTTACAGTTCTAATTATTGCTATCATGATGTACAAATAATTTATGTCTAGATACTGACAAATGCACATTTTAATTATGGTAATTACACTTTGTTCATATTCAACTTTACAGTGTTAAAGTTATCACCTTTTGTTTGAGAAATATACCGACCTAATTCACTGTTAAATGCAAAGAATACAACTTTATACAGTATACCGGTATAGTTAATCTAAACAACTTAACAGTATACTGGTACAGTAAATCTAAACACAACTTTACAGTGTACCAGTATAGTAAATCTAAACACAACTTTACAGTGTACCAGTATAGTAAATCTAAACACAACTTTACAGTGTACCAGTACAGTAAATCTAAACACAACTTTACAGTATACCAGTATAGTAAATCTAAACACAACTCTACATTATACCAGTATAGTAAATCTAAACACAACTTTACAGTATACCAGTATGGTAAATCTAAACACAACTTTACAGTATACCAGGATAGTAAATCTAAACACAACTTTACAGTGTACCAGTATAGTAAATCTAAACACAACTATACAGTATACCAGTATGGTAAATCTAAACACAACTTTACAGTATACCGGTACAGTAAATCTAAACACAACTTTACAGTGTACCAGTATAGTAAATCTAAACACAACTATACAGTATACCAGTATAGTAAATCTAAACACAACTCTACATTATACCAGTATTGTAAATCTAAACACAACTTTACAGTGTACCAGTACAGTAAATCTAAACACAACTTTACAGTATACCAGTATAGTAAATCTAAACACAACTCTACATTATACCAGTATAGTAAATCTAAACACAACTTTACAGTATACCAGTATGGTAAATCTAAACACAACTTTACAGTATACCAGGATAGTAAATCTAAACACAACTTTACAGTATACCGGTATAGTAAATTTAAACACAACTTTACTGTATACCAGTACAGTAAATCTAAACACAACTTTACAGTATACCAGTATAGTAAATCTAAACACAACTCTACATTATACCAGTATAGTAAATCTAAACACAACTTTACAGTATACCAGTATAGTAAATCTAAACACAACTTTACAGTGTACCGGTACAGTAAATCTAAACACAACTTTACAGTATACCAGTATAGTAAATCTAAACACAACTCTACATTATACCAGTATAGTAAATCTAAACACAACTTTACAGTGTACCAGTATAGTAAATCTAAACAAAACTTTACAGTATACCGGAACAGTAAATCTAAACACAACTTTACAGTATACCGGTACAGTAAATCTAAACACAACTTTACAGTGTACCAGTATAGTAAATCTAAACACAACTCTACATTATACCAGTATAGTAAATCTAAACACAACTTTACAGTATACCGGTACAGTAAATCTAAACACAACTTTACAGTGTACCAGTGTAGTAAATCTAAACACAACTTTACAGTATACCAGTATAGTAAATCTAAACACAACTCTACATTATACCAGTATAGTAAATCTAAACACAACTTTACAGTCTACCGGTACAGTAAATCTAAACACAACTTTACAGTGTACCAGTACAGTAAATCTAAACACAACTTTACAGTGTACCAGTGTAGTAAATCTAAACACAACTTTACAGTGTACCAGTGTAGTAAATCTAAACACAACTTTACAGTATACCAGTATAGTAAATCTAAACACAACTCTACATTATACCAGTATAGTAAATCTAAACACAACTTTACAGTATATCAGTACAGTAAATCTAAACACAACTTTACAGTATACCGGTATAGTAAATCTAAACACAACTTTACCTTATACCAGTACAGTAAATCTAAACACAACTTTACAGTATACCAGTATAGTAAATCTAAACACAACTTTACAGTATACCAGTATAGTAAATCTAAACACAACTTTACAGTGTACCGGTATAGTAAATCTAAACACAACTATACAGTGTACCGGTATAGTAAATCTAAACACAACTTTACAGTATACCAGTATAGTAAATCTAAACACAACTTTACAGTATACCAGTATAGTAAATCTAAACACAACTTTACAGTATACCAGTATAGTAAATCTAAACACAACTTTACAGTGTACCGGTATAGTAAATCTAAACACAACTATACAGTGTACCGGTATAGTAAATCTAAACACAACTATACAGTGTACCGGTATAGTAAATCTAAACACAACTTTACAGTATACCAGTATAGTAAATCTAAACACAACTTTACAATATACCAGTACAGTAAATCTAAACACAACTTTACAGTGTACCAGTATGGAAAATCTAATCAAAACTTTACAGTATACTAGTATAGTAAATCTAAACACAACTTTACAGTATACCAGTATAGTAAATCTAAACACAACTTTACAGTATATCAGTACAGTAAATCTAAACACAACTTTACAGTGTACCAGTATAGTAAATCTAAACACAACTTTACAGTGTACCAGTACAGTAAATCTAAACACTACTTTACAGTATACCAGTACAGTAAATCTAAACACAACTATACAGTATACCGGTATAGTAAATCTAAACACAACTTTACTGTTTACCGGTATAGTAAATCTAAACACAACTTTACAGTGTACCAGTACAGTAAATCTAAACACAACTTTACAGTATACCGGTATAGTAAATCTAAACACAACTTTACGGTATACCGGTATAGTAAATCTAAACACAACTTTACTGTTTAACAGTATAGTAAATCTAAACACAACTTTAAAGTGTACCGGTATAGTAAATCTAAACACAACTTTACAGTATACCAGTATAGTAAATCTAAACACAACTTTACAGTGTACCAGTATAGTAAATGTAAACACAACTTTACAGTATATCAGTACAGTAAATCTAAACACAACTTTACAGTATACCGGTATAGTAAATCTAAACACAACTTTACAGTGTACCAGTATAGTAAATCTAAACACAACTTTACAGTATATCAGTACAGTAAATCTAAACACAACTTTACAGTGTACCAGTATAGTAAATCTAAACACAACTTTACAGTGTACCAGTACAGTAAATCTAAACACAACTTTACTGTTTACCGGTATAGTAAATCTAAACACAACTTTACAGTGTACCAGTACAGTAAATCTAAACACAACTTTACAGTGTACCGGTATAGTAAATCTAAACACAACTTTACAGTGTACCAGTACAGTAAATCTAAACACAACTTTACAGTATACCAGTATAGTAAATCTAAACACAACTTTACAGTATACCGGTATAGTAAATCTAAACACAACTTTACAGTATACCAGTATAGTAAATCTAAACACAACTTTACAGTGTACCAGTATGGTAAATCTAAACACAACTTTACAGTGTACCAGTACAGTAAATCTAAACACAACTTTACAGTATACCAGTATGGAAAATCTAAACACAACTTTACAGTATACCAGTATAGTAAATCTAAACACAACTTTACAGTATACCAGTATAGTAAATCTAAACACAACTTTACAGTGTACCAGTATGGTAAATCTAAACACAACTTTACAGTGTACCAGTACAGTAAATCTAAACACAACTTTACTGTATACCGGTATAGTAAATCTAAACACAACTATACAGTATACCGGTATAGTAAATCTAAACACAACTTTACTGTTTAACAGTATGGTAAATCTAAACACAACTTTACAGTGTACCAGTATAGTAAATCTAAACACAACTTTACAGTGTACCAGTATGGTAAATCTAAACACAACTTTACAGTGTACCAGTACAGTAAATCTAAACACAACTCTACAGTGTACCAGTATGGTAAATCTAAACACAACTTTACAGTGTACCAGTATAGTAAATCTAAACACAACTTTAAAGTTTACCAGTATGGTAAATCTAAACACAACTTTACAGTGTACCAGTACAGTAAATCTAAACACAACTCTACAGTGTACCAGTATGGTAAATCTAAACACAACTTGTACAGTGTACCAGTATGGTAAATCTAAACACAACTTTACAGTGTACCAGTATAGTAAATCTAAACACAACTTTACAGTGTACCAGTATGGTAAATCTAAACACAACTTTACAGTATACCAGTATAGTAAATCTAAACACAACTCTACAGTGTACCGGTATAGTAAATCTAAACACAACTCTACAGTATACCAGTATAGTAAATCTAAACACAACTTTAAAGTTTACCAGTATGGTAAATCTAAACACAACTTTACAGTATACCAGTATTGTAAATCTAAACACAACTTTACAGTATACCAGTATAGTAAATCTAAACACAACTCTACAGTATACCAGTATTGTAAATCTAAACGATGTTGTAGGTAAGACGTCGTGGACTGCCATGTATACTAATTCCAGTCAAGAGGGCGTGATCTTAACCAATGGCTTTGTTCCCTATGAGTTTGTGGATTATGAATACCTGGCATGGAGACGACCCCCTGTGTTTAGCGTTAGCGGTAACGCTAGTGCATCAAAGTGTATTGCCAGTGAAATATCGGAGCTAGGGGCCCGACTGTTCTCCCTTCCATGTGACAATGAGTTCCTTACCATGTGTTTCAAATATAACGGTAAGATGTGTGAATTTTTGAGGGTCACTATCCCTTTATCAAGACACAAATGATGCTGATAATCCTGAGCTGATGTTTAATAGATGATCAATTCACACTAATGTTGTTATCAGCACAGCTAGTGTTTACAACTGCTGGGTACTGTGTGCAACTTCTGTGTATGTCATAAACATCTTTATGTTACCTGGAGTGGTATGTGTATCTTCTGTGTATGTCATAACCATCTTTATGTTACCTGGAGTGGCATGTGTATCTTCTGTGTATGTATGTCATAACCATCTTTATGTTACCTGGAGTGGTATGTGTATCTTATGTGTATGTCATAAACATCTTTATGTTACCTGGAGTGGTATGTGTATCTTCTGTGTATATCATAACCATCTTTATGTTACCTGGAGTGGCATGTGTATCTTCTGTGTATGTCATAACCATCTTTATGTTACCTGGAGTGGCATGTGTATCTTCTGTGTATGTCATAAACATCTTTATGTTACCTGGAGTGGTATGTGTAACTTCTGTGTATATCATAACTATCTTTATGTTACCTGGAGTGGCATGTGTATCTTATGTGTATGTCATAACTATCTTTATGTTACCTGGAGTGGCATGTGTATCTTATGTGTATGTCATAAACATATTTATGTTACCTGGAGTGGTATGTGTATCTTCTGTGTATATCATAACCATCTTTATGTTACCTGGAGTGGCATGTGTATCTTATGTGTATGTCATAACTATCTTTATGTTACCTGGAGTGGCATGTGTATCTTATGTGTATGTCATAAACATCTTTATGTTACCTGGAGTGGTATGTGTATCTTCTGTGTATATCATAACCATCTTTATGTTACCTGGAGTGGCATGTGTATCTTATGTGTATGTCATAACCATCTTTATGTTACCTGGAGTGGCATGTGTATCTTCTGTGTATGTATGTCATAACCATCTTTATGTTACCTGGAGTGGTATGTGTATCTTATGTGTATGTCATAAACATCTTTATGTTACCTGGAGTGGTATGTGTATCTTCTGTGTATATCATAACCATCTTTATGTTACCTGGAGTGGCATGTGTATCTTATGTGTATGTCATTACCATCTTTATGTTACCTAGCTGGAGTGGCATGTGTATCTTCTGTGTATGTCATTACCATCTTTATGTTACCTGGAGTGGCATGTGTATCTTCTGTGCATGTATGTCATAACCATCTTTATGTTACCCAGACTGGCATGTGTATCTTCTGTGTATATCATAACTATCTTTATGTTACCTGGAGTGGCATGTGTATCTTATGTGTATGTCATTACCATCTTTATGTTACCTGGAGTGGCATGTGTATCTTCTGTGCATGTATGTCATAACCATCTTTATGTTACCCAGACTGGCATGTGTATCTTATGTGTATGTCATTACCATCTTTATGTTACCTAGCTGGAGTGGCATGTGTATCTTCTGTGTATGTCATAACCATCTTTATGTTACCTGGAGTGGCATGTGTATCTTATGTGTATGTCATAACCATCTTTATGTTACCTGGAGTGGCATGTGTATCTTATGTGCATGTATGTCATAACCATCTTTATGTTACCTGGAGTGGCATGTGTATCTTATGTGTATGTCATAACCATCTTTATGTTACCTGGAGTGGCATGTGTATCTTATGTGTATGTCATAACCATCTTTATGTTACCTGGAGTGGCATGTGTATCTTCTGTGTATGTCATAACCATCTTTATGTTACTTGGAGTGGCATGTGTATCTTCTGTGTATGTATGTCATAACCATCTTTATGTTACCTGGAGTGGCATGTGTATCTTCTGTGCATGTATGTCATAACCATCTTTATGTTACCTGGAGTGGCATGTGTATCTTCTGTGTATGTCATAACCATCTTTATGTTACCTGGAGTGGTATGTGTATCTTATGTGTATATCATAACCATCTTTATGTTACCTAGCTGGAGTAGCATGTGTATCTTCTGTGTATGTCATAACCATCTTTATGTTACCTGGAGTGGCATGTGTATCTTCTGTGCATGTATGTCATAACCATCTTTATGTTACCTGGAGTGGCATGTGTAAATTCTGTGTATGTCATAACTATCTTTATGTTACCTGTAGTGGCATGTGTATCTTCTGTGTATGTCATAACCATCTTTATGTTACCCAGACTGGCATGTGTATCTTCTGTGTATGTCATAACCATCTTTATGTTACCCAGACTGGCATGTGTATCTTCTGTGTATGTCATAACCATCTTTATGTTACCTGGAGTGGCATGTGTATCTTATGTGTATGTCATAACCATCTTTATGTTACCTGGAGTGGCATGTGTATCTTCTGTGCATGTATGTCATAACCATCTTTATGTTACCTGGAGTGGCATGTGTATCTTCTGTGCATGTATGTCATAACCATCTTTATGTTACCTGGAGTGGCATGTGTATCTTCTGTGTATGTCATAACCATCTTTATGTTACCCAGACTGGCATGTGTATCTTCTGTGTATGTCATAACCATCTTTATGTTACCTGGAGTGGCATGTGTATGTGATTTTGAGCAACATTAAAGTGAATTTACCTTGCTTATTAAAGGACCTATGGCCTTCTGTGTCCAATCAGATGACTGTGTTACTTTAGCATGAGATGGGCATATATTGATCTGCCCTACAACACTCTTGTTTCATTTGATAACTGTATGACCAAATATGGAAATGAAGGTGCAAGTTGTGAAATTTGTAAATTCTTCTGTCAGACTGATCAAAATTAATTTTACTTACTTACAGATGCAAATTTCTCTCCCTTTACCGTCACGGACAATACTGGATTGATGGCTGTGTCATCCATTGATAGAGTGACATCAATGGAGAGATGTGGCCTTGAGTGTCTTTACCAATCCTGGTGTCTGTCCTTCACTTATGAAAACAGTACCAACATTTGTCACCTATACAACGCCAGAAACACTGGTACTACACCAGACACTTCTGCAGTGGTCCATAGGACAATAGTAGGTAGGTACCACAGATACTGGTACTACACCACACACTACTACAGTGGTCCATAGGACAATAGTAGGTAGGTACCACAGATACTGGTACTACACCACACACTACTACAGTGGCCCATAGGACAATAGTAGGTACATGTAGGTACCACAGATACTGGTACTACACCAAACACTACTACAGTGGTCCATAGGACAATAGTAGGTAGGTACCACAGATACTGGTACTACACCAGACACTACTACAGTGGTCCATAGGACAATAGTAGGTAGGTACCACAGATACTGGTACTACACCAGACACTACTACAGTGGTCCATAGGACAATAGTAGGTAGGTACCACAGATACAGGTACTACACCGGACACTACTACAGTGGTCCATAGGACAATAGTAGGTAGGTACCACAGATACTGGTATGTACTACACCAGACACTACTACAGTGGTCCATAGGACAATAGTAGGTAGGTACCACAAATACTGGTACTGTGTTTCAGGTATATAACAGGTAAAGTCAGTACACAAGGATAGGTGTGTTTCAGGTATATAACAGGTAAAGTCTGTACACAGGGATAGTAGTGTCTCAGGTATATAACAGGTAAAGTCAGTACACAGGGATAGGAGGTGTGTCTTAGGTACATAACAGGTAAAGTCAGTACACAAGGATAGGTGTGTTTCAGGTATATAACAGGTAAAGTCTGTACACAGGGATAGTAGTGTCTCAGGTATATAACAGGTAAAGTCAGTACACAGGGATAGGAGGTGTGTCTTAGGTACATAACAGGTAAAGTCAGTACACAAGGATAGGAGGTGTGTCTCAGGTACATAACAGGTAAAGTCAGTACACAAGAATAGGTGTGTTTCAGGTATATAACAGGTAAAGTCAGTACACAGGGATAGGTGTGTTTCAGGTATATAACAGGTAAAGTCAGTACACAAGGATAGGTGTGTTTCAGGTATATAACAGGTAAAGTCAGTACACAGGGATAGGTGTGTTTCAGGTATATAACAGGTAAAGTCAGTACACAAGAATAGGTGTGTTTCAGGTATATAACAGGTAAAGTCAGTACACAAGGATAGGAGGTGTGTCTTAGGTACATAACAGGTAAAGTCAGTACACAGGGATAGGAGGTGTGTTTCAGGTATATAACAGGTAAAGTCTGTACACAAGAATAGGTGTGTTTCAGGTATATAACAGGTAAAGTCTGTACACAAGAATAGGTGTGTTTCAGGTATATAACAGGTAAAGTCAGTACACAAGGATAGGTGTGTTTCAGGTATATAACAGGTAAAGTCAGTACACAGGGATAGGAGGTGTGTCTTAGGTACATAACAGGTAAAGTCTGTACACAAGAATAGGTGTGTTTCAGGTATATAACAGGTAAAGTCAGTACACAAGGATAGGTGTGTTTCAGGTATATAACAGGTAAAGTCTGTACACAGGGATAGTAGTGTCTCAGGTATATAACAGGTAAAGTCAGTACACAGGGATAGGAGGTGTGTCTTAGGTATATAACAGGTAAAGTCAGTACACAAGGATAGGTGTGTCTCAGGTATATAACAGGTAAAGTCAGTACACAAGGATAGTAATGTCTCAGGTATATAACAGGTGAAGTCAGTACACAAGGATAGGTGTGTTTCAGGTATATAACAGGTAAAGTCAGTACACAAGGATAGGTGTGTTTCAGGTATATAACAGGTAAAGTCAGTACACAAGGATAGGTGTGTTTCAGGTATATAACAGGTAAAGTCAGTACACAAGGATAGGTGTGTTTCAGGTATATAACAGGTAAAGTCTATACACAGGGATAGCTGTGTCTCAGGTATATAACAGGTGAAGTCAGTACACAAGGATAGGTGTGTTTCAGGTATATAACAGGTGAAGTCTGTACACAGGGATAGTAGTGTCTCAGGTATATAACAGATGAAGTCAGTACACAAGGATAGGTGTGTTTCAGTTATATAACAGGTAAAGTGTGTACACAGGGATAGGAGGTGTGTCTTAGGTACATAACAGGTAAAGTCAGTACACAAGGATAGGAGTGTTTCAGGTATATAACAGGTAAAGTCAGTACACAAGGATAGGTGTGTTTCAGTTATATAACAGGTAAAGTCTGTACACAGGGATAGTAGTGTCTCAGGTATATAACAGGTAAAGTCAGTACACAAGGATAGGTGTGTTTCAGGTATATAACAGGTAAAGTGTGTACACAGGGATAGGAGGTGTGTCTCAGGTACCTAACAGGTAACGTCAGTACACAAGGATAGCTGTGTCTCAGGTACATAACAGGTAAAGTCTATACACAAGGATAGGTGTGTCTCAGGTACATAACAGATAAAGTCTATACACAAGGATAGGTGTGTCTCAGGTACATAACAGGTTAAGTCAGTAACAAAGAGTTAAATGTGATATATAATGGTTTCTGAATGTCTAATTGTCTCTTGTGTTTCAATGATTATGTGTTCTCTTTTGTTTCATAAATTCTGTTAATGATTTTTTTTACAAATTCATTTCATCAATTTTAGCCTGTTCTCGGCCATTTTCTCCCTGGCATGGGTCAGCTTTGGTGGAGGGAGGGAATTCTGTTGACCATGGGATCCGACAGTACCAGTGTGATAATACATACATGCTGCCTTCCGACTATTACTACGACACACTTACGTGTCAAACTAATGGACGGTGGAGTCAGATACCAATGTGTGTTACAGGTAAACAGACACAGTACCTGGGATGTGTGATAACATATTTAGGTGGAGTATATTTACAGCCTAACAAAGTTTGAGAATGAAAATAAACTTGGCATAATTTCAAGCACAGGGGTCAAATATGTCGAACACTTCAAATGACTTCTCCTGGTGAATTGAAAGGTACATAATCATAAGATATGGCTTCTAGGTTTTAGGCATGAAATCTTGCCTAGCTTGTGAATGAAAATGACCTCAACCTTCTTTCAAGGTCACAACGTGTCAAATGTGGAAAGCACTTGATACAACGTCTCCTTCTGAAGAACTGATATGTATTATATAGAATCTTAATATTTGGCTGGTAGCTTTTTGGGAAGGAGCCCGTCAAAGTTTGAAAATGAAAATAAACTTGGCATTGTTTCAACATCATAGCGTTCAAATATATCAAAACCTTCAAACAAACTTCTTTTGAAACACTGAAATACCCAGAGACATGATATTTGACAATTGGCTTTTGTGGAAGAGGCCAAACATGCTGTTTAGTTGGCAGCTTCATTCGATGGAACAAAAAATGTTTTCCAATAAAGATAATCTTGACATACAATATCAAAAGGGTAAAATACTGCAAGTTCAAAGGGTCAAACATTTCAAATCCTTCAAATTATCTCTTCTGAGAAACCAAATGTCCCAGAGTAGTGATACTTGTCTTGTAACTTTCGTGGGAGGAACCGAACAAAGTTTATTAATAAAAATGACATTGATATGCTATCAAATTCAATGGGATCAAACCATGTCAAAACCTTCAAATGACTTCTTCTGGAAAACTGAAATGCCTAGAAAAATGATATTTAGCTGGTACCTTTGTGAATGAAAATGACCTTTACCTTCCTTCAATGTCAGATTTGGTTCATATTTACACCATAGCATCACATGATCAAGGTCTTCACTTGATAGGATTTCGGTGGTCGTCGGTCACTGTGAAATGTCAAAGGTCACCTTTGACCATTTTGGGATAAAAAGCTTGTGTACAAGATGTCTTCTGAATTCCTTGACAGATTTAGTTCATGTTCACACCATAGCATAACACAATAAAGTTCTACACCTGATTAAACTTTGGTGGTCATCAGTCAAGGTTAAAGGCCAAAGGTCGCCATTGACCATTTTGGGAATAAAAAGCATGTGTAAAAGGTATCTCATGAACCCCCTGACAGATTTGGTTCATATTCACACCATAACCACATCACACAATGGAATTCTACACCTGATTAGATTTTGGTTGTCATCAATCAAGGTTAAAGGACAAAGGTCACACTTAATTGTGGGGGTTATATCTACAGTGTATGTGAGCCCCTGCTTACTTTGTTTTTATTTATTTTTTAAGAACCAAAATGTATAGTCAAGATATTTAACTGGTAGCTTTTCAATAACTTTCAAGGTCACAGGGGGTCAAATATATCAAAACTTTCAAATAACTTCTACTGAAAAGACAAAAAGCTTAGAGAAATTATATTTGCCAGGTAACTTCTCTGGTAGTAACTTAATGAATTTGTGAATAAAAGTACCCATACCCTACTTTAAAGGTAAGTTGAATCAAATGTGTCAAATGATCGAAGGACCTAGATACACAATAATTAACTGGTATTTCCCTGCAAGAAGCTGAACAAAGTTTCAAATAAAAATAACTTTGACCCACTTAAAAAGTTGCAGGTGTCAGATATGTTTGAAATTTTCAATTTACTTTTTCTCAACAATTGAATTCTAGAGTGATGATATTGGACCATTAGCATGCTACGATAATAGGGAATAGTTTTAATTAATGACCATAGCCCATTTTCAAGGTCAAATGTGCTCTGCATCTTCTAAATAACAAAGTCAACAGTGATGTTCCTTGGTGAGTCATTTGTTGGGATAAAAGACTAGTTACCAAGTTTGTTTCAATGAAGAACCTTGACCAACTACCAAGGTGACAGAGGTCAAGTATTATGTTTTTTGAATACCAAGGAACCTTCTAATAAAATGCTATGAAATGATGGGGTCAGATAAAATGATGTATATGAACATTAAAGATGATATTATTAGGTATCTAAAAACAGGTAAAAAAGTTCTTCCAACAAAGATCCATCATGCATAGTGTAATGGCAGTTAACCTATGAGAACAAAATGATCCTGACCCTGATAATCCCACAGATGTGAAATAATAATTGAATGAATCGGGCCACTGAAGCCTCTTGTAGGTGCCCTGTTTAAGGATCTCTTTCTCTGCTAAAGAATAGTTTTGGTGCCTGTTGTGACATTTAGTGTGGATGTGATCTTGTTGTAGAATTTTTAAGATGTCCCATTGGCTGGGAACAACACGAAAGTACCTGCTACTACCTGTCTGATTACAAGCTACCAGGGTGGAGCCATGTGACCTGGGATGTAGCAGAACAGGCCTGTATTTCTCTGGGTGGCAATCTTCTTCAGGTTTTCAACAGGGAGGAGCTTGACTTTGTCTCAAAGATGCTTGATGTCAACTGCAATCAAGATTTCTGGACAGGGGGAAATGATCTATTCATTGTAAGTGAATCATCTAAGCCTATTAGGTTAGTGATTGAGGGATATTTCCTCCTCAGTCTGTAACCTCTAGTGGAGTAATTAGATGGATATTTCCTCCTCAGTCTGTAGCCTCTAGTGGAGTAATTAGATGGATATTTCCTCCTCAGTCTGTAGCCTCTAGTGGAGTAATTAGATGGATATTTCCTCCTCAGTCTGTCACCTCTAGTGTAGTAATTAGATGGATATTTCCTCCTCAGTCTGTAACCTCTAGTGGAGTAATTAGATGGATATTTCCTCCTCAGTCTGTATAACCTCTAGTGTAGTAATTAGATGGATATTTCCTCCTCCGTCTGTCACCTCTAGTGTAGTAATTAGATGGATATTTCCTCCTCAGTCTGTCACCTCTAGTGGAGTAATTAGATGGATATTTCCTCCTCAGTCTGTCACCTCTAGTGTAGTAATTAGATGGATATTTCCTCCTCAGTCTGTCACCTCTAGTGGAGCAATTAGATGGATATTTCCTCCTCAGTCTGTCACCTCTAGTGGAGTAATTAGATGGATATTTCCTCCTCAGTCTGTCACCTCTAGTGTAGTAATTAGATGGATATTTCCTCCTCAGTCTGTCACCTCTAGTGGAGTAATTAGATGGATATTTCCTCCTCAGTCTGTCACCTCTAGTGGAGTAATTAGATGGATATTTCCTCCTCAGTCTGTCACCTCTAGTGTAGTAATTAGATGGATATTTCCTCCTCAGTCTGTCACCTCTAGTGTAGTAATTAGATGGATATTTCCTCCTCAGTCTGTATAACCTCTAGTGGAGTAATTAGATGGATATTTCCTCCTCAGTCTGTCACCTCTAGTGTAGTAATTAGATGGATATTTCCTCCTCAGTCTGTCACCTCTAGTGTAGTAATTAGATGGATATTTCCTCCTCAGTCTGTCACCTCTAGTGTAGTAATTAGATGGATATTTCCTCCTCAGTCTGTCACCTCTAGTGTAGTAATTAGATGGATATTTCCTCCTCAGTCTGTCACCTCTAGTGTAGTAATTAGATGGATATTTCCTCCTCAGTCTGTAACCTCTAGTGTAGTAATTAGATGGATATTTCCTCCTCAGTCTGTAACCTCTAGTGGAGTAATTAGATGGATATTTCCTCCTCAGTCTGTCACCTCTAGTGGAGTAATTAGATGGATATTTCCTCCTCAGTCTGTAACCTCTAGTGTAGTAATTAGATGGATATTTCCTCCTCAGTCTGTCACCTCTAGTGTAGTAATTAGATGGATATTTCCTCCTCAGTCTGTCACCTCTAGTGGAGTAATTAGATGGATATTTCCTCCTCAGTCTGTTACCTCTAGTGGAGTAATTAGATGGATATTTCCTCCTCAGTCTGTCACCTCTAGTGTAGTAATTAGATGGATATTTCCTCCTCAGTCTGTCACCTCTAGTGTAGTAATTAGATGGATATTTCCTCCTCAGTCTGTCACCTCTAGTGTAGTAATTAGATGGATATTTCCTCCTCCGTCTGTCACCTCTAGTGTAGTAATTAGATGGATATTTCCTCCTCCGTCTGTAACCTCTAGTGTAGTAATTAGATGGATATTTCCTCCTCAGTCTGTCACCTCTAGTGTAGTAATTAGATGGATATTTCCTCCTCAGTCTGTCACCTCTAGTGTAGTAATTAGATGGATATTTCCTCCTCAGTCTGTCACCTCTAGTGTAGTAATTAGATGGATATTTCCTCCTCAGTCTGTCACCTCTAGTGTAGTAATTAGAGGGATATTTCCTCCTCAGTCTGTAACCTCTAGTGGAGTAATTAGATGGATATTTCCTCCTCAGTCTGTAGCCTCTAGTGTAGTAATTAGATGGATATTTCCTCCTCAGTCTGTAGCCTCTAGTGTAGTAATTAGATGGATATTTCCTCCCCAGTCTGTAACCTCTAGTGTAGTAATTAGATGGATATTTCCTCCTCAGTCTGTAACCTCTAGTGTAGTAATTAGATGGATATTTCCTCCTCAGTCTGTATAACCTCTAGTGTAGTAATTAGATGGATATTTCCTCCTGTCTGTAACCTCTAGTGGAGTAATTAGATGGATATTTCCTCCTCAGTCTGTCACCTCTAGTGTAGTAATTAGATGGATATTTCCTCCTCAGTCTGTCACCTCTAGTGGAGTAATTAGATGGATATTTCCTCCTCAGTCTGTAGCCTCTAGTGTAGTAATTAGATGGATATTTCCTCCTCAGTCTGTCACCTCTAGTGGAGTAATTAGATGGATATTTCCTCCTCAGTCTGTAGCCTCTAGTGTAGTAATTAGATGGATATTTCCTCCTCAGTCTGTAACCTCTAGTGGAGTAATTAGATGGATATTTCCTCCTCAGTCTGTCACCTCTAGTGTAGTAATTAGATGGATATTTCCTCCTCAGTCTGTCACCTCTAGTGTAGTAATTAGATGGATATTTCCTCCTCAGTCTGTCACCTCTAGTGGAGTAATTAGATGGATATTTCCTCCTCAGTCTGTCACCTCTAGTGTAGTAATTAGATGGATATTTCCTCCTCAGTCTGTCACCTCTAGTGTAGTAATTAGATGGATATTTCCTCCTCAGTCTGTCACCTCTAGTGTAGTAATTAGATGGATATTTCCTCCTCAGTCTGTCACCTCTAGTGTAGTAATTAGATGGATATTTCCTCCTCAGTCTGTCACCTCTAGTGTAGTAATTAGATGGATATTTCCTCCTCAGTCTGTATAACCTCTAGTGTAGTAATTAGATGGATATTTCCTCCTCAGTCTGTAACCTCTAGTGTAGTAATTAGATGGATATTTCCTCCTCAGTCTGTCACCTCTAGTGTAGTAATTAGATGGATATTTCCTCCTCAGTCTGTCACCTCTAGTGTAGTAATTAGATGGATATTTCCTCCTCAGTCTGTCACCTCTAGTGTAGTAATTAGATGGATATTTCCTCCTCAGTCTGTCACCTCTAGTGTAGTAATTAGATGGATATATCCTCCTCAGTCTGTCACCTCTAGTGTAGTAATTAGATGGATATTTCCTCCTCAGTCTGTAACCTCTAGTGTAGTAATTAGATGGATATTTCCTCCTCAGTCTGTAACCTCTAGTGGAGTAATTAGATGGATATTTCCTCCTCAGTCTGTATAACCTCTAGTGTAGTAATTAGATGGATATTTCCTCCTCAGTCTGTAACCTCTAGTGTAGTAATTAGATGGATATATCCTCCTCAGTCTGTAACCTCTAGTGTAGTAATTAGATGGATATTTCCTCCTCAGTCTGTAACCTCCAGTGTAGTAATTAGATGGATATTTCCTCCTCAGTCTGTCACCTCTAGTGTAGTAATTAGATGGATATTTCCTCCTCAGTCTGTCACCTCTAGTGTAGTAATTAGATGGATATTTCCTCCTCAGTCTGTAACCTCTAGTGTAGTAATTAGATGGATATTTCCTCCTCAGTCTGTAACCTCTAGTGTAGTAATTAGATGGATATTTACTCCTCAGTCTGTAACCTCTAGTGTAGTAATTAGATGGATATTTCCTCCTCAGTCTGTATAACCTCTAATTAGATTGATATTTCCTCCTCAGTCTGTAACCTCTAGTGTAGTAATTAGATGGATATTTCCTCCTCAGTCTGTAACCTCTAGTGTAGTAATTAGATGGATATTTCCTCCTCAGTCTGTAACCTCTAGTGTAGTAATTAGATGGATATTTCCTCCTCAGTCTGTAACCTCTAGTGTAGTAATTAGATAGATATTTCCTCCTCAGTCTGTCACCTCTAGTGTTGTAATTAGATGGATATTTCCTCCTCAGTCTGTAACCTCTAGTGTAGTAATTAGATGGATATTTCCTCCTCAGTCTGTCACCTCTAGTGGAGTAATTAGATGGATATTTCCTCCTCAGCCTACTGTAAACCAACCGATTTACTTTCGTGAATTTCACGATCAAAACAAATTTGTGAAAGTTAATTGCTGTGAATTATGATTCGAATGTAGGTAATACATAGAACACTATAACTTGGTATACTTGAAGCGATATCATGACACGTCAGTTATCTCCTGTCTGGTACTTATCACCATAAGAAGCACATCCTTTGTGTTAGTAATATTACAAAAATAATTACTCAAATTATCACAAAATAAAATTTACAAGTTAAAGATATTTCATGAGTTAAAAAAATAAGTAGGCCTAGCATGATGTCCATGACAGCATATGGCACAGTAGTATGTGCACCAACCGACTATGCTGTTCCGAATTTCCTTCTATCATAATCCGTTAGAATTATTAATAACACACGTATAAAAAGAATTAAAATCAATGATACAACCTGGCTCTATATTTTATTAACTCGTAAGTTCTTTTCAGTTGTGGCTCTAAAGGGATACACAGATCGGTACCAATACTTACTCCCGGCAGGGTTTACCATAATATTTAGAATTATAAATGATCGATTCCGCAAAAATAACTCGCCGCAAACCTCATGTGTTGGTGAAATCGCGGAAGTTAGTAGCCGCGAAAGGACGTTGGTTTACAGTAAGTACTTGAATTGGATTTCTCCTGGTATGGAATGAATTATCCTAGATAAAAGCTTTGTCATTCTTCTGATGTAAGTCAGAAGCAGGTATCTATTAAGGATGCATCCCTGTTTTCTGAGTGTAGTATAATACTTATATATATACCCTGAAATCTTGATAATAAGCCTGAATCAAAAATAGGCCGATCTTGAAAATAATCCTTGGATGTATTACGATCAAACGTATCTTGAAAATATGCCGGCTTTGAAAAAAGACCGTACTTGTAAATAAGCCTTAGATTCCTTGCAGTGAAATATATCTCAAAAATAAGCTGACTTTTTATTTGTCATCCTGTCACTTATCATAACCCTGTGTTGTTTTTATCATTAAAACCCCATTTGCTTAGCATGCATACATGTGTATATATATATATTATTAAATATAGTCTAGGATCTAGATTCTACGTCCATAACTTTTATAAAAAGAAAAAGCTTAAGAGTGTCTGTAATTAAATTGTTTAAGACTCTGCTTACTTTAATGGCTTCTGTTGTTACTGAATTCTATTTGATAATAGATCAGGTGAGTTACCTGTGTCAGTTTTTTAACACCTGGGCAATAGAACCTAGATCTGGCTAATCATGTATACGTATAATAACATGTACATCGCTCGCGGTGATCACCTGCATGGCTACTTCAGGTATTGTTTTTACACTTCGCAACACCCCAGTCAGACAATAGATTGGTCAACGCTTGGTGTTTATATACATGAATTTCAGTATGCACAAAGCACCTGCTCTGTCTCTGAAATTTTTTTAATTCTCATCCTTTTTGAATTTCAGCCAACAGTTTACTCATGGTCTACCAATAAGTATGCGGAGATCCAATACCTGCCATTCCCCAGCATCGAGGATGGGCTGTCACCTGTGCCATATGATGATCAGCCCAGTTGTCTCGCCCTCACAAGTATTTTCAATGAAACTGACTTTCCCACCTCTTTTCTTGTGGAAAAAAGTTGTGCACTGTATCAAAGATATGTCTGCTTCAAAAAAAGTGAGTATATAATATTATCTTGCTTTAATTATACATTTCTTGTTATATGTGAAGTTTATTGTAAACTGATAAATACCACCGCTATCACATTTATTCCCTTTTTTTTAAGATTTTATCTCAAAGGTCAAGTGAGATTATGCTGTTGCATGACGACTGTCATCAATCTGTCTGTCAAATTTTCGTTGAAATCCGAACCCTACGGAGTAGATAATCAGGCTAAACCAAACAGGTTCAGTATCACTGGGCAAAGGGGACTCCCTGTTGTAAAAACAATAGAAAAGACCCCCTTTGGTGGAAGGGCCAAAATGATGTGTTTACTCAAAGGCAATATGAGCCCCTTCTGTATAATGATGAATGTATATGATTTAACTGGTCCCCTCTTGAGCAGACATTAGGCCAAAAGAACTTAATGTTGGATAAAAAAGGATCTGGTCCCCTAGGGGCCCAACATTAGGCCAAAGGAACTTAATGTTGGATAAAAAAGGATCTGTTCCCCTCAGGGCCATCATTATGCCATGGGAACCTAAAGTTGGATTAACAAATGTTCTGGTCCCATCAGATATAAAGGGCAGGGCCAAATTGGGGGAATAAAGAGTCTATCCACATTTCCATCCATCATAACAACCCATCATAACAATCCATCATAACAAATCACCATAACAAATCACCATAACAACCCATCATAACAACTCACCATAACAACCCATCATAACAACTCACCATAACAACCCACCATAACAACCCATCATAATAACTCACCATAACAACCCATCATAACAACTCACCATAACAACCCACCATAACAACCCATCATAACAACTCACCATAACAACCCATCATAACAACTCACCATAACAACCCACCATAACAACCCATCATAACAACTCACCATAACAACCCATCATAACAACTCACCATAACAACCCACCATAACAACCCATCATAACAACTCACCATAACAACCCATCATAACAACTCACCATAACAACCCACCATAACAACCCATCATAACAACCCACCATAACAACCCATCATAACAACAAACCATAAAGACCCATCTTAACTACCAATCATAACAACTGATCATAACAACAAACCATAACAACCCATAATAACTACCCATCATAACCACCCATCATAACCACCCATCATAATTACCAATCATACCCACCCACCATAACAACCCACCATAACAATTCATCATCACAACCCATCATAACTACCCATCATTATTTGTCAATTGAAATAATGAAAATAGTACAAATAATTTCTTGGCGTTGAATCGTTAAAATCTTATTGATAAATATGATATCAAAATGACAGAGTAATATTTGAAAAAAAACCCATTAAATTGGTATTTTAGTTTCCACAAGTTGATATGAATAAATAAAACTGTTATCACATGTTGAATTGGATCGATACATGGTTTTATTAGCTCACCTGGTCCGAAGGACGGAGGTGAGCTTATGCCATACCTTGGCGTCCGTTGTCTGTCAGTCATCCGTCCATCCTCCGTCCATCAGCAATTATTTAAACGACTTCTTCTCCATAACCACTGATAGGAAATCAACCTAATTTGGCAGGAAGCTCAGGTGCTCAGGATTCAAAACTGTACTAATGGTAGGACTAACCCCCTAGGGGGCTGAGGGGCGGGGCAAAAAAGGGTTATTAAGCTATATTGGTTTAAGGGACTTCTTCTCCATAACCACTGATTGGAAATCAAACTTATTTGTCAAGAAGCATCCCTAGGTGCTCAGGATTAAAAATTGAACTAATGGTGGGACTGACCCCCTAGGGGACTGAGAGGGCGGGGCCAAAAAGAGTTATTTAGCTATATTGGTTTAAGCAACTTCTTCTCCAAAACACCTGATTGGAAATCAGTCTTATTTGGTAGGAAGCATCCCTAGGTGCTATGGATTCAAAATTGTACTATTGGTGGGACTGACCCGCCCAGGGGGCTGAGGGGCAGGGCCGAAAAGAATTATTTAGCTATATTGATATTTGCGACTTCTTCTCCATAACCACTGATTGGAAATTAGCCATACTTGGCAGGAAGCTTCCCTAGGTGCTCAGGATTCAAAATTGTACTAATGGTGGGACTAACCCCCGTAAGGGGGCTGAGTGGCGGGGCCGAAAATAATTATTTAGCTATATTGGTTTAAGCGAC
Source organism: Mimachlamys varia (assembly GCA_947623455.1). Classification (NCBI taxonomy): domain Eukaryota; kingdom Metazoa; phylum Mollusca; class Bivalvia; order Pectinida; family Pectinidae; genus Mimachlamys; species Mimachlamys varia. The sequence goes on along the minus strand of OX392527.1, from coordinate 12,911,803 downwards.
TTCTTCTCCATAACCACTGATTGGAAAACAGCCTTATTTGGTAGGAAGCATCCCTAGGTGCACAGGATTCAAAATTGTACTAAGGGTGGGACTGACCCCAATGTAACCAGGTGAGCGATACAGGCCCTCTGTGCTTCTTGTCAACCTCCTCAAGATGCAGTAATGGTAATAAGAAACAGAGATGATCCATTGATTACAAATAAAAGATGAATGTTCTGCTCTGTTTAGAGCATTTGAGTGATACTCCAGTTATACTCAATACAGATGAAACCATGGCTTGTTTCTAACTTGACTGTTGACAGTGATGGCCGTTGGTACTTACAACTGCTCCGAGTATGGACAATATCCCTGTGCTATCAACTCACAGTGCATCAACGAAACTTGTGTTTGTGATGAAGGTTTCTTCCAGATTGGACCAGACGGTGACATGGCAACTAGATGTGTGCAAAGTATGTATTATATATATACCAGGTATGTACTATGAACTGATACAAACAGGAAATCTAGTAATTCTGTTAGCAAATTATTTCAAATGTTGATCAAAGTTTTGACCCAAAACTTGGTTCCTGCAAAGTAAGTGGGATTTCATATATATCATCTTGTTCCTGTCAACAATAAAAGTAATGGAACCCTCTGGGTATTATAAATGTACATAATTATGTAGCAATAACTGGAATCAAAATGTCTGTCTGTCTACAGACACATCTTGTCCGGACACTCCTCCTAAACTTGTGAACCAATTTTTGCAAAAAGGAATGTTAGGGAACAAGTGTAGATGTCCATGCAGCTGTTTAAATTTCAAAATTGTGGTTGCTACGGTAACTGGTCACTAACAACTGGTTTTTCCTGTCCCAGCAACTCCTTCTAAACTTGAAGAAGAAAGAGATGTAAATATAATGACATAGATAAATTCTATCTATCTTTATGTAAGCGGTACTTAATTCATTAGCATTTTCTTTGTTGTTGTCATTATAGAAATTGTTACTCCATCTTGTCACGTTCAGCTAGTATCAATTTAATATTATAAAATTTAAAAAAGATTTGATAGAGTGTGGACCATTCAATGAATTTCATTATATTTGCTACTTCCGAGATTATTTATAAAACTGTTAGAGTTTCTGCTCCAGGAGTTTGTGACCAGCTCATCAGAAGCGTTGTAAATGCTTGTATATAGTGAATTGCTTTCCTCTCGCTTCTTGTAGTCGGAGGCATTAAAAAATGCAGTACTTCAATTATTTACTTGTGTTGTGTTGAGAAGAATTCCATATCACCTCGGCTCGCTGTATTAGAGGGTTTACTTAAAGATCCCAGAAATAACCTACCTGCTTCATTCTGTGAACTATTTATACATGTCCATTTGGATATTTTTGTGTCGCCTGAAAAGGCGACATATAGAGATCACTATGTCGGCGGTGTCGGCGGCGACGTCTGCACCAACAGTTTCCGTGCAATAACTTGAGTTTCCTTAGGCCAATCAAACTCAAACTTCATACAGTGCTTTCTTACAAAAAGTTCTCGCTTAAGATTGCTTTTCAGGGTCAAAGGTCAAAGGTCAAAGTCACTGTTGCTATAAATAGAAAATCGGTTTCCGTGCGATAACTTGAGTTTCCTTGGGCCAATCAAACTCAAACTTCATTCAGTGTTTACTTACCAAAAGTGCTTGCGTGGGAATGCTTTTCAGGGTCAAAGGTCAAGGTCACTGTTGCTATAAATAGAAAATCAGTTTCCATGCGATAACTTGAGTTTCTGTAGGCCAATCAAACTCAAACTTCATACAGTGCTTTCTTACAAAAAGTGCTCGCT